>OZ004600.1:29120643-30320643 GCA_963924605.1 Malthinus seriepunctatus | reverse complement strand
ACTCTAAACGCGGAATAGACAAGGTCTTTATAGGAGCAACTTTAGCCTTAGCACATAACAGAGTGACTACCGGCGTCTCACTCGATATTATCACACGAGTATAGACTACTGCAGCATAAGCCTTTTCAGACGCGTCACAAAATCCCACTAGCTCTAAAGAAACCGATTTTGTAAACCCTATGTGTCTAGAAATATTAAATTGTTGTAATAAGCCCATTTGAGTTTGAAAATTTAGCCAAATTTGTTGCATGTAAGCAGGAGTCGTTTCATCCCATTCCAGTTTTAAAATCCATAATTCTTTTATTAACAGTTTTGCATAAAGCGTAACAGGGGTTAATAAACCTAAAGGATCCCATATACGAGCTACCGTCGATAAAATGTTACGTTTAGTACACGCTAAATTTTTCTGTTGTACTGAAAACGTTAAAACATCTACTGAAGGATGCCATTCTAGACCTAAAACCTTAAGATAATCATTTTGAAATTCTACTGTTTTCAAAACACGCATTGACTCCGGAATTTCTTTCGATAGTTCAACAGAATTTGTAGCCCATTTAACAACTTCAAAACCCCCGGCCCTTAACAAACCTACCAATTCTAAATAAGCCCGTTTTGCAACATCATTATCTTCAACCGAACAAACAAAATCATCCATAAATGAATCGTTAATAATAATTTCTGAACCTAATGGATAATTAATAGCCTCATCTCTCGCTAATTGACGTAATACCCGTAAAGCTAAATAAGGAGATGCATTTATTCCAAAAGTCACTCGAACACTATTGTAAATTTTAACAGGGTCGTTCTTATCGAAACGCCAAAGCAACCTTTGATAGTGCCAATGTTCCTGTTTTACTTTTATTTGTCGGTACATTTGCCGAATATCCGAAGTAAACGCAACCCTAAATAACCTAAAATTCAGTAATAGCGGAAAAACATCTGCTTGTAATTTAGGTCCCGTATACAACACATCATTTAACGATTTATAGTTATTTGATTTAGCCGAGGCATCAAAAACAATCCTTAGCGGCGTCGAAGATGATGTCTTAAGGACACCATGGTGAGGTATGTAGTAACCTGGAGAGGTCTTATCGCAATCAGCTAACATTATGTGCGATTGATCAATATAATCTTTCATCGCAACCGAATACTGTTCGAAAAATAACGGAGATTTAGAAAACCTCTTTTCTAACGAATAAAATCTACGTAAAGCGGATTCATAAGAATCGCCTAAATCGGGAGGAAAAGTTTTAAAAGGTAAGCCTATAACATATCTCCCATCCCTTTCACGTTCAAAAGTTGAAGTGAATAATTTCTCACATTCTACATCATCTACTGATTCCACAATTTCATTATCAACATTTTCTATTTCCCAAAACCTTTCTAATAAAGATTCGACCGGTGTCGAAATCTGATCTGTACAACAAAAGGATTGTAAATCTGAGTTATTATTAATAGCTACAGGTGCCTTGCCCATAATTATAAACCCTAAAACAGAATCTATCGCTACCGGTAAATTATCTTCCACTATTTTTGTTGAACCTAATAAATAGGGCACCAATTCAGCTCCTATCATCCCATGAATTTCGCTAGGCACGTCAAATGTATCGTCGGCTAATAATAAATTTTTGAAATGATCTTTTACCGAAGTTTCTACCTTACATGTAGGTAATTTATCAGTTATTTTATCTATAACTAAAGCTGACATACTAAAACTTTTATTCAAATGGAACCTAGAAGAAAAATTGAAATACGTTTGACCTTTAACGCCTTTATTAGAAACCCCGATACCTGATACGGAAGCATGAATTTTTTCTATTAACAACCCTAAAGTTTGGCAACATTTATTAGTGATAAAATTACATTGGCTAGCACTGTCCACCAAAAACTTAAATATATGACTTTCTCCATCAGAAGCAATTATTTTAACTTTCGCAGTGGCCAGCAAAATGGTAAAATTTTTCTTAGGTTTGGGTTCGATAGAACACAAACTTACATTTTGGGAATTTTCATTAACAATTTCATCTGAAGATTGTTTTGTTATAGTGGTATCACTTTTATCAGTACTATTATTTATGTGAAGAATAGTGCTATGCTTACTATTACATTTTTTACACACATAAGAGGAAGAACAGTTTTCCCTAATGTGATTAGAAGATAAACAAACACTACATATGGCATTTTCGTTAACGAATTTTAAACGATTTGATGCGGTTAAACCTAAAAATTTATAACATTTAAATAACCTATGCGATCCTTTCTTACAATATGAACAAGAAGGACCATTGGGTTTCCGATCTTGATCAGCGTTACTTGCCACAAAAGAATGCATCTTTAAATTTGATTTACTGTTATTATTATTAAGAGAACTTGTTTTGAATTTAGAGCTATCACATTTTAATGCTCTATTTAAAATTTTACATTGTTCTTTAATAAATTCGGCTAACTCTTTATATGTTGGAGCTACCCCTTTAGACAATGAGTTTTCAAAAAGTCGGTGCGTTTGGGAATCCAATTTGGACAAAGCTACCGACGTTATAATAAAATCCGCTAAATCAGGAAAATTTAACTTTTTTAAAGCGTTAACCGCCGAATCAAATTTATCTATAAATGTATTTAAACCGCCTACACTCTCAACTTGCATAGCTTTCATATCTAACATTTGACTTAAATAAATGTTCGCCAACCTTCTTTTGTCTTCGTACTTCTCAATGAGCGCTTGCCATAACATTAAATAATTGTCCGCTGTAGGCAAAATACCCTCACAAATAGAAAGGGCCTTTCCTGAAAGTTTACTCAACAAATAATGCATCTTACTAGCGTTATCCAAAGAACCGTTATTATGTACTAACGTCTTGAAAGTTTCATAAAACAAAGGCCATTTAGCAAAATCACCATTAAATTCAATTAAATCGATTTTTGGTAAACGTGGTTTCGCGCCAACATTCGACGATTGAGGTTGAGAGTTATCATTTTTCAAAGAAGACTTTGCAATTTTTATGTGAGCGTACAGATCGTCGATAGCATTTAATTCTTGATAATTAGGATTGAATTCGGGATTTATTTCTAACTCTAAATTATTTATCTCATCGATTACATTATCTAACAATTCCTTAGTATCCTCTAAACTGGAACTACGGACAGTAAAAATTTTAATATTTGACTCGGTATTCAACTTTTTACTTGCGTCGAACATTAATTGTAATCGGATGAAATATGTTTCCTTCTTGGATTTTAAGATTTTTAACGTATTTTGTTTCGAGGACATTTTAAACAAATGGTTAAATGAATTGACAAAATCTGGCAAATGCTGAAATCAAGGTTAACAATAAAAATACAAAATTCAAAGTTTAAATACAGCTTAGGGCTGTATCCGGCTCGAAGGACCAAAATGATATCGCTCGTTAGCAAATAGAACGTATAAAAAAAATTGAATAACAAAAAATAAACTTACCAATAGTCGTCTTCCTCGAACCATTAATAAAAGGAAAATTTTGGAATAGGAAAATAAGGAAACGACCAAAAGTAAATCACTATCAACTCAATCTACTGATTGTTAATAATATTAAATAAAAAAAACTTAAACTTTAATTTTCACTTTGAATTTCATATGTTTGTAAGTATTGTTAACTTGAATATTTTTGTGCAATTGATTACAATAAATTAAAAATCCTTCAATCCAAGTTATCAAATAAAATAAATATAAATCGGGACCATTCGCGCCCTCTCTTGAAAATCATTAATAAATCAAATAAAATAACTAAATTATTAAATGGCGTAAACAGCATCAATGTCTGCATGAAATAAAACTAAAATGGCGCCAAAAATATTAGTTATGTCATTTACGCAACGCTGCCAAATCGTCTTTTGAAAGTTTTGATTGCCCAAAAATGCTCTTATTTTTCAAAACAGAGAAAAACATCATAAGGGAAAATTCTTTCTATTCAGCTCAAGATACTAAATACAAAGTTTAAGAAAAAAATATTAACATTTAGATTTTTTGGTTTTCTTGAAAATTTTCACTTATTTATAATTTTCCGGAGTTCTTTTCTTTACCTGAAAGCTTTGAAGTTTTTTGCAGAGCATGTTCAAAGACGGTAAGTAAAGATGTTCGAGTACTTAAATACTTGTTATTGAATTGTTATATCATATATTAACAGGCTATTTACTTATATATATTTTTTAGTTCACGTGCAATAAAAAAAATCATTTAGAACAACATTCTTCTGGACCTTTACATAAAATAAATTTGAAAAAGCCTTTAAAGCAGATTCTACTGAAAGAAGTTTATAAGAAGGAAACGAATGAGAAATTTAATAAAAGGTACAGTAAATTTCATTATATCACATACGATATAAAGCAATTCTTTTTACAGGCTTAATTATGGCTTAATATTTCTCCAAAAAATAATAATTAAATTACATCCAACAGCATATTGTGGGTTCTTCTAGTTTCTATAATTTCTGGTAAGTTGATAATTACGTTAATTATTATGTAGCACTAAAAAATTTATTTCAGATATTAAGACGATGCTGGGCGTTTACAAGCAAAATTCCATGTACTGAATCAAAACAGGTACCTATTCACCGATTATAGATAGATAAGATTTGCCAACTTTGGCACTTTTGAGTTCAGATTTGGGCTTGTAGGATAATTGAGGACCTTGCAGCAAGAAGGATGCAGCTCCGTTTTTGGTCGATTTTGAGTTAATACGTGTACAAAATGTACAAAAACTTGATACATCGATTGGTGTAAGAAAGAAGCAGATCCGAGAATAAATGGCTAAGATATTACAGACTTCGGACCTGCTCTCAATATTGTTGGGTGCAAAAACGGTGCAGCTCCGGAGCTGCCTCCAAATTGCACCAAGCAATATGATACTTCACGTGGTATCAATATTGCGTCATGCATCCTGTTATTTTCATGTCAGTGCATTATTAAACACTGTGTCTTGCAGTCGCGTTTATTATTGAGTCTTAATATCGTTATTTCTGTGTCTTGCAGTCGCGTTTATTATTGAGTCTTAATATCGTTATTTAAGTATTTTAGTTTCTAAAATGAGTGATACGGAATCTTGTAGTAGTGTTAAGGTATGATTTCGCTGCGACGTCCGGCGGTCGCGGCCAGACGCGACGGCCAGCAGTCACGGCCAGCCGCTACCGCTCGAGTGATTTGGTTGAAACGTCTGGCGTCCGCGTTTTGGCAGTCGCATTAAAAGTTTTGAGGTGTAAGGTAGTACTATGGGCAAGGAAACTTTAGAAATGAAATGCTTTTTGTGAGTTTTAGCATCAATATTAAAGCAAGCCAGCATTGTTTTTACAATAAAAAAATTTTAGTTTGCGAAAATTTTATTGAAAAACACCATCACTCTCCATAACTACATTTAAAAATTAATATCTTCGAAACTGTGAGTCTAAAGGGCAAACATGTGCATATTGCTGATATCAGAATTTTATAATATATCCAAATATCGAAAAAAAAATAGGGGTTGCAATTTTAAAAAACCTTCGATGACGTCACTGCTCGAAAGGGGTGAGAGGTGGAAGCATGAAAATTATCGGAAAATGTTTGTTTTAAAATATATCAATTTGACGGGTCCAACCGTTTTTTGATATTTTTATCAGGAAAGAAAATAATTCGATTATTCCATACTCTCTGTACAATACAAATACGAAACAACTGCAGAGCGGTCGCGTCTCGACATGTTTTTGAGCGGTCGGGACGCGACCGCCGACTGCCAATTTTCGAGCCGCTAAGACGAGACGCGTTAACGAAATCACTTACATTGTAAAAAATGCATTGTAGCAGTGCTCGACTGCTGGCCGTCGCGTCTGGCCGCGACCGCCGGACGTCGCAGCGAAATCATACCTTTAAGGTGGATTTCCTCTCGTACGCAGAATGTCGATGTTGTAGAAGTAGTTAAGTCGACGTAACGTAAAACTACGTAAAACGGCGCTAAAAAGATAGGGCAAAAGTAACCGTTCCAACTCGTGCGTAGTAGCACGAGTTCACTCCATCAAAATCGTGTAAAACGTATTTGCGCATATCGACTCATATGCACTGCGCCGTAGCACAGTTTTCTAAACATTCAAATTGTTGACACCGTGAGCTAACCTCAAACGCAAACGTGTGAATAATTAATTTAAGTTTAGTGTAGTTTTATTTTGATTTATTAGTTTTTTCTTATTTCATTGTAGTTTAGGATTTAATAGTTAGATAGGTATACGTTTTATTTAATTTCAAGTGATTTATAGTATTTTACGTCGTATTTAATTGTAGTTTAGGGTTTCATAGTTTTAAGATTTATTTAATTTTAGTTTAGATTGTTATACGTTTTATTTAATTTTAGTTTAGGGCAAGTTGCAGTAGTCACTCAGTAGTTTTGTTGTGTGGCCACGTTTTTCGTTTGTCGTTGCTAGGTTACAATCGTTTATTTGTTTCATTTGTTTATTTTTATTATTTTCTGTAAAAGTGTTTCATGTAAGTACATTTTGTAATTATAATTTTATAATATATAGGTATATAATAAGAAATATTTTCAGATTATAGTTTATTTGGCAACATGTCAGATGATGAAACAAAACTTAAGCTACTTTTAATAGCGGCTGCAAGTCATGAACTGGGCTTTCTTATTCCGAAGAAAGGTAGAAAAAGGTGGCAAGTTAGACCTATGAATAGTTACAGAAGAAAAACGGGGAGGTTCTTAAATACTTTTAGTATTATGATGAGGGAGGATCCGGAGGAATATTACAAGTATACGAGGCTAAATGTTGAAGAATTTTTATTACTCGTGTCACTCGTTAAGGACAAATTAGTTAAACGAAGTTGTAGAACAACGATCACGGTGGAAGAACGTCTCGCTATAACCCTAAGGTAGGTAATAATATAAACAGTTGCATCAATCGATCAAAATGTTATTTCAGTTACTTATCCCAAGGCTCGCAGATGTGTGAACTTGGGAGAGCGTACCTCCGAGGGCGTGCGACTGTACCGCGAATCATTAAAGAAACTTCTAATGTGCTATGGGAAGTTTTAAGCCCCAAATATTTAGAACCACCTACACCGGAGAGGTGGGTTCAAATTAAAATTGAGTTTTATGAGCGGTTTGTTAAAAATATTTGTAAGTACATAATCTAAAAGTAAGTAATATTGCAGATGGAATTTGCCAAACTGTCTTGGGGCTATTGAAGACAGAGAAGTCTGCACCATGTTTTTTTGTGGCCGATGAAGCGTTCCCGTTAAAGAGAAACATTATGCGACCGTATCCTCGCAAAAATGCAAGCAAGTTGCAGTTGATTTTCAATGGGTCCATTCACTGGACGTAGCGCAAACGTATACCGATCCAACTGCTACATTAGTAGCCCTACATCGTCCGGTAATTTTGAATTTTATTTAAATGTCAATTTTATAGTGACAATTTGTGCAATTTTGATTCAACAAATTGAATTTGGTTTCCAACTGGTTTCCAACTTTATATTTTGATATATTATTATTATATTAACGTTGGACATCATAAAAATTTAAAATAAATTTGTCAAATTTAAATACGAACAAGTAGCGCAAACGAAATGCGCTCGATAAAATGGCGACCGCTCCGCACACGTTCCCAAAGTAGCGGGTACGTCACCGGACGATTTGGCAACTGTTGCACAACTGTTACGTCCGGTGAATTCGCCCAATTATAGGTTAAGCCGAGGACGCCGCATAATCGAAAATATCTTCGGTATTTTAGCTTCGAGATGGCGAATTTTAAGGAAGCCGATAATTGTCCATCCAAAAACCGTCGATGCCATTGTGAAAGTTACAGTCGTGCTTCACAATTTTTTGAGAACTGTTCGTAAGAACGACAGTTTTCTTAAAAACACTGTTGATGGTGAAGATCCTACAACAAAGGTGCGTTTTTCGTTACTAGTTTAGTGAATACTTGTTTTTAAGACATTTATGTTTTAGGTCATCCCCGGGTTGTGGCGCACAGAGGGAAACGCCTATAACAATATCAAATTACAAGGTTCCAGAAATTATTCACAAGAAGTGACGAGCATTAGAAATGAATTATGCGCTTATTTTAATTCAAGTGCCGGGAGTGTCCCATGGCAAGATTCCATGTTATAAAACATGTTATAATGGTATTAAAGGCATACAATGCAGTAATATTAATTTGGCCAAATATATCGTTAATTTCAAACGCATGTACACATTTAACATCGATTCCGTAGTTATTAAGTCGATGCGGGCCTCATCGTCGCACTCCAATACGGTGTTACCATAACCCACTAAAATCGAAAAAAAAAACAATTAGTGGAAATATTTTTGACGATTTTAGTAGTAAACGTATAAAGAAATATCTCGGTAATGGCTAAAATTGTTCGTCGGATATTCTGGCACCCTAATCGCTTCGAACGACTAGCTAATAATAAATATTTTACTTGTTACGAAAATAACGACGTCGACCTTCAGTCAGAAGAAAACGTTGTTAATACTTTAGATGTTCTTAGCGATATAATCGAATATCGGACCAACGACGAAAATGCCAAAAGTTTGTGTAATCGCCACGATTCTTAATTTTTATATTTTATATCATTCTTACATAATTTAATAAAACATGAGTGTAGGTAAAAAATTAAGCGGTGCTCAATTTAAAAAACTTTCTAAAGAAAAAAATGAAAAGGCGCATAAATTAATGAAACAAATTCCTAAATTAGACACTTTTTTTGTGAATCCCCTCCCCTGTCTGAATCACGTGCCTCATGAGTAAGTATGAGTACCGCTACTACATCGTCTTCAAACACTGAAAATCTCTTTGTTGTAAAAAAACAAAATTTACCGAATTCCTGTGTTGATGTTATCCTAAGTGTAAGTGTTACTACTAGTGCTGATAATGTGGTGGATCATGATGATAATATAAACCAGAACCATGAAAATTGAAGTATTTCTTCCATTAATAGATAAACTCAAAACGGAACTTTCAAGGAGGCGAGAGTCTTATATAGAGATCAATGCTGAATTTGGCTTTTTAAATTAATTATCAGTTATGACCATTAAGGAAATTCAAGAACGATGTGCAAACTTAATTAAAAAGTATAAAGATGATCTCGATGACCAATTAGAAGGCGAGATAATTCAAATCAAAGATCTGGGTCTTTCATCGAATGGATTGTTACTTTCTAAAACAATTAAGACTAGAAAATTGACAGTGTTTTTCCCAACATTATAGTACTGTTGCGGATGTTTGCTTGCAAAGCTGTGACAAACTGTACGGGGGAGAGATCGTTTTCAGCATTGAAGAGAGTGAAAGACTACCGCAGGTCTACATTATCCAATGAAAAATTGAACGTATTGGCTCTTATGTGCATCGAGAGTGATGTATTAAATGGAATAAATTTTGACGAAATCGTGAATGTTTTCGCCAATGCAAAATCACGAAAAAAACCATTTTAAGTATTTATATAATTTGTTTTATGTTCTATTACCTAATAATTAATCGTCTTAATTATTATTAAAAATAAGTTTCATTTTCTTTATAAATGGGAAAACCGTGGATAGGGGCGCAAAATATTAAAGGCTTGTGGCGTCAAACTTGCTTAATACGCCACTGGTTAGTGCAGTAGGCGCTTAAAAAACCTAATTAACAGTTGGAGCAAAAAGAAAACTGGTAACGCACATTGGTCAGTCAAAAATTTTCCGTTTAAAATTGCAGGTCCAAGGGGATTTTAGGAAAGGGATTAGGGGTAAAGAAACGTAGTGATAGGGTTAGATGGATAGAAGTAGAGAATGCTTTCAGTTCACGTATTCGTACAGGAGTAATTACTAATTTATGCCATGTTGATATAATACATTTTTTTGTTTCAATCTCGAATCAAAAACGCATTAAAAACATTTCCAATGCTAAACGTAAACGGGTGTTTTCGTGGAGAATTTATAAAACATGGTGTAAACGAGAACAGTTGTATTGAAAATAAATACTTTAATACAAAAAATACAACGATTGATAGTACGATTCTTATACGCTGGTGTTAAGAATTTATAAAAGAGCAAATTTTAAATAAAATGGAAGAGTTCCAGCTACGAGATTGGTGGTTGGGCTCTCCTTAAATAAAATCCTTAGAAATTAACATAAACAAGTTCCTCCCATAGGAACGGGAGGTTCCTCTTTCATAAGACTCCCTGAAGCCATTGCTAATAAAGCAATGCGTTAACGCAAGCATGTGTTAACGTTAAAAATTATAACGACAATGTTTCGCGTGGGCACTCGTATCGGCGTTGCACCCTGCAGCTCACGGCAGAGACAGACTAACACATCCTACCTTCACTGGAAAATGTCCTAAATATGGACAAAATACAATTTCCAATGAGGGTAGCGGATGTTCCCAAAATCGAAAAACAAAATAACATTTCGATTAATGTATATGTATACAATTAAATCAAAATTTACTGTTGTTCCTACGTGTTTAACAAAACAGAAATATAAAACACATTAATTTATTATTAATTCAAAATCAATATTTTCCTAAATTGAACGATTATGAATTCTAAAGGCTCAAAGAGGTGACAGGCTCGCCGGGGTGGCTCGCCAGTCATAATCCTCTTTGCGCCAGTTAAAACAGTTTTACCTGGCTTGTAATGTTAAATACTATAAATTAACTGAAACGAAAAATGAAGTAATTTAGATTTATTCCTACCTCTCAAATTCTAACAATTTGTACATAAACGATGTTTTAATTAAGATTTTGAGATTTGTTAACAATACTTCTGTAAAAGCTGACCTGTCAGTTTCTACCTTATATAAAGATGATTTATAAAATTAACTGTAGTTTCTTCACAATTATTCATAAACATGAATCCAGTACCTTACAGTACTATATTATTTTTATTAAGGGGACCGGTAGTCCCCTTACGTAATATCATTTATATTCGCAGGGTATTGCTGCAGGGTAAACAAGTAGTAGCTTCTCTCATCGATAATTTGTTAGAAGATTATATACTCACAGGAAGTTTAGAGTTTCTATACTTGGTTAGGACCATGTGCAGAATCCTCATAAGTGAGGATAATTTAAATGTAAGTACTCCTAAATTTTCTATTTTGGTTTGTGGTAAAGTTTTTTCTTGTTTTTATATGTAGGTTCAACAACAACAATAATAGAGAAGGTGAATGAAATTAACTTCTTAAGTATGTACAACGTAATCTGTACATACAGTACAATTGAAGATACAAGGTCGGTTAAATTAGTAAAGTAGTATAACTTTTTCCGCTGATTGAGATGGTCAACTAATTTAAATTGTCAACAGTCGAGTTGACTGAACCAACCTTGTCTAGCTTTAGTGAAATTGTGCATAGTTTTAAAAAGTTTGAACTTATCTGTTGAAATAAAGCACATTGTTAAATTATTGATAAGTTAACAACGACTGTGAGTAAATACAACCTTGTGAACTGTTGTAAAAGATAAGTCGATAGAAAAACTATAATATTTTACTACCAAACAACCGGCCTTATAAATTTTACCTATTTTTAAGGATCCTGATAAGAAATCAAAGCGTTAAAAGATATTTAATTTCTAACAAATTGCAATGCATTTAAAAATAAAACAATGTTTCAAAATGAAAATTCAAATTTTGAATAAAAATGAAATTTTGATGCTCATTTTTAGATTTTTAGGGCTTTTTAAAGCTTTTTTTTAATCCTTTTTTTATCTTTTTAAGCGCCTATTTTGAACTAATAAATGCTTATAAATCCGGATTCTAAATAATCTTAGCTTCTGCAAAAGCTGACCTGTCAATTTATGCATTATATAAAAGATTTATGAAATGAACAACTGTAGTTTAATAAAATCCTACAGTTATGGATCCGGTACTTTATGTAACTATTTTATTTTTGTTAAGAGAACCCACAATGCCCATGGGGAATGTAAATTTTATCAGGAATGTTCTCTTGCGACAACATCCTGATTGTTTAGTGTCCTTAATCGATGACCTGTTAGAAGTCTACGCCCGAACTTCCCTTATAACATTTTTATATTTGGTTCGCGCCTTGTGTAGGATTCTGCTTACTGAACACAATCTTACCGTAAGTACTGTTAAATTTTGTATATTCTTTTGTGGTGACGTTTTTTTTGTGTTTGTATATGTAGGTTCAACAATAATTGGTCTCAGAAATGACAAGGACACGTAATAATCAGTAATCCGCCTATTTGGTCTCGTTTTGGTTTTGTAATTAATTATAAATTTTAGTTTGTATAATTAAAATTCATTAATTTTAAATCTTATTTGTTATGAATTGTAATGTATTCTCAATAATTACTTAACCCTTTTTGGCCCAGTGGTTTTGCTATGAAACCACTAATTTAAAAATTATTTTCTACGGTACTAGTGGTTTCATACTGATACCACATTGTACGATGTGTTGTCTATAGACTCCTGAGTATTATTGTAATTTTTTTTTAGAGAAATATCTTGTAGGTGGCTCTTAACGAAATACTATGTGACGTTTGAAGTAAAAAACAGTGAGGTTAGAGTACTGCTTTAAATTTTAGTGAAAACGAGACAAAAACCAGGTGAAAATGTCTGGTAAGGTGAAATTTTGTTAAAAATATGTTTTTAATTGAAAGACTATTGCATTCGGCCAGTAAATGATTTTTGCTTATCAATTTTCCACCACTTTTCACGTGGTATCACATTGTAACCACTAGGACTGTAGTTTACTATTATCATAGGTATGAGTAAAAAGAAAAGGAAAAGACATTCGTTGAATTAGAAAATTTAAGTGTAGAAAGAAAGAAATCGAAAATGTGGGACTAGTAATATTAGAAGACACTGAAAATGATAGTGACTGGAGTGATGAAGACAACGTTCCTCTGTTAGTGATAAAAGATAAGCTCCAAAGCGAGAAATTTGATTGGAACAATAATAATTCATGGAAAGAAGCAAATAAATTCGATGAACCAAACGGTGCTAATATAGATAATTCGGTTGAGTTACCTGTGGAGGTTTTTCTAAAACTTTTTCCTGACCAATTATCTGATATGGCGGTCTTCCAAACTAATTTATATGCGACTCAGAAAAACGATGGTAACGCCAATTTCATACCTACTACTTCTCATGAGATGAAAGCTTTCTTTGCTATAAATTTACTTATGAGAATTAAAAAAATGCCGTCTTATAAAGATTATTGGTCGTCATATGAAGAGCTACGTGATGGATATATTACTACAATAATGTCTAGAAATAGATTTCAATGGCTTTTATCGCATTTGCATTTTAACGATAATAGTCTACAACCTAATAGAGGCGATAAAAACTTTGATAAACTATATAAAATTCAACCGCTTCTGAAAATATTAGAAACAATTTTCAAGAACTGCTATTTGCCTAAGGAAAATCAAGCAATCGACGAATCCATGGTCAAGTTTAAAGGTAGGAGCACATTACGTCAATATTTACCTCAAAAGTCAATAAAAAGGGGTTATAAAGTCTGGCTGCGGTCTGATGAAAGTGGTTATATATGTGAGTTCCAAATATATACTGGAAAGATTTCAGAGGTGACAGACAAGAGCCTAGGTAGTCGAGTAGTCAAAGATCTTACTAAAAATTTGGTAGGCAAATACCATAAAACATATTTTGATAATTTTTTCAACTCTGCCCAATTACAAAGAGAATTGCTACAAGATGGTATATATTCTTGTGGTACAGCCAGAAGAGACAGAAAAAATTTACCAAAGTTTCAAGGTGTAAAAAACAAGGAGCGAATACAACTGGCAAATGACCGCAGATGGGTTGGTTGGCATAGAGTGGATGGATAAGAAACCCGTTCTATTCATTATAGATCTTCTATTCACATAGAAGATGTACTGTGCCCTAAACAATAAATGGAGCAATAAACTTTGCAATATCTTGTGGTAATAAAAGCAAGTTTTTAAATGGTTAAAATAAATAAAGGTGAAAAAGCTTTACAACTTCAAACATCAATTGTTTCATCATCATCAACAATAGCAAGTCAGTAAGATGGAAAAAGTGGAAACGAGATTTAGAAAGTCGTCGTTGTAGCGTTGAGCAACGACAAGGTGTTTGGTTGCCTAAGCGCATGAGCGACATCATTCCGGACTCTGTACTGGAAAACACACTCTCTTTAGGGCTGATTTACAGAGGACAGGAAGCTACAAATAAGGCGAACTCTGCCAATGTATTTGAGTTTATAACATTTTTTAAAAAAAGTTGAATTTATTGTATTCTTTTATTATAAATGACCTAAATGAAAATTATTTGGACTAAATATTGCATTGTTAAAGAACTGCAATAAGCCTACATTGTATTACACATAACTTAAAACAGGTTAGAAAAATACTTGAGGACTAATAAACTTTGCAATATCTTGTGATGATAAAATCAAGTTTTTAAATGCTTAAAAGGTATATAAAGGTGAAAAAGCTTTACAACATCAAACATCGATTAAAACTGTGCGTGTGTGTGTGTTGGATACATCAGATATTTACATAAAAATGTTTTGAAGCAGTTTGAATTTTAGCAGAGTATCGAAAACGTTGATAAAATGAGCACAACCTTTCAAGTTTTCGAAAACAAAGTGCAAGAACCAAGCTCGGCAGCAAAACCAACTCCATCGTCGTCTCTGAGTATAAACGAAGAAGACTACCAATCAATACTGTCTGCGTTAGAAGAAGAACCCTCGTCTGATAAAACCTATAGTGCTGGCTCAGACAAAACGTTACCACTACTGTATTTAACCCAGATCTTATTTATGATAAGATGTTGAAAGCAACTAAGAACAAGTCAGACAAACAAGAGCTGTTGAATGATGTAACGAAGTTGATTCAGTTATTCTTAAATAGAGGAAATGCAGTATCTAAAATTGTTAAGAGATGTTCCGCAACTGGGAAAACAACTATTACCAAACTAGTTAATAAATACGACTTAATAGATAATGTTTATAACAAAGGATCCACAGCAATAAATTTAGGAAGAGTTGCATCAACTTTTCCTTTAGTGACCTTAAAGTTGCTTTCCTCTCTAACAAGTCAACAGATGGATAGACCAATGAGCTTAGCCTCAATGCAAAATCTGATTAGGGACTACCCACCTATCCTAATGTGTAATGCCATTGCATCATTGATTCCATTAACATGGGAAGCCGACGTTAAATTCACTGTGCTTGGTGCAATTTGTGCATACACAGCCCATGAAACAAGTATTATCAATAAAAACTTCAGAGATAATCTCAGGCTCGCAGGTGAAGACTGTCAAAAGTTTGTTATGGCTGCAAATCAATCAGACTTTGTACCAGAAAATTTGAGACAAAAAATCTGTTCTCATGAAATCTTTAGTTCTGTCTTTTCTATTGATGAAGATGGTGTGTCTGTAACAAACGTTGTTAGAAATTCTGCTTATTATTTTAGACACACAGTAATGGAATTGGCAGAGGATCATTTAAATGAATGATTAGATTTCTCTTCTCTTTTTTTCTGTCGCCTCTAATAGCAAAACCGTCCGCAGCCGCAAAAAACAAAAAGAAACTAAAATCAAAGGTAATGTTTTAATTATTATTATACTCAGAGTTTGAAAAAAGCGAAATGTTTATGTGAATTTTAAAATACTGAGCAGACTAGAAATTTTTTATAGTTGATTGTTGCGATTTTTCTACTTATTTCGATTTTTATTTGTGGGTTTGAGTAAAGAAGTAGAATTAAAAAAATTAGTCGAGAAAAGATGTCAGATCGAGAAAGGTTCGTCAAATTTGAAAGAAAAGATGCTGGAGAGAGGTCTAATTGAGGACGAAGGAGTGTGATCAGTTAGGGCTTCTACCTCTCAAGAAGAAGTGCGTGTGTCCTAAGTATGGCTACTTTTTCTATTGTAAAAGACGTTGGGAAACACATTCGTCGGTTCAATGTGAGAGGGAGAACCATTCAATTTAACATCTGACACAGATCCTATCTCGTGGGTGCGGCAAGCAATCGATGATATAGTCGTGTTTGCTACGGCTAACGTCGAGGCTACAGACCAGATAGATTTCACGTTTGGTAGTCGAAAATTTGAAAGAGGGCATGGTTACATGCAATTTCAAGAGGCCGCCAAAGTAACAATTGACGATGTTTGGAACATTCTTAATGGTATATTTCAATCAAACAGTGCGGGCCTAAAAACGGATACTTTTTGCTTAGAAGTGACAACTGTACGAATGCCCTGGGGGTCAGGCAGAAATAATATACTTACACCTCTTTCGACGAAGAATGCACTGCTCGTAGGGGAATCGTAACTATAAACAATAGACGAGATAACCTGTGTCTGCTTCGAGCTATAATCGTTTCAATCGCTTACGCGATCAAAGGCCCAGAATGTCGAAAAATTCGATGTGACACTGGAAAAGTACAAACAAGGAGGGCCAACGAACTGTTGAGAGTCGCGCGTGCGTATTGGCGAGGAAGGGGCCGGTGTTCCGGAGTTAAGACATCTACAAAATTACTTCGGTGATACCTATAAATTATGTGTTTACCGATAATATAGTGGTAGAATTATATCAGTAAAATTGGAATCTGGGTGTGTTCACCATGGATACCCGTTATATGTACACGTCTACGTGGAAGCAAGGAGAAAACAAAAAACATTGGTTGTCGATGACACCACTAAATTTAACCGTACTGCGAAAGTATGGAGAGTATCTTAATAAAACCAAACACGTATGCGATTGGATTTCATCCCAATCATCTGATCATTACATGAACAAGTTCATCAGATATTTCGATTCAGGTGTAAGTACGCCAGCAAAGATGCCAAAGATTACAATCCGTGTAGATAACCAAAACGTTAGCTACGTAAATGTTAATTATGCATATTATGAATATGATGAGAAGGCATCTTCTCATGATATTTTGGAAATTAAACCAACAGAATCAGATGATGACTATATCTATCAACTCGTCCGGTGGGTGACTAATGATAATGTAAATCACAAATCTGGACATGATTTAATCGCGAGAACTCATCAAATACAAAATGAACAAAAAATGGTTCTAGCATGTTTTACCAACACTTATGGACTATTGATGGAAGAGGACAAGCAAGCGAACTTGTACAATGATTTATTCTTAGATTATAAAGGTGTCAGCAGTTTATTGTCGAATGTTCAGCTACGAACTTTACCAATGCCAGCGAACAGAATAAAACAGTGGATTGAAGAGTCATTGAATATAATGATGTATGAAGCTACTTCATATTCTTTTGAGTTCTATGTACGGTCGAAATTTCCAAATGGAATGGATAACGACACGCTTATGTTAATTGTTTAAATCTATTATCAAAGGTTCAATTTGTACCTAATATGATGGCATCACTCGCCTATGATGTGATTACAGATAATGAGAATATTGACCAAATAGTCGATATCTGGGATATATTGCTAGACAATGTACCGAAAGGTAAGACGTTAGATCAACTGTCAATTCAAATATTTATACCACAGAAGATAAAAGTGAAAGAAACAAAATCTGATTGGACAATCGTCGTACTAACTCATAATTTTGATGAGGAATTCAGACTTTTCGTTGAGAAATCAGAAAGTGGGATACTTGATGTTCGAAGCATCATGCAGAAGTATGACGACTCGATTTTAAAGTCAATCACACCATTCGGTGCGGTAATGTAATAATTACAATTCATAAACCACATAAACTGAGTTATCAAAAAGGACCCAATACTTGAAGGATGAATCTTATCAGGATAAATGTGCTTTAACAGGCTTAGAAGCCTGGAAAAAGGTCCAGCACATCTAGTGGCCGAAATACCTCGGATTTTACAAGCTGCTGTGAAGGCTGTGGTGTTTGAAGGGGACAGCACAGCAAACGTCGGAGAAAACGGTGGAGAAAACAAAAAACATTGGTTGTTGATGACACCACTAAATTTAACCGTACTGCGAAAGTATGGAGAGTATCTTAATAAAACCAAACACGTATGCGATTGGATTTCATCCCAATCATCTGATCATTACATGAACAAGTTCATCAGATATTTCGATTCAGGTGTAAGTACGCCAGCAAAGATGCAAAAGATCACAATCCGTGTAGATAACCAAAACGTTAGCTACGTAAATGTTAATTATGCATATTATGAATATGATGAGAAGGCATCTTCTCATGATATTTTGGAAATTAAACCAACAGAATCAGATGATGACTATATCTATCAACTCGTCCGGTGGGTGACTAATGATAATGTAAATCACAAATCTGGACATGATTTAATCGCGAGAACTCATCAAATACAAAATGAACAAAAAATGGTTCTAGCATGTTTTACCAACACTTATGGACTATTGATGGAAGAGGACAAGCAAGCGAACTTGTACAATGATTTATTCTTAGATTATAAAGGTGTCAGCAGTTTATTGTCGAATGTTCAGCTACGAACTTTACCAATGCCAGCGAACAGAATAAAACAGTGGATTGAAGAGTCATTGAATATAATGATGTATGAAGCTACTTCATATTCTTTTGAGTTCTATGTACGGTCGAAATTTCCAAATGGAATGGATAACGACACGCTTATGTTAATTGTTTAAATCTATTATCAAAGGTTCAATTTGTACCTAATATGATGGCATCACTCGCCTATGATGTGATTACAGATAATGAGAATATTGACCAAATAGTCGATATCTGGGATATATTGCTAGACAATGTACCGAAAGGTAAGACGTTAGATCAACTGTCAATTCAAATATTTATACCACAGAAGATAAAAGTGAAAGAAACAAAATCTGATTGGACAATCGTCGTACTAACTCATAATTTTGATGAGGAATTCAGACTTTTCGTTGAGAAATCAGAAAGTGGGATACTTGATGTTCGAAGCATCATGCAGAAGTATGACGACTCGATTTTAAAGTCAATCACACCATTCGGTGCGGTAATGTAATAATTACAATTCATAAACCACATAAACTGAGTTATCAAAAAGGACCCAATACTTGAAGGATGAATCTTATCAGGATAAATGTGCTTTAACAGGCTTAGAAGCCTGGAAAAAGGTCCAGCACATCTAGTGGCCGAAATACCTCGGATTTTACAAGCTGCTGTGAAGGCTGTGGTGTTTGAAGGGGACAGCACAGCAAACGTCGGAGAAAACGGTGGAGAAAACAAAAAACATTGGTTGTTGATGACACCACTAAATTTAACCGTACTGCGAAAGTATGGAGAGTATCTTAATAAAACCAAACACGTATGCGATTGGATTTCATCCCAATCATCTGATCATTACATGAACAAGTTCATCAGATATTTCGATTCAGGTGTAAGTACGCCAGCAAAGATGCAAAAGATCACAATCCGTGTAGATAACCAAAACGTTAGCTACGTAAATGTTAATTATGCATATTATGAATACGATGAGAAGGCATCTTCTCATGATATTTTGGAAATTAAACCAACAGAATCAGATGATGACTATATCTATCAACTCGCCCGGTGGGTGACTAATGATAATGTAAATCACAAATCTGGACATGATTTAATCGCGAGAACTCATCAAATACAAAATTAACAAAAAATGGTTCTAGCATGTTTTACCAACACTTACGGACTATTGATGCAAGAGGGCAAGCAAGCGAACTTGTATAATGATTTATTCTTAGATTATAAAGGTGTCAGCAGTTTATTGTCGAATGTTCAGCTACGAACTTTACCAATGCCAGCGAGCAGAATAAAACAGTGGATTGAAGTGTCATTGAATATAATGATGTATGAAGCTACTTCATATTCTTTTGAGTTATATGTACGGTCGAAATTTCCAAATGGAATGGATAACGACGCTTATGTTAATTGTTTAAATCTATTATCAAAGGTTCAATTTGTACCTAATATGATGGCATCACTCGCCTATGATGTGATTACAGATAATGAGAATATTGACCAAATAGTCGATATCTGGGATATATTGCTAGACAATGTACCGAAAGGTAAGACGTTAGATCAACTGTCAATTCAAATATTTATACCACATATAATTTTAACCTAAAAATTGTGTGTCCAATAACTGAACTTCAGTACTTAAAATTCTATTATTGGACGGGTGACCAATAACTATAAGCTGGGAATATGGCGTTTTACGCGTGTTAACACTAGTAATGGACTTGTGCTTCACAAATATTTTTGAAATATAAATTTTTAAGTATCCTTAGTTTATTATTTTAGAAGTTAACAATACCTAAGATTAAAGAATATGATAGAAGCTAGATGAGGCCGTTCGGGATGTTCAAAATAAAACTGAGTCACATAGATCAGCAGAACGTAAATACGGTATTCCGAAATCTACCATTGAATTTAGAATTAAAAACCCAGAACACAAAAATAGCTTTGGCCCCTCGCCCATTCTTACTAAAGACGAAGAAAAACTTTTGGTAAAATGGATAATGGATAGAGCACGTAAAGAATTTCCTAGAAACGTGAACGACTTGAAATCAAGTAAACAAAAGTTTTTAGATGAAAATCCTCGAAAGAATCCATTTAACAATAACCGACCTGGAGATGGATGGGTAAAAGCTTTTCTTAAAAGACATCCCGAAATTTCAGAAAGAACTAGCGAATCTGTAACTTCAGCCAGTGCTTGCGTTGCCGAAAAAGATATCAGACACTGGTTTTTAGAAAGAGAAACATACATAAAAGAAAAGAGATTAGAAAATGTTATAGTCGATCCTTCAAGGGTTTTTAATAATGTTTACTTTTTAATCAATTAATTCAGAATGGGGCGTAGCGTCGATGGATGAACAGTGAAACATTTTACGAATATATCGGGAACGTATTTCACCTCCAACTTTTAAAAAATAATGTACAGTTTCCGGTGATCATGTTTCGAGATGGACACAAATCTCATCTTAATTATAATCTAAGCCGCCTATGTAATGATCTGCAAATTGAAGTCTTGGCGTTGTATCCAAACGCTACCCGAATTTTACAACCTTGGGACGTTGCCATTTTCAGACCTCTAAAAGAAGCTTGGCGTTATACGGTTAGAAATTGGGAAAAAGAGCACCCTGGTGAAGTCCGAAATAAACTTACTTTTGCACCATTATTGGAGAAAGCTATGGTATCTATTAAATCAGAAACGTTAGTAAATGGATTTAGAGCATGCGGACTTTGTCCATTTAACCCGAATTCGATTGATTACTCAAAATGTTTAGGAGCGACTGGTACCGTCGACAATGTTCCTGAAGAAGCTTTGCAGTCGGCAAAGTGTGTAATGACATATAGTACTTTTGTTAGTATTGTGGGTGAAGAAAAGATTCCAAGACTTCGTAAATTTAAACCAGCAGTTTTCAGATGTCAGTAATGAACATTTTATATCTCTCTTTAAAATTTGGAAACACTTTCAAAACGACGAACCAAACAACGTAAATACAGAAAAGGAACCAAATAAAATAATTATTTTCAAAATATCACTATTCGTCGTTCACTATTATCACTATCATCGAGTACAAATCTCATAACAGAAGATGTTTTGGTGCACGCGGCAAATGATTCTCAAAGTATTTCTGAACAAGTAGATTTAATAGATCAAGTTAAAGAAGTTTCAAAAGATCAAGTTGAAGACATTTCAGTAGATGTTTTGGTGCACGCAGCAAATGATTCGCAAAGTATTTCTGAACAACTAGATTAAATGCGTCACGTTCAGGATGTTTCAAAAGATCAAGTTAAAGATATTTCAATGGAACGGTTGATAAATCAAGGTAGTCCGCAGCCTACCACCAGTAAACGGGTTGTTGAATCGACAATAAAGTATCGCCTAGTACTTTGAGAAAATATTGTATAAAAGTTCGTTGCTGGTTTGATTTGTTATTAAATTAATGTACAATTTTTCTTATACCTAAATAGGTATTCGTTTCAACGTCGGTAAAAATAAAAACGAATCAACGAGTCAGAACAATCCAAATGGCCTAAACCAAACAAGACGACGTGTAAACCAAAATAAATAGATAAAGATGTTCTCACTGATGGGAGAATTTCTGACAAATGTTGTTGAAAAAACGCACTTACAAGTAGTAATGAAAGAAGAACAGAAATAGGCATAATGAGTTTATAAATTCGAAACTTTCCAAATGTACCACAAAATGAGAACGAAGTTACCTTCATTCACCGTACTGCCCTTTAAACTAATTAGTTATGGCAGTGTTTTGGTTTCAAAAACATAATTATTAAAATCGCCACTTTAGACAGATTGTCTACTTTTAAAGAACATTATATCCCTGGCAGTGTTTTATGTTTCGAAACATAATTATTAAAATCGCCACTTGAAATTTTAATACAAAGAAACTTTCAGGAAAGTAACTTTTCCTTTTAGGAAATATATTTTTTTGATGAACGATAAAACTCCTCATTAACAACGAAAAGTCGTGAAATAATACATTTACAATACTACTCTTATTCACGATTTTCTTTTCAGTTTTCAGATTAATTGCACAGAATTCCATATCTGTTTATCGATTTTTTAACTTAAATCTTAAAACTTTCTATGAATCAACATAGTTTTAAGACCACTGACTTAAGACTGATAGCGAAATATAATATAATAGAAATATAGCGACAACAGCTCTGGTACTTGGTGCCAGGCGCATATGGTTTGAGGGAAATTGTTGGGTCAAAGACATATTGTCCCTTAATGACCATCAGATCAAGTCCATGGTGACGACTGCGCTGGCTGGCTCCTTGCAGATACAAAAGGCGTTCACGAGGTCAGTATGGAGGATCTAGTGCTAAGCGTACACTAACGTTATGGCGTGACCTCTCCACCAGGGAGTTAGGTTTTAAATCTATATTTCCTTTGAACGTACTTTTCTAGCTATGCTCCCTCAGAGCGACTAACTTACTTTGCTTGCTCCGCTTGCATTGCGGAAGCAAGCCTAAAGCTAAGGATTACCAACAGGTATATCCGCATGTAATATCCGTGTAAATAAAAAGTATATTTTAGTACTTTAAAAAAAAATTGTGAGAATTCGTTTTTGTTTGTTTGATTTTTAATTAAATCAATCATAATTCTTCTTATTTGTTTTACCTAAAAAGGTATTCCTTTGAACTTCAGTAAACACAAAAAATAAACGAACCAACGAGTTGGAATAGGCCAAAACTGACCTAAACAGAAATAAACGACTTATAGACCAAATTAAATAGATGGAGATTCTCACTGATGAGACAATTTCGGACTAATGTTGATTAAAAAACACACTTGAAATTAATAATGAAAGAAAAACAGAAGTAGACCTTTGCATTTATGAATTCAAAACCTTCAAATGTACAAAATTGTGAACGAAGTTACCTTGTTCACTATATACTGCCTTTTGAACTTATTATATCTGTGACAGTGTTTTATATTTCGAGAACATAATTATTAAAATCGCCACTTAGACTGATCGTCTACTTTTAAAAAACGTTATATCTGTGGTTTTGGTTTTGATAACGTCATTATTAAAATTGCCACTTGAAAGTTTAACAGAAAAAAAAAACTTTTAGGAAAGAGATTATCTGGAACAACTTTTCTTTAAGAATTATTGGTTTTTGATGAACGATTAACCCCTGATGAACAACGAAAAGTCGTGAAATTGACTACAAAGCCAAGAAATAAGACGAAATGGCTTTCTTCAATGAACAAACAACCCTGTTTCTTCTTTACTTCTTATCATGGTAATAATCATCATGATAATCTGATTGCGTTTTCATCCATAGTTGATATAATTTTGGATGATTAAGATCGATATATCTGCAACAAAAAAAAACAAATTAGTCAAGAGTTCAAATATTTAAAAATAAAATCTTAAAATTAATTATTCATAGTTTAGTTTATGGGATCAGTAATAGTTCGAAGAACTAGCAACACGGTCGAAAAACTTGCTTTATACTCAAGTGCTTGAAATAGTTAGCAAAAACATTATATTTTAGTAAAATATAAATTACTGGTGTAAAATAATTTTACACCAGTTAGGACAATCTTTTCTTTTGGTACGACTGTACCAAACATCCCTACCTTTACCCTGGTTGTGGGCATGATACTATAACTTATACATAAGTAAGCATGGTGGAAGTTTTAAGTAAGTTATAGTATCATGGGTTGTAGGTTGTTTTGGTTAGTACTTTTCTTTGGTTTAGTTTATGTTCAGAAGTCAATCAAGTACAAGTTTTGTTTTAAATAAGTTGAGTTCATCTTCAGAATTCAATCAAGTATGTATGTTTTAAATTAGTGAAGTTCAACGTGCAGATTTCGTGCAAGTTTATGACAAGTTAAACTTGAAAGCTCAAAAAGAGCTATCGTCGGAACATTGGTGCTTAGGCTCTAAGCACCAAGCACCGTATTTTGAATACGGCTCGTATTCAAAATCAAAAACAAGCGAAAAGTAAGAAATAATCGATTTATGCATTTTATTAATGCATAAATAAATAAATACACGTGGAAAGTAGAAAGTCCAAATTGTTTTTGACGTGACAGTGCTACACTAAGAAAGAGAGAGACAACAAGCACAAGCAACATCAACCTCACTCCAAAAAGAGGAAGAAAAAAAACATGTAGCAACATCCAATTACAAGCATCTTGTGTAAAACGTCTAGCAATATTCCATTCTCCATTTAATATTTTGCCCTTTTTCCCTTTTAAACTGTTGTCGAGTTACAATAACGCAAATTATTAATTAACGCGATTTGGTTAATTTTTAAACGCATTTGAAGTAACACCCGACTTTGTGCAGTTGCAAGTTCGGTTACAAAAGATGGAGGAATCATGGTCTGTATTTTTTCATGTGCAAGCATGGAGGCAGTCGAGAATACGTATTTCCAATTTGTAGCAAAGAAAATAAAAATTCAAATAATGCATTACAGACTCAAATGTCCTAATAACGAAGCAGACAAATTGCCTCCTCTAAGGTTGCCCACTTCTAATGGTGCGTACAATCAGTGGACAACGTTCGCTGATCAATTCAATTCCGCTATTCATACAAATAAGAAATTATCAAATGTTGTTAATAAGCCCATCGGGCAACTACCACACGATAAAATATGTCATTAACTGCTGGATTTTAAGAGGTCAAAAAGTAGAAACTATGTTTTAACTGCTTAAAACAAAATCACACAAATTTGAATTGTCCATCACCTCATCTGTGCAAAAGATGTAAGATACCACACAGTACTTGGTTGCTTATTTTAAATGCAAATATAAATCCAAATACCAACGCACCTATAAGACGAAGATTAAGTTGAAAATACACTATCTATTAGTACGTCCCAATGACAACAAATAATGTTGTATCATACACATGCAAAGGCCACCAATTGTTATTTTAGGTACGTCGACAAGTTTAAAGAAACTCACAAGTGTCCGCTGTCGAGCCTTTACTTTCAAATTTTATTACAAAAAAATCTTGCACAAAAATTAAATTTAAAGATCAGCAAAGTAGGCACTAGATTAGGGGGCATTTGCCAAACAATTTCAAAAGTATCGAATAAAACAAATGTAGGCATCAACTTTTTAATAGTAGATTGTTAAAATTCATTAAATATTCCCGAATGGGTTCAATTAGCAAATACAGAATTTCATATACCTCAAAGGGTAGACATGTAATTATTATATGGAAAAACCAGTGGTGTAAATAACGGGCGTTGCAGTAGGGCCCCAGGGTAGAAAGGGCCCTCAAAACATCGTTTATAGTAGCAAAATTTGTTATAAAATCGATTTGTGGTCAAGTAGAATAATTATTAACCGTGGGTAGACACCACTCTGGATATTGCGGGAGGGTCCCCAATCTCTTAGTGACGCCACTGGAGAAAACGATCAAATTAGGCACTTCTCAATCCATATTACATAAAACAAAATTAGGGCACATTGTAGCTTGAAACATAGGCTACCACAAAGGCAACATTTTGTCATTTAAGCAACGAAATAAGTAACGATGAACTAGAAAAGTTTTGGAAAATCGAAGAAGTAAAAACATTATAATTTCAAATTTCTAAATGCTTTTTTTATCAAATAAAACCTAAAAATACGTGAAATAATGATACAATATTAGAAGATGTAGAAAACGCAAAGTTAAATTTATTATGCATTGTGGAACATAGGTTAGGACATTCGATTTATTTTGGCATCTATGAGCAGATGAATTTTCATTTAAGGTAAAATTACCTCCCCAATCAAAATATCACAAAGATGGATTTTATCAACAATAACTAAAATTTATGACCTATCAGCCTAACAAAAATCAAAGCAAAAATTATGTTAAACATTTATGGAAATTAAAATTGAGATGGGATGATCCAATTCTCAATAATTTTCAAGATACGTATCTTACATAAACGATTTAATATCCATAGGTGAAATAGGAGCACCACGACATGTGATATATTCATTTCCAAGTTTCGTCAAAATTCAAGTGTTGACAAAGGAAGCAAAAACATTCAAAAAAGAACTCAGCTGACATGATTTCAAGCGTAATCAATCTCATCTCATTGAAAGATCATAATTTGTGGTAGTTATGGCCTAAATAGCTACAAAAAGATGATGGTAGCTGGTCTACTGAAGAGTAATTTGACACTGACGAAGCAGTGCCTGAAGCTAAAACAATAAGTTTAGTTTCTTACTTGAACAATGTTCAAAATAGCATTTTTACATATTATTCGTCTTTTAAAGAACTTCGTCGCATATTGTTTTAGATTCCATCATAATGCATTAAATCACGATTCTAAACGAAAGGGACATTTGTCTCCAGCAGAGATAGAAGAAGCACTTTTGCGCTTAGTGAAACTTGTGCAAAAACAAGATTTCACGCAAGAAGTAATAGAACTTAAAAGTAAAAGGGCGGTTGGGCCTAAAAGTAGGTTGATTAGTTTAAACCCATTCATCGATAAGGGAGGACTCATTAGGGTGATCGAATTGAAAGCAGTTTCATACCATTCAATAAAAACATCTTATAATTTTACCATGTAAGCACCCATTCACGGAACTCTTGATTAGGCAAGAACATTAAAAACAGTTACATGTAGGGCCATAGTTGCTTTTATTGTCAATAAGATGCAAATTTTGGCCATTAACACGAAAAGAGGCAATTCAAAGAGTGTTAACAAAATGCGTAGTTTGTTTGGTTGATTAGTTTTAACCCTTTCATTGACAAGGGAGGAGTCATTAGGGTGGCCGACTTGAAAGCAGTTTCAAACCGTTTAATCAAAAACATCCTATAATTTTACCATGTAAGCACCTATTCGCGCAACTCTTGATTAGGCTAGAACATTACAAACAGTTACATGCAGAACCACAGTTGCTATTATTGTCAATAAGAAGCAAATTTTAACCATTATCAGGAAAAGAGTTGACACTCTTTAACATGCGTAATTTGTTTTCGTTCTGGCCCCAGTCGGATCCCCATTAGCTCATGGGAAATTGACAAGATTCCCGATGGAACTAAGGTCCTCGCATCCATTTATAAATTGTGGGGTAGATTTCGGGGGAGCAAAATGAATGATAAGACAGGAATACGCTCACACCGGACCATTTCTTAATTGGTGATGCATTAACTGCATTACCCGAGGACGACATGCTATAATTGCCAATAAAAGCAAGTAGATTTCAAATTCTCCAACGAAAAATCAGCATTTTTGGACATGGTGGCCATTTGAATATCTCTATACTTTACAACAGCAAAGTAAATGGAAAACATTATCCACTAGCGAAGTAAATGTGGGCACAATGGTGCTATTAATTGACAGCAGTCCTTCAATTAAGTGATATCCAGGTAAAGACAATATAATCCGGGTAGTAAGTGCAGTGCTTTGGTTTGTTCAGAAGTCAATCAAGTACAAGTTACGTTTTAAGTATTGAGTTCATCTTCAGAATTCAATAATTTAAAATTAGTGAAGTTCAAATGCAGATTTCATGCAAGATTATGTTAAATTATAACATAATATTCTTGATAAATAAATAAGTGAAATACATAAATTTCTGGTTCTTTGTATTTTGATTACTTCATTATAAGTTTATCAGTTAAAAGTTTAAAAAGAGCTATTGTAAAATAATTACGAAAGAAACAGCTATAGGATTATTTTTCTAAGATTGCGATTTTGAAGTTTCATAATGACAGCGCAGGGTTGCCACATACCAACTAATCAAGCTAAAAAACATTGAATTTCAAACAAATTAAATTGTAATGTGACAACTCTGTACAGGGATGCCAAATTAAAATAGTCCCTAACTGCATTGTATTTTCACATTTCTAACTAACTTTAGGTTTGCTCCGGTAAGTGCCAAAATCGCAATCTTAGAAAAATAATCCTATAAACAAATTGCGTGTTACTGTCGCTGGTTTGCTGCTTTCACTAATTCAGGTCTTTTTGAAAATTTTAAAAATTCCAATTCGAGTCGTTTGACGTCACTACTATACGTGTTGCTAGCTCTCGTTATGTTTATAAATTATAAAAAATATTCAGGGTTAAAAAGTAATTTATTATAAAAATTTACCTTATAAAATAACGCAATCAGGAAAACACGTTTTCACTTTCTGAAAACGGCTGCTGACATGGCGGTACTATGCACTTTATCAGCAGTTCGATTTACAATCATTTTGGCGTCTACGCACTAATTCTTTAATATTGTACGTGCAGCAAATCTGAAAAAATAAAAATAATTAATTTTAAATATAAAAACAAAGAAGAATTTAAGCATATGGTATTTTAATATCAAAAGAAGTTCATATCGAGAATAATGAATACTTTCGAGATGATTGATCTTAATCACAAACTGTTTGAGAAAGCTAATGCAATAAACTATCGGCTGTAGCCATATTTAAAATTTAACTCTTATGATTTTCTCTGTGGTACAAGAAAATAGCTAAAGCATCAGTATTATGAAAGGTAGAGCTAGCACAATCGGCTATTACTGTCGCTGGTTTATTGTTTTCACTGTTTCAGGTCTTTTCATAAATTAATAAAAAATCACAACCCAAGTCGTCTGACTTCAGTAACATTCAAATTCTAATTTTCGTCTGTTAAAGATGCAAAAATAAATGTTCAAACATTGTAAATGAAGCTACATTAAAATTGAAATTTAGAGAGTTGTTTGTGAGGTTGTGTGGATCAATTTGGTCTCATAAAATGTAACTTATTATAAATAATATTTACCTTATAAAAATAACGCAACCAGGAAGACACATTTTCACTTTCTGAAAACGGCTGCTGACAAGGCAGTACTATGCACTTTATCAGCAGTTTGATTTACAATCATTTTGGCGTCTACGCACTAATTCTTTAATATTGTACGTGCAATAAATCTGAAAAAATAAAAATAATTAATTTTAAGTATAAAAAGAAAGAAAAATTTAAGCATATGGTATTTTAATATTAAAAGAAGTTCATTTCGAGAATAATGAATACTTTCGAGATGATTGATCTTAATCACAAACTGTTTGAGAAAGCTAATTCAATAAACTATCGGCTGTAGCCTTATTTAAAATTCAACTCTTATGATTTTCTCTGTGGTACAAGAAAATAGCTAAAGCATCAGTATTACGAAAGAAAGAGCTAACACAATCGACTATTACTGTCGCTGGTTTATTGCTTTCACTGTTTCAGGTTTTTTCATAAATTAATAAAAAATTCCAACTTCCAACCCAAGTCGTCTGACTTCCGTAACATTCCAATTCTAATTTTCGTCTATTAAAGATGCAAAACTAAATGTTCAAACATTGTAAATGAAGGTACATTAAAATTGAAATTTACAGAGTTGTTTGTGAGGTTGTGTGGATCAATTTGGTCTCATAAAATGTAACTTATAAATAATATTTACCTTATAAAAATAACGCAACCAGGAAGACACATTTTCACTTTCTGAAAACGGATGTAGATCGAGTAATATGGTGCAACATTATGAGAGCTTCAATTTATAGTCATTTTGGTGTCGTAAGTCTTTAATTTTGAGCGTGCAGCAATCTGAAAATACATAAACAATTAATTCAAAGCATAAAAACGGGGAAAAAGTTAAGCTTATGCTATTTTAATATTTAAAGAAATTTATTTCGAGTATAATATGCACTTTCGAAACGGATTTTAATGGCAAAACCGTTTGAGAGAGCTTCAGCAACAAACTACCAAGTGTGGCCTGACTTAAAATTAAACGTATGTATTTGCAATTCACAAGCTTTCTTGTTGGTACAAGCACATAAGTAGAGCAAAAATATGAAGAGCTAGAAGAATTTGGTTTATTGTTTTCGGAAATTAAAATAATTCCAACTGGAGTCGATGAACCTCACTGTTCGTGTTGCTAGCTCTGATCGTATTTATAAATCAGTAAAAGCGTAACATTTAAATTTTTTAAAGATGAGTTTAAGTACCCAAAAAGTTTTTTCAAACGTTGCGTTGTAAGGAAGGTATAGTGCAAAAACAGATAAATGGTTTTTATGTACATATTTAAGAATAATACCTAATTGTAAAATTCAAGCAGATTTCCAAATGATTGACAGGTAAAATCTACACAAAGGACAAAACAGTTTATTCCTGTTATTTTAAATCGTTCTTTGAAAACAACCCTTTCTTGAACTGGCCCAGTTGTAAAATAACAGGTGTAAACTGTTTTGTCCTTTGTGTGGATTTTACCTATCATTTCCTTAGAAGTCAATTTCGTTGTCAAATTGTAACAGCTTAAAGCTTGCCTTACATGACAGCTTCTTTTTTTCAAACCAATAGAAGTTGAACTTGAACCAACTTTTAGCGTCCGACGCTGGAAATGCAAGTTTTCATAGGCTTAGAAAAAAAAGCTAGCTTCTAGAAATTGTGCTGTAAGGCAAGCTTTGAAGTATCTACTTTAAGAGTCTACGTTAAACCATTTATCTATTTCTGGACTGTACGTTAAAATTGTGCCAAGTTGTTTGTTTGTAAGGTGTTTGTAATATTTACCTCATAAAAAAAACGCAGCCAGGAAAACACATTTTCACTTTCTGAAAACGGATGCTGATAAGGCAGTTACAGTGCAACATCATCAGCATTTCAATTTATAGTCAGCTACGTATCAACTTTCTTTAATATTCCATGTGCCAATATTCCAATCTGAAAATTTAAATATAATTATTTTAAAGTATAAAACTAGGAAAACTAAGCATTATGTTATTTTAATATGTAAGTTTATTTGGGATTGATCTTAACCGTGAGATGAGTGATCTTAATCAAAACAGCTTGAGTGGGTACATCTATCGCGAGGAGAGAGGAGAAAAATAATCTTAATTAACAAAATGGGGGCTGTTTGTTAATGAGTAATGAGAATGAGTCAGAGAGTGTAGATAAGGGTTTATGTTCTAAATATAACTACAAGGTCATCAATGGCACACTAATTAATAGCTGTAGGCTCAATGGAAAGTTTTAAATTTCTATATTCCATTAAAACAAGCACTAATTCGACTGATAACGCCTCATGGACTCAAGGCTACGATAATCAGGTCAAATGTCAAAGAAAGCAACAAGTGGATGTACTCATATTTTATCGCATATTTACCCAATAATTTAATCAATCCAAGCAAAAAAACACAAAAAACAATTAAAATTTGATATGAAGTCAAAAACATTTAAAAAGGAAAAATTATTAAGTAATTTACCTTATAAGAATAATACAGCTGTGACGTGGCTGCAACTGATAAAATGCAATCTCTACATTTTAGTTCGAAACCATTATGGTTGGCGTCTGAGCACATTTCTTTTAATTTTCCACTTCAATTTGAATCTTTTATGTACACCAATCTAATTAGGAAATAAGTTTATGAATACAAAAATTTTTATCGCAAAAAAAACAAATAGCTACCTTCCACAACCTCCACAAGTCGAAGAACCAAATTAAAAATTCGGCTTTATTATTTAAATCCATCCGTCACTAACATAATTACTGTTAAATTTATCCACAATCATAAAAATATTTAATTTCTTTTTTATTTCCACAAAAACAATTCATTTTACTCGACAAAAAAAATGACGCCATTACAACAAACACAGATAATTAAGTTTAATTACTTCAACTGCTCAACGCAACAAGTGCTTGTAAAGTGCAGCGTGCAACGAAAATTGCGTAGGGGAAACGTGCATATGGGTGCGGCTTGGATACACAAATCACGACGCTCGGATTGGTTCTAATTTTTACTACGCTAAACTTCTACGCAAAATCATTCTGTTTCAATCCGAGCGTAGCAATATTACTTCTTTTTAACTCAATAGATGCCTCTAGTAGTTTCAGATTTTGGTATAAAATGTTTTTTACACGACCGGGCGTATTTGTCGGTTTCTATGATACATAAATCGTAACAGAAATGACGATTTATACCCTCGGTGTATAATATTTAAAAATTTGCCCTAGGGAGTTTTTATTATGAGTCGAAAATAAAGACAGTATTAAGAAATTTTGTGTTTTTTAGGTAACTTTTCAAACTACTATTGCAAACAAAAACCTAGAAAAGCGTTGCATTTTATCAATTTAGTATAGTTTTTATTAACATAAAAATTAACTGGTAGGTACATTTTCAATATTAGTAAAGTTAGCGGAAAATTCATGAAATTAATAAGTTTTACTTGAAATTAAATTTATTGAATTCTTCACAATCACAGTGACCACTTGTATACATTGCAGCCCTTAGTTTTGCAATAGCTGGTTTGCTGTCAATGAAATTCTCAATATTAACGTTCTGCAACAGTTTGTTGTTGAGCGCCATCCTCCGTGATGGTTGTTATGCGCTAGCTGGTCCCAGTTGTTCTTGCGTGAGCTAGAATAGTAACCGAAGACATCCACAGTTCTTGGTTGATTTATTCTTTATCTTACCGATTATTAGAAAAGGGCCTACGTCTTGAATGTCGTCTATGAATAAATTAGTCAGTTCTACGGTGCGCCAGGCGCCAGCGATGCTCAAGTTTGGTCAAACCTAAAAGGATGTAGAAATGTTTATATTAAGTACTATATATTCAATATAAATGATTTTTTGCCTTCATCTGGAGATGTTCGTTGTCATCCGCTTCAGATCAATAGGTGTTCAAACGTTCCCTTGTTAGAATTTCTTGGGCAAATATTCATCTGATTTCTTTTTAAAAAAATAATTCGAGAAACAACCATACATTCTTTTTGCATTAATAATTGTATGCCCATAAATACGAAAATTTTAACGTTTTTGCCGTTAACTGAAGAAAATAATTTCGACTACAATGTAAAATGTCTACCAAACCCAAATTTGTGTACATAAATTTTCACGGTTGTCAAGTCAACGAATTTTTTTAATTAATCAGGCTACTATTAATTTTATATGAATTTAAATATTAGTAAATGACATTTTAAGAAAAAACTTTTTTTCGTTTTAATTTTGCTTGGGTCGTGTAAAAAATAGTATATATATCTCAGGAGAGAATGCCATTATTCCCTCGGTGCTATGTCAGGCACGTAACTAGATAATTTTTTTAGGGGTGGCAACCGGGAGGCCTTGCCAAAAACTGGGGGGGCCACAAAAATGTACTTATATCAGAAGATTTTTACATCGTATCGAGTGTCATAGAAGCGCGGTTTAACCTTAATGTCATAAATATTGTGAGTGACAACAAACCGTGCCGTGCCTATGAGAGGCTATAACAGGAAAGGTCCACAATAATAATTAAAAAAGGCTAATAAATTTTGATGCATGGATGCAAGCTAAGAAAAGAGATCGTAAACATCGTAGTGACTTACCAATAATTATTAATTGTAGTATTCTCATATTCTTGTTTTTGCTTCTTGGGAATATTACACGGAGTGGTATCCAAATTTAAGCAACAATCTTTTTGAATTTTTTAATTTTATAAGTACGAGTATATATCGGGTGCCCACGATCAAAGCGTAACATAGCCAAATAACACAGGGAATTACATTTGCCGCTTGCTACTCACTAGGTTCATCTATAAGAACGGTAATGATATCTATTGAAAGAGATTTATTTTCTTAGTCTGTTGATACCAAATACTTATTAGTTAATGACTTTTTTAACATTGAAGAAGCAATTTATTAATATTTTCATAATTTGAAAAACTATGAACAGCCATGATATGTCAAATTCAAATAATTGTTTTAATAGAAACAGATTACGTACTTGTAGCTGAAGCTGGTGAGCAACCAGTGGCGTAACTAAGAGTTTATAGGCCTTCCCGCAAAATCCAGAGTGGAGCCCCTACCCGTACTCATTCCCGTGAATTTTCATTTTATTTAACCACAAATCGATTTTATAACGAAATTTCATACTAAGCGATGTTTCGGAGGCCCTTTCCATCCTGGGGCCCTCCCGCAATGCGGGCCCTCTACTTATGCCACTGAGCAACAAACTGCTAATGTAATGTGTGTTATTTAGCTATGTTCCGCTTCGATCCTTCGATTGTGGGCACTCGGTATAAGTTAACAATTATTTGGGTAACATAAAAAATAAGCACAATAAATACCACGTAACACAAACTAATAACTTGAAACGCGATTTTAAAATTCGAACACGAGCTGCGATGTCCCGAAAAGCTTTTTCAGAACTAAACTGAAAATCTAACACATTTATGAATGAATGAATGACAAAAAATAAATACAATGCCGGAAATTGAAATAATTAAACAGTTCCACGAAAGGTCTCATAAAATTAAGTTAGCTTATTAGTTGCGATTTAGAATAGCCGAGATATTATATTTCTTTTATATAATTTTTCACGGCGGTATTTGTTAACTTAACGGCTACGAGTTAAATGTAGATAAATTATCTTAAATGATATTTTACAATACATATTATATTCTTATCAAAACTCAATTTTTCGTAATGTCCCTTTTTACTTTTTAATCTGATAAATCCGAGGATAAATTTTAGCCACCAAGTATTAAAATAATTATTGTTGTTTTCTAGTGGGGTGGCCAGTGGGGTGGCAAGTATGATTTTCGGGGTGGCCAGGCCACCCTAGGACCCCCTGTAGTTACGTGCCTGTGCTATGTAGCCCTCGGGCTGCGCCCTCTGGCTACAAATTACACCTAAGGAATAATCCTGCATTTCACTCCCTTCATATATAATATACTATATTATACAATCGTAGAAAAAATGTCTTGCTAAATTTAAATGATTATGACCGGAAGTTTAAAAATTAGAAAGAAATCGGCTGTCAGTGTACCTCACAAAAATAAGTGCATGTTAGTGCCTTAATAAGCACTGTAGGGAAAATATCTGAATAATTAATTCAAAACGAGTTTGATATAATTTAGAAAAATTTAATGTTGTACCTATGTTAGCCTTTCCTGTAATTAGCAAATAAAGTTCAAATTTAGAATTTTGTATGCCATTTTTTGTTAGTGTTTTTTTTAAGCCCATCTTAGCGTCTAATTGGTGAACTCATTAAATATTACTTCTTTAGCTAGAGATATTTTCGACTATTTTGTTATCGTATCGAGACGTTATCAGTAAACTTTGACCAATATTAACTTTTCTGTGCTACTATTTTAAGAGTATTTTAGGAGATACAACCTTTTTTTAATTTAGTAAATAATGTCAGAAACTCGTTGACTTATTTTTTAAGGTTTTGTTCTATTAAAAGTAGAAGAATGAAGAATTAGGTGTGATTTTAATTAAAATTACTTATTTTTATTTGACATAATACACGTTTTTTAACTTTTTCTTACTTTAGTACTTGGAAAACGTGATTAAATCCAGAAAAGGAAATTTTAAATTTCATTTCTCGACATTTTAAGTCCCTCTGATTCCAAAAAATTAAAAAATTGCTTCACCCTAGCATCTTTTTCAGTGCTTAGTGACACTGCTACACCCTTAGCATTTTTAGCAGAACTTTTCGGTTCTGCAGCAGTTTCACTAATACCTGAAACTAAAACAACGATGTGCTTAATTATAAGATATATTTTTTGTTGTGCTTACAAGATGGTAAGACATCAAAATTTGTTGATGGTAGAGGTGAAGAAAGCCTCGAAGCATAAGAGCAACCAGCTAAAAATAACTTATTTATATCCTTGAAACCTATTTAAGGGTAGGATGCACCTTAACAACTGTATATACAAAATTGGTTGTATAAATTGCAATAAATATTTCTTTAAGACCATTTCATGATATGTTAAAGTAATTGAATAATTAATTTCATTTTTGCAAAAAAAAATATTATTATGCAAATACAAGCGAATTTAGATTTTCTGTACACCACTCCTAAACGCTTGAAGCTAATTACTTGATTTTTGCGATTATGTAATATGTATTATACGATCTAAGCACTAAAGAAAAAATGAAGTTGATTGCACCTCAACTAAAAGAGTTATGAACGATTTTATTGTTTAAAAATTGGATTTAAAGGCTTGCAGTAAGATATTTTACAGTTGTAAAGATTAATCTAAGAAATATATACTTTATGACTTACAAAATGACCCCCAGAACTCAAATTTTCAATCAGAATTTTAAAAACACTAATAGTTTAGGCGTGGTGTACTCATTTAGTTTGTAAAATTTGTCAAATTTTAAATGAATCTCATGACCTGTCAAATTTGTGTCTTCAGAAAGGGATTGACTACCTGCTGGGTTGACGCATCCGAGGGATTGTAATATTACAATTGCGGGTAGAGAAAGATTTTGACCATACTTTTGAATACTTAATTTATATTAGAAAAAAACTACGAGATTTTAAAAAAATAAAAAAAGCCAAAACTAGTTCACTACTTAACCAAAGATGTTCCCGATGCCATACCTACCACAGATATCATGTTGAAAAATATTTCCTTTTATTGTAAAACAATGATAAATAATTATATTTTACTAGTAACTGTAAAAATTTTATTTACTGTTACTTTTATTTGGCCGGTTTCTTTCCCTTTTTGAGTACCTATTTTAAGAAATAAATTATATTTAGGATTTTAAAAAACTTTCTACTGGGTTTATTATAATTCTTCTTAGAAATCCTAATAATAATTTAATAACTTTTAAGTATATATCTACCACTACCTATTTACACCCTTTTAACAATTACACCCTTCTCTGCTAATTTATTATTTCTTGTTATTTTTACAGTTATTGTACACGTACATAAATTACATTTTGAGAATTAGAAACCCTTCAGTCTCTTGATATTTGTGAAAAAGTGCATATCTTATTTTCAATATATCTTAAAACTTTCTTTGTCTTGTGTACTATCAAAATGCCGCGCTATTCGGGAGTTAGTAAGAAGCGAAGTAAAAAAGCAACAGTTAAAAAAATGTATCATGAACGTCGCAGAGTGCTAAATTTAATTAATAGTGCCGTTGATTATGTGGACGAAGATGTTCATGTGCAGTATTTTAAAAATTTACCCGAGGAAAATTTACCAGAATTAAATGTTGAAATTGAGCCGAGCACAACTAACGACTTGAGTGAAGAAGAAGTCCGTATAATTTCGCCATTTTATTTTATTCAACAAATTAAACAAATGTATCAACACGAAAGTACATGTACCATGTGCAAAGTAAACTTCATAAAAGAAAGACGTGAAGGTTTGAAATCAATTTTTTATTTTGAATGCATTGCTTGCAACAAAAAATTTAGTCTGCGCTGTGTCCCACAAAATTCCGAAACAGCGAATAATCTAAATTATGATTGCACTTGGGGTTTAATGAGTATTGGAAGCGGCTATAACCAAGGAGAAGAGTTGTTTTCAGTAATGAATATACCGTTCATGAATAGGCGTACTTACATGAAGTACGAAAAAGAAGTAGCTGCAACTTGGGAATAATACACACCTACTACAACCTCTTCTTCCTCTCGACTGCTGGCTCTAGCTTGTTCTGTAATGAAAATTATATTAACTGTAAAGTTATATATAAAACACACGAACAAACCTTCAAATACTGCAGAGCTATCCCATGGACAATCGATGCTAACGTCCATTTCCGGTGCAGCGTCTTCAACCATTTGCAGCACTGGGTCTAGCATTGGTTTTTTCGGTGGTCCACCGCCAGTCAAAAGCATGCTATGACGCAGTGCTGTGGTTTCTTTACGTTTTCTAAGAACTTAATTTGTGTTATATAAGTATAAACAAACAGCTTTAAATTGCTTACCGTTGCTTTAAATTAGTCCACAGTTTTTTCAACTGCACCGGGGTCCGAGGAGTTTCTACTTGGGTAATTCCACGTCAGATCGGCCACTTTTGACCCTTAGGTCTTCGGATTTTGACGAAATTTGGTGTGTCGGTTGGAAATATGTTAAAACTTAAGTGTACAAAGTGGTTTTGCGAAAAAATTATTTTTGACCTATCTACGGTCAAATTAATTTTTGAACTATTTTGAAAACATGAATACTTCAATAATTTATAACTCGCGATCTAAAAGAGATATATTTCTGCAAAATACGCCTATTTAAAGCTAAAGGAACGTACTATTTATTTTAAGCATCGCTTTTTTAATTTAACGCCTTTTTGGTAAAACTGTTCCAGTGTCAAATGTTCAAGTCGAAGTTTCCAAAATACACCCTCTGCGATTTTTACAATTTTTTGATATGTTGAGCCCTTATGACTTATGTTTAAGTGAAAAGATTCAAAACCGTGGGCACTCGTCAACTCTTGACGCTACAAGGTATTGTAGAAGAACGGAAATAAAAAATTTTTGAGAAAAGATTGGGGATAGCAATTTTTTTTAGGAATCGCTTTATTTTGGACCCGTTATTATGAGAGAAAATTTTCAAGATCAGGAGCGTGCGGGAACAAGGTCAAAATTACCTTTATTTTCAGCAAAACTGCTAATTTTGAAAATATCTTCGATCACATTGCAGATAGCAAAAAAATACATCCTAAATAATTTGTAATGTATAAAATTACCAAGAGAATGAGACCAGTCCGAGCCCAAACGGATAATTTGTATATATGCAGAAAAAAATAAAAACCGCGGAAAGTTGAGTAATGTTTAATCCCAGTATTAAAGTAATTTTCAAGTCGAAGTTTCCAAAATACACCCTCTTCGATTTTCGAAACTTTTTTTATATGTTGAGCCCTTATGTTTTAGGTTTAATTAAAAAAATTTAAAACCGTGGGCACTCGTCAACACTGTTGATGCTACACGGCCTCAACCCTCACACCTCAATCTAAAACCCTCACTGAGGCTTGAGGCTGTGTAGCATCAAGAGTTGACGAGTGCCCACGGTTTTAATTTTTTTTACTTAAACCTAAGTCATAAGGGCTCAACATATCAAAAAATTTCGAAAATCGAAAAGGGCGTATTTTGGAAACTTCTACTTGAAAATTACTTTAATACTGGGATTAAACATTACTCAACTTTCCGCGGTTTTTATTTTTTTCTGGATAGACAAATTATCCGTTTGGGCTCGGACTAGTCTCATTCTCTTGGTAATTTTATACATTACAAATTATTTAAGATGAATTGTTTTGCTATCTTCAATGTGATCGAAGATATTTTCAAAATTAGTAGTTTTGCTAAGAACAAAGGTAATTTTGACCCTGTTCCCGCACGCCCCTGATCTTGAAATTTTTCTCCCTTAATAACGGGTCCAAAATAAAGCGATTTCTGAAAAAAAATTACTATCACCAATCTTTTCTCAAAAAATTTTTGTTTCCATTCTTCTATAACACCGTGTAGCGTCAAGAGTTGACGAGTGCCCACGGTTTTGAATCTTTTCACTTAAACATAAGTCATAAGGGCTCAACATATCAAAAAATTGCAAAAATCGCAGAGGGTGTATTTTAGAAACTTCGACTTGAACATTTGACACTGGAACAGTTTGACCAAAAAGGCGTTAAATTAAAAAAGCGATGCGTAAAATAAATAGTACGTTCCTTTAGCTTTAAATAGGCGTATTTTGCAAAAATATATCTCTTTTAGATCGCGAGTTATAAATTATTGAAGTATTCATGTTTTCAAAATAGTTCAAAAATTAATTTGACCGTAGATAGGTCAAAAATAATTTTTTCGCAAAACCACTTTGTACACTTAAGTTTTAACATATTTCCAACCGACACACCACATTTCGTCAAAATCCGAAGACCTAAGGGTCAAAAGTGGCCGATCTGACGTGGAATTACCCACTTCGGGTTGGGAATTATAAGCTACGCTTATTACTTTCCAAGCCGTTTTTTTTGTCGGCAACAGTAGCACCGTCTGTCCTTTTATTTTCCACAATGCTATTGTCTTTAACCCGGCATCCGACAGGTGAACATTTGTTATGAGTTCCGACAGGTGGGGGGTGACAAACCCAAAACTTAAAATAACCGTATCGTATAAAGTCCTGAAATATATAAAATGTTTTTATGGCTTTAGTGGTGATTAACGTAATATCAACACAAAGACGGGTTTACAATCTTTAAAGGACAGAGCATCTTATACCTGCTATTTTGAAACTGCCTAAGGGTTGAAAAACAGGGTTGTTTTAAGAAAAAATTTTAAATACAACAATAAATTACATATTTATGACAAATATATTTCGACTCAAAAATATGTCAATACTACCCTGTTTTAAATTTTAAAAGCTGTCTGTTTTTATTACGATACTATTTGTCAATTGCTTTGTTGCGGTTTTCTTTGAAAACTAGGGCTATTGTTAAAGTACTTATGGAATCAAAGCCATAAAAGCCATTTATTTATTTTTTTTCTATATCTCTAGTTATTTTTTTGGAAAGTCTACCTTGGGTTGCAGAAAGCTTTTAACGGCTTGTTACAATTGATGAGAGTTTTGAATGTGACTCTAGCCACTACATTTTGACATCTGAAACGTCACATCAAAACTATAATTATCTGTAACAAGCCGTTAAAAGTTTTCAGCAACCCAACCAAGTATTTTATATCGTCAGGTACATTATATTAATCAGTAAAACAAAAATTTTTGCTAAAAAAACTTTACTTTGGCTTCATAATACAAATTGCAAATTATAACGTATTTTTTTCGCTAAGAAACAAAGCAGTTAACTATTTATTTTTTCTTCAAACGTCAGAAAAAGTCGCCATTGTGTCACTCAATAGGTAACGGTGAAGTTTAACTTTCCCGCCGAGGCAGGAAAAATTGTCAGAAAAGTAATTTTTGTCTGTCTAGGAGGGAAAAGTAAAATCTTAACCGCACATTATTTTTATTTTTAACGTAAAAAATGTTTTTTAAGCATTTGTAATGTAAACAATTTAATGTTTTTTAAATTTTCCTTTATAATTAGTTCGTTGCTTTTAATAATTAGCTTTGTTTACAAATTTAAGTTAATTTTAAAAAATATTTGACAATTGAACTACAAGTAATTGACAAGAGATGGTGCTCTTTCAAAAATCAAAATTTTCAGTTTTACGCTTTCCGTTAGCAGAAAAAAGTTAATGTTTTATACGGAGTCAAAGTAGTTTTGTGTGACTCGCCTGTATTGCCTGACTCGCTCGCTACGCTCGCTCTTCAGCCAAACACAGTCTTGTCACACAAAACGTCACTTTGTCTCCTTATAAAACAAATAACTATTATATAAAATGTTTGAAACATACAAATAATTTAAAAAAACACAAAATTAAAAAGGCAATTCTATATTTTTCAATAAAAAAATCCGTATGTAATTTAATCCAATAGCAAAAAAGTTATTAGTTGTTAAAGTTAATACAATTTTGCCATGTGTGTGAGAGAGACAGATATATAAAAATGCGTCAAAAACTTCACACACGCACTTAATTTTTCAATTTTGAGCCCAAGGACATTATGAAATCTTCTCGTGTTGATTACACCTTCTCTTTTTAGGAAGTGGTTTGGGATTTTCACCCAAAACATAAAGAAAAAAAAACTCACGACTTCCGACAGGTGGGGTGTGACAAACCCAACTCGGTTTTGAAACAGTACTACTGCCACAATCTCAATTTTTTGACTGCGGTGTTTGCTTTAATATGTAGAATAATATGTTTTTAAAAGCTATTGAGGCCCTGTAGTCGATTGGAGCGATATTTGAATGTTTGCTATGCAGTTTTCGAGCGCTGGGGTTTGTCACACCCCACGTGTCGGATGCCGGGTTAACAAGCTGAGCCAGCAGCACCTTCTCCTTTGTTGTGTAGGCTTTATTATTTCCATTCATCTAACAATAATTATTATATAAATTTAAATAATCACGTACTACATTATTACTATAAAAAATCAATATAATACATTAATTTATTACTTACTTTTAATTATTGTAAAAATTCTAACAAAAACAAATCAACAAACAACTACGCGCCAAGAAAGTGTCAAGAACTAAATTAGGTTAGAAATTGTATTTTGTATTTATTACTAAAAATCACTAACATTCCCTAAAAATTGTTACTTCAAGTTGAGCTCGAGCGAGAATTGAGAATACCCGAAGTTCGGTTTATAAAACACCGCTCGGACTTGAGACAAAATTGGAAAAAACTTGTGCTTGTCCGAGACTGAGATTTACGTGGTCTTGAGATATGACTATAAATACATTTAGTGGCTGCTGTTTGGATGGATGGATGGATGTCTATCTGTTACAGCACTGTGGTCACTGTGGAGCAAAAACTACTGAGCCGGTTTTGAATATTTTATTTTATAATTTTAAGGGCAAACCCGCCAAGCTTTTAAAAAAATCTATGCAGGATGTCCAGAAATAGGGAGGTTATTTGGGGCGCATTTTTGCAAACTTGGGCCAAAATTGTTTTTATTTTGGTATAAGATAGTAGATAGCTTGATATCTACATCTGAGCTCCAATTTAAAACAAAATTTCAAACTTTTTAATTCAAAAAGGCGGCCAATAGAACAATAATTATCTTATTTTGTGGTATTTCCCTTATCACTTACCACGTAATTATTATGAAAATTTAAAAAAGGTGTTGTACCTATAGCTAAAATATAGGCCTTTCTTCCTAACCTAACCGATTTTTTTATTGTGTGGAAATTTTAACCGTTACCTTTCTTACCGTACCGTACGGAAAATTTTCTTTTTAATTTAAATGAAACCCTGTATATTTTTAAATATCTTAAAAGCTAGTAAAATTAGCTATCTGATGATACCCTACACTTTATACTTTACTTCCTGTTTAAGCGGCAATGGGAATACGCACGAAAAAGGTCCTGTGGTATGGCCATATCTGTTGTTTTTTAAATTGCGCTTGTGAGATGAGCACTATTTCTGCACAACGCCAATCCTTTATTTTAATTATTTTTCAGGATGGAAAATGGAATTTACTTCATACTGTTTTCGTTTTCTCATCGTCTCAGCAAATTTTAAAACCGTCAGTGGCAATAGAGCCACTAATTAAAACCCATTTATTTATTTTATTGTAAAATAAAATTATTCATGTTATTTATTTATTGTAAAATAAATAAATAAATCAGAATTAATCCAGTTAAGTTTAAACTGTGGTAAGGAACAAGTTGCCAAAATGTATGGTCTGCCAGATAATTGATTGAAATCTAAAATATTATATGTGAAAACCGTTTTTTAATATTTGTTATAATTGAATCCCGGAGCTCAGCACAAAATCTCAAATTTTCAATTTTTTGTTCAGTGATTAATTGAAAAATAGTTGGCAAAACATAATTATCCTAGATACAACTGGCTTTCTCCCTGTAGGGTATCGATAGCTGTAGGCAATGGTTTCATAACTACAAAATATTCTTGTAAAAAATCTAATTCAGCCGATTTAAGTTTAGTGGCTTTGATTGCATCACAAATCGTATCCAAGTGTTTTTTTAAAGCGAGAATAGTTGAAACACAATCAAAAAGTGAATTCCATCTTGTAGGGCATTGGCACATTCAATTTCTTAGCGCAAATGCGTTCTACTTCATCGGAAGCTTTAGTCGATTTACTGACACTATTCCAAATAGATGTAAGTTTTGCAAAAGCACTGTAATGAATTTTTCGTAAAATAGTTTTGCTTGTGGAAACGGTCTTTTGAATATCTGTTGTTGCAACCAAATTGAGAGTATGCGAACAACACCTAAATTGTGGCGGGAGAACAATGATATCATCTTCATATTCATCATTTACGCAAATGTTCGAAAAATCGACATCTACAATATCAACCTCATTTTCCTGATATTTCAACTGCAATTCACTTTGATCCTCTATTTCATCATTACATGAAAAAACTCTAAACGCTTCGCCGAAGTTTGTTGCATTATCTGTTACCGTTCCTGATATTTTAGCGTTTTCAATGCGAAATAAAGCATGTATATTACTCAACGATTTACCGATATCTTTATATGTAGTATGTGAAAACCTAATTCTCCTACATGCCAACACAAATGATTTACGTTTTAATGTGTCGCTTACAATGATATGAGCCGTAACTCCAAAGTAACTTTTATTATTTTTTGACCAAATATCGGCAGTGGTACACAAGAAATCTGTTTGATCAAAAATGTCCATTAGATTCGACTTACAGGCTTCAACGCGAGTAGAAATTTGTTTGGCGAGAATCTGTCGGCATACAGGTGTAAATGCTCCGTTGGAAACACCTTCCAACATCTTGCGAAATGCAGGTTTATCGACTGTAGCTAATGGACGTACAACTTCCTCAATAACATAGTCGATGACCAGCTGGTTGCACTGAAAAAATTAATGCATATCTATTAATTTTCAAGTTGATATACTTTAGCCAGTTAATGGATTTTAATATATTTAGCTGTTTATACTTTTCAATAGAAGAAACCAAAAAAACCAACCCCAACTAATTAAATAATAATAGGCAAACGGTTATAGTTATTTAATCAACTATTGTATTGAATTATTAAAAAAAAAGTTGAAATGCAAAAATTTCATGTAATATGCTATAAATTGTGCTTATTTTTTTAAATATGCATTATTATTATCCTTGCTGTATTTATTATTCGTTCAATTATCACTTCAAATATTATTATTACTTACTTTCTCTATATAAATGGATTTCTTATTTGCTGCAGCGGCAGCAATGGAGAATGGATCATTAACTTTTGCCACTTTCTCGGGTTGTTCGGAAGTACATTGCAATAAGCGTCTTTTAATCCCATTTTTCGGAACAGAACACATGACCAATTTTTCAGGATGTTTTCGCTAGAAAATAAATATAAAATATTTAGATATGTATTTAGTTAGTCGGGCTTAAAAAGATGTGTTTTCCGCCATTACATTCTTTTTCATGCTTTGCTTGATATTTTTTAGATTCATCACATTAATTTTTAAATTTTGATGAAAAAATATGGAGAAAAGTGTGACAGAAACATTATATTTTACAAACGTTATGTAGATGACTGCATCCTAGCCATATCACCCGACCACATCAATCGTATCAAAAAAGAATTCAATTCATACCACCCCAGATTGCAGTTCACCTGTGAAAATGGAGAAAATGGTAAAATAAACTTCCTAGATCTAACATTACATAGGAAAAATAATAATATCCATACAAATTGGTACACCAAATCGATTTGGACTCAAAGGTACGAGAATTTTTTGTCTAACACCCCTATTAAAAACAAACTTAACGTCATATACAATCTAATAGACAGAGCCATTTCCTTATCTCATGCAAAATTCCGGAAAGATAACATTAGAAAAATCAGGGATGCTCTAATAAAAAACAACTATCCTCCACATTTTATTGACAAATATTGGAAAAAAAGGATCCATTATATATACAACCACCACAAGATTAACAACAATGAAAATTCAACCAGAAGGTTCACATCATTACCTTACATTAAAGAAGTGACACCCCAAATTAAGAAAATTTTGAACAAGGAAAACGTAGATGTTTGTTACCGAAGACACTCTACCTTAGACAACCTTTTCTCAAAACTAAAATCAAAAATCCCAAAAACCTTAAAATCAAATTTAGTTTAAAAATAAATTGTTGCGATTGCAATGGAACATACATCGGACAAACCAAACAATTGCTAAAAAACCGCCTAAACCAACACAAAGCCTCGGTTAAAAATGATAAAAGCATCACCACAGCTCTTAGCGAACACAGTCTCCAGAACCTGCACGCTTTTGACTATACTAATGCCTGCATACTACGAGAGGAACAAAATTATACAAAAAGGTCTTTCCTAGAAATGTTCCATATAAAAAGCGATATAAATTCTATCAACCACAAGACAGACCTGGAAGGACTCCCTGTCACGTACAACAATATTTTAAAGTTAAAAAATTAAAAATAAAATTAGAAAAGAAAAAAAGAAAATTAAAAAAAAAATGTGTGCTTATAAAATCAAGTGAAATTGTTTTAGATCCACTGTGTTTATTTATTTGAAATTGTTTATCGTTATATTCACGAATGTTTATAATCATGGTTGATTTACTTTAATATTTAAATTTATTTACAAACTCGAACTTAACGTAGAAACTACTGGTACAATAATTGTTGAAAAAATGTATAACTTAGAGATTATTAATGTATAAATTGAATTTATATACCCAAAAATGTTCAAGAAAATATGTAAATGGTAGAACAAGGCATTCAATGTGACAAATTTACCACACACAAATCGTGGTGGTTTTGCAAAGGTTTTAATTATGTATGATGGTCTTGAAAAAGTTAGACCCAACTGGGCTGACACATTATGGTTTTCAAAAACAAAATTTATGTTTGTAATGTCTGTTATGTTTTTTCCAAGGAGCTGATTTCGACATCAACTTGTAAGTAAGTGCACATGGCACATACACATGGCACATACATACATAATTATGGAACACCATAATATATTTTTATGTTTTCGCAAAGAACACTGCATTTAGAGTATAAAATGTCATATGAGTTTTATCCTAAAATGAAAAAAAATTACCGTTCTCGTATCTTCAGTATGAAACGGATATGGCAATAATAGCCCCTTGGCAGGAACAGGGTGTATCTGTATAAAAATACACCCTGTATTTTTATACAGATACACCCTGTTCCTGGGTGTATACAGGGTGTATTTTTATACAGATTTGGATTTCTGGAAAAATGTAGATACTAAAGTAGCAAAAATACAGGGTATTCGTGCCAAGTGACTAATACTGAAGATTCCTGTCATTTTTAGTTTGCTGTGACGTCACTTCCGCTCTGGTATCCCCATAGTTATACTACTACCGAGAGTCATACTACGCGAGACTACTCTACAATACTTAACCTAACTGATTTTTTTATAATTTATACCGGGTGGAATCTGTCACCCTAACATGGCCAACCATAGCACAAATAAATAGTGAGCGGATAATATTGAGTGACACAAAGTCGACTTTTTTTGACGTTTACAGAAAATAGTAGATTGTTAGATTAGGAGTAAAAATGTCACTTTTTTTAGGCTAGGCTTACCTCCTTTAAGTAGAACTTTAACCTTATAACCTTACTTGTTCAGTAACAAAATGTCAACTGTTTTGGACGTTTGAAGAAAAACTTATTTACTTATGGATAGGACAGGCTAAAAAATTTTGTTATGGTTATCCTTATCAAAATCATATTAGGTCTCTAAGGACAGCAATTATTTTAATTTTTATTCTATAACAAGACAAATACCTTTCTTATCTTATCTTTTTTTGGTTTTTAGAGGCCACTTGAACCATAGCGAATCTTAGGTGGGTAAGAATGCGCTATCTCGTCCCCCCTGGTGCAGTCCCTGATTATATAACTTTAGATAAATAAATTGAAACGATTTTGGCACGTTTAGCAATTGTGTTAGGACTCAATATTGAATCTCTGAACTGTAGACTAAGAAAAATGACGTCAAAATCAGAACAAAAAATATCACCTTGTCGACTTTTTTTTATTTTGAAGGTTCCAAGTAATTAGATAAACTTGTATTTGGCAATAGGTTATAAATATCGGAACAGAATGATTAATTCATTATATTAAAAAATTAGTATTTTCTTAGAGCAAAATTATTTTATTTGTTGTTTTACCAACAAGATGGTAAGTTTAATTTTGCAATTAACTTTTAGCAAGTCTATATTAGATTAGGTGCGCACTTTTGTCATTTAACGAAATACAGATTCAAAGAACTTTAATATCTCGTACAAATATCTTTAATAAATAAACTAATTTTAAAATCAGACCATCCATTAGCTCTGCCAATTTAAAGATTTTCAACTCCAGGAAAAATTAAAAATCAATGTAACATCTAACCGTAAATTATGTAAGGATGCAGTCCATTTCCTCCAAATCCTAATTGTTCAAAAAAATTAATTACTGAAAATTAGAAGATTTTAATTATATGAATTCAGTATCCATCCAGTATCCATCGGTATTTTCAAATACAAATTTTCATTTTTTAGATTTTGGAACTGCAAACGAGTTACTTAGTAATAACATTTTTGTTAACACTCATCGTGTCCATATATCTCCACATCACAAGAAATTTTAACTTTTGGAAAAATCAAAATGTTCCGTTCATTAAACCGACTGTTTTATTTGGAAATTTATTTCCTGTACTTTCTATGAAAATGATGATGGCTGAATTTTTATTAAAAATATACAATTCAACAACATCGCCGTTTATAGGATTCTTTTGCTTTGATCAACCGTTTCTATTAATACGAGATCCTGAGATAATAAAACACATGTTAATCAAAGAATTCGATTGTTTTAGCAACAGAACTGTCGCTGAAAACAAACGTTACGATAAATTCGGATCACTCACTTTGTTTGCGCTTAAAAATCCAGTATGGAGACAAGCAAGAATAAAAATGACGCCTATTTTTACAAGTGGAAAGTTAAAAAATATGACTTACTTAATAATCGACGTTGGCAAAACTTTGACTGAATACTTAGATGAGCAGATATTAAAAAATGGCGAAATTTACGTTAGAGAACTCGCTATGAAATTTTCAACTGACGTTATCACTTCTTGTGCTTTCGGATTAGCGGCGAATTCGTTTAAAGAAGAAAACGCCGAATTTCGGCAAGCTTCTAGAAATTTATTCGGAACTAGCCTTCCGAGAGCAATTCAAATATCATCGTATTTTTTTGCCCCTTTTTTAGTTAAACCGTTGAGATTTAAATATTTCGATTCCAAATCTTGTGATTTTATGGAAAAAGCTTTGGTGGAAACTATGGCAGAGAGGAGAAAAAGTAAAGCGTCGCGAGGAGATTTAATTGACTTACTACTTGAAATTCAAGACTCTAATTCAGAAAGCACAGAGCTTTTGGGTAAAAAGTGTGCCTATTCATGTAATGTTTTTTATGTGTTATTTATTTTAGATGACGACATATTGATATGTCAAGGAATGCAATTCTTTGTAGCTGGTTATGAAACTACAGGATCTACCATATTTTTTACGTTACACGAACTCAGCTTTAATCTTCAAATACAAGAACGTTTGAGAAACGAAATACTAGCAGTAGTTGAAAAGCACCAAGGAATTACTTATGACGCAGTTCAATCTATGCCTTTTCTAGATATGGTTATTTCTGGTATAACAAACGCCTATTTATTATTCAAATTATTAATTTATGAATTTTTAGAAACATTACGAAAATATCCTTCGCTAGCGTTCTTGGATAGGCGCTGTACAAAAGATTTTAAAATTCCAAATAGTGACGTAATAATTAGAAAAGGTTTACCAGTTTATATTTCATTACTTGGACTTCATAACGATCCAAATTATTTCCCTAACCCCAAAAAATATGACCCTGAAAGGTTTTCTCCTGAATCGCTAAATGATAAGGCAAGTTCGGCGTACATGCCTTTTGGAAAAGGTTTGCGGAACTGTATAGGTATGATAATTTCTATAAATTAAAATTTTATTTCAATACTAATGAATTTAAAGTTATTGAATATTAACAATCTGTATACTGATTATCTAATTGTCCTTAATGTTAATAATCCAGAAGGATGCGACAATATTGCAAATATTTAAAAGGAAGTATTTAAAAGTAGATATAATTGGCTAATATTATAATACTACAGAAGATGAAATTTTAGGGCTTAAGGGTGACACATGCACCTAATCCAACCCTGTTCATGTAAATAATAATATGGATGGGTTCGAATTCCGCAAATTCGTGTAAATAACAACAAATTTTGAAATTTTAAATAAAAATTAACAATTCAAATTGCAAACCTTGAACAGTAACTTTCCTTGTCTTAAAATGACAAATAGGAGTAATATTTATTTTTTTTATAGAATAATAATTTATTTTTGCAGGAACAAGATTTGCTTTAGTAAGTGTTAAAGTTGCATTAACAGCTTTGTTACGGAAATACGAAGTGCAATGTTGTGATGACACCGCATATGACATCAAGTTTAATCCAAAAGGAGTAATGCTGGGACCTGTGTCTGATATTAAAATGCGTTTCAAAAAAATTAATTAATGATTAGTTAATAATATAGAATTAACATTGAATCTATTACTGATGTCCTCACAAAAATTAGAAAAATATTGATGGCTAGACACATTTATTAATTTTTAAGTGATTTTATTACATTTATTTTATAAATAAATTAATAGAAATACACATACCTATTAATTTAATTATAATAATTTTCTATAATAAATCACAATAGTTAACAAGATAACGCAAAAAAATGAAAATTGGAAATTTTATTTTTCCACTGTAGCTGGAAATATGGTTTACTTTAGAAAAAAATGATGGATAATAATTTTCAGGATATCAAAAGAATTATCAAACGATACCAATTAATTTTAGAAAACAAAGCAAATCAAATACTACTGAGTATATAAAGTACATTATACATACTCACTAGTGAATAAAATCTTAATTTGGTCACTCAAAACGACTACATAAAGTAGGAAAAATCCGATACTGTAAGATAATAGTATATTATGATATAAGGACGTAAAATGATGTTTCACGGAACCTTGCGAATCAAGATTTACGCCGAGATTCGCATCCGCCTAAGACCGAAAAATTTTACGTCCGTGTGTCATACAGTATTTTTTATTCGACTGTAAACAATATTTAAATAAACATAAATAATTTAAATATAATTTTTCAATGAATAAATAAATTGTACATACCCTCAAATTTTTGGCATAATACTAAGAATAAATATTTATAGACGTTAGATAAAATTAGTGCCTTCCTATTTAGAATAAGAACTTCACATAAATAGATGGCGCATCTGTCTAAGCATAATTAAGGCGGTCTCTAGACCAGAAAGTAGTTGACATAGTAACGAAATAAAAATTATATGTTGATCAAAAGATTGTTTGTACGTCCAATATTCTAAACATAAATTTGATACAGTCGAATAAAAACATATTAGTATTATGGGATAATAGCGACTATCACAGTTGGCAAATTTCAGGGAACTCCTCCATCAAAAAAAATTCTTAGGTTCGTCCCTGTGTCTGGTTCATAGGGTTAATAGTTTGTAATCTTTTATGCACATTTTGTCATAAATAAAAAATAAAAAGTAATTGGTTTTATCAATGTTTTAGCGATCATGTTTGATTGAAACATCATTACACGTTTACTTTACATACATAGAAAGTCTAAAAACACGATCTACCTACATAGCATTTTAATTTTGACCACGATTTGTTAAAATTATTAAACTATGGTAAGTTTTAGTAATAATTATTAATTAAATTTAAAACTACATTAAAGGCTTGATTATACAGGCTCTTTCAAATTCGAGTGTATGCTGTATGCATGGGGATCTCAGAAACCGTAAGAGATACGAAGGTGGTTAAATGGGGGCAAAGTTGCGTGAAAAGGAGCCCGATATAATGACCTTAATAAATCGCAGGTACTGCTTTAGAAGATGTTCACAAAAAAAATGAAATGATGACATTTTAATTTATTTTCTCTTGACTTCATTAGAAGGAATATTTAAAAATAAACAACACTTCTTCATAGTACTACTAATAATTTTGGAGAATATTAAGGTTCATACTTATTCTCTGGAGTTTTAGGAAGAATTTAAGCCCAAGCACGTTCCTGTAGGCTGATCGTAGCCTCCGTAATAACATTTTAACTGACTAATCAGAAATGGAGCATTATAACGACTTCTTCGCTTCCTGTACCGCGATTCACTAACTCTTTCAGTAGCTTAACGATATCAGTAACTAGCGATTGAGGTTATGTTTCTATTTTGTAAGTTTTCGGTTTTTGTGATAAATATGTCCATAGCTACCGAAAATCGTTAATTTATAGCAATTTTCTCGGTACCTAACGACATATTTATCCTCATAAATCGATAACTTTGAATTACAAGATTCAAACTTGACGAATTTGTTGGTGATCGACGTCGCTCGCTATCGAATTTAGTTAGTGAATCGCGGTACAGGAAGGGGTTTAGTTTTAACGAAATTACATAAAACTTATGTCAATCGATTTGTTTTGTTGTCAGCAATAAATGTTATTATATTGCTTCTCCAAGACTTAGTTTTCGAAGAAAAGCGAAATAACTGTGGAGAAGTGCGATTTTGCCACTTTACTTATACTTATACATATATTTTACTTAACCACAAATCGATTTTATAACGAATTTTTATCCTAAACGATGTATTGGGGTCCTTTCTATCCCGGGATCTTCCAACAACGCGGGCCCTGCGGGCCCGTTATTTACCTATTTTAGGTGGACAGAAAAAATCACCTGGGAAAGTGTCTTTTGATGGAATTAGTAATTCCATCAAACAGATTTGTTAAATTTTTTTGACTACTTACGAGTACCTTACTTACTTTGTTTTTTTGAATTCTCTTTTTAATAAATATATTTCTTTATCTCCTATTTTTGTAAAATGATTTTTGTTTTCACCAAATAAATTATAATTGCTTATGTTATCCAAGAAAGTTTGGTATGCGCAATATATTTCAGATAAAGAAAGTATTTTTATCTCGTAATTATTAAAAACAAAGTTGGAATAGGAAAAAAAAATCTAAGTTTGTTTTGGTTTGATGTCCCTATAACTTTTTTCTACAAAATAACCTTCAATCACAATAGATATTTTTGAAGTTTGTTTACACCATTAGATACTTGTAGTAGATATGTACATTTTGAGGCGTTTCAATTTCAAAATTTTCAGTCATTTGAGTTCAAATAAAATTTAAATTAAAATACTGCTGTGAATATCGAAGTGATTTTTTATGATTATAATAATTACGGGGGTAATTAGGAGTGGAGAAAGACGCAAGGAACATTGATCATGCCAAGTACAAAAATTCTGTCCTCTAGTAATATTTTTCACTTTTTTAGGCATTTGACTTCACCACAACTTTTTTGGTCGCAACAACGTTTGTAGTAATATCATTGATATATCTATATCTCCACTTGACAAGAAACTTTAACTACTGGAAAAATCAAAATGCTCCATATATGAAACCTATACCTTTATTTGGAAACTTCTTTCCGGTAATCTCATTAAAAATTATGATGGGAAATTTCCTAGAGAATTTACATAGATCAACCACAGCACCATTTATTGGATTTTTTTGTTTCGATCAACCATTTTTATTAATAAGAGATCCAGATTTAGTAAAACATGTGTTAATAAAGGATTTTGATAATTTTTCTGATCGTAGCATTGCTGACAATCAACGTGATGAAAAATATGGATCAAATATTTTATTTTTACTTAAAAATCCAAGATGGAGAAAAGCGCGATTAAAACTAACGCCTGCTTTTTCTAGTGGAAAACTTAAAAATATGACTTATTTAATAGTTAATGTTAGCAACACAATGGTACAATATTTAAATGATAAAGTCGCAACAGATAACGAAATTTATTCAAGAGAACTCTCAATGAAATTTTCAACAGACGTTATTACTTCTTGTGCTTTTGGATTAGATGCAAATTCGTTCAAGAACGAAAATGCCGAATTTCGATGGGCTTCTCGAAGATTGTTCGAAAATACTCTTTCGAGAGGAATTCAAAATATTTCATACTTCTTTGCACCATTTTTAGTTAAAACGTTTAGAATGACGTTTTTGGAACCTAAAGCGTGCAATTTCATGAAAAATGTGCTTGAAGAAACAATGTTAGAGAGGGAAAAAAATAAAACTTTTAGGTCAGACTTGTTCGATCTTTTACTTGAAATTAAAAATAACCAAAGCAAAACTTCTGCTGACTTCTTAGGTAATATTTTTTTTATTATTCAAACTTAAAGATGGAAACACATGTAAGTGGCCAGACGTAACGCACTATTTCGCATCAGGGCTGGGATCTTGTAACTATTAGCTAATTGCTACGCTACGCTAAGCTACCTAACGCTTCAGCCTTCTCCAATAAATTTGTAAAAGTTTTGATCCCTGGGCTGGGATCCTGTAATTATTAGCGTATTGCTACGCTACCCCTACTCCTGTCCTTCAAACTTTTAGAAATTGATAGGATAAGTGCAAAGGGTAGGTATAGCTTAGCGTAGCGTAGCAATACGCCAATAATTACAGAATCCAAGCTATTGCTACGCTACCCCTACCCCTCTCCTACAAAATTTTAGAAATTGATAAAAAAAGGGCAACGGGTAGATAGCTTAGCGTAGCATAGCGATACTCTAATAATTACAGGATTCCTGTCCTGATCACTGAAGGGTTAAGTACAGTGGAGCCATCATCGTCTATCACAATCTTTTAAACTTTCAGTTACTTAATTACATTATAATTTAATGTTTCAGACCCCGATTTAATTTTAGCCCAAGCTATACAATTCTTTGTGGCTAGTTTTGAAACTATAGGTTCAACGATGTTTTTTGCACTACACGAAATTAGTTTCAATACTTCAATACAGCAGCGATTACGGAAAGAAATAATTAGCAACATTGACAACCACGGAGGATTAAGTTACGATTCAGTTCAGGCAATGCCATATTTGGATATGGTTATTTCAGGTAATTATTTCTAATAGGTTGGTAATCGTTTAAATACGAGATGTTTCGGAAGTGGTCCTATGATGTCTGATGACTGATAATGTCATTACTTATAGCATTAAAATTATTTTGTTTTCAGAGACAATGAGGAAATTTCCAGTCCTTTCATTTTTGGATAGACGTTGTACTAAAGATTACAAAATTCCAAATACTGAAGTTATAATTAAAAAAGGACTTCCAGTTTATGTTTCTTTATTGGGACTGCATTATGATCCTGAATATTTTCCAGATCCTTGTAAATTTGATCCTGAAAGATTTTCTTCTGAAAATGTAAATGATATACCAGGTTTTGTCTACATGCCATTTGGGAAAGGTTTACATAACTGCATAGGTAAAACTCTTAAATAATTTTTTTTTTGAAAATAATGACCCATCGTTCGAAATAAAATCTAAGCTCATTAGAGAAGTTTCTCGAAAGAATCATATTTTGAAGTATGTATAAAATATAAATTTTAATATTTATATTTTTCAGGGGCAAGATTTGCTTTGATAACCATGAAAATAGGGTTAGCTAATCTCATATCAAATTTCGAAATGGAACCTTGTGAAGATACTCTCTATCAAATACCATTTAATCCAAAAGCATTTTTACTTGCACCTCCGAAGGATATTAAAATGCGATTTAAGAAATATAGTCAATAATAGTAGTTTATGATATGCGTGTTAAAAGGGACGGGTTATTTTGTAAGTTTGAGAAGATTACGAAACGAGTGAAACGAGTTGAGTAACTCAACGAACAAAATAAAATCACTTTATACAATATTTTTTATATTTCGGCCTTTAAAATTAAAAATTGTAACAAATTTAAAATTTCAAAATTGAGGTTATTTTTTGTTGGTTGGTACTTCTGTTTATAATACAATGACAGTACTGACGTTTCAAAATTTTCTAACTATAAAATTATATTTTTTTTCGTCTAAAATGTATTGAATTGAAATAAAAATTAAATAAAGATCTAAGTACATAAATATTAAATATTCTTTAAAATTTTAATACACAAAAATAACGTTTATTACAAAATATAAATTATTTAAATTCCTTATTGAAATTTATCGCATGCTAATGTCATATTTTTGAACAATTAAAAGTTTACTATTTTCACAAATTTTTACAAGTTAAATTTCTAGATCAATTTTTTTCTATAAAAGAAATTTTAATTTAAATCTATAAAAGTACACACACACACAGTCCAGTTTTTGGTTCCACCATTAGGTGATTACCATAAACATGGTATTTACCTGTCGTGTCAACCGTTGACGTTTTTCACTATTAATAAGACAATTGGAACTTAAATTGAAAGTCCGTTTGGCCTGATTGATAGAAGTGCGACTTCTGGTTATCAAGGTCGAGGGTTCGATCCCCGAAAAATTAAAAAATATATTTAAAAAAAATACATAATACCAACTTCGAAAAAATAAATTTGACTACACTTTTCAGACACGCCTTCAGCTATTACGAAACTACTTTCGGTATCGTAATAGCTCCATTACAGAACCGAAATATAAAAACTGGTTTTTATTTTTTATTGAAGTACAGGCATTACAGAATTTTTTAAAACATAAAAACTGAAAATGCTTCACCAAGAGTCTTTTTATTGACAAATTTTAAGTTGTAACTGTCAGTTAAGGTTATTTAACGACACATAACAGCGGAGTTATGTTAGTTAGACCGAAATCTAGCGAAATTATGGGATCTATATGGCTCGTCACGTCTAAAATTCGGAGTTATGAATTTTCTGTAGAGTGAAATTGAATATGAACTAAACTGTTTGTCTTCTTTGTTTCTTACTAAAGGCGGATTTCCTCTCGTACGCAGAATGTCGATGTTGTAGAAGTAGTTAAGTCGACGTAACGTAAAACTACGTAAAACGGCGCTAAAAAGATAGGGTAAAAGTAACCGTTCCTACTCGTACGTAGTTGCACGAGTTTCACTCCATCAAAGTCGTGTTAAACAAAAACGTATTTGCGCATATCGACTCACTAACTACGACCACTACGACCAAAGTTGAATTTGTACGAACTTCTACGCTACGTCCAACCACGCACACGTAGCCCAGCCTGCGTCATGAATTTGCGCGTGTGACTTGAAACGACTACATTAGATTACACAGTGTTCAACTTTCTGCGACTACGACTTTCTACGACATCGACATTCTGCGTACGAGAGGAAATCCGCCTTAACAGACAGGCGCTTAATTTTGCTCTTGCTTGTGAATCTAATGTTGAAATGCTGCTGTTGATTGAGTTTACGTCTCAGACCAATAAACAAGATGGACATCGTTATTTACATTTTTATTTGTACCCTACACCTTTTGTTATGGTAAACATTGATAAGGTCAGTTTCGAAACGAAGTAATATGAACTATCACTTTCGAACTATTAAAACTGCATCCAAAAATGGGAAATTTCGTGTTCATAGTCATTGGCTCATTGGTTAAGATTTCCAAACAAAGTACCTTTTTAGTGTTTTACGAAAATTTCTAGAAGGCATATTGAAATATATTTTATAAAAAAGGGGTGCCAGTGTATAGTATGTAATAGATAAAAAATGATAATAAATGATAAAAAACAGGAAGAAATCTTTCTATAAGTAAAAGTGAGCTTACATCGTTTGTTATTGACGACAGTGACAGTTTATGTTTTTCGTCTTCTACTCTCTTCCCCTCACTGTATTCTCTCTCTTCCTGTATGTTGGCGACAGATATGTATGGTCCTGAACTTTTATAAAGAATAGGGCGGAGCCAATGCGTTATAACGAAAATGTGTCTGGTAACATCTGGTCGCATCAATTTTAGAGATACAGAGAGAGACAGAGAGAGCACATGCTCCCTCCATCTGTACTACGCAAGATATTGGCTACGCCTTATTCTTTAAAAAGTTCAGGACTATGCCATGCTATTCATAATGTGTGCGGTATCCATCTTATTATTGTTGTTTATTTTAACCAATGCCCTTTTTTATACTTTGATGCGGGTGACTTTTATTTTTATTTATTTTAGTCAACCTTTTGTATACTATGGGAACCAGAACCACCTAGCTTTGGTACAACCATCAAACTTCTACCTATAAAATTCCGCTTTGATTACTACCTATTAATGTATTTTAGCTGTGTTAATTTTTATTAATCTACATTCTCGCATCACCGCCCTTATCGTTATCTTACCACTAAGATTATAATATAAAGTCCAACCCACCCCTACTTCGCTCCTTCTAATTAGTTCTATCCTTAATTACGTAATTGAAGAGAATAGTTTTAATTTTAATCTTTGTATTCATCATTTTTAAAATTTAACTTAAAAATAAAATAATTCTGCTAAAAATCGAAGTTATTTCTGTTCAACTAAGAACCCCAACACCATCTTGTAAAGATTTACCATGCTTGAGTAACATGTTTTATTTAAACAAAGCATTCTTAATATACACATTACCTACTCATCTTTAATTATTACTCATATTAGCTACACTTATAATAGGATTTATTTATAGAATTAGCTAAGAACTGCAATTTATAATTCCAAAATCCAAATTATGTTATCACGAGTATTATAATAGGTGAAAGTTAATTTTGGAAGTAGAAATAAGGTCATTTTATGAACAATAAGTAATTTTTTACATAAAACATTTGTCTGGGGTTTATTTAAACTTTTTAATTTGATTTATAATTTTCAATAGCACAATCAAAAATAGTCAAGTAAAAAAATACATTTGCAAGTATAAGTGAAAACCACATCTAGCGGATACGACATAATAAATATTTTTGGCTTCTTTTGTTATCCCAGTATGCAACCAACCAAAATAGTTTGTTTTATGAGTACGGCTCATTCAGATAGAACTGATATACAGTGTGTCCAGTATAACATGCACAGCATGGGGATCTCGGAAACCGTAAGAGATACGAAGTCGGTTAAATGGAAACAATTGTGCAGGATTTTATGGCCACCTCGATACTGCTTTTGTTTTTTGAAAACAATTATTAGCACTCTAGATATTTAGGAAAAACTAAAAATTGCATTTTCTTTAAATGCTTATAACTTTTTTATTACTGGAGATAATTTCAATTTTCAAAAAAGAGATAATAGGCACTACTAAAATGCAAATAATTAATTCATAAAATAATTTTTTTAATGCGCCGTTTTGGAGATATGATGCAAACTTATGTTTTTTTAAATACAAACCTAACCTCATTTTTATGTTTTTAAAAAGCTAATTTTTTTCTCTTTTTAAAAATATAAGGGTTGATGGGGTTAATTTTTTTAATCCCGTTACGGTAATACTAAAATAGAATATTTTGTTATTTATGTTCAAATAAATTTTAAAAATCAAGTTTGCTATGAAACAATTTCATTAAAAAGAAACAACTGAATTAAATAAATAAATATCAAAAAAACGATTAAAATAATTCGAAAAAAAGTACCTTCTAAAAAAATTTTAAAAATAAACCTATCAACCCTTATATTTTTGAAAAGAGAAAAAAATGAGCTTTTTAAAAACATAAAATTGAGGTTAGGTTTATATTTAAAAAAACATAAGTTTGCATCATATCTCCAAAACAGCGCACAAAAGAAATTATTTTATGAATTAATTATTTGCATTTTAGTAGTGCCTATTATCTCTTTTTTAAAAATTGAAATTATCTCCAGTAATAAAAAAGTTATAAGCATTTAAAGAAAATGCAATTTTTCAGTTTTTCCTAAATATCTAGAGTGCTAATAATTGTTTTCAAAAAACAAAAGCAGTATCGAGGTGGCCATAAAATCCTGCACAATTGTTTCCATTTAACCGACTTCGTATCTCTTACGGTTTCCGAGATCCCCATGCTGTGCACGTTATACTGGACACACTGTATATGACCGAGAGCGCGCTAGTCCATCACAAGTAGGAGGTGGGGACATTTACTTTAATACAAGTTAAAAGAGAGTTTCATCTCTCTCCAATCGTTACTGTGTCTCTGTTCTTCATTGCGCACCATATACCGGGTGATTAGCACCAAACCTGGCCATAGGGCAATTTAACATTATGAATATTTCCAAAAATATAGGAATTGTCATGGTAAGGTGCCATGGTTACCAAACCTGACAATAGCGATTTCATTTATCATAGGAAATAGTTTGAAAATTTTAAACTGTCAGTGTGTGATTTAAAGAAATATATTCATGGCAATTCATATATTTTTAGAAATATGCGTAATGTTAAGTCGCCCTATGGCCAGGTTTGGTGTTAATCACCCGGTATATCAGTTCTATCTGAATGACCGGTAAAAGTGTCACTTTTCTTTAAGCTTAATTTTCAGCTATCCGAAACCGTCGTATACGACGATACGAAAATTTTCCCATTGGTGGAATTTCGAAATTCCACTTTCCAATTTCGAAATTCCACCAATAGGAAAACTTTCGTATCGTCGTATATGACGGTTTCGGATAGCTGAGAATTAAGCTTTAGGCTAACCACGACGTTAAAGCTTAGATTGACGTGTTTTTACTCCTTGAGTTGATGCAGTACCTACTAACAACTTAGTACAACATTTTGTCGCCCCTAATTTCTAAGTACAAGAAAGCATATTAGACAACAAACTCGTTTCAAGCGCTTTTAACATAAATTCCACCTAAAAAAGAAAGATTTTTCAGCGTTTACCTTATTTAGAAATGATTCTCCAATTAGTGTAGGTCTTAAGTCTGGTTCAAACCTTCAAACTTGTTGCTTATTATACCAACAATACGATGCACTAAAAACTAAAACACAGTATAAACACAATTACCGGTTTCCAAACAATGGCTTACATAATTACAGTCTGCCTCACAATTATTAGCCAACAACGACAAAAGGACAGAATCGCTGATCGCTAATAACCACTCTGGCGTATAGCCAGAGTGACCAATAATTATGAAGCTGACTGTACATACTATCTTTTTCTTCAACATAAAAGGTTTTTCTTACTTTCTTGCAATGCAGTGAATAAAATAATTTTTGATCTGCTTTTGATGCTTTCAAATTTTTTCCATCAAATCTACTGAAGCAAAAAGTAGTTCTTAGTTTAGAATTATCTTAAGTCTATCGATTTTGCATAACTGCATATTTTTACTTTAATCCTATTAGGTGTTTATTTTCTTTTAAAAATTCATATAATTTAGGGTTCATTTGTGACTATTTCTAAAACTTTTGCAACCTACCTTTTTACATAGGTAGTTTACAAATGCAGTTTGCCGACAATGTCAACGGTTTATAGTTGCTTATTGTCGAAACTAAGGCTGGCAAAATTTTTCGATTAATCGATTAATCGAAGAATCGATTAATCGAAAATCGCGATTATTTGAATTTTAAAAATCGATTAATCGAAGAATCGATTATTCGAAGAATCGATTATCCGAATAATCGAAGAATCGATTATTCGAAGAATCGATTATCCGAAGAATCGAAGAATCGTAGAATTTCAAAATCAATTTTTTTATAGTTGATTATTTTATAGAAATTCAAGCATTTAAAATTTTGTGTCGTTTCTCGACTCTGGAGGTCTGGACTCTAAGGAGAAACTACCGTCTTTGATTTTTGATTACAAAAAATGTCTTTCATTTTACAAAAGTTTGCAACCGGTTCAGTTGATTCGAACAGCCCCTAGAAATTGTCGAAGATATCACGTGTGGACCATAAAAACAAGTTTTTATACATCTTGAGTAATTTCGACCCAAATAAAAAAGAATTTTTTGAAAGGAAAAGGACAAGAGGGTTGTCACATGTAAAGAAAAGTATGTTTTGACCAGTTTACCCAATTTATGTTCAAGTGAAAAAAATATTTATTATTGCAAAACTTAAGATAAAAATGATGCTCTTTATATTCCAGTAGAACCTAATGAAATGAGTTTTAAATTGAGGAAAATAATTTTTATCCGAAAATTTTATCCGGAAAAAAGAATAATTTTCTTCACGAATAAGGATAAGGATAAGACAAATTTAGAAAGGATAAGATAAGGATAAAGGATAAAAAACCCTTAATCCGGATAATTTTTCGGATAATTTTATCCGGATAATCCAAGCACTGCTTACAACTCGGGTATATCAATAGGGACCACCGCATAATGTGCTATGCTTTGATACAATGACTAATAAAATTAACATTGGGTTCAAAAGTTAATGTTAATCTTGTTAATCTTAATTATACGAAACCCAACACGATTATTAGAGTAATCGATTTCTCGATTACTTAATCGATTCTTCGATTACTATATTTTCTTCGATTAATCGATTCTTCGATTAATCGCGATTATTAGCGAGTAATCGATTAATCGGTTTTTCGAAGAATCGATTATTTTGATATTCGATTAATCGATTTTCGATTATCCGTTTTTTTGCCAGCCTTAGTCGAAACATCTGTGTAACTTTACAAGGGAAGAAGAAAAAAGGGTAATCATTAAACGATTGAAGAATTTTTTAGATTTCGAAATATTATTGTGAGTTATATAAAATGAATATATTTGAACCACTGTTATAAAAACAACCATTTTATCTCTATGATTAATTGATTTGTGTAATTAATGTCACAAATAATCAAATTATTTAACAAATAGTTGTTAAGAAGTTAATTAAGAGATGGACATGTCCGTCCTAAAGGGACATTCACATAAATCTCATATAGGTGCAAGTGAAGCGAATAAATTACTTGCTGTTGCTAAAAACATTTACTTGCTTCTTGCCTTGTTTATTTATTATGAAGCAACTTATTCTAAAATAAGTAGTAGATGATACAAAAGTAACGCGTAGCCAACAACTTCTGACTTGCTTCACTACAACTGGACTCATGTAAATGAGCCTTAACTTTACAAAATAATTGCACGCCTTGCACTTAACGATGATAATTAATTGATAATATCAAATAATATTAAAAATAAATTTCATTGCCATATTTGCGCTTGAAAGTAGACAACATAACTTCATACATAGGTAGGTTAATATTTTTAAGATTCACTTAAGATATTTTTTAAATAAATTGTTAAATTCACAATTAAAATTAATATTAAAAATTTTAATTGAACACATATAATTATTTTCAGCAACTGGAGGTAACTGTTATACTTTTAAATTCAATTTTTAGCCAAATGATTTCTTAAGATTGTTCTTATAACTCTAGAAAAAAATTAAATATTAAAGGCACTTTTAGACTGTGACAAAAAAATATGAGTGCCATCATAATAACTATAATTTTAGTAATATTAATTTTGCTATATCGACATTTAACACGAAATTTCAATTATTGGAAAAGCAGAAATATTCCTTATCTCAAGCCTACCGTATTTTTTGGCAACAGTTACGGTATTTGTGTCCAACATGAATCAATAAGCCAATTTTTACATAGAATATACAAATCTACGGATTCTCCATATTTTGGTTTTTTTGGTTTTGATCAACCGTTTTTACTCATACGTGATCCTGAAATAGTTAAAGCCGTATTAATTAAAGATTTTGAACACTTCTACGACAGATCTATTACTTCGAGCAATCGCTATGATACTGCTGGAAAATACTTTTTATTTGTTATAAATAATCCCGAATGGAGACCACTTAGAGCTAACATGTCACCGGCTTTCTCGACTGGAAAGTTAAAAAATATGCTACAGCTCATGGAAGAAGTTGGTAACAAATTAGTCCAAACTCTACATCAGAAAAAGTCTCCTAATGTTTTGCATAGTGTTGGAGATTATGCAACTGATCTTATTGCATCTTGTGCGTTTGGTATTGGTCCGGATTCTTTTAGTCAAGTATCAGAATTTAGACAAATGGTTGCCAGAATTTGCGATGTTAATGTATTCAGAAGTATTGAACGTAGCTGCTGTTTTTTTGCTCCATTTTTAGTACATTTATTTGGATTTACTTTTGCCGATGTTAAAGCGGCAGAATATGCGAACCAGTTATTTTGGAAAATTCTCAAACAGCGGGAAGAATCAAACAGTGTGAGAGGAGATTTGATAGATCTCATTATAAAAATTAGGAAGAAGCAAGAGAATTCAGAAACTAAAATTGGTAATGAAATAAAACTAATTTGGAAGAAATGTGTAATTTTTTAATATTTTTAGATGATGACAAAATAGTTGCACAAGCTTCTCAATATTTGTTTGCTGCAGTAGAAACTACAGAAATGACAATTGCGTTAGCTATTTACGAGTTAAGTATGAATTTAGACATCCAACAACGCTTAAGACAAGAAATTAATGTTTGTCTTGGTAAAAATGAAGTTTCATATGAAGCTATTAAAAATATGACTTATTTAGATTTAATCGTAAAAGGTAAATTGTAATGTATTTCACAGTATAAAGTTGAGTAATTTCAAATTTTAGAAACGCTACGGAAGTACCCCGTTTTGGCATACTTGGATAGAAGGTGTGTTAAAGAATATCAACTTCCTGGAACTAATGTGACTATCGATGTAGGCGTACCAATTTATATTTCGTTATATGGACTACACTTGGATCCACAATATTTTCCAGAACCACAAAAATTTATGCCTGAACGGTTTTTGGAAGAAAATCTACATCCTTTAGTTAATTATTTATACATGCCCTTCGGAATAGGCCCAAGAAGTTGCCCAGGTGAGCTAAATAATGGGTAATTTTTATTAGAAAGGAAAATGGCCTACATTTTAAGTAGGTGCTGATTTCGGTTGCATAATCAATTATTATTGAAGTGTCTTCTAAAAATATTTAAAATTTCTTTAAATCAAACAATTACATAACGTGATATCCAGCGGTCGCCAGAGTTTATCGCGTATCAAAATAAACAAAAATTAGAAAATTATTTTAGTAGATTAGATATTTATATTAAAATTTGTTTCTTTACCAAAACCACTAAAACATAACATACGTTATATCGCTCCCTGTGATTAGAGTTTCCTGTGATAACCGTCTGTCTAGTCGATTTTTCGCTTTTTAGAAATTTAATATTTTGTTTTATTGCTCTTCATGTTACTAAAGTGTTTTACTGGCGAGATCTCCCGCGAGAAAGAAGCGTTTCTCGCCTCGCATCTCGAAATTTTTGCAAGGCGAGAATGCGAGATTTTTGCAATTTTGCGAGACTCGCGTGAAGCCCCTAGAGTTTCAAATGCGAGATTTGTCGCGAGAAATGAGTATTTCTCGCCACACGTTTCAAAATTTTTGCCAAGCGAGAAGGCGAGTTTCTCGCAATTTTGCGAGACTCGCTTGAAGCCCCTAAAGCTTCACTGGCGAGATTTCTTGCGAGAAATAAGCGTTTCTAGTCTAATATAATTTCTAACAATTTTTTTGGGTGGCGACAATGCGAGAGTCTCACAGTTTTGCAAGATTCTCACAGTTTTGTGAAACTCGCGTGCAGCCTCGAGAGCTTCCCTTGCGAGATTTCTCGCGAGAAATTAGCGTTTCTCGTCCCACATCTGGAAATTTTTACGAGGCGAGAGTACGAGATTCTCGCAATTTTGCGAGACTCGATTGAAGCCCCTAGAGCTTCACTTGCGAGATTTGTCGCGAGGAATGAGAATTTCTCGCTTCAAATCTCAAAATTTTTTCCAAGCGAGAATGCGAGTTTCTCGCAATTTATCGAGACTTGCTTGAAGTCCCTAGAGCTTCACTGGCAAGATTTCTTGCGAGAAATAAGCGTTTCTAGTCATCTCGCAATTTTTTGCGAGGCGAGAATGCGAGATTCTCACAGTTTTGCGAAACTCGCGTGTCAGCTTCTAGAGCTTCATTTGCGAGAAATGAGCGTTTCTCGTCTCACATCTGGAAATTTTTGCGAAGCGAGAGTGCGAGATTCTCGCAATTCTGCGAGATTTGAGTGAAGCCCCTAGAGCGTCACTTACGAGATTTGTCGCGAGGAATGAGCGTTTTTGCGAGGCGAGAAAGGAACATTCAAAAAAATTAAAGTTTTGGCCTTTCTACATTTTGCCAAAGTAATAATCCTTTTTTCTCTATAGTAACTGGTCTATTAATTGGCGTTGTAGACTAGTTACAGCCACAGTCATAATAAGCCGTATAGTTAATTTCTGGTTAAGTAAGATAACAATTACCTACTAAAAACAATTAAGTTTCAAATCAAAATAAAAATTTCCACAAGGTTACCTCTTTATTATAATTTTATTTTAATGGTTTAAAAAATGTTAAGTCAATTTGACTGTATTTAAATTTTTCGCACTTGTTTCCATTAATTTCCATAATTTTATTTAATTAATTTATAGATTTTAAACACAGGAAGTTAATAAAAAAAGAAACTTCGTATAATTCGATGAGCGACGTTGATTTATACAGCTATTTCAATGTTTTGTAGGAATTAAAAATTTTTTTTATTATTACTTAATGCTTTAATGATAATATACAATTTAAATTAAATAAGAAATTTTGTAATTTTTTAAAGAAAATATACACAATTGCGTGCCAAAGTCACATAATAACATTGATTTCAAGATCTTATTGTTATTTGTCCTTAATACTTGAACTCTCACGTTTCGTTTTTAAATTTTGACAGAAATCATTCACAAAGTTATAATTTTATTTTTTTTTATTTGTAGGTGAAAAGTTTGGTCTAATTGGAACAAAAATGGGTATACTTAAAATTATACAAAATTTTGAAATCAGACCTACAGAGAAAACACCTAGTTCTCTTGAATTTAAGAAACGTGGTATGTTACTAGTACCTGATGACGATGATTTTCATTTGACGTTTAAACCTTTAAATTCGCATGAAAATTGAGAAAATTCGTTTTAGAAAATTCCTTTTTAGATGGAAGAAACTCGTACATTATAAGTAATCTTAGTAAAAATATAGAATAAAAACAATCTCAAATTGCTCGTTTTAGTACAGGAGCTACTGAATATATTTCCTCCTCATTTTAGTAAATACGTGCCTCGATAGTGCCTTCGAATAAACTCAATTATCGTGACTAATTTGCTTAGGCAACCAAAAGCAAACAAATCTAATGAGTTGAGTTTCTTAGGGTGGGTTTCATAAAGGGAGCTAAGCACGTTCTGAGCACTTGCCCAACTTAAGTTCGAGATCGCGGACTTAAGTCCGTTTCATAAAGCTTTCTCAAACTCGAACAATTTTTCGCCGCTTTCGGCGGTTATCGGTTAAAAACAAACGTAAAGAACGAGTAAATGCCCAAGTTTCAAAATGGTTGACAGTTTGTTTGTTTTCTACCGATAACCGCCGAAAGCGGCGACGTAATTGTTCAAGTTTGAGAAAGCTTTATCGATCTCGAACTCAAGTTGGGCAAGTGCTCAGCACGTACTTAGCACCCTTTATGAAACTCAACCTTAAAGACACTGTATATCTAATCTAGAAATCCATAAAACAATAATTTGGCAGGCTTCGCGTGGGGGAAATAATTTCGTAGCTCCTCCTGTTATATTATCATTTATTTAGATATATGGATATAAGTAAAAAATTGTGTTTTATGTATCAGTTTTTAAGTGCCATAGCATTTTTAATTTTCTACTTATAAATTTTTCTACTTACAAAGTTAATGTCAATGGCCTAATGCGTATAATTTTATTTTTGTCTATTCGGAAGATACCTCACTTCCTATAGGTTATTTTTAGGATTTACGCTGATAGGGTAGGTTATTCCAATTTTAATAATTCATGAATTTGTTCTATTGTTTCAACATTGTGGATATTTAAATATGAAAAAGATCTAATAATAATGATTATTAATTCAATATTTAGTTAGGAAAGTTCTTTGATATGCAGGGCCGGATTATGTCTATTTGGCGTCTTAGGATAATACATAATTTGACGCCTATTTAATTACCGCCTAAGAATTTTGTTGGGTCGTGGTGTACCACCGCACCTAAGAAGTAAATAGTTAATGTCAAATAGCATAATGCGTTAAATTTTATTTTTATCTATTCGGAAGATGCTTCACTTCCTATAGGTTATCTCGGGTTATTTTTATGATTTAAACTGATAGGGTAGGTTATTCCAAGTTTAATAATTCATGAATTTGTTCCATTGTTTCTACATTGTGGATATTTAAAAAATTTAAAATTTTATTTAATAATATAATATAATTTTAATATAATAAATATTAATTCAATATTTAGTTAGGAAAGTTCTTTGATACGCAGGGCCGGATTATGTTTATTTGACGTCTAAGGATAATACATATTTGACGCCCATTTAATTACCATCTGAGAATATTGTTGGGTCGTGGCGTACCACCGTCGAGCCGGAGGGTTTGAGTGGCTATTTATTTGCATATTTAGGGCTATTTTGCCACATATAGAAATTAATTTTAGAAGTTAGCACCTTTTCAGTAAACGGCGCCTTAGGCTTCTTAGGCTTTAGTCTTGTCAGCCTAATGCATAATATGGCCCTGGTGATATGATGACATATCGTACTTTTACATCCTAGTCGCTTGGTGACAGAGAGGATAGTAATACTTGTACTTGACCAATGACTATGCAAGACCTATCGATCGCGAGTCCAGAACTAAACCCAATGCTCAAGTTTGAAAATGTAAGCGATGGTGAATTATAGCTTATAGCTCATTTATTTACGACTAAGAGTCTCAAGATGTGGAGCTGTGTATAGTGTGTGATACGAGCAACGAGCATCTATTGATGAGATGCAAAAAACCGACTCCAAAAGTGTTGCAAGCCAAGCTTTCGATATAGTGAGAGTCACGAAAGTTTTGCGATGTAAAGAAGATAGTAAGCTTAAACAAAGGTTTTTGACCACCTCTGACTCCCAAAGCTTTCGCGATTCTGACTACACGAGTACGATAGTGTCGACACATAGCCACTCGAATTTGCTAGGTGAATGTTTGGCGATGTGTAGATACGGCTTTAGAGTGGTTAACAGCAATTTAAATTAATCAATTAGTAATTTTGAATTTATGGGTCAATAGGGCCAGACTATGAATATTTATAGCTGTTTGTACTAACGCAAAGCAAAGGCCTAAATATTGCAATTGCCTAAATATGTAGCACCCGTTTGATAGTTAATTACAACGGCCATTAGTTTAATTTAAGCGACCTCGTAACTCTTATAGTTTCCAAGACCGAAATACCGTGCACGATACTCTAAACACACTGTATACTATACTCCCTGATTCTGAGACTGTCCATTAAAATTTCGGAAATTTATGGGTCAATAGGGTCAGACTATGAATATTTATAGCTGTTTGTACTAACGCAAAGCAAAGGCCTCAATATTGCAATTGCCTAAATATGTAGCACCCGTTTGATAGTTAATTACAACGGCCATTAGTTTAATTTAAGCGACCTCGTAACTCTTATAGTTTCCAAGACCGAAATACCGTGCACGATACTCTAAACACACTGTATACTATACTCCCTGATTCTGAGACTGTCCATTAAAATTTCGGAAATTTTGAAAAATACAGCTTCAGTTAAATTGTTATACTTAACTTCCCTTTTCATGAGCTGAATGGCATACTTTTTCATATGATCGCTCGCTCATTCTCTACCACACGCTAAAATAGACAGAGATAGAGAATGAGCTATCAGTTACCTTTTAAAAACTGTTCTATCACTAAGAATTCGCCGTACAGTATGTTAAGACGAAGGTTCGAATTGTAATTCAGCTTCGTCCTTAAAAATAATAAACAAATCTATAATATAAAAAGGATTTTATATCTCCAAGAGGCTAGAAGTCAAACAATGACATTTTAATGGTTATGGGTTAATTATGCCAACGAACAAATTGTAAAAGAAGATTTAAAAATCATTACCTTTTTTGCATTACAAATGCTTAAAAACATCACTTTACGTTACAATTTGTTGTAAATAATTAGGTAAGGTTAGAACTTACTTTTACCTCCTAGGAGTTATACATTCACTTTATCCGAAGGGTTAGCACTTTCTGCAGTCAATGTGCAAAAATTGAGCTGTCAACGGCAGTTAGTATGTGCAGTCAATGGCAGCCATACCATTATGCAGTGAGCTTCAGTCAGAGTACAAACTAAGAACTGTGGATGGATCCTCGACTATATTTCATAATTTTTTTTTAAAACGTGATAAAAAGATCAAAAAGTCTACAAGAACAGCCAGCGATAAAAGGAAATTAAAATTAGCAGATTATGCCAAAGAGGCAATAGAGCACTGGGCTTTCGGAAAAATATTATTATTCGCCCTCTAGCCTAAAAAATACGACCACTCTAGAAATTATTCTTTTGCTATTCGTCTAATCTAATAACTACTTCACTTAGTTAGCAATTGGCGCCCGAGCAGGGACTTAAAATAAAATTTAGCCTCAGTAAATTCGGACTCATTCTTATCCAAGATGGAGAACAATGCACTTTTACCCTCCTTAACATACGTTATCTTTTCCTTAGCCTAAGAAGATTTTTGACCTAATAGCTCAGCTTTCCCTTTCTATAACCTAAGCAGATCTTTCTAACTTATTAGCTTACCCTTTCCCTAGTCTAAAGAGGTCCTCGGATTAGGTTATCCTTTTCCTAGCAAAAGAAGAGATTTTTGAGCTAACTTAGTAGCACCACCTTTCTCTAACTAACTTAGGTAATCTTTTTTCAAGCACAAAAAGGTATCTTTGGCCTAACTTATTAGCTTCCCCTTTCCCTAACTTAAAGAAATCTTTGGCTTAAGTTATTCTTTTTCTATACCATAAGAATTCTTGACCTAACTTAGTAGCTTATCTTTGCTCTTACCCAAGCAGATCTTTCGTCTGACATAGGTAATCTTTTTTCTAGCACAGAAGAGATATTTGCTCTAACTAATTAGCTTCCCGGTCTCTAGCCTAAAGAGATCTTTGGCTTAAGTCATACTGTTCCTAAGAAGATGTTCTAGACCTAAATTAGTAACTTCCCCTATTGCTAGCCTAAGCAGATCTTTCGTCTAAATTAGGTAGTCTTTTTTCTAGCACAGACGAGATCTTTGAACTAACTAATTAGCATCCCTTTCCCTAGGCTAAAAAGGTATTTGGTTTAGGTTATCTTTTTCCTAGCATAAGGAGAAGTTTATAACTTAAATTAGGAGCTTCCACTTTCTCTAGTCTTAGCAGATCTTTCGTCTAAGTTAAGTAATCCTACTACAAGAAGAGATCTTTGGTCTAACTTATTAGCTTCCCCTTTCCGTCTTTGGCTTAGGTTATCCTTTTCCTAGCATAAAAAAATATTTTTGACCTAACTTAGTTAATCCTTTTTCTAGCACAAGAAGAGATCTTGGGTCTAACTTATTAAGTTCCCCTTTCATTAGCCTAAAGAAGCCTCTGTTGTAGGTTATGCTATTTCTAGCATAAAAAGAGGTTTTTCACCTCATTTAGTAGCTAGTAACAAAATGTCAACTTTTTTGATGTTTGCAGAAAAACGTTATTCTTTACGACTAATTTAAATCGTTAATTTAAATTTATTGCAATTAATTAATTTATTTATTAAGATAAGTTGCAGACTTGATTTTATCAATTTAAGTTATGTTAAACATGAGCAATAATTTAATTAAAAAAAACTTTATTAAATTAATTTTTATTAGCTAATAATTTTTGTTTTTACATGATAACGAGCACAATCTCGTTTCTTTCTTTTTATGTTCAACAAAACAACATAATTAGCGCAACTGAATTTTGGAGAAACGATAAACTTATTTATTTAATATTCACTGCACCAACAGCAATACCAAATTACAGGGCTTAAATTTACAATTAATGAAAAGATACATAAAAGTCAAGTCAACCATAGAGCTGAGATTTGGTTTGCAGGAAGCATTGGTATGATGTTTAAATCAGATATTTTCTCTAAAATATAACATGAGTCTTTTGCTATTTTGCTGGTGCTCAAAAGATCAACATATCCAACTATTCTTTTATTTACCTACCTGTCCCTTAAAACTATTGTTTCTTTTGGTAATTTTGTGTTATAAGAGCCTTTCATTCTTTTTCAATCCCCACTCCATAGTAAGGAGCTTGTTACTCTTTTAACTCCATAAAAACATATACCGTGTCTATCAGTCCAATTTATTGTACAAAGTATTTACAGCCAAGTTAAACGAACAAGTTTACCTACATCCTTTATGCAAAAATATAATGACCATGCACAAGGAGTATTGCCCTCATATAATTTTATTTTAGGTTTTTCTTCGTGAATCGACGACTAAAGAATTACCATTTTAATAGCGTTCCTACAGTCTACAGTGTCCTCGAATTCAAAATAGTGCAATAATCGTTAACAATGAATCTAAAGCTCACTACAAACTTCTCAAATATTGTTTAGTCAAAATTCACATCGCAATAGAAAATCAGTCATAAAAACTGGATAGTTTATTATGAGGTTGATATCGCCAAACAGCCCTAATAATAAAACTAGTTTCCCAATTTATTAAAAATAAATTTTAATTATAAGAAAAAAGTGTAATTGACACTCGTCTGTAACTTTTGCAAAGGTCGGACCGCATAATCCAGCACAAAAAACAAACGTATGTTGTTAGCTTAACTATTATCATATAAATTACAGTTGCAAATTTATTTATGAAATTCAATTATATAAATAAAAAAAATGTATAATAATATTCATAATCTTGATTTCACTCTTAGAGTGACAACATCACAATCAATTTCTTGCAGTTGTAAAAAATGATTCTTCAAGTGATATTGGGAATTGTGCTTGTGACTTTATTTTTTTTATATCGGCATGTAACGAGAAATTTTAATTATTGGAAAGTTAGAAACATCCCCTTCGTTAAACCAACAGTTTTATTTGGTAATGCGTACAAAATTTTTATGCAAAAAGAATCTATTGGACAATTTTTATACAAAATACATAAACAAACCGATTCGCCATATTTGGGTTTCTTCGGATTCGACCAACCGTTCTTGTTAATTCGTACTCCTGAATTGGTAAAAGCGGTTTTGGTGAAAGATTTTGAATATTTCCACGACAGATCGGTAACAACAAATACCACTTATGATGTAATTGGAAGAAATATATTATTTGTTATTAATAACCCGGAATGGAAACCACTTAGAAATGGAATGGCACCGGCTTTTTCTACAGGAAAACTAAAACAAATGATAGTTCTTATGGAAGATGTTGGTAAGGATTTAGTGAATGCCTTAAATAGAGATTATAAAACTGCTGATATTTGTGATTATGTCGGAAAATTTGCAACGGATCTTATTGCATCTTGTGCTTTTGGAATCAATGCTAGATCTCTTCACAACGAGCAATCGGAATTTAGACACATGGTTGAAAGGGTATTTGATAATACAGTTAGCCGAGCTATTAGTAGAGGATGTTGCTTCTTTGCACCGTTTTTGGTTAAAATTCTTGGACTCACATTCGTCGATTCTAAAGCAGCTGCTTGGGTAAATAAAGTATTTTATAAAGTTGTAAATGATAGAGAAGCTTCTAATACAGTTCGAAATGATCTGATTGATATAGTGGTAAAGGCTAGAAAAAAACAAGAAATTTCCGGACAGAAAATTGGTAAGCATTAAGCAACAACCAATATAACAATTTCTTGCCTCTTTTCAAATTTAATGTTTGTAATTTGTAGATAATGATGGAATGTTGGCACAGTGTACACAATATCTCTTTGCTGGTGTAGAAACGACAGAAACTACACTCGCGTTGACTCTTTACGAATTGGCTATCAATTTAGATGTACAAAGTCGTTTAAGGGATGAAATAAATGAATGTATAGGAGATAAACCACTCACTTATGAAAATATTCAAAACATGAAGTATATAGATATGGTTATTAAAGGTACAAAATTTAAATTAAATTGAATTGTTTTATAAATTATTTTTTAGAGGCTTTAAGGAAGCATCCAATTTTACCTTACTTAGATCGACGATGTGCGAAAGAATGGCAATTACCAGGCACCGATGTAACTATAGATAAAGGAGTTCCCGTGTATATTTCGTTATTTGGTCTCCAATTAGATCCAGAATATTTTCCTGAGCCGGAAAAGTTTATTCCGGAAAGATTTGCTGAAGAGAATTTAAATCCTATGATCAGCTACTTGTACATGCCATTTGGATTAGGTCCCAGAAATTGTCCAGGTAATTATAAATTGTAAATACACATTGTTTTAAATCTGGACGAATTTTAATTGTTCTCTCTAATCGATTGCAAATAACATAAAAACAATCTCCTACACCACAGGGATTTTCTGAGAAATTAGTACACGATAAAAATACGTGTTAACTGTTTATCATCTATTTGTAGCTTCTCGAAATTAGCATATTTATTTATTATCTTTTATTAGATACTTATCACATTATTAATTAGACTAAATAAATTTACATCGTCGTAATATACAATATTACAGATAATTTAAAAAACCCGTGTATTTTAATTGGTAAATCGCAACCCCTTAAAAATATAAATTGTTTTTAATTTATTTGCAATCCCTTTGGGGTGTCCAGAAAAATTCTTCAAGACCTTGGAGTAACGACATATACATATAAGCAGAAGAGTACTAATTTTTTTTTATAGGTGAAAAGTTCGGGTCTGTAAGTTCAAAAATTGGATTAATAAAAATTTTGCAAAATTTCGAAATATTGGCTACTCCAAAAACTCCCATACCTCCAAAATTTAAGACACAAGGTATAGTGATAGTACCAGATGGAGAATTTCATTTGGAAATCAGACCGTTGAAAAAAATTGAAGGGTAACAAGCAAAAGAAGCAATTTCAAGAAGAATTATTTTCATTATTATCTACAGGGTGAATCAAAATTCGAGGAGAAAAAATAAAATGTATTCAGCGTTAAATTTTAAGCCAAAAATGTAAATTAAATTTGTTTCCGATCGGATTTCGTTTCTGAGATAATCGTTTTCAAAGTTTCAAGAAGTTAATTTGGCTGTCCAAAAATAAAACGCTGTCAAGCTTGAGTGTGCAGGACTTCTTGAACGTTTATTATAATTTAATTTATATTATAAAATTTATTTGTTTATGAAATTGCAATAATTTTTTCCATTTTGATTTAGATCTGAAAACTTTGATTTTTATGGAAAACTTTAAAGTAGATTACCTCGAAAATGAAGCCCAATCAGAAAAATTGTTATTTTACATTTTTGGCTTAAAATTCGACACTGCATAGGACATTTCATTTTTATCCTCGAGTATTGAACTGTTTATAAGAATAAACAGCAGTTGAATAATAATATGGTAAAAATAATTGCTTTTAAGTATAGTCTATAACAAGATAATTAGAAATGGTAAATCAAGCGCGGTAGATATAATTAAGAATATAACATTACACTGATAATCTAATCTCAACATATCGCTTTATGGAACGACCAGGGAAAACATTGCTGCAGGAGCGTACTAGAAAAATTTTGAAACTCACTAAGAACAATAATATCCTGCCTCCTACCTAATAGTCACTACAATACATAAAACCAAGCATTCATACTATTCATAGACATCATTAATTTAATGATACTTTGTTTAAGAGTTGAAATTATGTTAAATTAATAAAAGTAATAAAGAATTCTTTTAATACGCTTCGGAAATGGCGAAGTCGCTGCTTTGCTTTGTGATAAGTTGAGATTAGATTATCAGTGTAATGTTATATTCTAAATCACATCTGCCGCGCTTGATTTACGACTTCAAATTATCTTGTTATAAACTATACATATTATTTACATAACATTTTTAATAAGTTGATAGTGTTCTAAGAAAACTAAAAAACTATGTAGGTACTAAATAATTAACTTATAAGATAAAAAAAGAAATCAAGTGCTAAATGATATCGTAATTGTTAATAGATTATCGTATAGATTATTAATTAATAGTCAATTGTTAACCGATTTTCTCAAGTGGCTCCGTGAGCAATCTAATCAAAAGGTGTACTTATTACTTAATAAGATAAATGTTATTGTATTACGTATTTACAAATTTTATTATAAAAAATTATTTTCGTATCTACTTATTTTTTAAAAACCTAAACTAACCGTACCCTTAAGAAAGATTTCAATAGGTATACCTTTCCTATAGATAAATTCATTTTACAACTTTGACTCCTTAAGTACTTTAAGAATAATCCTCCAAGTGATTTACAGGTAAAATCTACACAAAGGACCAAACAGTTTACCTGTTATTTTACAACTACCTCTGAGTTCGAGAAAATGTTTTAAAATAACAGGTATAGTACCATCACATTTGGATGAAGTTGGCGTTGTAACTTCTCAGCGGGGTATCAGCTTTATGTCAATACACACAATCACCCCATCGTAAATCATTCCGACGCCGGCATGCTGTAGTTGTGACGATTGTATATAAATTTACTCTTTTAGGTAGGTATTTGCCGAAACAGGTAGCAAAATGGTATGCAAACAAAAAACAGGTATACAAAAATACTCATTATTCTTTATATTAAATTTATGCAGTTAGTTATTGTTATTACACTTTTAATAATTTAATTAAATACCTACTGCTAAAATCATCATCACTATTTGCACGCTGGCTGGCTCAAGTGACGGATGCTGGGTTCCTAATGCACTATTACTTTCCGCTAATAACATTAAAGATTCTAGCTTGGACTACCACGAGAATACCACAGCGGAATTGTTTGAGAGTTGGTTTAATAAACAGTTACTTCCTAAACTCCCAAGCAATTCAGCGATAATGATGAACAATGCCAGTTATAATACCATTACATACGTTTAAAATAATTTGTTTTGCCGTTGAATGCAGGTGCTGTCTTTTTCTTTTTGGATTTTCTGGAATTTCTTCATTTTCCACGTCAATCATCACATATTATACGTCACTATAGACCTTTTCCACATAAATTTCTACTTCATCTACCAGCTACCAAAGTTGGAAGTTGAATGGCAAATTTTAAATATTCTCATATTTTAAAGAACCCACCCTCATGTTGTAAACTTAAATTTTAACAGTTATTTTACCTGATGAGACAACTATTACAAAAGGATATTCAAAGCTGGAAAATTCAATTCCCAGTTTCTCGAAATTGACTTTGAAATTGAAAGAAGATTAATGATAGAACGTCCAAGCGTACTACCAGCAGGACGTAACGTCCTGCTGGTAGTACGTATTTTTCCATGTTGACTTATATAACGTTTGAGTACTGCTAGCAGGATGTAACCCAAACCGTTCGAATCAGCAAAAAAAGTTATCTATGTTTTGTGCAAGTTTCATCGCGATAGCTCCAGTAGGAGCGAAGTTACAATACGTAAAAGGTATTTTAAGACATTATTAATTTCGCCAGTGGCGTCCGAAATTTAAACGGTTTTAAAAATGAAAGTGGGTGATTGAATATGTACTACGGCCCTGTAAAAGTCGCCGTACTGCCGGAAGATTGGCAGTACTGCGAGAAGGACATATTCCATAACAAGGGAGAGTACTTCCAGCAGGACCGTAGGCTTGTACAACTGTCCTTCTGGAAGGAGCTGCCGGCAGGACAAACGCTTGGACGTTCTATCATTAAAGAAGTCTTCTTCCCAAATTTTAAAAAAGTTCCCTGATATAATTTTTATCAATAAACAGTTTACAGAAATTTATCCAAAGTTGGCTACAATCAATTTTAATTCTTCTAATTATAATATTTAATAATTTGTAAGTAGTTATAAAATATAGACGTACGAATACCTTAATGTAACAGGTTAAATTTTAGCAGTAATATTTAATTAAATTATTAAATGTTTAATAACAATAATAACTAATTAATTAAGCCAAAAAAAAATTTTTTTTTAATTGTATTAACTAATTGTACTTATTTATATAAATTTCATTTCAAATACTTAACATAAATAGAAAGGATAATGAGTATTTATTATAATAATAATAAGCCATAATAATATGGCTTAATTAATTAGTTATTATGTTATTAAACATTTAATAATTGACAGCGTATCGTGAATGTCATACCAAGTCTCGTTCAAATAGTAATGATGATGATGATTTTAGCAGTAGGTATTTAATTAAATTATTAAAAGTGTAATAACAATAACTAACTGCATAAATTTAATATAAAGAATAATGAGTATTTTTGTATACCTGTTTTTTGTTTGCATACCATTTTGCTACCTGTTTCGGCAAATACCTACCTAAAAGAGTAAATTTATATACAATCGTCACAACTACAGCATGTCGGCGTCGGAATGATTTACGATGGGGTGATTGTGTGTATTGACATAAAGCTGATACCCCGCTGAGAAGTTACAACGCCAACTTCATCCAAATGTGATGGAACTATATAAAAACTGAGCCTTTCTTTAAAATAAGAGCCGTATAAGCTGTATTCATCCACAAATCTACTACATAGGTATTATACCAAAACTTTTATGCTACGAGAAGCAGAAACATGTGTGGCAATTCCAAAAATGTAAAAAAAATATAGGTTTCTATTTAAAAAATTAGAGTTACGTGTTCCTGTGCTCACGAGCAATTACGTATGAGCAGTTAAAGGTCACGAACAAGTGAAGCACTTTCAGCCTAGTAACTTTTATTTAAAACGTTTTATTGAAAAATTAATAATAAAAAAGTTATAGTTTTGTTCCGTTACTTTTTCCCCACACTGTATATCTAATCTAAAAATATATAAAACAACAGTTTGGCAGGTACCGCATAGGTGAAATAAATTTCGTAGCTCCTGTACTATTTTCATTAATTTAGATACATATAAGTAAAAAATTGTGTTTTATGTAGAGTTATTTTTATTTATTTATACAGTGTGTCCAGAATAACGTGCACAGCATGGGGATCTCGGAAACCGTAAGAGATACGCAGACAGTTAAATGGAAACAATTGTGCAGGATTTTATGGCCACCTCGATACTGCTTTTGTTTTTTGAAAACAATTATTAGCACTCTAGATATTTAGGAAAAACTGAAAAATTGCATTTTCTTTAAATACTTATAACTTTTTTATTACTGGAGATAATTTTAATTTTCAAAAAAGAGATAATAGGCACTACTAAAATGCAAATAATTAATTTATAAAATAATTTTTTTTGTGCGCCATTTTGGAGATATGATGCAAACTTATATTTTTTTAAATACAAACCTAACCTCAATTTTATGTTTTTAAAAAGCTAATTTTTTTCTCTTTTCAAAAATATAAGGGTTGATAGGTTTATTTTTAAAATTTTTATAGAAGGTACTTTTTTTCGAATAATTTTAATCGTTTTTTTGATATTTATTTATTTAATTCAGTTGTTTCTTTTTTATAAAATTGTTTCATAGCAAACTTGATTTTTAAAATTTATTTGAACATAAATAACAAAATATTCTATTTGAGTATTACCGTGAAGGAATTAAAAAAATCAACCCTATTAACCCTTATATTTTTGAAAAGAGAAAAAAATTAGCTTTTTAAAAACATAAAATTGAGGTTAGGTATGTATTGAAAAAAACATAAGTTTGCATCATATCTCCAAAACGGCGCACAAAAAAAATTATTTTATAAATTAATTATTTGCATTTTAGTAGTGCCTATTATCTCTTTTTTGAAAATTGAAGTTTTCTTTATTAATAAAAAAGTTATAAGCATTTAAAGAAAATGCAATTTTTCAGTTTTTCCTAAATATCTAGAATGCTAATAATTGTTTTCAAAAAACAAAAGCAGTATCGAGGTGGCCATAAAATCCTGCACAATTAATTCCATTTAACCGACTTCGTATCTCTTACGGTTTCCGAGATCCCCATGCTGTGCACGTTATACTGGACACACTGTATATGTACAGTTTTATATACAGTCACGTCAGTCACGTGCATATCTCTTGGCCACTCCGACAATACGTTAGCACGAATTGTGGAAGCAACCATCATAACACCAACACAGTTTGTTGATTCACTACTTGTTGGCCATAAAGTTACCCCTCAGCTTAAGTAGGGGGTTATTATTGATGGTTGAAGCCACAATTCGTGCTAGACGTATATAGCCGGGGTGACTAAAAGATATACACGCGACTGTACCTACTTATGTATCAGTTTTTAATTGTTATATAGCGTTTTTAATTTTTTACTTATAAAAAATAGTTAATGTCAAATAGCATAATGCGTTAAATTTTATTTTTATCTATTCGGAAGATGCTTCACTTCCTATAGGTTATCTAGGGTTATTTTTATGATTTACGCTAATAGTGTAGGTTATTCCAAGTTTAATAATTCATGAATTTGTTCCATTGTTTCTACATTGTGGATATTTAAATATTAAAAAGAATTAATAATAATGAATATTAATTCAATATTTAGTTAGGAAAGTTCTTTGATATGCAGGGCCGGATTATGTCTATTTGGCGTCTTAGGATAATACATATTTGACGCCTGTTTAATTACCATCTGAGAATATTGTTGGGTCGTGGCGTACCACCGTCGAGCCGGAGGGTTTGAGTATAGCTATTTATTTGCATATTTAAAGCTATTTTGCCACATATAGAAAGTAATTTTAGAAGTTAGCACCTTTTCTTCAAACGGCGCCTTAGGCTTTACCCTTGTCAGCCTAGTGCATAATATGGCCCTAGTGATATAATGACATATCGTACTTTTGCATCTTATTCGCTTGGTGACAGAGAGGATAGTAATACTTGTAGTTGACCAATGACTATGCAAGACCTTTCGATCGCGACTCCAGAACTAAACCCAATGCTCAAGTTTGAAAATGTAAGCGATGGTGAATTATAGCTTATAGCTCATTTATTTACGACTAAGGGTCTCAAAATGTGGAGCTGGGTATAGTGTCTGATACGAGCATCTATTGATGAGGGACAGAAAACCGACCCCAAAAGTGTTGCAAGCCAAGCTTTTGCTATAGTGAGAGTCTCGAAAGTTTTGCGATGGAAAAATGTGTTATGTATAGAAAATGAAAGAAGATAGTAAGCCTAAACAATGGTTTCTGACCGTCTCTGACCCCCAAAGCTTTTCCGATTCTGACTGTGCAGTCTATCCTTTGGCAACTCCCGCTATACGCATTGCACGAATTGTGGGTTCAACCATCAATAACACCCCCCTACTTAAACTGAGGCACTTTATGTGCCAACAAGTAGTAAATCAACAAACTGTGTAGGTGTTATGATGGTTGCACCCACAATTCGTGCTAACGTATTGCCGGGGTGGTCAAAAGATATACCGGGTGATACAGAGGTTTGGAACACTCTTATATCTCCGTTATTTATCAACATATCAAAATGAAATTTGGTGTGGATTATACTCACATAAATTGCAATTGTGAAAACTACTTGTGAAAATTCTGTCACATCCGATTACGCCGGAAATGAAGTCAACTTTTGATTTTTAAATGGAACACCACAAATATTTTAACTTTTTTGAAACCTACATTAAATTTTGAATACAGTAGCATCAAAGAAATTAATTTTAGAAGCAAAATAAAATTTATTTTTCAAAAAATAATCAGTTGTCTAGAGTGCTGTGATGTGGTAGAAAATCATCGGTGAGAGCTAATTGTACCTACTATGGAAATTATGTTTGCACCAGAAAAATTGAAGGTTGGTGTTGTGGAGCTTTCAGAAAGTAATTTAGTTACATTTTCCTCAATAACTTCATTTTTTCAAATGGCATCATATCGGAACAACTCCATCGTTGTATTTAGAAAAAAATACTTTATCTGAGGTAGAATTGTTCCGATATGTTGCCATTTGAAAAAATGAAGATATTGAAGGAAATGTGACAAAATTACCTTCTGAAAGCTCCACAACACCATCCTCCAGCTTTTCTGGTGTAAAAGTAATTTTCATAGTGCAAGTACCTACCTCTCACGCACGGATGATTTTATACCACATCAAAGCACTCTTGAAACCAGCGTAATTTTTGAAATAAAAAATTATTTTTGCTTATAAAATTCATTTTTTTGATGCTACTGTATTCCAAATTTAATGTAGATTTTAAAAAAGTAAAAATATTTACGGTGTTCCATTTAAAAATCAAAAGTTTACTTCATTTCCGGCGCAATCGAAAGTGACAGAATTTTCACACGTAGTTAAAACAATTGCAATTTATGTGAATATAATCCACACCAAATTTCATTTTGATATGTTAATAAATAACGGAGTTATAAGAGTGTTCCAAACCCCTGTGTCACCCGGGTGATAGGTGATAGTACACGACTTACACGAGTACGAGAGTGTTGACAAATCGCCACTAGATTCACTAGGTTCATGTTTAGCGATGTGTAGATACGGCTTTAGAGTTGTTAATAGCAATTTAAATTAAGCAACTAGTAATTTTGAGTTTATGGGTGAATAGGGTCAGACTATAAATATTTATAGGTATTATAGGTGTAAATATTGCAATCGCCTATTCTCTAAATCTAAAATTGTAAATAGTGACTCGTTCCTAATATGGAATCACAAACTTTAGCTATCGTGATCACGAAAATTAGCAAAAAAATAGAGTTTTTATTCTATGTGATACACAAGGGCGAATTGCGAAAGTTGAGTTTTCATGAGCTGAATGATATACTTTTCCATATGGTCGCTCGCTCATTCTCTACCACTGTTTACACGCTAAAATAGACAGAGATAGAGAATGAGCTATCAGTTAGCTTTTAGGAACTGTTTTATCACTGAGAATTCGCCGTACATTATGTTAAGGATGCGATTTAGTAGGCAGTCGCACTCATTGCTTAGATGAACGACATTTGCTAATTTTGCGTTGTCAAAATCTCAAAATCCAAATTTAAAACACAATGCTGATTTGTTTATCAAATAGTTGCCGTTAAAGTCTCAAAGATGAGCAATTTTTGAATGATTTTTATAGAGAAATAAGGTGGCAATTAATAAAAATAACTTTTCATTTTTGTACTCCATTTTACAGTTATTTATTTTTATATAAATACTTCACGTTAGAGGTTGAAATTAACTCATCTCCGAGACTTTAACGGCAACTATTTGATAAACAAATCTGCATTCTATTTTAACTTTTGGTTTTTGAGAAATTCACAACGCCAAATTAGCAAGTGTTGTCCTAGCAATGAGTGCGACTGCGATAGCTAACTAAATCACGCCCTTAAGACGAAACTTCGAATTGTAATTCAGCTCCTTCCGACCCTTCAGTCTTTTGTCCATACCTACCTGTGAATGAACTCAAAAGATACTTGAGTGAGGGTAATGTCGCCGAGACTGACCTTATTAGTATTTATAGGTCAGTATTCTCTTAACATGGATCCATTCTGTAGAGATGATTTTTTAGATCGACAGTGTCCAGTGAGAATGCCAGCTATGACACGTAGGTTTTCAGGAGATAGTTTTCACGTAGATAATATTTAACAGGTAACTGCAAAGCACAGTTTGTTTGAAAACTCTACCATACGAGCGTTGATTTCTTGTGAAAATTAACAATAAAAAAATTTAGAATAGTTATATTAGGGGTTTGAGATTCGAATTACATCGTGGGGAACTTATGCTTTATAGCCTTTAACCATTCAGTTATAAAGGAATTTATAAGAAGAAACGCTAACTAACAAAACTAAACCTTTTGGTCTATTTTCTTATACTATTAGAATCTTTGAAAATAAATTATATTTTCGAATTTTTTTACATATCAGATTAGATTAGTGTACCGATTTTAAATCTTAAGTTGAAGCTTGGGCGGAAAAATTACAAACAAATCTTAACAAAGGATTTTATATCTCCAAGAGGCTAGAAGTCAAACGATGGCATTTGAACGGTTATGGGTTCGTTATGCCAGGGATAAATTAGTAGTGTAATTAAAGTTATGTTAAACACAAGCAATAATTTAATTTAAAAAAATTTATTAAATTAATTTTTATTAGCTAATAATTATTGTTTTTACATGATAATGAGCACAATCCCGTTTCTTTATTTCTTTCTTTTTAGGATCAACAAAACAAAACTGAATTCGCAAGAAACGATAAACTTATATATTTATTATTAACTATACCAACAGCAATACCCAATTACAGAGCTTAAATTTACAATTAATGAAAAGAGACACATAAATCTCAAGTCAACCATAGAGCTGAGATTTGGTTTGCAGGAAGCATTGGCATGATGCTTAATTTAGATGTTTTCTCTAAAATATAACATGAGTCTTTTGCTATTGTGCTTTTATTTACCTACTTGTCCCTTGAAACTATTGTTTATTTTGATAATTTTTTGTTATAAGAGCCTTCCATTCTTTTTCAATCCCCACTCAATAGTAAGAAGTTTGTTACCCCTTTTAACTCCATAAAAACATGTACCGTATCTATCAGTCCAATTTATTGTCCAGAATATTTACAGTATACATAGTTAAACGAACAAGTTTACCTACATCATCCTTTTTGCAAAAAATATAATGACTTTGTAAACCATATGCACAAGGAGTATTGCCCTCATATAACATTATTTTCGTTTTGGTTCGTGAATCAACGACTAAAGAAGTACTATTTTAATAGCGTTCCTACAGTGTCCTCGAACTCAAAATATTGCAATAATCGTTAACAATGAATTTAAAGCTCACTACAAACTTCTCAAATATTGTTTAGTCAAAATTCACATAACAATAGAAAATCAGTCATAAAATCTAGGGAGTTTATTATGAGGTTGATATCACCAAACAGTCCTAATAATAAAACTAGTTTCCCAATTTATTAAAAGTAGATTATAATTAAATAAAATTAATAAATATAATTGACACTCGTTTGTAACTTTTGTTAAGTGTGGGACTGCAAAATCGTATTGTAGCTTAATTATTATCTTCTATAATAACCCTAGGGCATTGATAGCAACCGAAATAGTTTAGTCATATCTTGAATTTATTTATTTATATTTTTTTGGAAAAATGTACTTAAAAGATATAAAAAATTATAAGGATTTGTCAATGCCCGAGGGATATTCGAAATGATAATTTTTTATAAATTAAAATTTAACGTCAAAAGTGACAATTCGTTCATTTTTATACGATATCGAGTCGGCAGAGCAATTGAAAATTACCTTAGGGTAATTGTCAGTTAAAGTTTGACGTGATTGGATAAAAATGAACACGTGACTGAACATTGTAAAATATGATTGGTTTGTATATGAAAAAAAGTTATCATATAAATTAGAGTTGTAAATTTCTTTATGAAATTCAATTATATAAATAAGAAAAATGTATAACAATATTCATAATGTTGATTTTACTCTTCGAGTGACAACATCGCAATCATTTTTTGCAGTTGTAAAAAATGGTTCTTCAAGAGATATTGGGAATTGTGCTAGTAGCTTTATTTTTTTTATATCGACATGTAACAAGAAATTTCAATTATTGGAAAGTTAGAAACATCCCCTTCGTTAAACCAACAGTTTTATTTGGTAACGCGTACAAAATTTTTATGCAAAAAGAATCTATTGGACAATTTTTACACAAAATACATAAACAAACCGATTCGCCATATTTGGGTTTCTTCGGATTCGACCAACCGTTCTTGTTAATTCGTACTCCTGAATTGGTAAAAACGGTTTTGGTGAGAGATTTTGAATATTTCCACGACAGATCGGTAACAACAAATACCACTTATGATGTAATTGGAAGAAATATATTATTTGTTATTAATAACCCAGAATGGAAACCACTTAGAAATGGAATGACACCTGCTTTTTCTACAGGAAAACTAAAACAAATGGTAGTTCTTATGGAAGATGTTGGTAAGGATTTAGTGGATGCCTTAAAAAGAGATTATAAAACTGGTAATATTTGTGTTTATGTCGGAAAATATGCAACGGATCTTGTTGCATCTTGTGCTTTTGGAATCAATGCTAGATCTCTTCACAACGAGCAATCGGAATTTAGACACATGGTTGAAAGGGTATTTGATAATTCAATTATCCGAGCTATTAGTAGAGGATGTTGCTTCTTTGCACCGTTTTTGGTTAAAATGTTTGGACTCACATTCGTCGATTCTAAAGCAGCTACTTGGGTAAATAAAGTATTTTATCAAGTTGTAAATGATAGAGAAGCTTCAAATACAGTTCGAAATGATCTGATTGATATAGTGGTAAAGACTAGAAAAAAACACGAAAATTCCGGACAGAAAATTGGTAAGCATTAAGCAACAACCAATATAACAATTTCTTGTCTCTTTTCAAATTTAATGTTTGTAATAATATGTAGATAATGATAGAATGTTGGCCCAGTGTACACAATATCTATTTGCTGGTGTAGAAACGGCAGAAACTACACTCGCGTTGGCTCTTTACGAATTGGCTATCAATTTAGATGTACAAAGTCGTTTAAGAGATGAAATTATTGAATATATCGGAGATAAACCACTCAATTATGAAAATATTCAAAGCATGAAATATATAGATATGGTTATTAAAGGTACTCAATTTAAATTAAATTTAATTGTTTTACAAAATTATGTTTTAGAGACCTTAAGGAAGCATCCAATTTTACCTTACTTAGACCGACGATGTGCAAAAGAATGGCAATTACCAGGCACCGATGTTACTATAGATAAAGGAGTTCCCGTGTATATTTCGTTATTTGGTTTCCAATTAGATCCAGAATATTTTCCTGAACCGGAAAAGTTTATTCCAGAAAGATTTTCTGAGGAGAATCTAAATTCTATGACCAGCTACTTGTATATGCCATTTGGACTAGGTCCCAGAAATTGTCCAGGTAATTACAAATTGTATTAAATCTGGACGAATTTTAATTGTTCTCTCTAATCGATTGCAAAAACCCGTGTATGTATTTTAATTGGTTAATTGCAACCTCTTAAAAATAAAAATTGTTTTTAATTTATTTGCAATCGCTTTGGGGGTGTCCAGAAAAATCTGTCAAGACCCCACAGCAGAAGAGTACTAATTGTATTTTTTTTGTAGGTGAAAAGTTTGCGTTAGTTAGTATAAAAATTGGATTAATAAAAATTTTGCAAAATTTCGAAATATTGACTACTACAAAAACTCCCATACCTCCAAAATTTAAGACACAAGGTATAGTGATAGTACCAGATGAAGAGTTTCATTTGGAAATCAGACCATTAAAAAATATTGAAGGGTAAGAAGCAAAAAAATCAATTCCAAGATAATAAAATTATTTTTATTATTATCTACAGGGTGAATCAAAACTCGAAGAGAAAAAATAAAATGTATTCAGCGTTAAATTTTAAGCCAAAAATGTAAATTAAATTTGTTTCCGATCGGATTTCGTTTCCGAGATAATCGTTTTCAAAGTTTCAAGCAGTTAAGTTGGCTGTCCAAAAATAAAACGCTATCAAGCTTGAGTGTGCAGGACTTCTTGAACATTTATTATAATTTAATTTATATTATAAAATTTATTTGTTTATAAAATTGCAATAATTTTTTCCATTTTGATTTTTATCTGAAAACTATGATTTGTATGGAAAACTTTAAAGTAGATTATCTCGAAAACGAAGCCCAATCAGAAAAGATGACTTAAAATTCGGCACTGCATAAAACATTTAATTTTTATTTTCGAGTTTTGAACCCTTTATAAAAATAAACTGCAGTTGAAAAATAATAGGTATAGTAAAAAGAATTCCTTTTAAGTACATATTATTTACATAATATTTTTAATAAGTTGATAATGTTCTAAGAAAACTATGTAGGTACTAAATCATTAATTCATAAAATAAATTAAGAAATCAAGTGATAAGTGATATGTTAATTGTTAATAGATTATCATAAAGATCATATAGATTTTTAATTAATAGTCAATTGTTAATTGATTTTCTCAATTGGCCCTTTGAGCAATCTAATCAAAAGGTTAATAAAATAAGAGTACTTAATAAGATAAATGTTATTGTATTACGAATGTAGCAATTTTACTATATAAAGAATTATTTTCGTATCTACTTATTTTTTAAAAAGCTAAACTAACCGTACCGTTTAGGTATACCTTTCCTATAGATAAATTAGTTTTACAACTTTGACTTCTTATACTTGAAGATTGTTCCTCCAAGTGATTTACAGGTAAAATCTACACAAAGGACAAAACAATTTACCTGTTATTTTACAACTGCCTCTGAGTTCGAGAAAATCAGTGGTGTGTTGTAAGCAACCGGTTATTTATAACGTCAACGTTGAGTCGTTGAACGAAGCTGGATATATGTCTGTTGCATTCTGTTAAATAAAGAAAAAAGACTCAACGTTCGGGTTATATTATAACTGGTTGCTTACAACACACCACTGATTGTTTTAAATAACAGGTATAAAATCTGGTATTGATAAATTTTTCAATCAAAAAATAGACGTTTCATAAAGATAAATCTAATAGGACTCATAACTCACAAGTCATAAATTTCGCTCCAGAACTACAAAATTGGTGACGAATGCATATTTAAAAACTACGTTACTATTTATTATCTATAATGCTTACAACCACAACAATGTACGATTAAAAGTACACTGCAGTTTCCTGCAGTATTATCGTCCGGGAAGTGCTTTATCTCATGTTATGCGATAAAGTTGAGTAAGACGCTTTATACAGGGTTAGCTAGAAGTATGGAAACGGCGATTTATTGACCGTAATATTCATTTTAGGAAATAATGTATTAATTTTATGCTACCATTCCATAGGGCATTTTCTTCTCTTTACAATAGTATTAAAAAAAACTTAAAATTTTATTTTTTTAGCACTTTTTCAACGAAACGGCCAGTTAAAGTATTTAGGAATAATCCCTATATCTAAGCGAAACAAAAGCGGAACCATAAACAAATTCGTGGGAGTAAACAATAACCAATGACAGTTAACTTGCTCGAGTTTGTTTATCGCTCCGATTTTGTTTATCTTAGATGTACCTACTATTGCCTACTATAAGAAAATACTTTAACCGGCATTTTGTCGAAGAAGTGTTATAAAAATAAAATTAAAAACTTTTTTTTTTAATACTGTTGTAAAGAGAAAAAAATTCACAGCATAAAATGAATACGTTCCCATTTAAAAAAAATTAGGGGATAGACGTAAATCAAAAACAATTGAAGAAAAAAAATTTTCAAGTGTTTTCAAATATAGATAAAAATTTCATAAAAACTTTTATATTGAACATTATTTCCTAAAATGAATATTAACGACAAAAAATTACTGTTTCCTTACTTCTAACTAACCCTGTATAAATTCGATCGCATGTATGGCGTTAAATGCAATTGCAGATATTGCAGTGCAGATAAAACCGCTAAATCATAATTGACAAAACACCAAATTGATTATAATAAAAAACTCATTATACAGGTTGTAACAAAAAAATTACAGAGTTAATTAGAAGCAAATTAACCACTAGATTTGTTTCATTCATTTTATTTTATTACACAAAACTTCGCCAGTAACAAAACAATACTAAATTTCGAACATTGCGTGTTTTCACATCAATTAATAGGTACACCGAGTCATCTCTTAAAGTATTGTTTACAATGTAAGTGCCATTGAGTTCTATTTGAAAAGAGAATTTCCAATATTGAAATTGAATTGAATTTAAAGTAAATTTATTAAAAAAGTACCTGAACAACTACAGAATGGTTACTCCTGAATGTCAATGTAGCTCCTTAAAGGCTACAATTACCCTAATTTGACCTCTATTATAAATTAAGCAGGATAAAATTTTCATTTGGAAATATCCAACAAGCCCCAAAACCAGGCTACTTTTTCATATTTCCTACTGTATAAGCTAAATGAAGAAGACACAAAAAAAAGAGCTATTTGTATACTGGCTTCATGAAGACTTTAGAGGTAATTTTGACTGATTTGCAGAAAATTCAGACCTGCCATATTTAAATATTAAACTAGGCTATAAGTTTCGCAATTTAATCGTAATTATAAATTGACGTTTCTTCAAATTTTTAAATTCATAGCTACGCCACAATATGTCTGCTTAATTTCTAAAGAAACTTGGGGACGATCCTATACGATTTTGGTATATACCATCATTTAAAATTCATTGCATGTTTTATTTCACTTAAACACAGTATAGTACCTTCAATAATTAAATACCTTATTATCAAATTTGCCAAAAGGAGCATGTTTTGGAAAATTTTAGTCATTGCGTGATGAGTAAATTTTTTGTGAAATCTTCAATTACTAATAATTAATATTAAAATTATAGAGTCGAACTAATTAATTTTGTTGTTCCATTTTACGTATTGTCTTTTCAACCACCTATAAAAGACACCTCACATTGAAATTATTGTTTGTTTTGTTTGATCTCTAGATCATTTTACAAATTATTGAATAAAGGTAAGAAAATAAAATGTTATAGGTACAATTATTACAGCTAAATTTTCAGATGGAATTATATACTTTTACCGCTATAATCGTTCTATCTGTTCTTCTTTACAAGTATATGACAAGAAACTTTAATTATTGGAAAGAACGCGATATAGCTCACTTGAAACCTATACCAATTTTTGGAAATTTCTACGATGTGTTCTCTCTCCGTAAAAACCTAGGACATCACTTGCAAAAATTATACAACACTTTCGACAAACCCTATTTTGGAGTGTACATTTTTACCAAACCAGTTTTAGTTTTAAAAGATCCAGAAATAATCAAAGCTGTTTTGGTAAAAGATTTTAACTATTTTTATGACCGTAACATGTTATCCGACGAAAAATTGGACCCTATGGCGTCGCAATTTTTATTTGCGATGAAAAATCCAGAATGGAAATTGATGAGAACAAAAATGAGTCCTGTTTTTACAACAGGTAAAATTAAAAATATGTTTGATCTCATGAATAACGTCGGAGACGGAATGATAAAATACATGCGTAAATTTGAAAACGAACCGTCCTTAGAAATGAAAGAAATTTGTTCCAAATTTTCAACAGATGTAATAACAACGTGTGCTTTTGGTATTGAAGCACATTCTTTCGAATGCGAAGATGCTCAATTTAGATCAATTGGAAAAAAAATTTTTGATGTTGATTGGAAAGGAGGATTACAACAACTTACTTATATGTTAGCACCGCAATTGGCTAAATTTTTAAATTTAGCTTTTCTTGATCCTAAAGTAGGAGAATTTTTAAGAAATGTATTTTGGGACACTCTCAAAGATAGAGAAAATGGAAAGTTTAAACGTAACGATCTAATCGATATTATTCTTCAAATAAAAAATAAAAATACGTTTAAAGAATCTTACGCGTTTGGTAAAAACATTTGTCATCTTTTCTTACTGTTATTAATTAAACTTTTTAGAGGGTGATAGGGTTGTAGCCCAAGCTGCACAATTTTTTGCAGCGGGTTTTGAAACAGTCAGTTCTACCATGGCTTTTACTTTATACGAGCTTTCCTTACAACCTAAATTACAAGAAAGACTTGTAAAGGAAATTAAAAGTCTTGTTACTGACAAAGGTGCAATCACTTACGAGGCTATTCAAGACATGAAATATTTGCACATGGTAATTTGTGGTAAGGTCTTGAAATAAATTTGTGAATTAATGCTAATTGTATTTTTATTTTCAGAAACTTTACGCAAATATCCAGTACTTCCATTTTTAGATAGGACGTGTATAAAAGATTACCAAATTCCTGGTACTAAAACTATAATTGAACAAGGCACTCCGATTTATATTCCTTTGTTTGGTTTACATTTTGATCCCCAATATTTTCCCGAGCCCAAAATATATGATCCAGAAAGATTTAATGATTCGAACAAAGGCAATTTGGCTTCTTTTTCTTATTTGCCATTTGGAGACGGACCAAGAAACTGCATTGGTAATTAAATTGTAAATTCTAAATTTGTTTTGTGTTAATTATTTAACAACTTTTAGGAGAACGATTTGGGTTAATTGGTACAAAATTGGGTTTGGTAAGCATTTTACGTGAATACGAAGTGGCAACGAGTGCAGATACGCCTGTGCCAATTGTATTTGATCCTAAAATGTTCGTATTAGCATCTACGGTTGGTTTACCTATGAAAATTGCTAGACGAGTGTCTATAGCAGCATAATCTGAGTAATTGATGTAATTAGAAAATTTTATGTTATTATTACGACAATGGTACACCGAATCATCTCTCAAATTATTGTTTACAATGTACTTAGGTGCCTTTGAGTTTTATTTGAGAGAAATGCCAATATTGAAATTAAATTGAATTGATGAAAGTAAATTTATTAAAAAAGTACCTGAAATATTATACAGAATGGTTGTTTGTCTTATTTCAAATACAAATGTTCATGTTTTATAATTTATAACATTTTTTAAATTTTTAATTATAATGTAGATTCATAACCATTCATGACTTAATTCTTTTTTATATTCATTGGTAATTGGTTATTAGAAAAATCAATGCAACATTATACAATAATAACTTACATTTTACTCAGTAGTTCTTTATTATAATAATTCAGGACGATGTTTCGATTATAAATAATCATTTCTTATATAATTATAAACAAAGATCATTTTTTAAAGTTCTTGAAAATTTTAATAAAAGTTTGTCGAGATTTGTAATACTTGGCTGCTTTCTTCTTTACTTTTTGGTATACTTTATTCATTTATTTCTCTATATTTTGAGTCTTCCGGGTCAAAAAAAAGGAAAAACCTTAGAAAGGGCATGTAAAGATGTAAAGCCTATTACAAACGTTCAGGCTTTTACTACGGCAGGCCTGTGCAGTGTGCAGGCCAAAACTGTGCGAACCGCCTGAAAAATCTACAGACGCTCCGGTTTGTTCTGCACAGACCTTTTGAAGGAAAACCTGAGCGCTTGTTGCGGGTATAACTGTGAAGTTAGAACATCAAGCTCATGATGAAGCTTAGAGATGATAAGGCTAAGGCCAAGTTTCGCCGTAGTGCCAATCCGGCACATTGGGCTTACTACAAATCTTTACGAAATCTAACGACTCAGGCCATAATTATGTCGTGAGAAAAAGGATTATTTTCAGTATTGCTTTTATTTCCGGGCCCTCCTCTAAGAATACTTGGATGAGGTTGAGAAATCTTGGACTTAGTTCAATTAATAGGTTAGATCTTCCAGACGCTCTACAGGATCCCAATGTAGTTAACGATTGATTTTATTGATTCAGTTCCTGCTGTTAATAACGACACGGATCAAATTGTAAACTTTTATGAAAATCAAAGTAAGCATGATGGCAGTAAGTTTAGTTTTGTGTTTGTGGATGAATATGTGGTAGGGTCGGTTCTGATTGGTCTCAGGGGCAATTCGGTTGGATGTGATGGACTGAATTTGGGGATGTTGCAGTTATGCTACCTAGTAATAGTACCTTACCTTGCTCATATCATTAATTGTTGTTTTGAGACTGGTGTTTTTACCTCATGTTGGAAGGTGGCATCTATCGTACCCGTTCCAAAGACATCTAAGCCTGGCACGCTTGGCGACCTGAGACCTATCAGTATACTACCGGTTCTATCAAAGCTCTTTGAGCGAATTATCAATGGCCAATTACAGGATTATCTGGCACAGTACGGGATCATGCCTTCGTCTCAGTCAGGTTTTCATCCTGGTTTTAGTAGTACGACTGCTCTCGTCAATGTAATGGATGAGATTTTAAGAGCGCGGGATAATGGTCTCATCTCAGTTGTAACACTGCTTGATTTCAGCAAAGCATTTGATATGGTCAATAATTCAATTCTTTTGGCAATGTTAAAGTACATTGGCTTTAATCAAATGTCTATTTCACTCTTTGAGAGTGATTTGTCTGGAAGATTCCAGTTAACTAAAATTAGCAATTCCATGTCTGAGAGAACGGAGGTTTTGCGGGGAGTTCCTCAGGGTTCAATTTTGGGACCCGTTTTATATAGTATTTATACATCGACCTTTCCTGATTGTGTGAGGTACCGTTCAATGCACATGTACAGTCAGCCTCACAATTATTAGCCACCCTGGCTATACGCCAGAGTGGTTATTAGCCAACAGCAACAAAATGACAGAAGGGGAGGTTGTTGATTTACTACTTGTTGGCAAAATAAAGTTGCCCTTCAATTTAATTATGGGGTGTTATGATGGTTACATCCACAATTCGTGCTAAACATATAGCCAGGGTGGCCAATAATTTTGAGGTTGGCTGTTCGCTGATGATGTCCAGTTGCTCCATTCATTCAGTGTTGGCAACTGTGATGATGCCATCGGGCATATCAATGGAGACCTTGCACAGATATCTATAGTTTCAACTCAGCATGGTTTGATGCTAAATCCGAATACGTGCATTTCCCTAGTTTTTGGTAAATCCTTGGATTGCGCGTTGGTGAATGATGTAGCGTTGCTCAGCGTCGACAATGTCCGTCTTCTGTTTAAAGATGAAGTTAAGAATTTGGGTCTCCTTATGGATAATAATTTACGATTTACTACCCACATAAACGGCTGCGTAAGGAGGGCTTACGCGGGTATCAGGCTACTTTACCCTCACCGGCATAGTTTATCGCAGAAAACCAAACCGGTCCTGTGTGATGCCATTATTTTATCGCAATTCAATTACTGCTCTATTATTTATCACCCCTGTTTGACTTATGATTCGGCTATTAAAATACAGCGGGTTTAGAATGCCCGCCTGAGACTTATATTTGGTACTCGAAAATACGAACAAATTTCACACAGACTAGTCGAATGCAATTGGCTAAGCATGTTTAACAGAAGAAAGCTGCAATTTCTCTGTTTTATTCAAGGAGGATGATTACATCATTCTTACATCGTTCTAATGTGCACAACCTGAACATCAGGTTTAAGGGTACAATAACTCCATCTCTTCATAAAACAGCGTTATATGAGCGATCCTTCTCTTAAAACTGTCGAATTGTTATAATGGGATCACCTTAAACCTGAAAAGATGAACTCTGATCAGTTTTAAAAATCGTGTGCGGGACATTATTTTTGAGCAGCAGAGTTTTACTCTTTAAATGCATGAGATGGTTTTATCTTTTTTTCTTTTATTCTTTTATTATTAATTTTTCGCGTTAATATAGTATCAACAGTACTAAAGTGTTTGGGATTGTACGACTATAATATGCTATTGTATACTATGGTATAGGAGTCAATGAGTAACTATTGGTTTAAGTTAGAATTATGAAAGGCCTGGTAATAGAACAGGTGGTTGTTCTTCAACTAACCTGAACCAGGTACTATTGATGTATTGATCTTGGTTTGCTTTTGTTGAATATGAAATGATGATCAATAAATGAATTCTTATTATTATTATAAAATTATAAGAACTAGGAGAAATTAGACATTTTTATTTAATTAATTTTTAATTTTTATAAAATTTTCAGTCAGAAATATCCAACAAGCCCTAAAATCAGACTACTTTTTCATATTTCCAACTGAAATGTAGAAGACAAAATAATAAAACTTTGTTAATTTAACCAAATTCGTATTTAAAAAAAAATTAACCATTGTATACTGATGGTTTTATGAACAGTTTAGAGGTAATTTTGTCCGCTTTTCAGAAAATTTAGACCTGCCATATTTAAATATTAAACTAGACTATAAGTTTTACAATTTAGCCATAATTATAAATGGACGTTTCTTTATATTTTGGGGGGGGGACCATCCTATATGATTTTGGTACTATCATTTAAAATTCATTGCATGTTTTATTTCACTTAAACACAGTATAGTACCTTCAATAATTAAATACCTTATTATCAAATTTGCCAAAAGGAGCATGTTTTGGAAAATTTTAGTCATTGCGTGATGAGTAAATTTTTTGTAAAATCTTCAATTACTAATAATTAATATTAAAATTATAGAGTCGAACTAATTAATTTTGTTGTTCCATTTAAGTATTGTCTTTTCAACTACCTATAAAAGACACCTCACGTTGAAATTATTGTTTGTTTTGTTTGATCTCTAGATCATTTTACAAATTATTGAATAAAGGTAAGAAAATAAAATGTTATACAATTATTACAGCTAAATTTTCAGATGGAGTTATATAATATTGCTACTATAATCACTCTATCTGTTCTTCTTTACAAGTTTATGACAAGAAACTTTAATTATTGGAAAGAACGCGATATAGCTCACTTGAAACCTATACCAATTTTTGGAAATTTCTACGATGTGTTCTCTTTTCGCAATAACCTAGGACATCACTTGGAAAAATTATACAAGACTTTCGACAAACCTTATTTTGGAGTGTACATTTTTTCCAAACCAGTTTTAGTTTTAAAAGATCCAGAAATAATCAAAGCAATTTTGGTAAAAGATTTTAACTATTTTAGTGACCGTCACATTTTATCCGACGAAAAATTGGACCCTATGCAGTCACAGTTTTTATTTGCGATGAAAAATCCAGAATGGAAATTGATGAGAACAAAAATGACTCCTGTTTTTACAACAGGCAAAATTAAAAATATGTTTGAACTCATGAATAACGTCGGAGACGAAATGATAAAATACATGCGTAAATTTGAAAACGAACCGTCTATAGAAATTAAAGAAATTTGTTCCAAATTTGCAACAGATGTAATAACAACGTGTGCTTTTGGTATTGAAGCACATTCTTTCGAATGCGAAAATGCTCAATTTAGAGAAATTGGAAAAAGAATTTTTGACGTTGAGTGGAAAACAGGATTACGGCAACTTATTTATTTTTTAGCACCGCAATTAGCTAAATTTTTAAATTTAGCTTTTCTAGATCCTAAAGTAGGAGAATTTTTAAGAAAAGTATTTTGGGACACTCTCAAAGATAGAGAAAATGGAAAGTTTAAACGTAACGATCTAATCGATATTATTCTTCAAATAAAAAATAAAAATTCGTTTAAAGAATCTTATGCGTTTGGTAAAAACATTTGTCATCTTTTCTTACTGTTGTTAATTAAACTTTTTAGAGGGTGATAGGGTTGTAGCCCAAGCTGCACAATTTTTTGCAGCGGGTTTTGAAACAGTCAGTTCTACCATGGCTTTTACTTTATACGAGCTTTCCTTACAACCTAAATTACAAGAAAGACTTGTAAAGGAAATTAAAAGTCTTGTTACTGACAAAGGTGCAATCACTTACGATGCTATTCAAGACATGAAATATTTGCACATGGTAATTTGTGGTAAGCTCTTGAAATAAATTTGTGAATTAATGCTAATTGTATTGTTTATTTTCAGAAACTTTACGCAAATATCCAGTACTTCCATTTTTAGATAGGACGTGTATTAAAGATTACCAAATTCCTGGTACTAAAACTATAATTGAAAAAGACACTCCGATTTATATTCCTTTGTTTGGTTTACATTTTGATCCCCAATATTTTCCCAATCCCAAAATATTTGATCCAGAAAGGTTTCATGAATCGAACAAAAGCAAATTGGCTTCTTTTTCTTATTTGCCATTTGGAGACGGACCAAGAAACTGCATTGGTAATTAAATTGTAAATTCTAAATTTGTTTGTGTTGATTATGTAACAACTTTTAGGAGAACGATTTGGGTTAATTGGTACAAAATTGGGTTTGGTAAGCATTTTACGTGAATACGAAGTGGCAACGAGTGCAGATACGCCTGTGCCAATTGTATTTGATCCTAAAACGTTCGTATTAGCATCTACGGTTGGTTTACCTATGAAAATTGCTAGACGAGTGTCTATAGCAGCATAATCTGAGTAATTGAATTAGAAAATTTAATGTTATTATTACGAAGATGTATTGCTGATTAAAATGCTTAAATTCATACCTAAATAATCAAGTTCTTTTCTTTGTTCTACTTTTACTGGCCAACTAAGACAGTTGGAGCAAACTGTGTTGGATGTTTCTGAAAGAAAATTGTATCCCCTGTGAATCATAATAGAAGTCAAATTAGGGTAATTGTAGTCTTTAATGAGCTACACTAACATTCAAGAGTCAGCGGAATCAGGGACGATATAACCACAGACTATACTATACATATAGTATACTTACTGTATGGTCTATGGTCCATGGTCTTTGGTCTTTGATACGACAGACTATTGTCATAATTTAAATATGACATTTAATTTGATCTCTTTGTAACGTAACTATCATAATTTAAACATTCAAAATAAATTAACAAAAATGTTAAGAGCAATAATTTATTACAGATATAAAGCTAAGAAAATTTGTAAATTTCTATTCAGTTAAATCTACAATACAATAAATCATCAATCACTATTAACACAATTTTTTTTATGACAAAGAAGATCTTTCTTCTTTTTTATTATTTTGAGACGAAGTTGGAGATTTACTAACGGAACGTCTTTTACAGTCACCTGGAAAGAACGGCCCTTGAGAGTATTTACCATTTTGCTTTTTGATGGCTCCAAATTTTACACCACTAAGTAATGCTGAAGTAACATATTTTCTATAATATCTAGGAACATCATATTTTCTTTCCATAAACTCTTTTAAAGATTTAGCCGATACTCTATTTATAGATTTTGCAACAGATAAATCTATAAGTGCACACACTATGTAAGCGGCAGCTTTACCTGTACGTGAACCTTTTTCAACTTTCTCTTCCATATCTAATTGATCTAAAAGGTATTTCAAACAGATTACACTTAAATTTTGTTACTAATTGTAAAGAATTAATGAAAACTAAATTTTGACGGTTGACTAATAATTATTATTGTTTTAAAGCCTGCTAACTTTAAAAATTTCTGAACTTTTTAGTTTTTTCTGTATAATAGTATATTAAAAAGCAAGTATCATTAGGCATCTTCTTAACGTATGAGTCCAAAGTTTAGAAAACAAGCGCGCAGCGCGCGTTTTCTAAGGGGACGAATGCGTTAAGGGCCTAATGAAACGTGTTTTTTATACTATTTTTTCTATTTCGCTGCATTATTTTATAAAAATGGTATTAAAATTACGTCAAAATATAGTTTTTGGGATTTTGATGCCTAAATTTATTTATGTTGGCAGTACTTATTCTAAAGTTTGACGTTCGTGTTTGAAAGTTAGTTTAATCTGTCCAATGAAATTAATTTTATAATTGTCAAATATAATTCATCTGTCAACATGCAGTGCTGCACATTGAAAAAATTTCCCTAGAAACAGTGCTGTTATAGACTCTATAAGCGTACTATTGTGACGTCAAAACAGTATTCTTAGAGGCTTCTTAACGTACCGAAATAGAAAAACTAACTATCCGTTTAGTTTGGACTCGGACTAACCTCATTCTCTTCATAATTTTATACATTACAAATTACTTGAGATTTTTTTACTCTCTTCAATGGGATCGAAGATATTGTCAAAATTAGCATTTTTCTAAAAATGAATGCAATTTTGACGCTGTTCTCGCACGCCTTTGATTCGTCGGAAGTCTCTCCCATAATAAATAAGGGCCCCAAAATAAAGCGTTTCGTGAAAAACAATAACCTATCCCCAATTTATTCTCAACTCCAGTCTAATATAAAAAGAAAAAATTTGTTAGCTCACGGATCTTTTCTGACAAGTGATAATTTAATCCGTATGAATTACGATGAAAATCACTTATTTATTGACTTTAATCAATTCTTTTATTACTAATTTATTATTATTAAATATTTATTATACCCAATTTAGTGTTAAAATAATTATTTGAGTATTCAAAAAGTCACGTGTAAGAAAAGATCCGTGAACTGAACTAACTATTATACATAGATATAATTTGTATTCGCTACAACGTGGTTATCAAGCTTCTGGGCCGAATTCGAAAACAAGTAAAACTCGTTCACATTTCTCTCTTTTTAAAACTAATCGTTATACAGAAAAAATAGGCCAGTTTCTGGTACATTTTTGCTTAGTTATAGATCCATAACATTCCAATACTTAACCATTTCTATTGTTTGAAACCGGTTTTTGAACACTTAGGGAATAGATATCTATTCGTCAGTAGATAACAACTATCTTTTGAGAAAGTCGCAGTTAGTTAATCATTCACTGAAGATACTGTATTTACTAGTAGTGCCGCGGTACGCCCGAAATATTGAGAGAATGTGGCAAATTGGGGTAAAAGCAAAAAAATTAGCGTACTTGATCTTTAAGACATTTTAATCGATTTGTCCGAAGTACACCAAAAAAACTTCATTAGGGAGGGAGTTTTCACCTCTTTTTATTTTTTTTAGTTTTTCCTATAAAATAGCATACATTTGTTACTTGATAGTGGTAGGTGGACAAATAACTTGTTTTGGACATGCTCAATTCTTTACTTAAGTCATTTTACTTTAGCGGTTAATGGAGCAACAACGACAAGAGGAGGGTTTCATTTCACAAGCAGGAGATATCAGTAGTTTTTCTCATATGCTCACTAAGTCTGAATTACTTCCAGATCGTGTTTTTATCACCTACCATGTTTTTCCTCAATTTTTTAATCCAAATTTAGGGGTAGGAAAGACCCCCCCCCCGGTTATTAACGGTTATGCTGTGATTATCCATCGGCCACCTTTTAACGCATCTACGATCGTTAAAATCGTGATTGTAATCTTAATCTGGGGGAATGGGGGTGGAAAGGGCTAAAATGGTGGATAAATACCCTCTTTCTCGGTAAAGGAGTATAGTTCCAACTTCTATCTACCGATTTTGACTTTATAATCCTTTTGTAACCTTCACAAAAGAAAAATATGTCACAAAAGGAAACAAATTACCAAAGGTGTATTTTTAATTTATCTGTAAAAATGCTAGTTCTTGAAGCAGGGTCGTATTTTTTTTCTAGTAAATATTAAGTATGCATCAACGTTAACAAAATTTACCTGAATTTGCTATTTTAAGTCTTCATACTAGAGAGAAAATGCACCCCTGTTTCACGCCACGGGGGTTCGGTCAGGTAGGTTATATTTCTTTTACTAGTGTTAAGTGTGTTTTCTGTTGTTGAATATTTAAAAGCTTAACCCCTTTTGTATAAGGATTATAAAGTCAAATCGAAAAAGCCCAGGTCCGACTATACCTATCACTATCAAGTAACAAATATACGCGATTTTATAGGAAAAACTAAAAATATTTAAAAAAGGATGAAAACCTCCTCCTTAATGGAGTTTTTTTGGTGTACTTCGGGTCAAATCGATTAGAATGCCTTAAAGATCAAGCATGCCAAATTTTTTGCTTTTACCACACCCCAATTTGCCATATTTTTTTGTTTACCTCCCACTATAGTAGAAACTTTACAATGAAAATCAACCTGTGAGATGATTATTGATTTGCCATTATTACTAATTCCAATAACTATTTGTATTGTGAATATAATTTATTAGTAAATACATATAAACATTACAAATATGAAATTAATTTACTGCTATTTATTAATTAATATCTACTGGTTGCGTTTTTAAACAGGGACGTATCAGTGGTCCCACTTTTGAGTATTCGTAACTCCTATTAAGGTGGGCACTGACTTGAGCGGAGCAGTGTAATGTAATGCTCCCCGACGACGCATTGACGTACTGACTATCGAATATTCGTGTTACATTACATTACATTACATTACATTACATTACATTACACTGTTCTGTTACAAGTCAGTGTCGCATTTAAGCTACAACGATTTATTGAATATTTATCTGATTTGGTTATGTGTTATAATTAACATTGCTTACAGGTGTTTCATACATTTAACTTTTAAAAATATCTAAACATAACATATCAAAACCATGCGTTGAAGGACGAAATGGCTTAACAGGTACAAAAAATAAATAAAGCACTCTATTATTTTGTTATAAACAAATTATAATACAAATATTACAATCACATTTGCAGTCATTATTCAACTTCAAATGCAGTAAAACCAGATACCAGGGCAGAATTTCTTCTAGGTGTGTAATTGTTGCAATTTCTTGATATTTTATATACAGCCAAGTTATTTTTTAGAGCTGCCCTTACCTGTAAAATGGTTCTTGTATAAATATGTATAAAAATCAAAAAGTATAAACACTAGCTTCTTCAAGCTGTAGAACGAGACCACTACCACAGAGATCCTCCTACGTAGATATCCTAAATGTGATTATAAAGTTTGAAACATTGTTATTTCGCTCAGGCAGTAAACGGTTGACTTCAAAATGAGCTCGCTCCGAACTATGGGTACCCATGATTTGTTAAAAAGCACAAAAATAAATTATGTACTAGAATTAATATTTAATTTTCTAATTAAGTTTCAAGTTTTAAAGATTAAATAAATAATGGATGTAGATTCAATTTTTTTATTTTATATTTACCTCTCCATTTAGAAAGCAGTAAAGTACAGCAACGAAAAATCCTTGAAATGTTGTAAGAAAATAAGTACTGTAAGACCATAGTGCAAATTTCCAAGCTTTCCTAAATAATCGGAAGTCCACCAAGAACAATATGTTTCCAATTCCCATTAAAGGTAGTAAAAATATTGCAGCTCTTACAGCTTTCCTAAAAAGTGTTAAAATATTAGAATTGAAAATAAATGGTATAGTTCATATTTTTTTATTTTTCCAGAATTTTTTATACCTATGCTGAGGAAAAAATCAAATATTATGACGTCACATTTGTCGTTTTACCAAAAAGGGTAGTCCAAGGTTGGGTTAATAACAATTTTACGGCTACAAAATAAACCTCCAAATGAAAATAAATATTAATAAAAAATAAATTGTAACTTGAAATTGTAGGTTCTTTTTTATACGCTGAATTATTCATTTATTGATAAATTATTTACTAAATATTTTTAGACCACACTGATACTGTAAAAATTTCGATTTTAATATAAAAATATGAACGCTGTCTCCATCTGTTGTTTGTTTAGCGCATTTCTATTTTACTTAATATTAAATTTTTTCGTACAAGTTACAATGTTTAAATTTTAACATAAAGTAAATAATTATTTAAAAATTAAAAAAGTAAAATTTCACTTAACTATTTAGGTAGTGTTTAGTAAGCAATAAAATTTAGATCTTTCAGGTTTAAACGTTTAAAGTTAATTTCATGAAGTTCAATACACAGAAATGCAAATTTAATATTTTCTTTAGCCTTTAGCGTTACTGCTGAAGTTTAGCAATAACAACAGATAATTATAAAAAAAAAGAATCATTTTGTTAGATTAAATTTAAAAATTCAGGAGCTCACAATACATGGCTTTGATGCACCCAGTCTTTTCAAATAGCGTTATGACTTCTTAGTTTTGTACGTTTTTTAGACGCTCTTATAATAACGTATGACTTTCACAAAATCTAAAATTCCTATATTAACTTCTTTAAAAAAGTGGATATGACGACAGCAATAATCAAAAACATCTTGATATGAAAACACCTCATTTTAATAATTTAAATGACAAGTAGGTCATTTTTATAACTTGATAGTGTCTTTTTCAAATTGAAATTTTCTTGAACCACTTGTACATAAAAATTATATTAACTTTTTTAAAATAATAACTCTTTCTGAATAAGATAACTTGTTTTCCTTTTAACTACACTACTACTTCAATTATATCTTACCTCGCTTGTTCAATTTCGCTTGTGTGAGTTTTTCTTAGCTTCACAACGAGGACTCTTATAATATTTAATAGAAAGAGCATGTTTACCTGAAAGCATAAAATCAATTTTTTAAAAATTTAATAATTTGTGGAGTACAAATAAGAGTTTTCAAAATGACATCTTTTGAGAAAACTTCTTTGTTATTTGTTCAACAACTTTACAAGAGTTCGAATATATTCCGATCATCTGGACCATTATTTACCCAAATATAAATTTAAATATTGGTCTGAAATGTAAAAGTACGCGTTTGTCACGTCCATCTTCGTAATAGCGAAAATGGCTAATATTGAAGTATTACAAATGTAAATATTGTCAAAGCTTTCTTAATGCCGTTGAACTACATAGCTGTTGCAAAAGTATACCTTTTTACGTTTATTAAAAAAAATCTCTTTGTTGTTCACAAAATATTCGAAGTTGAATTTAATCTGTTTTTTTGGTAGTCGGTATATTGATTTTTACTTACAAAAATAACTCCGTTTCTAGGTCCATCTAATATCCAGTAATATGGAAGGAAGTAATACAAATACCAGCACCTAAAATTTAATAACAATAAGGAAACTTCACGTGTATGCTTTGTTGGAGAATACTCCAAGTGGGGCTCAGGGATCAAAAAAGGAATTTAATTACATCTACTTAACTCATAAATCTCAATATTAACAGCTTTAACTACTTGACCACATAAAACTTCATACATTCAATTTTTCTATCCTAAAATTTCACAAAAGCAACGTAATATTTTATACAATAACATATAACATAGACCAAAAGGGCTAAGCCGTACACATTATTAGGACATTTAAAACGTTTTTTCTATTTTGCGTTTACAATATACTCATTACAGCATCGAAAACCGTCCAAAACGATGTTGTAATGTTCTACTTTTAAGTACTGTTTCTTGTTTTTTTTAGTTTGAGATTGGTTGACATTGGTAATTAAAATAATTATTTTGACATATATGATACAAATCAATTATGAAAAAATTATTCTTAATTTTAAAAAATAATTGCAAAAAATGCTTATTAAGTAATAAATAGCAAAGGAATAATGTAATTTTTACGTAAATTGATTAGTAATAAAGTTAAAAATATTAAAATCAAACAAACTTTACCGCCATCTCTTGGTAAAATCTTAGAAGTTTAAATAAACGTCAACTGTCAGTAGGACCAACTTAAGAATTTAAGCAATAAAATTCTCTAACACGATTTTTTTAGAATCAATTTTTAAAATAAATCATTGCAAAATAGAAAAAATAGTATAAAACACTTGTGTCACAAGAGCACAAGAGCTTTTGACACATGTATTTTAATATACTATTTATTAATTTAAGTAAAAATAAATTGGGAATCAAACAAAAGAAAAGCCCTTATTATAAACGCGGGCATTTTGATATTTAAAAAGTTTTATATTTTTAGTTAAAACTATTCCATTAGGAAATAAATTTTTAAAGAAGTACTTTAACGCTCTAGGAAATCACTCCATTGCTACAAAAATTACAATGCCAATTCTTAACAAATAAAAACCAACTAAAAAGGTTTAAAAGCAATATAACTTACAAGAAAACTCTCAAATAGCTTTAAAATCTACTGTAATGGTATCTACTTCGTCTTTGGTAATAAAATATGTGCACAAGATAACCAAAAACATTTCAAAAAAAGCGATTATTTTATAGGCAACGAGACCTAGACTAGTGATGTGACTTCTGCTTTTTTTCCCATGAAAACTATTAGTATTTTATGAATCCGTGACTACAACAAAGGCACGATGAGCAGAAGATTGTTAGACATTTCCATAGAGTAATAATACAGTGTGTCCCCGGATGGGGTTGGCAATAGGGACAAAATTTTAGTTTTTCTTTTTAGGTAAAAAAGTATTCTTTATAAAAAGTTTTGCTTCTTTTGAAATTCCCAAATGCAAAAATATTGAAAAAATAAAAATTTCGAGAAAAAGACAATTTTAGGTAAAAAGGTATTCTTTTTACAAAGTTTTGCTTCTTGAGAAACCACAAAATTAATTCTAAAACAATTTACTTTAATTTACTTAGAACAATTTACTTTACGCTGTTCAAACTCATTTAAAATTGATTCTGAGGTTTCTAAAGAAGCAAAACTTTATATAAAGACTACTTTTTTTACCTAAAATTGGCCTTTTCTCAAAATTGTTTCGAAATATTCGAACTTCGGAATAAAAAGTTTACAGCTCAATAACTTTTTTATTTGAAAATTTATTTTTAATATTTTTTCATACCTATTTGGGAGTTTGAAAAGAAGCAAAACTTTTTATAAAGAATACTTTTTTTTACCTAAAATCGTGAACACACACAAATCCGTTAACACATTGTATGTATTAGTCTGTAACATTTCAACATTCTTGAAACATTTAAAAAAATTGTCTACCCTCGAAGTTTTTTTATTATCTGTTTCTAGAAGACTTATGGCCAGTTTCTGGTACATTTTTGCTTAGTTATGGATCCATAACATTCCAAAACTTAACCATTTCTTTTGTTTGAAACCGGTTTTTGAACACTAGGGAATAGATTCGTCATCAGTAGATAACTATCTTTAGAGAAATTCGCAGTTAGAATTCTCTATGCAGTTGGTATTGTGCGCAGCTCACAAGAAGATGATTTTTATTAGATTAAATTGAGTTCTCGTACTTCATTTATGTAAATACGTATTTATAATCGAAAATATCACTTTTAAACCTTCATAATGAAAAAATAAAACTCAATAAAGGAATCTCATTTATACCAAACAGTTACTACTCACCAGACAACATCAAACTTACCCTGTATTTATTGTTGCAAATATCATAACTATTAGCCATATTATTGTTAAAATCACAGGTGTGCCCCATCCCAGCCAAAAATAGAAATTCATATAAGAATATTCTTGAAAAACACTAACTGTTATAACATTGTGAAGATATAAACCTTCAATAAACATCCACATAAACATTGTTGTCTTTGTATATTCAAGTAGAGCGTAACAAGCTTCACAGAAATATTGCTTAAACGAAAACAACAATTATTAAAAACTAAAATTATGGTAAAAAATTTGTAATGACTTTAAAATGAGATGATCTATTATGATTATGATGTCGAACTAAATCAAAACTTTCATGTACCTATATTGATTAATTTATACACCTTTTAATTTGAGAATCTTATATTAAAAACTCCCAAAAATTATAATTTAAATAAAACTCTTTTAATGGAGTGGGTAAATGCATATTGGTGGAGCCCATCCTTTAAACAAGGTTGTACACCGTTTTCTTTCTTTTAAATGAGGGTTTTGCTCAACTTTATGCATCCAAACAACGACGTTTATTGTAGACTATTATCGACATCCACGGAGTTTACTAGTTAGTAAACGTAAACAAAATCAGGTTAACTTTATTCACATGGAGAAGATTCAGCAGTCCAAGTAGTTGTTTTTGATAGACGAAAACAATAATATCAACAGACTAGTTATAACTTACTTTTGATACTTCGATTTCTTGCCATTTCATTGTCCTTGATACCACAGTGAGGTGCCCATCTGCCCATATCAGAATGATGTTCCGTCTATAGCTAAGTTTGGTTATAAGGTATTAGATTTTATGCGCTATTGGATTTTGAGACTACAGCTGGTATATTTATTCTATTGAAGATATATCTTCAATATATTGGAGCTATTGGAATATAAGATATATCTTCAATAGAAGAAATGGACCAGTTGTAGTCTCAAAATCCAATAGCGCAAAAAATCTAAGACCTTATAACCAAACTTAGCTATATACGGAACATCATTCTAATATGGGCAGATGGGCACCTCACTGTGGTATCAAGGACAATGAAATGGCAAGAAATCGAAGTATCAAAAGTAAGTTTCCTCCTCCCTAACGTCCTTAAGAGTATCTACGACAACAAAATTAAGGAAAATGAACAAGATATTAGATACTTCAAAACACTTGTCTACAAGAAATGGAACCAACTACCTGTCCAGTGGTCTTTTAGCAATTAACCACTAGAAGAAAATCTGTACGATAATGAAAAGGTTGCGCATCGGACACGTGTCGCAGCGACTCACTTTTATGCCTCACGAAGACATGCAGTAGTGCAGGTTTTAGAGAAACAAAAGGTCACAGTAGAACCCCAGCCTTAGAAATTAGAAAATTAAAATCCCAGGAAGGAACGATCGCAACTGTTGCCTATCGAATAGAATGTAACAGAAACAGCATTTTGAACTTCCACCGCTTTATTATTAAATCGCTAATATCGTCTTCCAGTGCGTTATAATAAAATAAAGTATTAGCTGTAAATCATACAGACGCGTAACTACGGGAGGGCCAGGGTGGGCCCAGGCCCACTTAAAATATTGCTAAAACATAAACTCCACAAAAAATATTTTGATGAAATCCGAGTAGAGTTCCGTCTACCTGGCATGCATAGTTTAGATGTTAGAATAGAGTCCCGATTGAAAAAATTTAAAAAAATTTGGTTTCTTACTTTTAACTTAAGGGGGTCAGATCCGCTAGTAATTTTAATGGGTTCGGCCAACTTAAATTCCGCCGTAATTTGTCACTGTTTTAAAAAAAAAAATTTTGCAAACTAAAGTACAAAGTGTATTAATTCTAGTGCAATACAAGGCATTTTTTTTAAATGATTATTAATACTTAGCTTTTCAAATGTGAAATGAAAATTTATGAAAATTGCTTACAAGTGTCATGCATGTGAAGCGCACCATCAAGGAAAAGAATGAAAATACCTTTGTCGCGCATTAGATCCATCTTTATTGTAAAATAAAAAATTGTAATAAACGAAAAGCACTTAACGATCCAAGTATTGCATACTATTTTTTGCACAATCGTGAAAAATAACTAATAATAAATTCATTTTTTAAACTGACATTAGTTGACAGTTGTAAATAATTTTTATAATTTTAAAGTTTATTCAAAATAGTAACCGCTGGAGAACAATGTTGTCCCAGTAACAAGAATAAAAGTAACAAATAGCTCAAACATCTGTTTCACTTACCACCCTTGTGCTTTTGGTTAAATATTTCGAAATCATTATTTTATTGTTTCTATGGACACATACAATGGTTTGGTAAAATCAACTTCCTATTAGTATAAACATTGTTGGTAAGTACAGAATAGAACACGATTGTGCAAAAAATAGTTTTCATACTTTCTTACAATTTCAGTTTAGCTAGCCCGTATTTAGGCATATTTCGGTATAAAATCGCCTACCATTCAAGGTCAGCTTATTTTTTAGCGAGAAAGGCAGTCACAGACATCTACACTCTAAAGACGTTTCAATGTCACCTTAAGTGACAACGTGACCATGCCGTGAATATTATGGGGATATAATAGGAAAGATCCAATTTTTGAATTAGGTTTTAGAGCATAAAATTCTGCATCTAAATCAATAAAGAGAATTAATTTTTCATGCTTTATAATGCCAGAAATTTAGTTTGAAAATTATTTGACGCTCTGCACGGCACTTCCTGCCACACATTTACCTACCTGAGCTTGAGACTCTATCTCTGGGATTCCACTCGAACATCAACATTTTGCATGTCAGATAAACGGGACTCTACTCGGACTCTACGAATATTTTATCTGTAAAAAGTTTTATGAGCCTCATGTTACGTATTTGGCCCACTCAAAAAAAATTGTGGCCACCAAGCACCAAGTGCCTACCTCATTTTTGGAAGCTAGTTACGTGGCTGAAATCATACTTCTATTACTTCAATAAATCCCAGCCAAGATCAAATGAAATGAAAATCGGATCACCTATTAAATCCGTTTAAAAAAACGATTATGAAATGATTTTTTTGTGATAAAAAAGCTAACTGTGTAACATACTCTTTTTAGAAAAGCAAAATCAAATTCGAATGAAAAATACCGACCTCGACATTATCAAAATATTATTTAAAATTTAAATTATAAAAATACTTCTACACAGATCCCTGATGGCTGGATATTTTGAAATTAGATTTTGTTTATTAATTATACAGGGTATCCCCGAATAATACCAACAAACGTCTACAGTGATTTCCATATCAAAATAAGACATTTGCTTCTATTGCAATTATGTGAAAAAACTACCCATTTACTCGTATAACGTAAAATTGTCCTTGATATTGTCGAAACAATCTCTCAAAAGTCTCCATCGATCCGACCCCTGCTAAAAATTTTATAGCGGGGCGAAGACAAGAAAATACGAATATCTCATAAACTATTAATTTTTACCCAAAAGGAGCTATTATCAAATTTGTAGCTCACAAAATTTCTTACAAGAAAAGTGCATTACTATCCCTCGGTGTCCTAAGTATGCTGCACAAAATAATCCTTAAAAAGAAGATAACCTGAAATGCTGATTTCTTAATCACTCTACGCAAAAATATACAGGGTATTCCATTTAAAAGATTAAGTTTTCGTCACTTGCAGATAACAAAGTTTGTTCTTTTAAAAAAAACAGTAGAATAAAATCAATTTTTGTTAATGAAAAATTATATAGGGTAGTTTGAACTACGTAGGCGTCACAAATCTTTCCATAACTTACAAAAGCAACCTCCCTGCGATTTATAAAAAATAGTAGTCAAATTAGGATATGTTGGACTACTTGCTGCTCTTCGTTCATACATGTGGTTGCTTTTGCAGCTTAAGACAAGATATTTGCTGTCGATGTAGTTAAGACTGTCCTCCAATGCTTTCCCCACAAAATAGATTCTATTACAAAGTGTTTTTTGAGAGTAACAAACTTAGTTATTTTCAAGTGACGAAATCTTGATTTTTTTAAATGGAATACCCTGTATATTTTTGCGAAGAGTGATGAAGAATTTAATTACGTTTCAAATTGTGTTGGGGTTATTATATCTAAACTTGATACCTTTGAAGATAATGATTTAATTCAGTATATTGAATTTTCTTACCTTCCTCATCCTATAAATTTTTTAGCAGGAGTCAGATCGATGGGGACCTTTGAGACATTGTTTATAACAACAATATTAAGGTTTATCCCAAAATTCAGCTTCCTGGAATTTTTTCCGAAATCAAATCTTAATTTGATTAGACTATTTGTTTATTTTTACTGATTGAACTCAAATCCATGGAGAAGCTATGTACATAAGTATACATAATTTATGAAACTGAATAAATACGTACAATGAAAAACCTAGAATTTAATTTACTTGTGTCTTGAAATTTATTGAGCTACGTATACTTTGCACAAATAAAAAATAAGTTCAGTGACTGAAAAATATCAAGTGAGTTGTGCTTGTAAAGAAAAATTCTTGTAAATTGGAATATGTATTTATTTGTATTTCCACTTACTATCGCGCAAATTGAAAGAATATGCAAGTATTCGTATGAATTAGAAGTTCTTTTTATTTGAATGGTGCAATTTTAAACTTACTGTATTTTCAATAAATTTAAAATCGAAACTTTGGTCGATGTAAATTATTAATCTCACAACCACTTGAAGGAGAGTGGCTTTAAATAAATTTTTGTGTATATTTGTGCGATTGTTTCTCAAAACTCTGAAAATTAATTAAAAATTACAGTTGTTAAAAAAAGATCGTTTTCATACGCACCTATAACGATAGAAAATCAACAAGGATAAGATCAAAGACAGCAATGAAACTCCAAGGCCTACCATTTCGATGATACGTGTGCGGTAAGTTATCTGAAAATTGAGTGGATAAAACTGGATAGGTAATTATTTTTATAAATACTAACTTCCATGCACACATTGAAATCGATTTCTTTGCACATATTAATTAAATCCCTCAAACGTGGTAAAAAACAATTATCGTAATATGTATAACCTTGTTCTGCCATATTTGTTTTATTATTATTATCCCAAATGCCATCAGCACCACATATTCTATAAGCAAATTCTAGAAACATGTTAAAAATAGTTTAGTGCGAATATTATATATCTTACAACTATTGAATCTCTTAAGAAAATCGCTTAATGCCTTCTGTGTACAATAAAGTCTTTTAAAAATTGCTATTACAAGTCAAAGTGGGCCAATATTCCATTGCAATGGAGATATTTTATGAAGATCCTGTTTCATCTATTTTGAGTTGATTTAAGGAGTAGCTAATAAGTAAGGACCACCTTAACCTAATGATGTGTATCTAATCTAACTCTAAGAACAAAATTGTTTGTTTTCCAGGGACCATGGACTGCCAAAGATAGTCGTCTGAAAACCTCTACTTTGTTAAGTTAAGTTAAGTTAAGTTAGTGACATAATTTTGGAAATCTAATTGTCCCCAGCCGACCCTTCCAACGTTTATGAAGACAACCCTCGTGGCCGAACCACTACCGAATATGACCACTGACCATGCTAGCTTGTCCTTTACCCAAAGGCCTAAGATCGGGTACTCACACGACCTACACGGTACTTTACTTAGGTTGAGAGAGTACCCACCTGTAAGAGGGTAGGTTAGGTTAGGTTAAAAGAGATTTTACAACAGCCAAAGCAAACCTCTTAGGGCACTATTACATGGACTAACTATCGTACTAAGTTGTTAATTCTGAATCAACTCAAGAAGTCGAAGTCCTCCGTAAGTCCATGTAAAACAGCCCTTACAAATAAAGCTTGTGAGGCTTCTGTTACCGAGTCCCTGCTGTGATGTGATGAGGTGACTGCGTGACAGGCAAGGCTAGGTAACCTCTTCCTAGTTACTAAAGTACACCAACCAGTACAACGGGGCTTCCCCCGAATACCCTAACTCCTCCGCCCGAGCGTAAGTGGTCTACGTCTTTTAACCGCCAGCGTCGTCCTTTGAACCTGGTTTTCTTGAAATCGAGCGGCCTTACTGGCAATTTTATGGGTGTCAACTACGAAGTAGCACCCACGTTCAGAAATCATTATTCTGATGCTGTTTGCTACTAAACTTGTAAAAAGTCACCGCAGGAAAAACAATTAGATTTTAATTACAACTCATAACGGTGTGTAAGCGAGGGTAAATAGAGCTGTACTAGTATTATACTGCGTTAAGATTATACAAAACAAAAACAATTCCCATAATAAAATATGCACAAGTTCAATATTTAAACTTGCATTTCAAGGCGTTAATTAAACGACAAGTACAAAGGCGTTTACCAACAGAAGGTTCGTTTTATTTACATCTCCATAAAAAATTTAATTTTCATTGAATTGTAAATAATACCACTATTTTATAGTCATGCAATGGAAAATATACTTACGACTTGCATTAATTCCTTTCTTTTTAGGACACAGTTTTGTAACATTTGTACCTGCAATTGTCGGAGGCCAACATAATTCATTATCAAAAATATGTTTACAATATTCTGAAACAAACGCTTTAATTTATTTCATATTCTTAATTGGTGGTGTATAAAAGTAACATCCATTCTTTACTGATTTATTTCTTTTTTAAGTAGAAAATTGCGCTTGATGAGCCCGAAGCATTTTTACTACTTCTGGCTCTTACTAATGACAGCTAGAAATTTTTGCAAAAACTGATAGGGCTTGAGGACATTAATGATTATATAATCTAAGGTTTCCGAACAAATTATTTACTAGGAAATGCTTTTTAAAACTATTACATCAAGTGAAGGCTTTGGAAAAGCTCTTGAATATATCACTGATAAAAAACGTAATTTTCAATTTATAATTGAAAAACAGCAAGAGTGCAGATTACTTTAAAACAAAGAGGCAAAACTTTGTTCTAATAATTAATTTATTATAGATATAAAAATTGCTAAGAACTGCAAGATACTCTAATTTTCAACATTCATTCATACGATGATACTGATATCACGACACTGCTGTGTGAGCATGAGAGCAGTGTCGTGACATCAGTGCCATCATCAAAACGGGAATTTGATGAGATTGGTCATTTTTATATGGAGCTACATAAAAGATTAAAAAAAAGTATTTTTAACAGTGCCTAATAATGTAAATATGAACGTTGAACAATTTTTTGAAAATCTATTAGTTTAAATGTTCATCGCTAATAGCTTTAGTTGCTGACGCGAATTAATAATAAATAAAGAATGTTATAGGACTTGTTTCTTTTAATTTATGTTTTTTTTGTTTCAGATTTATGTGAAGAAGCTAAACAATTGAAAATCTTTTGTATTTTAGAACAAACCGCTTGCTTGCTTGATGAAAAATAATGTAGATTTAGTTTTTTTAATATTTCTTTAACATTTTCTTATTTAACATCATCAATCTTACGTGGTTGAAAAATAATACCTAACTTTTGTTTGTTAAAATTGTAGAAAATATTGTCTAATTTAATTTTTTATAAGTTTGATTTGTCTAAAGTTACAAATAAACCCCCTATAAGCAGAAATGATAGAACGTTATAATCTGAAAGTCCAGGTTTATATTTTTAATTTTTGCAATTCATTTTTTTCCGTGTCACATCACGGGCCACCGGGAAATTCCGGGTAGCCCGCCGGGCCAGTCCAGTCCTGCTTACAAGCTGGGCCCTCTTTTGGAAACGCACGGTATTAGGTTTTATTTGTCTACAGTTACGAATAAACCCCCCTATAAGCTGAGGCTCTTCTTTAGAAACGCACGGTATGTTTTTGTTCCTAATAATAAATAATTAGAAATAATTTATATTATTAAAAATAAAAATTACTATTTCAAAATTTTTTATTTGATTTGATAGAATTATGAATCTATTGCAGATATCTTAAACTCGCAAACCGCCACTGGTTTTATCTTATGTTTCTACTTTTATTCCATATTTGAGCACCCAAAGCAATATTCAAGTTCCGGCGCCTATGGTTGTATAATGTATAGTTTTACATATAGGATTATTTTTTTTTAAATTGCGTTTTTGAAGTTTCATAATGACAGCGCAGGGTTGCCACATATCAACAAATCAAGCTAAAAAACATTGAATTTCAAACAAATTAAATTGTAATGTGACAACTCTGTACAGGAATGCCAAATTAAAATAGTCCCTAACTGCATTGTCTCTTCACATTTCTAACTAACTTTAGGTTTGTTCCGGTAAGTGTCAAAAACACAATCTTAGAAAAATAATCCTATATTACATGTTAATGTCCAATCCTTATGTCTCTAATTTGGCTTTACACCCTGTATGTATACTACTTTGATTATTAGTAGAGGTAGTACGGTATCTCGTGAACGATGCCCTTGAAAAAAGCTACGCGAAGACGGGGCTATTTAGAAGGAAGAGGGCTATTGTGGTGAAATTTTAAATGGTAAACACATTGACTAATTTATATAAATGACGGGAGATTTAAAATTTTTTTAAATTTTTTAGTAAGAAGCAAGTTATTCACATTTTCGACTACTGCGATGGTGTGACTCATCGTTCACGAGATAACGTACTACCTCTATGTGTTGTTCTAATAAAAAGTAAAAATATCGATTTAAAAAAACGCCAATTAATAGTATATTAAAAAGCAAGTATCATTAGGCACCTTCTTAACGTATGAGTCCAAAGTTTAGAAAACAAGCGCGCAGCGCGCGTTTTCTAATGGGACGAATGCGTTAAGGGCCTAATGAAACGCGTTTTTTATACTATTTTTTCTATTTCGCTGCATTATTTTATAAAAATGGTATTAAAATTACGTCAAAATATAGTTTTTGGGATTTTGATGCGCAAATTTATTTATGTTGGCAGTACTTATTCTAAAGTTTGACGTTCGTGTTTGAAAGTTAGTCTAATCTGTCCAATGAAATTAATTTTATAACTGTCAAATAAAATTCATCTGTCAACATGCAGTGCTGCACATTGAAAAAAATTCCCTAGAAACAGTGCTGTTATAGACTCTATAAGCGTACTATTATGACGTCAAAACAGTATTCTTATAGGCTTCTTAACGTATCGAAATAGAAAAATTATCTTATTCGGTTTGACATACAAACATCAAAAAGATAGATTTATCATTGAATTGTTTTAAAACGCAAAATGCACCTCAGTACATTATCTACAATTTCGTATGTGAAACTCCTCAGAAGTAATAAAAAATAAAACAATACGAAAACACAAATTTACAACTGTAAAATATTTAATTATTTCAAATTTACGCGCCACAGGCTTGCAATTAATATTAAAACAATTGATAAGAAATCAACATGTTGATGCCGGTCGGCGTTGTCAAAGTAGTTCGTGTTCGTATTTGTTATGAATGGCGATTTGTATTATTTGGTTTGTGCGGAATTTTATTCATAGTTTATTTATTATTAATTTATTGTATTATTTATGAATAACTAACATGTGAGAGTAATTAACTTTCTTATTATGTGTTGCGATCTGCGATGTTGAAAACTTAAAATAAGAAAGAAAACTATTCGGCTGGGCTGTCTAAAATTGCAAGGTAAAACTCGATCCATTTTTGTAAGATTTCATAGATGTTTCTTGATACTATTAATTTGCATTTATAAACTTTACAATAGCAAATTTATTATGCATTCTTGATATTTATTTTTCATTATAAGAAATAATCAAATTCAAATATTATTTTACAATTAGTAGGACATAGACGAACTATGTTTTTTTGTATGTACGAGGGGAGATTTTTAAGTTCGCGGAATCAGAAAGAGGCATAAATATTTCTTTTTACATTTTTATTTTTCAATATTATCTTCTCGAACATCAATACTTACAGGGTGTTAGGATATTCCTTGGCCAACGGCTTACACATGATTCTTCAGGTCTAAATAGTACTACAAGTTCCTATAACAAAAAGTCCAAAGCCCACTAATAACAAACTTGTGTAGCCTCAAAGTTGAGTTTTGAAATTTTTATTTTTGTCACAGTTACTTTAGATGTTAACGAATTGTTTTCATATTTGGCACATTTACTAAGTATTCTAAAGCCTCGCATAAGAAGTAAAAATTTTGAAGATATGTCATCAATAAAGGGCACTTAACCTGAAACGTAAATTTAATTTTTGCCCTAACTTTTTTGTTTGTTCTATGTTCGATTATTTTTCTATCAAATTTGGAAGATATATATAATAAAAAAAAGGTACTCTTCTTTCAAGTTAATAAAGTTAACCATTTCATCAGAAATCGCTTTCAAAAAATTTAAGTTTCAACCACTTGTACTCAATTCTTAATAATCGAGTTATCCAGATCAACTAAAAACGATTAAAACAAAATTTCCAAACCGTAAATAATCGGATTTTAAACTTTTTTGCACCCAAAATGAATAATTATACTTCTATTGTACAACGAGACATGATTTATTTCTTATGGAATGGCACGAGGAAATTCTAGACTAGCTCGTCTTTTGTGCGAAGAAGCGTTACCAATTAGGACGGCACCCAACAGAAAAACTTTTGTTAACGTTTACCCACGACTTTGAGAATTTAGTAAATTTGTCAATCCAAAAGTTTTCTGTGCGTGACATAGTTGGAGCAACTGTTCATGCAAAATTTTCCAAACTGTTGCGTTTGAAATATTTTGTTCTAGCATGGCACTTTGTATCGCACTTAAACTTGGATCATTTTCCACCGCGTCCAAAATTCTTGTCTATACTCCAGGACCACGAAGTTCTGGGTCTTCCACGATCTGTGCGTGGGTTGACAAGCTGACCAAATTCTCCAAGTCGACAGTAAACGTTAACAAAAGTTTTTCTGTTGGGTGCCGTCCTCGTCCTCGAATTTCCTCGTGCCATTCCATAAGAAAAAAATTGTGCCTCGTTGCTCAATTGGAGTATAATTATTCATTTTTAGTGCAAAAAAGTTTAAAAACCGATTATTTACGGTTTGGAAATTTTGTTTTATTCGTTTTTAGTTGATCTGGGTAACTCGATTATTAAGAATTGAGTACAAGTGGTTGAAACTTAAATTTTTTGAAAGCGATTTCTGATGAAATGGTTAACTTTATTAACTTGAAAGAAGAGTACCTTTTTTTTATTATATATATCTTCCAAATTTTATAGAAAAATAATCGAAAATAGAACAAACAAAAAAGTTAGGGCAAAAATTAAATTTATGTTTCAGGTTAAGTGCCCTTTATTGATGACATATCTTCAAAAATTTTACTTCTTATGCGATGCTTTAGAATACTTAGTAAATGTGCCAAATATGAAAACAATTCGTTAACATCTTCTAAAGCAACTGTGACAAAAATAAAAATTTTAAAACTCAACTTTGAGGCTACACAACTTTGTTATTAGTGGGCTTTGGACTTTTTGTTATAGGAACTTGTAGTACTATTTTGACCTGAAGAATCATCTGTAAGCCGTTGGCCAAGGAATATCCTAACACCCTGTATATTACTTCTGTGAATTAATTTTTGTAAACCTCCAAAAAAAGAATTGTTAAATTTGCTTGTAAAATTCGATTCATCGTTATCGAAATGCCTTCCAAAAAGTTTTTTTTTCAAATTAGGAAATAGGTAATGATAACTTAGTGCCAAATCTGTACTGTACGGTGGATGAACAATTTCTTCGAAACCGCATGTAGTCGTGGCACTCATCGCACACTTGCGCACAATCGCAATTTTTAAAGGTGCATTATCTTGCAGTAAAAATACGCCTTTTGTCAATTTACCTCTTCTTTTTGATTTGATTTCTTCTTTTAATTTATGTAAAATACAAGCCTAGTATACGCTTGTTATGTATGGTAGTACCGAGGGTAGTACCTTTATTTTTATAATCAGTTTAAGGAATTTCCTTCGAGTTCCAAAAGATTGTTGCGGATTGTTGCCATCACTTTTCCACCAGAAGACACAAGTTTAAATTTTTTTGGTGGTGGACAATCCTTTATATGCAACTGCATAGACCCCTGCTTCGATTTAAATTAAAAAATCGAATCAAAGTTTCATCTCTTGTGACAATTCGATTGACAAAAGATACAATTTAAAAAAAGTTGCTAAAAAATTTATATTTCTCACACTAGCACTTATCATTTTGTTGATTACGACCAAACTAGTGGATATACCGGGTGGTGACCGGACTTCTCGGTCATATAGATTAAACATGTAAAATCATACTTTGGTGATTTCCTGCTTCCCAATTTATTTTAGAAAGAAAATCTTTGAATAAAAGTTTTAGAGAATAAAATTCTGCATCTAAGTGAAGAATCAAAATTAATTTTGAATGCTTTATAACGCCGGAAATTTAATTTGAAAATTCCGAAAATTAGCGGAAATAGCGATTGCCTTGAAATTCTTAAAATTTTCATTTGAAGATTTTTATTCTAATATAAAATGGGAAGCAGGAAATCACCAAAGTATGTTTTTACATGTTAAATCTGTATGAACGAGAGGTCCGGTCACCACCCCCTGATGCATAAAATTTTTAGTGTACACTTGAAAATGAAAAAGGACATTGAATAAAAAAAAATTTTTTAAATGGAGACCTCCTTCTGTCCCATTCCGCGAACTTAAAAATCTCCCTTCGTACCTATGTACAAAGCTTGTACGAATTGCAGAGATGTAGGTAATTATTTAATTAATAAAAGTAGCTACTTTGGCAAATATTTAACCTTTATTGAGCGACAAAATCAAAATGTCATGTTTTTTAACATTCCAGAAGAAAGACAAAGACAATATTATGGTTAATAATTTTAATAGAGATATTACTTCAGTAAAATAGCAAAAAATAATTATGGGAAAGCTGAACTTTTCAGACATCAATTCTTAGGTCATATATAGTTGGAAACCGTCGAGTCCCCCTCGCTCCACTGCTTGCGTTGTCGGCAATGTTGAATTAAAGATTTCTGATTTGATTAAATTTGATTACGCTGTATCTCTGCAAGTAACAATCCGATTTAAATAATCTTTCGAATCTTTAAATCCAAATTCTAGACAACGCAAACGGGGGCAAGGTATACATTGTTTTTGAAAAAGGTGATAATGCAGATTTCTTGGTTATTACTAAAGATAGAAAAAAAACTTATTTAGGTAACTTATAGTACTCAAGAAGCTTGTTATTTTGCTCAATTCAAAAGTTCCAGTGGAATTAAAACAAAAGAGTAACGTTAGTTAGATTCCTTTTTTTAAATGGAACGTGTAGATTTTTTCTAGATATTCTTCAAGAGTATCAAATTCTATTTACAGTGATACTAAATAACAATACAATATTTGAAAAAATAAAGTCGTAATAAGGTTTTAAAAAATGAATCTAGCAACCCTTATAACCATAGCACAACAATCGATAACAATAAAAAATACAAAAACATCTACTATCAAGTTGCATAAGTATTAAAACAAATAAATAACGACTGTTTCGATTGTTATCGATTGTTGTGCTATGGTTATAACGTTATAAGGGTTACTAGATTCATTTTTTAAAACCTTATTACGACTTTATTTTTTCAAATATTGTATTATTATTTAGTATCACTGTAAAGAGAATTTGATACTCTTGAATAATATCTAGAAAAAATCTACACGTTCCATTTAAAAAAATGAACCTAACTGACGTTACTCTTTTGTTTTAATTCCACTGGTACTTTTGAATTGACCAAAATAACAAGCTTCTTGAGTACTACAAGTTGCCTGAACGAGTTTTATTTCTATCTTTAATAATAACCAAGAAACCTGCATTATCACGTTTTTTCAATCACACTGTATATGCGATTATTATCCAACCTAAGGGTCAAATATTAATGTTATCGAAAATAAATTAACTAGTGACCATTTAATCGTCGCCAATAAAATCTCATTGCACTCTCCTAAAACTGGCTCTCAAAATTTAATTTCAAATATTTTTTTACTCACCTGACCCTGGAAAATAACTGAAGTTACTGAACAATTCATCACAGCGTTCCTGGGTCATCATTTTGATATTGGATTACCTTGACACATAAAAACCAAAATTATTATACATACATATAGGCCACTTTTTTATTATTTAACAAATATTTAAAACAAATAAATTGTTATTATTATAACACACAGCTTGGGAGCAATGGGAACTATATTTTTATAGTTTAAAACACTCAACAAAAGCTTGTTTAAAGTTTGAGACATGATACTTGTCGTTATAGCACTTAAAAATATTTCACTTGCAGTGCATTTGTGCATTTCCATTATTTTCTTGAAATGTTGAAAGTTTTTAAAGTGAATGAACGTGTTTTATAGTACTGATCTAAACTAAATTAGTTCCTAATTTTCTATCGTATTTCTATCCTCATTAGTAACTTAATTTGGCACTTTTATCTAGCGTGTACTGATTTTAAAATCGATTATTTAACTCAACTGCTTCAGCTGCATTTTAACAATTAGGTAATAGGTACAGCAATAATATCTTAACATGACGAGCCGAGGGGAAGCGCAGATACCTAAATTGGTATTTTTCCCCTCTATGCAATAGTAATCGCCTAGTTATTTATAATTTAGTAGCCACTGATACAAACGAATTTATTTTAAACCAATTGTGTTTAAGGAAGGCGTCGCCAAATCTGCATGAACTTATCCCTACCGCTCCTCAAGTTAAATTGTTCTATCTGTACATAATCATTATCGATTATAAAAAATATAAATTTAAAAAAATTGCGTTTTTATACTTTTCCCGAAATAGAACTCACTAATCAATCGTACACAGTTACATAGATAATATCCAATTGTTTTTAGTCTTTCAGACATCTTTCTATTATACCTATTGACCAACCTGTCAATTAATAAAATTGTTCGTTAAAAGAAACAGACCACAAAGTATTATTTATCGAGAAGAAAAAATATAGGGACGAATAAATATCCAACTTATAAGGGTCAATAAAAGATTTTACTAGTTAAAGAGCTCATAAAACTCTTGCATTTCAACAAACTTTAGATATAAAATGTAAAAGTTGTACCCTTTGTATAGAATTTTATTTAACTTTGTTTTTCTTTTGCTTAACTAAATTTCAAAACTTATTGGTAATGATGTATCTAATGAATTTATGTTTCCATATTTAAATATCTAGCTAGGGGTTATCTATTAAAAATGTTATACAGAGTGACGACCGGAATTCTCAGTCATAGAGATTTAGCGTATAAAATCGAGGGGTCAACCACTGTTCTGAATTTGTGCACTGCCTGCAGTTGACTGCCCATTATTGCATATACTATGGCTGCTATTGACTGCAGATAACTACCGTTGACAGCTCAACTTTTGTTCATTGATTGCAGGTAGTGGATAACCCCTCGTGTAAAATCATACTTTGGTATAATCTCATGCATTAGGCACTTATAAATAGAGGCCTAAAATTTTTCTACGAGAAAATGTCTGTCCAGAAACATTGCAAAAGCCACAAATTTGTGTTATAGTCCGAAACTTATGAGAAGAATTAGGGCGGAGCCAATATCTAGCGTAGTACAGATCGAAGGAGCGAGTGCGCTCTCTTTCTATATATCTCTAAAATTGATGCGACTAGATGTTACCAGACACATTTTCGTTATAGCGCATTGGCTCCGCCCTATTATTCTCATAAAGTCCGAACTTAACTGTCCATTCTCGTCAAAATCGCTCCAATTTCACTCAAAACGGGGTCAGACTGATCAGTTTAGCAATTCCGACGGGGCAAACATTTTTTATATTAGTACATGCAAGTTTATCACGTAATAATAAACCTAATATAAGCGAAACTGACATCAACTAGCAGGTCAAAATTACAGCTGTTGTCGTCGGACCCAGATAAAGCTGGGTTAATTCACTGCGATCCTGGGTTTCGAAAAACAAAAACTCCATCAATACATGAATGTCCCAATCTAAAACCATTGCTCTTCATACTCTAATATTTTTGCACTTTCCCGATCTCCTTTTTGTAAATTAAAATACAGTCAAAATCGGTTATAACGACACCGCTTTGTACGACATATAACGGTTATAGCGACGACATGTAGAAGTCCTTTTTTTGCTTTTTGCATAGCTTTGCTTAAGGTTTAAGTTCACACTGCGGTTTTTGAACCACAAGTTGTAAAATTTTGAAAAAAATATATGTTATGTAATACCTACTTTTAAACAAAATATATGTAATTTTCATCAAACTCTAACCCGTGGTTTTTGGATAACATCAAGAAAACGGTAAAAAAGATGTTTTTTTGCAATTTATTACCAAAGTAAAGGACAGAATTTTCTCAATTTATTTCTACAAAATGTAACCGAGTTTCTACCAATACTGTAATTTTTTGAAAATTTTTGAACTTGTGGTTTTCTTGATACGGCCGAAGAAGTTATAAAAATGCACACAATTTCATTATTCTTTAGAGTTTAATACAGATCAACGTAGAAAATGATGGACGCCGGCGCATTATACACAAAAACTGGACCAATTATTTGAATTTTCGAAAAAAATTAAATTTACGAAAGAGAAATATTCAAATTTATAAGAATGTGACAGAGCTGCCATCAGCGCCACCACATTAAAATACATATAAATTTTGCGGATGAAATGCACACTATGCATTACTATGCATGCTTGAATTTAAACCTTAAAAACATAATTGCTTAGTACGACTATCGGTTACAACAACCAAATTTTATTTTCAGATTGTGTCGTTGGATGAGGAATCAGTAGAACTTCCAAAAAACATATTTTAGACTTCAGCAATAGGTAAGTCTTCTACAGCTGTCGCTGTTGTTCACTTCCAAATTTCCATCTCTTTCTGCCTTAATCACCTTGTTGCAGACTGAGATCACTGCTTCATTTGTGTTATATTCTCTTTTTGTTTCTGCTGTCCAAAGAAATCCTCTACACTCGACTGTGCCATCTCGGTTAATCCATCTTTTGCTTTACCCTAATTATTATGGTAAGTATCCTTACCATAATAATTAAATTGAAGACTTACAAATTATATTAAATCAAAGCTCAATTTTCAGGTCACTTCCATTGGATGAGAAAAAAATAAAACCATTTAATGCCAGATTTTTCAATTTCAGCCGCGACATAAACTAAGCGGTCTTTTCGGAATCGAGTTTAAACTCCCGCGTACGCGTTATTGAAATCGAGTTCGATTTTAGAAGCTTGATGGAAGCTTTAGTAATTTGTTTTTCGGTTTTTGATTTAAAAATAAGTGCCTGTGGACCTTATTTGTGAAGTGTTCAATAATTATTCGTTCGACTCGTTTTAAACTTAGTGGAAAAGCGATAGATTTTGGCATAGAGAAAGACGCGTATGGCAAGAGGACATCAGAAAAAAAGGTAAATAATTTGTTTTTATGTTAACATTTAGTTAGTTAGGATCAACCATTAAATTTCCACAACTTGCCTTATATTTAACTTTAGGCCTTCTTGAGATAGTTTTTTTGGAATACAGGCCACCGTTTAAGTTGTTCTTATTCATATTCGGGCAATTATTTAAATATTTCAATAATAGGATCATTTTAGAGTTTTAGCGTTGATTGAGGAATTAGTTAGACGCGTTGCACAGTGCACTATTTTCACTTTTTGTTTTCTTATGGGGATCGGACTGGTCAAATCGGCAAGTCGTCCATTGCCAGCTGTGCAACAAGTCCAAGATAACCTTATTTACCATAATCTAACTTTGCATAAAAACAAATACTGGAATTTTAATTATTTTTTCAGTTTAAGTATGATTACTTAAATCCTGAAAATTTTTGGTATTTCTAGAAGCACAGAGGCCAAATTACAGCTGTTAGTTGCCGACTCAAAATAAATAAATTTAGCCTGAATAAGAAAATTTGATTTAAGACGTTTGGTCTATTTGTGGTTTTTGTATAAAATTGAAATTTAAATATTCAAATTTAGGTAATTATTAGATTATATTATTACAACTAGCCTTTTGAGAAAGTTTTTGCTTATACATTATTCTCCAAGCTGCTATGAAATGAGCTTCTGTAACAATTTGTTACAAAGAATAAAACTAGAGGTTTGTAATTTATTTTCACTTACATATATTTCAATACTTTAATTCTAAATCAACACAAATTAAATAAACACTTTATTGCCGGTAAAAGATGTATAAAGTAAATATTCATTTTAAAAATAACTGGCATGTGAGAAGAAGCTTGCTCTTATAATGAAAACACACTGTTTAATAGCTACAATAAGAGTCTTGGTTTATATTTAAAATACTTAAATCTTAGATATTTATTTCATAAATCATTAAAAATATTAAAATAGAAAATTAATGTGGAGTGAAGTTTTTGCCTGATGTGCCTACTAAAATAAACTGGCTACAAGAAGCGAAAAAATTGCAAAAAGTGATATACAGGGTTATTCAAATTCGACCGGCACCATGGGGATCTCGCTTATTTGAAGAGATAGAGAAACGGTTAAATTAGGGCAAAGTTGCAGAATTTTAGGCCCAGTAATAATCTGAAAAGAAAACTGTCCTAGCTGCTTTTGTTTTTGAGTTATTGACAAAAAACCAAAAAATCGAAATTTCGTTTTTTGACTTTATTTTCCTTATTATCAAAAATTTTCAAAATCTGACCGAACTTCTCCTAAGCCATTTTGAATTCTACACCCGATTCCGAAAATATATTTGATGTAAAACGTTTCGGTTTTCTGGAACCATCATCAACTTTAGTTTTTTAAATAGGCGCAATCTTTTGTTTTAGCACCATCTCATAGAACCTTTTTTGCTGATTTCAAAAATGTATATTACTTGAGTATTTATTTTTAAATTTTGTACTCAAATAAGCTAATTTGTTAATAAAAATTGAGAATCAAGCTGCTCTAAAATTAAAACAAAAGCCGGTATAACAAAACATAAATCCATGCTTCGATTACAACCCGAGATTTTGAAATTTAAACACCTTTAACAAGTTTTTAAAGTTTTTATTTCCCAAATTATGAAGTACATTAATATCATTGTTCACTCAGTTATTTTTGTAATAAACACAAATAAAGAAATAAAATTAGTCGTAATCGAAGCATGGATTTATGTTTTGTTATACCGGCTTTTGTTTTAATTCTAGAGCAGCTTGATCCTCAATTTTATTAACAAATTAGCTTATTTGAGTACAAAATTTAAAAATAAATACTCAAGTGACATACATTTTTGAAATCAGAAAAAAAGGTTTTATGAGATGGTGCTAAAACAAAAGATTGCGCCTATTTAAAAAACTAAAGTTGATGATGGTTCCAGAAAACCGAAACGTTTTACATCAAATGTATTTTCGGAATCGGGTGTAGAATTCAAAATGGCTTAGGAGAATTTCGGTCAGATTTTAAAAATTTTTGATAATAAGGAAAATAAAGTCAAAAAACGAAATTTCGATTTTTTGGTTTTTTGTCAATAACTCAAAAACAAAAGTGGCTAGGGCAGTTTTCTTTTCAGATTATTAATGGGCCTAAAATTCTGCAACTTTGCCCTAATTTAACCGTTTCTCTATCTCTTCAAATAAGCGAGATCCCCATGGTGCCGGTCGAATTTGAATAACCCTGTATATGTTAAAGCCAGCTTTAACATATAGGTTTTCTGTGATTTGGTGGGTATTATAGTATAGTAGATCGAATTCAAAAAATACCTTAAGCTGGACCTAATTCTCACAGAAATGATTTCTGTTGCAAATTGAAGGTAAAATACATACTAAAGATATATTGCTAAAGTCTGGAAAGAAAGCGTTAGAGGTAAGGGAGCGGGGCTATTATCTCTATGGGAAACATAGGCGCCGTGAGTTTGATTTTTACTGCTATCTTAATAATTAATTTTTTATTAAATTAAATTCTTAGCAACGCCAATGGAGTAGACGGGGAAAGTGAAATCGTCCAAACCAGCCCTCATTACACCGTAGCGACGTTTTCTTTATAATTTGTTTGTGCAACTGCATTAATGAAGAGGCAAAATGTATGTAATATCAAGGAATGTAATGCAAATTATGAGTTCCACTATTTAATTGTAACAGACAGAACCCGCATTACTGAGAAAGTTTTTCTTTCGAGAATCGTACAATACATTCGAACTCTGGTGCAAAATACGTTTTTTCGGCTTCTATCTTGAAAATAACGTTGCCCACAATTATAGACTCGGATTTAAAACTTTCTTGCGCCATTTTGTTTGGCCTCCAGTCGCGAACTTTTCGCTAGAGAGACATTTTTTGCAAACGTACCGTTAGGGCGCTAGGCGGCGACGAACTAAAAAATATGTAATTTTTCAATGCCGCAACATAAAAGGCAAAAAGGTCGTTTTTTTGTCTCTAGAGGGTGTCCCAAACCTTCCTCTTTTGATAGCGTCCGTCGAAACCACCATTATTAGTACTTCAATTAAAAAGTTAAATTAAATAATATATTATTTTGAATTTTGACAACTTTTGAAAATAATTTTCTTAACAGAAGAAATAACTAGCTCCGCCACTGGGTTCTGAAGCCACGCCTCGCGCAGGTTTGGTCACGTGGTGTACTCATCTTACGTTGGGTTTACTCTATCTCAAATATCCTAACGAAATTTCTGGAATTGAGCGCTCATGAAGAAGCGAATTATACGAAAACATTACAGGTCTTAAATGCTAAAAGATCGATTTACAATTTTCTTCCAGTCTTTTAGATTTTTTGTCCTTTCTTCTCAGTCAATGACTCGCACCTGGTGCAGATCAGCCTCCACTTCAACACTTTTTTCTCCTATACCTCCTCTCAAGCTTTTCTTGGTCACTTTAGGACCCAAATAGTAACAGACCGGTTTCATTGCTCTCTACATTTTCTAAAATCTTAATTATTTACGGAAGAATAGTAAAACATGTCTCAAAAAAAATAAAAATCGGCTAACCGATAACAGATCGACAGAGACTACAATTTTCAAGTGCATGAATACTGTAGTAGTGAGAGGCCTTGATCAGGGGGCGAAGGTGTTGGAATTGTATTTTGACCTGTCTAAGACCTTTGACTGTATAGATCACCAAATTAATACTACTGAGCAAGCTAAGCGTGTATGGTTTTAGAGGAGTCTCGTCGAACTTGGTGGCATAGTACTTAAGTGAAAGAAGCCAAATAATAACTATCAGTTGTGAAAATAGTAAGAAATTAACAACAGCCTTTTCTTTGAAAGCGCCAATCAAAAGTAGAGTACCCCAGGGATCAATTCTGGGCCCTATCTTATTTGTATTATTTATTAACGACTTGAACAAACACATGAGTGGTGGTGACTTGTGCCAGTATGCTGATGATACGCCCTGCATTATATCAGAAAACTCTATTAACAGATTGTCCGAAGCTGGTACGCATTTGGTCTCGCATATGGTGCGAAAGAACTAAATTAAGGCTGAACTCCGATAAGACAACTGTTGTGACGTACAAACAGAGCTGCGATGTGAGTGCTTTGTGGCGGCAAATGGCAAATCTTTACCTGTAAGGGAGAGTGTCAAGTTTTTGGGAATTACGTTGAACAATAGGTTGAAATTTTATGAAAACACATGTAACATTATAAAAAAAGTAAATATTGCTTGTTATGTAATCAAAATACTTAAGAGATCAGTTGTCACTTAATAGTTTGAGATTGTATTATCTTTCCTATGTGCAACCTGTTGTAAGCTACGGCATCATATTTTGGGACACTCGGGAGAATGTTGAGAGGGTGTTTAAGATTCAGAAAAGAATTTTGCGTTTTATGCTTGGTATGTCTTATAGTGAATCTTGTAATGGTAGATTTAGAGAGATGACAATAAGTTGAAATTTTATGAAAACACATGTCCCATTAAAAAAAAGTTTTATCTGTACCTTGTAAATAGATCACCCTGTATAATATGTAAAAATATTTTTGCAATGTAGATCAATCACTATACGGGTTTTAAGAGCTTGTATTGAGATCAAGCCGACGAATTAAAAAAATATCAATCCAACAAAACCCACGTATACTATTGAATGCAGTTTTCACTTAATTACTTCAGAACAATGAAAAACTGTAATAACGTGTTGAAGAAAGAGAGAAAATTATAGCTGAAAGTATAAACTTTTAGCGTCTTTTAAAAACCTACTTTTTTTATTAACGAAGTCAATTTCAAATATAATTACATTTTCATGACCTGACGGACTAAATAGTTTGCAATTACGTATACTAATTATTAAATGAAAAGGAGCATTTAGAGCATTTTGTGTTTCATAATTACGAAAATTGACAACAAACTTTAAAATATTCAGTTTGAAGTAGGAATTTAGCGTTTCAAATGTCCATAAAGTTTGATATTTTTCTTTTTATTTACAACAAATTTAATCTCTTAAAGTGATTAGTGTTCACTGAAGTCTTCTGCAAGACAAGAGACAGTTTAATCAAGTCTAAACTATTCCACATCCAATACTTTGATGTATGAGAATAATGAAACACATTTCTGTGATAAATTATGCAAGTTGCATATCATCAAGTTCTTTTATTCGTACGCCAATGACAATTATTATTACGTAGATGTTAAAAGCACATACAGTCTCAAACAATGAAACGTTCTCTAAAACGGTTTTACTGAAGAAATAATAAAACTATCATTCGGTATAGAACGCTTTATGGATAAATTCAGCGGAAATGTTAAGGAAAATATTGAGTTATGACCTTATGACATGGCCCTGAGCAGGGTCGGACTGGCAGGTCGGCCAGTTGGCAATTGCCTTTGAGGTCGAGATGTAAAGTGTAAAGTAGATTTTTAGTTTTTTGTATAAAACCAGTAGAAAGTTATAGAGAGTTGGCAAGCATTCGAAGTTAAAAGTTGTTAATTTTCATTGAGCTCTTTATAAGTTGAGTTGTTGTTTTAATGTAGATTATGCTTATGCATAGCTTTTTTGTTCAAGTTTGGCTCTACTTTAATGCACATACCACATCTGTGCTTATTTCAAAGATCTACATATAGAATATTCTCTATCATATGAGATAAAATTTATATTAATTTACTTGCTTTGTATGGCAGGACGGGAAGGATATGAACGGTTGTAAAACCGTAAATTCAAAATTGAGCATCAACATGAACGCAAAAAGTTATCTTGTCAAGTAAATAGAATACGTTTATTTATTCTCTTGTTATTAGAAAGCATGCATTAATACAAATCTTATTATTAATTGAAATGGAAGTATTGCTTGGAATGTAGGTACTAGTAAAATGTAAATTAAATTTGTATTTCAATTTAGCTAAGCTCTTTGTATCTATTATTGACCTCACTAATACAACATACAACGAGGTAAGTAATTAATAAGACGTTCATTTCAACCAATAAATTTAGTAACTCCAAGTTATTAATGTTCGTTTGCAACTGATAAACTGACAGATAGTTTATCTGGCGGATAAGTTGTCAAAAACCTTACACATCCATCTTACTATAGGATAAATCCAATAACTGAAGGATAAATTTTGTACATAGGTACCTGCCACTAATGGATTTTTGCACCGATTTTAGTTTATGTGGTAAATAAATTATATTTTTACAACTTAACTGCCAGATAAACTATCTGTCAGTTAATTTGTAAGCGGTGTAAACGGGCATAAGACTGGCATTTATTATAGACACTAATTTATGACATTTGTCTACAGCAACATTAGTACACTAATAGGGTATTTTCCAATTTTTTAAAATGTATCTAGAAAGTTACCTTATTGATAACGTAATCTCAAAACCACATTAAAGAAAAATTGCGACTGTAGGTTTTGCCAAAAAAGTTATTTGAAATTCAAACTATAAAGTTTCCCGCATAAAAGCGGCATGACGTCACGAGTCGTTGCTGTCAATATTTGTCAATATTCAACTAATGAGCTCCAACTTATTATAACCTTGATTACACATTAACTGACATTTAATACATGTAACTAAGCAACAAGCGTGATGTGTACGACTCGTGACGTCACTTCTGTTTTCATTTTCACTTTGAAACTGTACCATTTAATACTTTTTCTAAAGCAGTTTTTAATGAAACTTTTTTGATTAACATATTTTTAGTGTGCCCAAGTCATTATTAATCGACTTTGCTATGCAATAACGCAGGAATAATCGATATTTTAAAAATTGGAAAATACCCTATTTATGACGTTTGTCGTTAATTGGTGTTGCTAGATTCCTATATGACAGCGAGTAAAAAATTTCGTAGAAAAAAATAACTTATAAATTTTATTCCGTCCGTATACGATCATTCAAAATACTCAATATTTTTCTACAAATAAGGTTCAAATGAAAGAGAAAGAATAGACTTTATAGTCTATTCTATAGAAATAACAACTGGTGGTTGTTAATATTTTTTGTATTACGTGCAGATTTTATTACTATAAACATTATCAATTTTTTCCTATTTTCCAAGCGTCGGTTCGAAGCATAATCCCCTAAAAATTGAAATTTCAAAACCACCACTCTCTTGCAATAGAACCCCTAATTCTAAAGATCTTAGGGACTAAAAATGTGTCTGGACTCCATTTATTCCTAATGGCATAAATGCCGCCCTGAAAATCAGTTAAATATTTGCAAATAAAATTAATAAAAAATCAAATTTTAAAATGTGAAGCAACGCTAAAGCTAAGCCCGGTTATGTACACACAGAAAAAAATATATTTGACAGAATTATATTATATTTATCTTGAACCAATTGTATGGTTATATATACCGAAATCTATTAGCGATTTACCAGAAGTATATGAAATATTCAGATATTCAAGATTATTATTATTTGATCCTAGTATTATAATCTTAAATGAAAAATGTATTATGTCTACAAAAGCATGTCATTTGCTTGTCGTAATCAACCTTAAATATTTGGTCTTAAACTGTTTTTATTTGTCTCAACACTATGAATTAAGTAGAATTAACTTCTTTCTCTACTTTGATCAACATTATAATTTGTTACATCAACCCTACAAAAAGTTTGCAGAAGTAACATAATTTTGTTGATATAACCATACTAAACGTTTACGGCAGCCTACTTTACCATTTGCGGTAATTAATATATTTGATTACTGTGAATACACCGTAGCTTCAGTTTTACTAAATGAAAGTGTTGATGCAAGTAATTTTTGGTGTTGCATTAATCATGTGGAATATTGGTTCCACGTAATAGATACTTCTTGCAATAAATAAAAAGTAATCGATATTTTTATAAAAATATATTTAAGAAACTACTTTTACAAACAATTAACATAAAGGTAAAAGAACACGGTAATAATTATTACTTACGCTAAACAACTACCTACTATTTATAATAGTTAACTATAACTAAAACGTAAAAATATAAAAATATGATACGAACTTATAAACTTATTATTAAGCGTCGTGTTCACTGAAAGAAACAAGTTTAAAAAATACATATTGATTGCTCAAATGTCAAGTTAATTTTATTTAAGTCAATTTAAATATTTAATAATTTTTATTATACAAATAAAATTCATTAATTAATTACGCATCTGCTGGTAATTTCTTTAATTACGCATACGTGGAGACTCTTACAAAATTGGATTTGTAATATATAGATCTCCGTTGCTTAAAATCTGAATTTTTGTAGGGAAATTTGATTCTATATCAGAAATACTTATTAGAATATATTCTTCGGCTGTTTTTTCTACACTGTAAGCTCTATAATGCAAATTGTAGCCTACAATTTTTAGTTTTTTACATATAAAATGACAAGAAGTTTTGTCATCATTGTGCATTAATATATGTTTAATCTCAAAAAACTTGGGTTCATCAAAATTAGAATCATATTGTATCGTTGAAGTATTATTAAATTTTATTCCATTTAAAGAATACCAACTTATATATGAGTGTTGGTTCAAAAAATCATTAGTTAGGGTCAATTTGATTACGTCTTGATCAAATACTTCATAAATAGAACCATATGAAATGTGGTTATCTAATCCCGTATTAGATATGTATCTAAAAGTACAATTAAGTTGCACTTTTAGAGCAAGTGTGTACGGTACGTTTACTCTACTTTTTATACTTTGAGCAACTGACTTGAGCTCCGAATGTTTTGCCTCAAATCTCATGCATGACAGATACCGAGGTGGTCCAATTGCTCTTATTATTGTCGAGTAATGTACTAGGAAATGATGTTTCGGTTTTAGGGTTTGCTTAAATAATTCTATATACATTTCATGATGTTCTGTAACTAAATTATCCAACAATTGAAGAGTAGCATTAGATACTGAAGATGAAGTTACAATATTTGTAATTTCTAGTAATTTTAAGTAAAAGTTCCAAACTTGGTTATTTTCTGGTATTAAATCTCCTATGATAAAAGCGAAATTTCGTACAAGAGTTAACATTTCTGATGCCGAAATAATAATAATTTTATTGTCCAAATGAGTTTGTTGTATATTGGGAGGAATATTTTTTTCATAAACGTTATACGAAAAATATTTTATTCTAGCATTAAGAACGTTAAGCGTAAAATATTTTTGATTGATGAAATGCTGGATTATAAGCGCCATATCGTATCTGTGTACACCTTCAAAAATGTCATGCATAATATCGCATGCAACGTTATTATATATATGAAAGTTTGAGAGTTGATTAAAAACGCAAGGCTCTTTAATTCCGTAAAGTTTAGATTCTAAGTGTTCATCATATTCAACTACCTTTCTCAGGTGTTCATCATTTTGTGTTAGTTGTGTTTGCATTTCAAGTTTAGAATTTTTACAAAATCTACAATAATGTGTCGCCGAAAAACTCTCAGTTAATCCAAATAATGAATGAATTCCTAAGTTATCCCCAACTACAGACACCACTTGAAAATGTACTTGACTAATTATATTGTCACTACCAACGATTTCGAGACCATTTACTTCTAAATATCTTAACTCTTCTATTAAATTTGCAAATACTTTTGAATTACCAAATGTCTTTCGGTCAGAAGCATAAAATAATTGACATAAAAAAATATTTTCTAATCGACTTCCATAACATGGTGGAATTGTAGCTATCGTGTAATAAACAGCACCAATTTTGTATATTCCAGAGTGGCTACCAAGGGGGTTACCAATCTCTAGATCATCGTAGTACAATATTATAGGTAGTACAATTTCCCTATTGCTAGAATTCAAAGTATTTTTAAATAGATCGGCTTGAACAATGTTCCATACAAAATTACGAGAATTTAAAAGTCGATTTTGATACTCACAAATTTTACTTAATGTCCCATCAGTTTCTAGAAAATGTTTCAACTGACTTTTCATTGATACATACGAGTAGGTATTAGTTTTTAATATAAGTGCAGTATTACCATTTCTATGTGAATTATCTGGACGAGTCCCTACGTTAAATTGCACAGGACGTATAAAATAATTTGAATTTTCGAATTCTTTAAATCTCTTATATTCAGTATCTACATCGCAGAAGCAATTTTTTAAAGCCGTAAGTAAAATACCCATGCAATCAGCTAGTGACGTATTTTTCGAATTACTTAAGTTTTCAAAATTTTTATTGAAGTTTAAAAGTGTGTCAAGTAAGTCTTCAGAGAGAAAATTAATAAATGATTCAATAATTCTTTGAACCGTGCAACGATTTAAAGCTAATTTTGTATATAATGAAGCTATTAATTTATTAACAGAACCACTCAAAACGTTTTTGAATTTTTCAAACATATTATCAATCGATTCATTTGTTTCTTTTGTATTAGGAAGAGAAATTGTAGTAAGGTGGTCATAAGACTCTGTTGAATCATTTACAGTCTGGGTAACAGAGGAATCACTACATTTGGTTAAGTTTAAATGAATATCAGAATGTTGATTAAGTAAATGATATTTTAACTTATGACGTTGATGAAAATTTCTCATACAACTTTTAAAAGGACAACAAAAACTTTCACACTTGTGTATATACTCTAAATGAAATATAAATTTGTTAATATTTGAAAATGTACCACAGCAGATATTACATTCCATAATAAATGACTAAAATAATAGACAACTATTATAATCTAATATATAACTATACCAGAATTATAGTACATACCAACAATGAATAATTTCCAAATTTAAACCCCTGCAATTGCGGCGTCCATAACATCAACAATACTAGGAAAAGTTTTATCAAATGTGGTATGGATTTTATAAATCCCTTTTTGTATAAACAGCCAAATATGTTCAGACTGAACAGGATATTGTGCTTGTACAATAAAAAATGCTTTAAAACAGATGTCTAAACAATTTAGAAGACATTTTCCCTTAAATCGTATTTCATCGATTATCACATAAAAGTTGTTGAGATCTTTAATTGTTGGCCCTTCAATGATAATATATGGTTGTACAGGTTGTTCTCTTACTAACGACTTTTCTTTTTGCTCTTCTATTAACCGCTCAATATCTCCAGGAGTCTAAAACCGAGAAAAAAATTAGTTCATGCAATTAGCAGGAAATACTCGAAAACTATACCTTAGCATGTATTACAATAGAATCGATGCATTCTTGAGTACTGAATTTCCAATGCTTGTTTTTTATAGTAATTCGTCCTTTCGGAGGCAACATATGAACTAATAATATTAGATTAATGGCCACTCTTGAATCTATAAAAACAACAATATAATGTCATAATTACAAGTTTTTGATGGTACACACCGATTGTTAATTCATCTTCCTCCAGTAAGAGGAGAAGGTTATACACATTACTATCTTCTCTAATATTTTTTAAGTTTTTCACACAGCTGTATAATGCTGGCCACTTTGAGTAGATATTTGAACCACAATCTGGATGTAGTTTGTCGAAATCAATGTTTACCTAAAATTTTAAAGCAAAGATTACTCCTGAATATTCGTAAAGGGCTTTAAAACTAAGAAATAAGGATAAATTTTATAACTCATAAGTATACCAATGACTCGCATATGTTGCTGTTTTCTGTTAAAATTGGCCAATCTTCAAAAAAAGCATTCACATTTAAGTACTTTTTATTTCGTCTTATTTCAAATGTATTTGTCCACTTTGAAAGAACCTCCTCCCAGGGTTCCCGCCTGTGGGAGAGCCAAACTTTGTCATTTTCTGCTTCCGCTAATGAAAATGATAAATAATTCACCGAAAGCGATAACATTTTAGATTATACCTGATGCTTTGAATAGTTTTGTAGAATTAGTATCAGTATCGTTTTCCTGTCTTCGTTTTCTCAACTTTGGTGGCCCTGCCATCCTGATCAAGTTTTTCGATTTATCTATTAATTTTCCTTTTGCTAGAACTGGCTTGTTTATACAAGAATGCTCTTTTGTTATTGCTGGTACATAGTACGTTCCTGGATTTTCTTTGGGAAACAATTTAATTATTTTCGAAACAATAATCAAATAATCATCGTGCTTAAGTCTGCTGTTAACAAAATTATTTATAAATTTATTGCTATTTTAATCGATTAAAGCTTACTGTTGCAAGATGTAATTGAATAAATATTTTATAATAACATCTACTAAAACATTCCGTTGTTTTCCATCTAAAATATCATGTCTTTTATAATAATTTAACACAGACTTTCCAGAGGAGGAGTCAAGTAGGTTTTGTAGGTCAAATTCTGGGAGTTGAACCCCTTTAAAAAAATTCTCTAACCCAATAAAACTAGCTTGTTTGTTATATTGTGGTATTAGTTCAAAAGACGATAATGACGATGAAGATGAACCTAGTAGTGTCTCTGTACTATCTGTATCGACCACATCGACCGTATTTGTTGTATTTATGGCGTTTAGAAAAATAAACGGCGTTTTTTCAGTTATCTGAATAAAATTAAATTTAATAGCATAAATCATCACCTATCCCTTATTTTTTATGCATCTTACTGGTACTGCACTACTTGTTGATGGTTGCTCTTGACTTAAGTGTTTTTTAAGCTTTATTCTTAACCCAATTGACGGTACTAATTCTTTCAGCATTTCATCATCCATTTCATACATACTTTCTAACGTCATATCATTTTCTAAACAAAATACTCCATTATAAACTTACAAAAATCAGCACGAATAAATATTGATCTACAAAATAGCGTAAACATTTTCCGGAAAAATATGTAACTTTCTTTTTTTAAATAGAACACCCTGTATATTTTTTTACAAAATCACATTCTAAATCAATTTCTCTTTACAAAGGTGTATCCCAAGTATCTACCATTTTGCTTCATAATATTATGTCCAATATTAGAGCGGCTTGTTTATTAATTAGGTATACCTACAATGAACACCAAGAGAGGAATTCTATTGACAATTTTTTTTGTACATAATCACGTTACCTTTTTAAAAAAAAATTGTCTTATCGAATATAATTCGACCTCATTTTTCAATCTACAAAAAATTGACATTTGCACTCAAGTGCCAAAATGCCTAAGGTAATTTATTTCGACCTTTTTGAGCATTATTAATGCAAGAAAAAAGCCCTCGCGCTGCGCGCTCGAGCTTTTTTCAGATTAATAATGCTCAAGAAGGTCTCAATAAATTTAATGTACATGCATTTTGGCACTTTTGTGCAAATGTCAATTTTTTATCGATTGAAAAATGAGGTCTTGTTATATTATAACTGAAAAAAGCAAAGCAACATATTTTTCCGGAAAATAAGTACCTATAGGCTATGGAACAAAATTGATTGCACCATTTTGTAGAACATATGTCTTTTGAAAATTTTGTTATTTAACGTTTTCTTTGTATCTTGAAAATTTTATCAGAAATAAGCTACACAATGAAAAATCAGCCCCTGTATACTAAATTTGTGTTTTTAAAATTCACTTGTTGGGGCTTGCTTTCTCATGCTAGCAAATTTTAGATTTCGATGAAATTAAAATGTTTTTAAAAACGAACAAAAACTTTTTTATTAAAAACACGTACTTTATTATATGACGTTCAATCTAAGAGTGAACGCACAAAAACATGCATTTCCTATCTACTACGTAAATTAAAAGCTTGCACAATATCAAATTAATGCAATTTCTACTAAGGAACAATCTAATAACGCGACTACGTAACTCCTCCCTTCTTTAGGTTAAGAAAACTACGGGAGTATTTTTCGAAGACCCTGGTCCATTTGGTTCTTCTTTTTTCACGACTTTTTCTTTTTTTAAGTACGGAAAATTCTTGCATTTCCTTAATTTTGAAATAAGTAAGATGATCGCGACTATGATGAATATGCCCATAAAGATTTGCCCAAAAAGTTTCCAAAAATTCGTTTTCGTGTTTGGAGCTTCGATTGGCTTTAATTGCTCCGTGATTTCATGGAGTCTAAATAGCTCTTCAAAGTTCAATTTAGTAAAATTTGGAGTTTTGTAAAATTTTTGAATTGTTAAATTTTCCATGTTTAGTTTTGGTAGAATGAGTGGCTTTCCATGTTGAATTTGAATATCGTTAGAAAATTTCTCGTCATCGATTGTAATTTCGCATGATTTTGGAATTTTCACTAAAACTGGATGATCGGTGTCGATGTACTGGTCCGTGTTACATTTTGAAAATATTCTTTTGTTTCCGACCGGTATCAACAGTAGGCTATCTTGGCTGACTTGTTCGATTATCGATTGTTTAAAATTGATTTCGAAAGTATGGCAATTTTTTGGTGTTTGACCTTTTAGGATTTGGATCGTGCAGTTATCTTTTGGAATAAAATTTTGTAAACAATAATACAATCCTTCTAATATCGGGCATTCCTCTCGTTCGAATTGGCTATCTGTTTCAGCTTGTGCCAAATATTGGTATTTGGGGGTAAATATTCGGTTGTTTTGGATAACAGGATATAAATGGTAAAAGTTAAGAACTTTAGTATTTAAAATAGGAACATGAATTGCAAAAATTAATTTATTTTTTGAAAAAGTAACTTGAGTACCTAAGAATTGATAATAAGTTAAGGTGTTATCAAAATTTGGAATATTATTTTTATCATAGATTTTTTCTAAATATTTTAACATTTCTTGTAATTCTGAATTTGATATTATTGAATGGTGTAAAGCATTGAGTTTTGAGAAAATAATAGCATTCTCAATATTGTCAATAAACGTGATCGCGTTTTGGCAATCTAAATTGATTTGTGACATTAACCCTTGGAAGCTTATATAGCCGGAGATATCTGAGATGGTTGAGTACATAAAAGATTTGGTCTTTTCTAAATCATTTTCAAGTTTTTCCTGATTTTTACCTAAAGCCATTATTGTTTTACTATAGTGATCGATTAGCCTTTTTGATAGTGAAATTTGTAAATTGACTTCGTGTGTTAAGTCCTTTTGGGTTTGTTCTAAATTTAAAATCGCATGATTATATCTTTTTTCGTCGTCTGAATCTAAATTTCCGAATAACCACTTATTTAATTTTCCTATTCCGTTAATTAGTCCTCTTTTTGAACGTTTATTAGAATTTAGAAGAGGGGAAATATTTTGAAGTTTATTTTGGGTTGTCTGAATTAAATACTCTGTTCTTAAAAGCATACTTTGCGCTAAACCGTGGTAAGAAATGGGATTTGTTGCCTCTACTCTATTTATACTACTTTTAACTTGATTATAATTTGATTCTAATCTACTAATATGGTTAATAATATTTTCTAAATCTATATAATGAATAAATGTATGTTTAGTGTAAATAATTTTAGCGTTCCCTAATTGCATGGGAAGTATCAAATTATCGATGTTTGTTAATTTGATGTCGTCGTTACATAGCACTTGTGCTAGCCATAACATCAGGTGAAGAAGAATTGTTATCTTCATTTTGAATGGGTACCTGAAACAAGATATTAGGTTTAGGTTTTCTGGAATTACTCTTGTGGTAAGTTCCGGATTTAGTTTTTAATTTTATATCTGTTTCCTCAATTAATTCGGTTTTCTTGAATTTGGGTAGTTTTTTGTCTCTATGTTTGGTTTTGATATACACGTGGGTTTGGTCTGAATAATTTTGGGGATCTGATCTATTTTCATTTCGTTTGTCTATTATATTTTCTTTAGTTTCTTGGTTCTTTTCTTTAATTTTTGAATATAATTTTTGACAAACTTCTTTGTGATTTTGAACGTAATTTGAAATCAAAAGATTATCATTAAGGTCGAAAGGATCTGGGTTATTAATATGACCTTTGATAATTTCGAAGGGGGTAAACTTTGTTACGCTATGTATTGAATTGTTATAGCTTAGGATTGCGTGTTTTATCAATTGATTAGGGGTGAAATCTTTATTTTCTTCCCTTAAACATCTAAAATGTTCTATCAAACTTGAATGAAAGCGTTCGACAGGTGAATTCGAATTGCTGTTCTTTGCCGTAGTAAAGTGCAACTCTATTCGGTGTAATTTACAAAAGTTCTCTAAATCGTAATTTTTAAATTCGGTTCCACGATCGGAAGTTATTTTTTGGGGTAATCCGTGGTGTCCAACAAAGTTGAGTAAATTGTCAACTACGGATGTTCCGGTTATTGACATTAAAGGGTAAGCTTGTCCATAACGTGAAAAACTGTCTATTATTGTCAAATAAGATTCGTTTGAGATTTTGAATACGTCAACGTGAATATGTTCAAATGGTTTCGATGCTGTTGGTGTGAGATTAAACTTTATAACTGGTGGGTTTCGATCATATTTGTTTTTCAAACAAATTTCGCAATTATTTATATACTTCTCTACATCCTCTGACATTTTAGGCCAATAATATTTTGTACCTAATGCCATTTTGACTTGATTTATACCTCGATGTCCTGATTTGTACTTATGATAATATTCTAGTTTTTGTTGTTGATCTTCTAGCGTTTCTACATCGGTAAGAAATTTCGTACATTGTGTAAGTTTAAGAGATTTGTACTTGAAATAATTTTGAACTGTTGTCGCAAATATTTGTGACAGTGAAGGATTTTTGAAATATAGAGCGAAATGCTGTTTAGGGTGCAAATAATCTTTAACAAATTCGGCAATTGATATTTCTAAATTATAATTTGGAAAAGTTACATAATAACGCATATTTTCGAAGATCTTTTCTCGTCTAACTTGTGTAGTGTCCATTTCTCCACAAGTGATTGTTATTTGGTGTTTAAATTGATTTAACGGTCTATCAGATATTGGAATAAGAAGAATTGGATTTTCTACAGAGGTGTGTACCGTTTCTGAGTTAGAATTATTTATCGTAATTGGATCATTTTGTACTTGATTTGGAGGTTTGGTTTGAATGTCCGAAACAATGTTTATTTTATTTGGTTTTGGTACTTCGTTTAAAGGTAACTTGATCAAATCGGGTGTTTGATATAATTCTTTTAATTCTCGCTGGATTATTTCGTCTACGTCGTCTAAATTTATGTCTGTCGAAAGTGTTTCTAACGCGTTACCGTCAAAGTAAATGTCTCTGTTATTATTTTGGCGATACTTGATCGGAATTTCTACTTGATCATTTATTAATTTTCTATTTGTAAGATCAATATTGAATTTCATTTTGATTAAATCTGCTAAACCTATTATTCCATCAAAAAACTCGTGAAAATCGAAAAGAATAAAGTTAATTTGATGATTGCTAAAGAATTCATTAAATGCTGGTATCAATGCTTGATACTTAATGTTCTTTTTACCAAAGCTATTTTTGAGAACGGTTTTAGAGTTATAAATTAAATCTGGGTAATATTGTTCCACTATTGAGGGTTTAATTATTGATCGCAAACTGCCAGTATCTATAAGCAATTTTAATTTTGGGTTTTCGATTTCTAAATATGGTAATGTGTTATCTGAGAAGGTGTTTACTTCAGTCACAATTTGGTTTCGTGGGATCATTACCTGAACGTTTTCGGTTTCTAATTCTTGGTTAAAGTCCTGGTCTAAATTTTGAAATTGATGTAGATTCTCATCCGTTACATACAATTCTGGGTTGTAATCTGAATACTCATATTGATCGGGCTCCTCTTCGATTTCTTTGGAGAATAACTCCTCTGCTTCGAACTTTTGGGTGTTATGTCTTTCGAAATTTGGTCTATTCTGATTTGAAGCAGATGACCTTTGGAAATTATTAGATCCATAATTTTGTGTAAAAGGTCTTTGGAAATTTGGTCTAGTTTGATTTGATGTATACGGTCTTTGGAAATTTGGTCTTTGAACCGATGGATTTCTAGATGTTGTTGACATGGGTTCTGGTTTAGGTAATTGATTTTCAGCGATTTGACTCGGTTTGAATACGTTACGTGGGGGTCCAAATACTTGTCGATTAGTTGGATAATTGGTTTTTTGTTGAGGTTGAGTTTGAATCGGTACCGGTCGGCTTTGCCAGACAGGTTCTGCATGAAATTGTGAATTAAAATTTGGTTTTTGAAATGAAGAATAGTTTGTCTGAAAATTAGGTTGAAAGTTTTGGGGACGATTAAATTTTTGAGAATTTTGTTGATGAAATTGAGATGATGACGTTTGGAAATTAGGGTTAAAATTTGGTTTAGGTGCTAGGTTATTACCATATAGTCTCTCAAAATTTTCGTATTCTACCACATAAGACATGGCATCTTCTAACGTTTCGGGACGTTTGAGGTGCATGTTATTCTTGAGCACGCCTGAGCAACCCGCTATAAACGTATTAAGGGCGGTTTTGTCATAATGACTGATCTGACACAATTTTGTATTTCTATCTAAATTAGGGTCGTTACTAACTCTTTGGCATACATTACTTCTTATTAATTGAAGCCTACCACCAAAATCTATTAAATGTTCATTTTTAAATGGTCTAGTTCTGGTTAATTCCTGTACTAAACAATCTAAATCGCGACGATCTGAAAAGCATTGTATTAACGCGGTTTTTAAGCTTTCCCAATCGTTAAGTTCTGTTCGATTGCCTACCATAAGTTCAGCTCTACCTATTAACTTTTCTTGGATACAATCTAAAATGTGTTTGTTCAACACTGCATCATTATAAGGTGCATACGTACTTATTAAATTTTCACAACGGCCTATAAATTTATTCAAAGTGTTACTGTCACCGTCGTAAGATTTAACGTTATCCAATTTGGATTTAAACAGGTGCCAATTGACCTGATTTTGATTTGCTACTGCCATATTTTTGCTATTATTTATCTCTAAGCTCACTGTAGAGTTTTCAGAATTGTTATCTGAGTTATCGTCAACTGAGAGGTTTATTAATCTTTCTAGTATAGTATCTAGTTCACTCATAAATTATTATTAATTCTTATTATTTTTATTTTAAAAATTTAATTCAATTGTTAATTTCAAGTTTAATTCTTAATTATTATAATTTTCTAAATCTTATACATAGGTTTAGAAAATTCCTACCTATCTTTTCGTAAAGCTCTTAATCAGAGGGCTTGGAAAAGGTGAAAAAAGGAAATTTGGCACTTACTTCAAGATGCTCGCTCTCCTTGATCCCGACTCGATAGATTTGACAAGTTATAACTTCCAGTTCTCGTTCGTCTGTTCGATCACCAACAAATCGTTAACACGAAACACGCCCGAATCACCGCCAATATTCAGTTGGATTTTTGATTACGGAAATGTTTGGCAATCCTACCGACTGCGCCAATTTTAGATTTCGATGAAATTAAAATGTTTTTAAAAACGAACAAAAACTTTTTTATTAAAAACACGTACTTTATTATATGACGTTCAATCTAAGAGTGAACGCACAAAAACATGCATTTCCTATCTACTACGTAAATTAAAAGCTTGCACAATATCAAATTAATGCAATTTCTACTAAGGAACAATCTAATAACGCGACTACGTAACTAGCACAACTTTTTTTGGTAATTACAAATTTATCAGTTAATGGATAATAAACGCAAACCTATTCATAATAATAATTATTACGGTACCTAAGTGTAATTGTTTGCAGTCAAAGTTATATTCATATTAAAAGCATTTGCACCGTTTGCTATTTTTGCGCGCCATTACTACTTCAATACATGTGTCCATGTGTGTGAACCACGTGTGAACAAAATAAAACATTGTGCAATACTATTTAAATGCCGTAATAATGTAGGTACCTAATAAACTAATTTCAAAAAAATTAATAACTTACCTTTAAATTTCGGAATTAACTGGCTTAATCCCCATTTTTCTAATACTTCTTCCATAATCACAAAACAAAAATATATTGACACGTACAAACTAACCGAACCAAAGATGAATCAGAAATGTCGCGTCCACCAGTTCACCACGCATTTCTTTCAAACTGCAAAATTGCATTTTTTCAAGTGTATCGCTTGTTCGTTTAAGAAAATAAAGTCAACACAAAGGAATAATTAGTTACGTTAAATTTAAAGATAGTTTTTAAGAGTATACCAAAGATTGGTTTAATAATTAAGGAAGTTTGCAGGAAGTATGTACGGAATTCACTGGAATACTAGTACGTTTTTAATTAACACAACAATTACTTAACTTAAAAAATAGAAAACTTTAAATGAAGGAATAGTCGCAAATTTGAGGAGAATCATTTGTAAAAAGTTAATGCAACACTTCGTAGTTTCAATCCAATTATTTCCTGCAAGAAATTATGTTGATTCTCTAGAATATCTCATATGGTCAAATAGAATAATAAAAAAGTTCTGGCGATTAAATATTGCTGAGTAAACTAATATACTTGCTTTCAAGTATACCTTTTTCTGTGTGTACTGTAAAAATTCTTTGACAAAGTTCTATGAAATATTTCACAGTGTAATAGGGAAGTTTTATAAAATCGCAGTGCACATTTTATAAAATGTGCTCTATTACACTGTAAAATGAACTTTGTCAAGGAGCTTTGACAGTCTAATACCGGCCTAACCCTTGCTTGATTTTAACACTTAAGTTTTTGCTCGGTATAAGGACTTTCGAACTAATTTTCAATTTCTTTGTATTTCTAGTTCTTCAAGCAGTATAAATTTCCAATCAATATTACTTTAGTCACACTTAAAATACAAATGGAACTAGACTTTGTTCGTGAAAATCAGTCTACTCAATAAGAGCCCTTCTAAGTTAAGTAGGGCTGCCGATTTTGCAATTTTAATACCACAGAGACCTACATAAAATAGAAAAGTTTTTTATTTATTGTTAAATGTTGTTGCGTACAGAGTAGTGACCAGACCTAACGGGCATAGAGATTTAACATGTAAAATCACACTTTGGGGTGATTTCCTGCTTACTAAATTTTTGAAAAAAATCTTTAAATAGTTTTAGTTTTAGATCATAAAATTCTGCATCTAAATGAACACACCAAAGTAATTTTGGATGCTTTCTACCGCCAGAAATTTAATTTGAAAATTTAGAAAATTTGTAAAAATATAGCAATTGAAATAAATTATCGAATTTTTGACATTTTATCTTTCAAAATATTTTTTAAAGGTACCTATAGCTTAAATCCACAAATGTAGAAAGTCGTGTCAGTTATCAAAAGAAGAGTAGATTACATCGAGATTTTTCGGTACAGCATTATGGACAATCGTCCCTACTCGGATTCACTTCTACTACCAAGATTTTATCAAATTATAGTAAAGTCCGTTATGCTATTAAAGCGACACGTGTTTTCTGCATCTATCTCAATAGAAGCTATACTGTAGTAGTTAGCTAAAGCATATGAACATACAGGGTCTCACGAAATCGGCGCAGCATTGGGATATCGGAAACTATAAGAGATACAAAGTCGGTTAAATGGGGAAAAAACTTTTATATTGTGTGCCCATTTTGAAAGTGTAATTAGATTTTCCAAAATTATCAGAGCCAACTAGATATGAGGTAAAAACTGAAAAAGTGCGTATTTTTCTTTTGCTAATAACTTCTAAAGTAATGGAAATATAAAAAAATAGTTCAAATAAAAAAAATAGATATTTCTAAGCTTTAGTCAGTGGCGTAGCAAAAAAATTTTTTTAGGGCTTAATTTGAAAGATATGACACAAACTTACCTTTTTTTTAAATACAAACACTATTTTATTTTAACTTTAAAAAAATGCTTATTTTTTTCTCTTTTCAACGATATGTAACAATCAATAAGACAATTTCTTGTTTTTTTTCAAAAAAAAATTTTCTTATTTTTTCAAAAATTCTGTTCAAGTCGACTGGTACAGGTTACTGACATAAATTATTTTTTTACAAATGGTAATTTTAATAAAAAAATGTACCTGTACAGTCGACTTGAAGAGAATTTTTGGAAAAATAAGAAAAAATTTTTTTTTGAAAAAAATCAAGAAATTGTATTATGGATTGTTACATATCGTTGAAAAGAGAAAAAAATAAGCATTTTTTTAAAGTTAAAATAAAATAGTGTTTGTATTTAAAAAAAGGTAAGTTTGTGTCATATCTTTCAAATTAAGCCCTAAAAAAATTTTTTCGCTACGCCACTGACTAAAGCTTAGAAATATCTATGTTTTTTATTTGAACTATTTTTTATATTTCCATTACTTTAGAAGTTATTAGCAAAAGAAAAATACGCACTTTTTCAGTTTTTACCTCATATCTAGTTGGCTATGATAATTTTGGAAAATCTAATTACACTTTCAAAATGGGCACACAATATAAAAGTTTTTTCCCCATTTAACCGACTTTGTATCTCTTATAGTTTCCGATATCCCAATGCTGCGCCGATTTCGTGAGACAGCCTGTATAACCTATTATATTAGGAATGAGTAATTACCTATAATTCTAGATTTGGAGAATAATTTAAATTAACTAAAATTAAAAATTAAACAATTGTTGGGGTTTTTTACATTTGCGTTTCAAGGCAATCGCTATTTTCGCTAATGTTCTAGATTTTCAAATTAAATTTCTGTTAAATTCCTATGACCTAGAGTTTCGGTACGCAAATAGCTAATTAAAAGTGTTAATATTTTCGGTATAATGTTTCATACTAAATAACAGCAAATAGTAGGCGTCAAATATAATATAGAAGGATGGAAAACAATTTTTTGCACAATCGTGTTCTATTCTGTACTTACCAACAACGTTTATACTAATAGGAAGTTGATTTTACCAAACCATTGTATGTGTCCATAGAAACAATAAAATAATGATTTCGAAATATTTAACCAAAAGCACAAGGGTGGTAAGTGAAACAGATGTTTGAGCTATTTGTTACTTTTATTCTTGTTTCTGGGACAACATTGTTCTCCAGCGGTTACTATTTTGAATAAACTTTAAAATTATAAAAATTATTTACAACTGTCAACTAGTGTCAGTTTAAAAAATGAATTTATTATTAGTTATTTTTCACGATTGTGCAAAAAATAGTATGCAATACTTGGATCGTTAAGTGCTTTTCTTAACAAATCTCGAAAATTAGAAAAACTCGACCCTACGGGTCTCGTTTTGCTAACATTTTCTGGATTTGTTAACTATGCACTTACCGACCATGTATTGCAATGTACTAATGTATAGGTAGGTAGGCGATACTAGTGTGTTTTCGCGTGCGGTAAAATGTGAAAAGTCAAAGGAGAATTATCTATTTTTTTGCTTACTGTGAATTTTTAATAACTGTTACATGTCTTTTAGTTCAAAAGTAATATGTTGGAAATTGTACTTGAGAAACCAGTTTACTGTGTGTAGTCAACTTGAAGTCAATTACATATTGAGCTGCCACTTAAAAGAAACTTTTGTAACAATTTTCCAGTCATTTATTTAAGTTTTGTCTTACAAGTATAATTATAAAATAAAATGTTTAAAAAGTCGACAATTAAGCCATAGCAGCGTAACTTATAATAACTTTGATAACATCTATGAAGACTCGTAACGTTGAGGGCCAATTTTATTCCAAAAGCTTCCTTATCGGTTCTAAATTCCTTTATAACTTTGCTGTAATTGCTTTCTGAACGGGGTCACCTATTTAACTCTTTATCTAGAGATGCTCCTCTTTGTTTGTTTATTTTTAATTCATTCCTTCGTTCTTTAACTAACGGCGACTCTAGTCGTCCAATTAAATTAGAAAGCTAGTCGTACTGGTCAATATAACCCATCGCTTAATGTTTAATCTCTATAGAAAGTTTGTAAATTCAGATAGCACATAAAGGGCCCTGTATTCCTTTTTAATACGCTCTTAACTATTTCTCTGGAGCTTTAGTATTAGTACTACTAGGGAGGAGCGTCCTCACATGTAGAGTTGAGTTCACGATATTTTACCAACACGCGACTTTTATAATTTTCAATAAATAAGTATAAAAATAATAAATTTTCTAATTAATAATAATTAACAATAAATATATTAACTTAAGTAAATAACTAAACCAATTAACTAGTTTTCATATCAATTTATACATATCATTAGGGTGGTCACGTGCCGGTAAAGTTTCGCGAATCTAAGTATACCTATTACGTCGACCGTTTGGATCTAGGTCTGTGTAGTCTACTTCTCGGGTTAGAAGGTCATTTGAAAAGTTCACAGGACATCCAAGTATAAAAATATCTCAAATAGTTTGCTCCAAAAATCAATTTAAATAAAGCTAGTTTATGAAATGGATAAAGCTGAATGTTGGAGGGTAATAAAAATTTTGTTAAAAAAGTCTTAACCCCAACAGAAGTATTTAATGAGGTAAAGAATGTATTGGGTGATAGTGTACCTTCGTCCTTCATATATACAACCGTTCGTAAAGAAGTAGGAAACTGAATAAGCAACTCAAACGACAGAAAAATCATGGACAAAGTGCACGATAGATGATACTACGAGATCTTAACCTACGAAATAACGAGTTAAAAATGAAACGTCGAATACCAACTAATCGGACGAATCGTATTTTTTATGTCGAGTAAGTTCATTTATTCGGATCGTCGCAAACGGCTTATAACCAAGCCAGTATTTTTCAGCTACTGGAACTATCAACTGTGATTCTTATTACAAAATTCAAAATATGAGTGACAATGAAAGTGAAATAGTGATAATCAGCTGTTTGTTAATGGAGAAGGAAGAAAAGAAAAAGAAGAAACGTAAACAAAAAAAAATTTGGGTGCATAATATATGCAAGAAAAGGTTAGAGTATGGAGAGTTCCATACATTGTTCCCTGATCTTGTAGAAGATGATTCAAAATCGTCCATGATTGCAACAAATACTGTGATTGAAAACAGCAAAAGTGCAAACATTGCGTCGAGCCGTTGCGATTACTATCGTTCATTACTCGGATTTGTCGATGACATCAGCGGCACGCATCGTACTCATCGGAAAAGTTGCCTTCTTGAGAATACTGATCGGATTTACCGAGATCCGATGCGTACGATGCGATATAATGAACTATGGTTCATTTAAAACACTGTAAAGAATATTTTTTTCCGATTCGTCCGATGCGTGCGATGCCTACGATGCTGATAGATGAACGCTTGCCTTAACAGGGGTCCAAACGGAGCCCAGCTATTTTCTGCTCTGGACCATTATTATTCGCTAATATTATGGCCGATTCTTGTTCTGTTGGCCTTTGAGAAGAATTTAAGCCCAAGCATGTTAAAAATAATACCAAAAACAAAATTGTACCTGGCGCATATCAATTGGACCAAAACTTGAGCGCAGAGATAAGTGGTATTTTTACCTATGCGTAATTTTTATGGATGTTATTTTATGGAATATGCATTGAAGAATCCAATGCTAACAATAATTAAAATAATTTACTTAGTTATTTGTCAAAATAGTTCCTGGAAAGCCGCCATCCTATGATTTGCGAAATTTTGTTGTTGCTGCTCAAGAAACAGTGGAAAACTTAATCTTTCAATTTAAATATACCGGAAATATTGAGTCAAACGTTAAAACTCCCCGTATTTCAAAAATTCCATTTTATTCCATCTATCTTGTGTTTTATTTCTTGCTACGAACCCCCCTGTCTCCAACTGAGCGATGCTAAAGGGAGAATTGAGATAACAACCGATTTTCGGTGTTATAACTAAATGTTATCAAATAAAATACTTATTTTTTTCTATTGAGGGAAACAAAAATAATGATAAATTTCAATAACCAGACAATATAGACAAACATTATTTTTATTTCACGAACTATGAAATCATTCAAGTAGGTATTTTGTTTCATTGTAAATATTTGAAATTGAATTAAATACCAATTTATCAAAACAATGACAAAACATATAAAAGCAAGTCCGAGAAGAAAGTCTGTCCATTGGAAAAATAATCTAATTTAGTAGCTATACTGACTAATTCTTTTTCTGATTTTAAATAATTAAAAAAAGTTATAAAACCCCCAAAAATTAATAGAATAAAAAAGTAATACAACAAGGTCAAAACTATTTTTAATTACCTTAAAGTTCAAAAAAACTAATAGAGTCATGCAATGCCTAATACCCAACTAATGATTTCTTGTAATAGGTAACTCTATAATTCTGAGCTTACATAAAAACTCTAAATACAATACGCAGGGCTGTGCCGAGGGGAGGGCTGAAGGGGCTCCTGCCCTGGGCGCCAATTTAATAGGGGCGCAAATCAAATTAGAGCCTATTTAATGGATTTTATAAGAATTAAGTGCACAAAGAAAAAATACTCTATTTTATAACCGCTCTGTATTAAATTGTATTGTAATGGCACCAAATGAAATTTAAAAAAAATTAAAGAATTATTTAATAATTTAATTAATCAATCTTAATTACTTAATTAAATAATTTAATTAATTAATAATTTAATTAATTATTTAACATTTTAATAAGCTGAGGGCGCTACACGAATTATCTGCCCCGGGCGCAAAATTGGCAAGGCACGGCCCTGACAATTCACTTAAGAACAGACATACAAAAAATGGAGCTTTATTGTGTTTATTTCTTGACCTGATTTTCGTTATTTCATTAACATAGGTAACATAAATGTAGCACATTTTAAAAATAAGAAGATTATCTGCAGTGTTGAAAAACGTTAAAAAGTTCACTTTACAATCGCAAAATATTTTAACTTTTTATTTGGAAAAGGAATGAAACAGTTTATTAAAACTGAAACTGGTTTGATAAGCATTGTTCTTTCTTAATTAATAATATTTAATATAAGTAAATTTAAAAAAATGTAAAAGTTTTGTACTTACTGAAATTGAAACAGGTTCAAATTTAAATTTTATGTTGTTATTCAAAAATTATTTAAACAAATAAAATTACACAAATGCACTATAAATTATTCCAGGTTTGTTCGTAATTAAGACTCTACAGGTCCTTAACTGACCTGATTTAAAGATGAACTAAGTTTTCAGGACGCGCGCTTACAGTTTCATTCAATTCGAAATCTACATTTCCTTCTCACTCGTATTCTTGATAAAACACATGCGCTGAAAACTTTTTCAAATAAGTTAAAAAGCATTTTTATTATGTATCCGGGATGACTTTACAAGAGAGATTGCAGGTTTAGTTTTACGAAGAATACAACGAAAGGAATACAACTTTTTGCTTCATCTGAAACAAATTCCGTAATTAAACCTTATTAATAATATGTATTAATATAGGGTATACTTCACACGTTGACTGTTATGGAAATTTCAGATACGAGTCTACGCCAAAAAAATAAAAAGCTGTGTAAATTAAAAAAAGTACAAAATAGAAAGTTCTCGTTTGGTATCCGAATTTAGACAAGCCTACTGAGTATTTGTTGCAAAAAAAAATGATAGGTTCCCCATAAGAAAATGAAAAGTTGAACGTCGCGACACCTATCGTCGATGTGAGAAAAATTCGAGTTTGGTATCGTTTGATAGATTTTTTAATCTCTTGAAAATTTTTCCTTCGAATTTTTTTTCTAAAATACGTCATTTTGAAACTACAGTCGAAAAAGTTTTTCTGCGTTATCTCGGAAACCATTTTGAATTTTTCAAATTTTCTATACGGATTATTAAAGGCCATCAAAATATTCAACTTTTTGCTAATTTAATCAATCTCGTAACTTTTACGGTTTCCGAGATCCCAATGTTAGTAACACTTTAAAAAATCACCCTCTAGAAGGGTAAAAGTACAATCAACTGGTTTTATTTTTTAAACTTTATAGTTTTTAAAAATTATAACTTTATATAAATTTAGTTTTATAAAATTATATAACTTTTCAATTATATAGTTTTTTAGACAAATGATGGTAGTATTTACTAAATTTTTTTTTAACTTTTTATTATAAACTAACCTTTCTGCAACTTCTAATAAGCTCTAGGTGCGTACTTTTATCCGAACTTACTCTACTGTAAATGAGTATAATTATAATTACGCATAAAATTAAAATGTTAATTTCAAGTTCGGTTTTTATTAGGTACATTTTATTTAAATATACAGAAACATAAACATATCAATATTAATGAAAAGCGCTGGAGTATGGTATTTTTGCATTTTAGGCCAAAAAATATATTCTTAAGTTAAATATTCTCTTCAATTAAGTTAAAGGCGGAAAGTAAAATATAATAATTATGCAAAAATTTGATTGTGTTTGATTTTTTATTATACATAAACACTAGGGTGCTTCTTATTTGACCTATTTTCGAATTTTAATTCCGACGCCCCCTGAATCAACTCCAAATAATTAAAAAAAAATTATCCCCGTAATAAAATAGTTATCCATATATTTAAAACGCGAAGCCTTTTCTTTTCCGCTAATTTTAGCGTACTTCTACTGGACCGATTTTGATGATTTTTTTTTAAATTGAAGCTCTTGACCCACAGATATGTCACCACTATTTTTTTTCTCCAAATTATTAATTTCATACATTGTTTTATATTTTATAATATACATAATAAAATAATCAATTTTATAATTTAAAATAATCCAATTTTAAAAATTATAAATGAGAATAAATGTAGATAGTATTTGGTTTTATAGGATAAGACACACATTATACTTTTGGTCGTGGTGATAAAATTTTCAATACTTTTATTCGACCAGTACGTTTCTAATACGCGATATGGTCAGGTTGGTGCGTGCATTTTTAATTACGTTTCGTGCTTTTGTGAATTTTGGATTTTTGAGACGGTTTTTTATGTTGCCCTCTTTGGCTTAGTTATCTTTAAGGTTAGTTTTCTTATTTTTTTTTATAAAATAGTCATAGCTCATTCATCTCTACAACTACTTCGTCGAATTTCGACGGGGGTGCCCGCTCGTTTGTTTTATAAGGAGACAAAGTGACGGTTTGTGTGACAAGACTGTGTTTGGCTGAAGAGCGAGCATAGCGAGCGAGTCAGGCAATACAGGCGAGTTACACAAAACTACTTTGACTCCCTATAAAGCATTAAATTATTTCTGCAAACGTAAAGCGTAAAAGTGAAAATTTTGATTTTTGAAAGAGCACCATCTCTTGTCAATTACTTGTAGTTCAATTGTCAAATATTTTTTAAAATTAACTTGAATTTGTAAAAAAAGCTAATTATTAAACACAAACGAACTAATTATAAAGGAAAATTTAAAAAACATTAAATTTTTTACATTACAAATGCTTAAAAAACATCTTTTACGTTAAAAAAAATTTATGTAGGGTTAAAGGTCTATCCACACAACCATGATTGATCCGTCACGTCACGTCTCCGGTCAGTCAAATTTTTTGTGATTTTATTTTGACGGACAGCACGATTCACACACATCAGTCATGGATCCGTCATTTACCTTTAGTTATAAAGGATTTATAAAAATAACGTTGTCGACGTTATTTTATTTGACTGACCGGAGACGTGACGGCGTCAAAAACAAAATCTCCGAACCATGACTGATGAGTGTGAATGGATTCATTTAAAAGCACGCTTACGATATTTTTTATACCATTTTTGACTGACCGGAGACGTGACGTGACGGATCAATCACGGTTGTGTGTGAATACAACTTAAGTTTTTACTTTGTCTGTCTAGACAGAGAAAAATACTTTGCTGACAATTTTTCCTGCCGCGGCGGGAAAGTTTTATTGCGGCCAATACCACGTCCATGAAGTGAAGAATGATGTGCCAAACGTAACGGGGTCGAAGTTTCTTATGTAAAATACACAGGGTTTTTGGATGAAATGGAATAAAAATTCGTTTTTCGTAAAATTCTTTGTCTAAAAATCTGCAACTTGGTAGGTACTACCTACCAAGTTACGTTAATATGGACGTGCTACCTAATAGGTAGCACGGACAAACAAACTTAAAGAAAATTTAAAAAATTATTTTTTTGCAAAAACTCGTGTTTTAAGGGGTTAAAGTTAGTGCCACCCCCTGAGAGGTAGTTCTAGTGGTGCGATTTTCATGAAATTTCTACCACGTGTTGACTTTTATAAGATAAGCCTACTGTATAAAAATCATTAAAATATTTACAGTGCTTTTGGAGATAAAGTGATAATTGTATAAATTTTAACCCCAACTTTAAGAGCTTATACTTTTTGAGGATGCATTTTTTGATAAAATTGCAATAGGAGTAAATGTCCTATTTTGGGGCCAGGAAACCACTGTAGACGTTTGTCAATGTTATTCGGTGTTATTCGAGTATTTCTAGCTTTTGCAGGTATTATTTGTCCATAAAAAGTTTCTGATTAAATGAAGTGACCCATACATATTTTTAGGGTAAAATTTTAATGGTTACAAGTTTGTTTGTCTATCACCATGTTATCTACCAAGTTTCAGATTTATATACCACGAATTAGTCGAAGAAAAAATTTTTATTGCCTAATATAAAAAAAACCTGTGTATTTTACATTAGAAACTTCGACCCCATTGGTATTAGCCGCTATCGAAAAAAAAATTTTGTTACGCGGATAATTTTTTTAATTATTTGGAGTCGATTGAGGGGGCGTCGGAATTGAAATTCGAAAATAGGTCAAATAAGAAGCACCCTAATAAACACATCAATATTAATGAAAAGTGCTGGTGTTTCGCAAATATTTTCTTCAATTAAGTTAAAGGCAGAAAGTAATTCATGTAATAACATGAGATGAAACAGAGAAATAAAATAAAAACATTAACTTTAATAAAGGAAAAACAAAAAACAAATTACTGTTGAATGAAATGATAAAATCCTGTGAATTTTTAAAAAGTTTTATATGGAGATTTAGCTCTGCTTGTTTAACAACCCATTTCCATAGTAACTGCATTTTGAAAATGTTAAAGGTATTCTTGAGTTACTTTCAGGAAGGAATTCATAAATGATATTGAATAAATTTGAACAAAATACAAGTTTCTGAGGTTTTCCACCACCCTTATGTTGCAGTGTCAAACGAAAAAGATGAAAATGAATTTTAAATCAAAAAGAAAATTGATTCAAATTTAGGGTGGAGACAGATTAGAAAGTTCCCACGATATTACTTAGTTCGAAGATCTGTCTCCACCTTGAATTTGGATAATTTTTTTATTTGCTTGAAAAGTTATTTTCTACTTTTAGGTGTATGTTTTCTTCTACTGACCATTGTGTTTAGAAAAATCCCGGACCTTCTTTTATTTTAAAGGCATAGAAAAAAACTTAATTATTTCAGCTTTTAGGTAATTGTGTTCATATCTCCTTGTTAGTCCCCTAAATTAAAGTATTAGAGAAAATTCGATTCTTTGTTTTTATATACAGAGTGATTCATTGAAACGTCCGATAATGGGTCATAGAAAGAAAGAAAAGGCTAGACGAAATTATTATTTTTTTGGAAAAACTCACACAAACTTACTAGTGCTTTTTAATACCCGTTTAGAAGTTTTTCCCAAAGTGCTGTCTAAAATTTTTAGGTTGGCACGCACCCTCTTCTGGGGCCGTCACTGGTTTTATACGAGAGTCTGTTGGAGCGAGGGTCGATGCTTCAGTGTGGCCAATCTCTCACCCAAAAAATAAAATGATTCTAAATTTCTTTTTTTGGTGCGATGTGTTGTGGTAGGCGAAATATGGTGCCCTGACATATGGCTACGGAGTAAAACAATTTGCATTTAATTCGCTTTTTGAATGTTGGATTGGTGTTGAAGAATTTTCTGCACTGAAATTGTTTTTAGTGACTGAGCATCTTATCTCTGTGAAATCAATTTTCTTCTTCTTCAATAAATACTTTTTTCTTCTATTTCTATTAAATGTATGCCTTATTTCAAATGGCTATGGAGCTATCGAAGACGGTCATAATATGATATTATATTCATTGATATTATCAATGAATCATACTGTATAAATTTCCTTTTAATATCTTATTAATATTACTTTTAAGGTGACAACTGAAGTACTCATTTTGAATAATGTAAAGGGATGACTTTTTTGCTTCATAGGCCAAAATTGATTTAAAAATTATTTTAGGGCGTATTTGACGCATAGTTTGTTTAATGTTACGCTAAGTTATCTCCTAAAAGTCGACGTTATTTTAATTTTTTTGAGTTTTTTTCGTTTTGCATTGATAAATCAACCATAAAACAATCAATTTTCCTAATAATCCCATTTTCGAGATTTTTTGAAATATCTCAAAATGCGCTTCATTAGAAAATATTTAAAAGCACTCTTTTTTTAATTATAGATTTTGTATACAGTGAGCTTTAGTTAAGACTGGTCATAGAATTTTACATGTTAATTTACAAACCTCTTGGCATATTTTATTTTATACGGAATACTTAAGCCATTTATGCCGTACAGCTGCAGGATGATATGAAGTATCAAAACAAATTCGAATTTATCCTCCTAGTAGTAACCAGAAATAACCAAATAGCTGCAAAAGAATAATTTTTGAACTCCGTTAGCTTGAATTGTTTCAGCCTTCTACAAATTAAAAAGTATCCAAAAATACTAGCTAACGGAGTTCAAAAATTATTCTTTTGCAGATGTTTGATTACTTCCAGGGGAATAAATTGGAATTTATCATAATAAATATCATCCTAGCATAGCATAGTATGGCATAAATGGCTTAAATATTCCGTATAGAAAAAAATATGCCACGAGGTTTATAAATTAACACGTATAAATATTCATATGTCCAGTCTTAAATAAAACTCACTGTTTATCTGGCTTTTAAAATATAACATTGATCTCACAACAAAGAATTTTCGTACAAAAGCGATAACAATGAGCAACAGGTGAGAGACAATTGACCCAACACAAAACTTCAAAATGTATGTAAAAGCTGTAGGTATTACACACTAGAATTGATATCAATTTTTCTGATTTTCTCTCTTTCTTCCACACATTTGAGATAATATATGCAGCTATTTCAAAAAAGACCTCGTTGCCGCTGTGTGCAAAAGACGGAGTGACGTCACAAAATTATTTTGGGTTTTCTATTGAAATTTAAAAAAATCTAGGAGAACAAAATGGAAGCTGTGATTTCATAAAACACAATAAAAAAGGTGTACCATTCCTCATTTAAAGATTTTTGTTTTTAGCCTACCTGAGAAGGTCTTTGTGGTTATGCTACCCAACTTACCTGCACCAATCAGTAATATGGTAAGAGCTGTATGCCACTATACTAATTTCAGTGCTGAATTTAGGATAAATAAAAAAAATGGATGAAAATTTTTAGTTGAAATTCTCGAAGTTTGACGTTTTTTATAAAATAATTTGGAATATGGCCATTAAAAACGTTGAATTCCAATTTTATTTTTCAACCAATTTTTTTAAATTTTTTAGTCCTGAATTCAGTACTGTAATTAGTATACTGGCATACAGCTCTAATAATTGATTTCTTTTAATCTGATTCAATCTGCATTTACCCATAAACTTCGAGAATCGTTCGGTTTAGACAGGGAGACTAACTGGTCCAAATTGTTTTGACGCTAAGTTTATTTGGTTCCTTTTAGTTAAAATGTACAAATGGAAACGCAGCTTTACAGTAAAGTAAATCGGTATGGCTGGACAGCGCCAGCGGTCAGGGTTCTCCTGTAATTCTATGGCCGGATTCCGGATTGCGTCACGGTAAAAATTGCGTCCCTAAATTTCATGACCGGTTTAGCCGGGGTTAATTTCTACCTGCCCCCTAAAATTCAAAGTCTGTAATGCTTTGTATATTTTATAAGATAATAAAACTTGACTTTTCCTAAACGGACCCCGTACAATTTTTATGAAAAATGGCCCTAGGTGAATTTTCTTAAAAATTTAGTATGTTGTAGATTGGGACCGTCTCAACTCTCAAAAAAAGTCTTCATGAGCACACAGTCCTAAACTTAGTATTTTTCATGTTAGAGGGTATCAACAGACTCAGAAAATAATTCTCCTTCGATAGGTACCATTACCGTTCTTGTATGAAGTTGGTGAGCAGGAAACTGGAAATGCAATCCGGCCCTGCCCAAGTAAATGTTTGGTATAATACGTCTCTGTATCTGTTCGAATTTAATAATTGTATTTTAATATTGGAATACCGTTATTGGTTATTTCTTTTGTACAGAGTACTGCACGTAGTATAGGTACAAATAAAATTTAGTTCAAATCTACTACAGAGTACCTACTTTTTTTATATCTCTATATCTATTCATACAAGATTTATTATAAAAATAATTTAATAAATGTTACAGATGAGATAAATGTAAAGTAAGTAAGAATTGTACGAAAAATCTTTCGAGTTCATAGGATAGACGTCTGGCACACAAAGAGACGTCTTCGTAATAATAAATAAAATGACATGTTTATATATTTCCCTAGAACCTGAAACATTGAATTTAAATTGAACCATCCTTTTTATGACATGACAATTTTTCCTATTTTGAGAAATAGAGGCATTGTAAAATTTTAAATGACATACAATACGTGTAGCTGATATGACACATTGAACTTAATTGCTTAATTGTGTACGTGAAGAGTTGTTCGAATTGTTTGTCAGTATGGGGCACCTCAGAGAAAAACCGAATTACAAAAGGTCTTTTTTTGGCCGAGCACGAGAGTGCAGATGGAATACATTCGTGTTAATTTGCGGTTTTGACCACTATCCGTTCTCTATCGGCAGGGACGAACTTAATGAATAATTTTGAGGGGGGGGCCACCTGAAATTTGCCAACTGTGAATCTCTAAAATGCCAACTAACTATTTTTTTACCGTCGATTGTCACCTTCAGGCAGTTTACCTTTAACTTCAGTTAGTGTTCATTAAGTACCGCCGATTTTCATTTTTTAGAAAATTACTTTTCCATGTGTGCCACGAAAATTTGCTTTTTAGGAAAATGTGCCACAAGCAGGGCTGAACTGGTTAGTGGCTGACCCCACTACCTACCAAATAAATTGGTCCCAAAGACAGTGGCGTAGCTAGTAACGATACTATCATTGGTCTGGATTCCAAAGATCACCCACAGGCCTTCATAGCGCCGCAGACAAAAGTTTTTGGAATTTTCAAGGTCAACGAGTTTAGATCAACTTTAGAAATTTTTAAACATATTTTTGAACTACGAAATTAATCAATTCATCGAGCAAAGCAAAAAAAGTTATGCAGATGTCCTCATCTAAAGTGAAACACACTGTATGTTTATTATAAACTTTTTTCTTCATTTTGATTATTAGAATATGCTCGTGAGTAGCTGCCTTTACTTTTGTTAAACCATGTATAAACACACCAAGAAATTTATTAACAAAAGTAAGCAAATTTTAATCACGTCCAACCAAAATGCTAAAACATTAATTTTTAAGTTAAAGATAGTCGGCCGCCGATAAGACTTCCTGAGTGATCCAGTTACCGTGCCGCACCGGGTTATGCGTAATTTTTAAAGATTTTTTGTAATATTTTTTCAATTTTGATTTTCAAAGGAAGTAGAAAAATTTTGTTTTGGCTTTATCATTTTAGCCAACTCCGGCAAATTTTTTCAACTGCTTCCAAACATTGTCCCCCACCCCTCATGAGTTCGTCTCTGTCTATCGGTATTTATAGCACTAGCACGAGTCAAAGGCTATATGTCATGTCGAATGTTTCGTAGATAGTGAAGAGCCAGGATTAAAACGAACGATTCTCCTTGCTGTAATTTGAAAACAAAGACAATTATGCACCGAACTAATGTTTTGGAGTGAAGGAGTTTTTACTCTTTCTACACAATGTTATGTTAACAAGAAGTTCTTTAGTTACTAAGTTTAATTTAAATGTTGCAAATGTTAACATGAAAGGAATTTTAGGTAGGTACATAAATATTGTAGAATCTCATGTAATTCAAACTAAGTATGTTACACAACTTCTATTGTGTTGTGAAGTAGAAAAGTGTATATGAACTACTATTTTGTAAGACTACTAGTGATTCAACAAGTTAATTATTAGGGCACTTAACTGGGGCATAGTTTATTTTTATACGGGTAGCTTTGTAGCTCTTAAAAGCACGTGATTAACAACGTGAATTGAGCGCTCACGTGGCACAAACGTAAGATTTTAAAATTTTAATCATAATAATATAAACTACGTAAACGTGCCGAAAGTTTATAAAACAGGTCACGTTATTATAATTTGAATTTGAATTTAATTTAAAAGTTAATTACTGTTTTAAAAATTATAATAAAAGTTAAAAGCAACGCGTACGTAGTGGTTGGATCTCTAATAAAATTAATTTTAAATTTGATTTTTTTTGTTCTTTAAGTGAGGTTTTTTTTAACAAATGTAAGTGTATTATGCATTCAACTTTTTTGAACACTTAAAAGTTTTGAATAGAGAGTTGTATGAAAGACAACCACTTATGCTATACACATTTTCGCCCTAATTTTTAGATTTTCTTAGATTTGACCTTTTGAAGTACATACCTACTTCTTATGAGTTCGTTATGTTACATTTTTCACTTCGAGTAAAAAAAAAGCGTAGCATCGCTATAGTTGTGGCCAAGTAAAGTGGCGCATGATTCATCTCTTTGCAGTGTAAGAAAAAGTTCATAGTAAACGTATTTCTAATCTTAATGCAGGGCTAGTGCAATATTTCTACGTGTGGTGGACCTGTGGAGCTTCAGCGCTAATTTTTACTGACAAACTTTTCTAAACTGCGCTAATAATCACGTTTTCTTAACTTACGTAGCCATAAATCATGCGCCACTTTATTTGGCCTCAACTATATCATGACTGCTATATTTTTATATAAATCAAATCTGCAACATAAAATTTTCATAAAGTTAGTAGGGCTCTTTTTATTCTCTTTGTTGCTGCCATTTATACCAATTGCTTACTAATTAAAAATTCTTTAACGTATTCTGTATCATTAACTTTTTTCGAAACTTTAATGCTGCTAAAAATCAACTAGAATAAAATACTTTCCATTATTTACCCTCAGTGACAACCGTTTATTTCCCGGCCTTCTGTTCAGTGCAGTTATAATATTACTCTAAATCATAAAAGTAGTTTTGAAGGAAATATCGAGAGTGTCCTGACAATGCCCCAAGTGCCATTTTAGTGAAAAGTTAGTTACATCATTTTGTTCAGAATTTTATTACGCATGCCTTGGTATCAGCCACCTATACCAAAATACCACATATCTAGAAAGTTGTGTCAGTGATCAAATGAAGGGTAGATTACATCGAGATTTTTCGGTACAGCATTATGTACAATCGTTCGTACTCAAATCCACTTCTACTATCAAGATTCGTTCAAATTATTGTAAAGTACGTCATGCTATTAAATCTATCTCAATAGAAGCCTCGCTATAGTTAACTAAAGCTTGTGAACCCGTATCGTCGCCTTGGAAGTCAATAGGTCTAACTGACAAATTTTGTGAAATCGACCTAAGTCGACAAACTTACTAAGAATTAACCAAATAATGCATTGGTCAATAGATCTAAGTAAAAAATATGATACAAAACAGTATTTGAGAATCTCCAATAAGCGATTTAATAAATTTAAACCCAACCCAATTCTATGCAGCTTAGCTTTTTTTACCACTGACATGATTTGCTGTCACAGTACTTAGTAAATACAAGTGGTCAATAGGTCTAACAGCAGTTAGTTCTCTTAACCACTTCTATCGATCCCGGCATTTTCAATTAGCTCCAAATATTGAGTAAATTAAACAATTAAACTATTCCAAACAATGGGTGCATTCACCGGACGTAACAGTTGTAGAGCAGCTACCAACCGCTTCATCACTAGCGCTACTATCATGCGGTAATTTTGTTTTCCGTCGATCGATTGTTAATGGGTGTCATTAGCCAATAAGAAATTGATCGTTAATAACCCCTATTAACGATCAATTATGGGGTAGGCAACCAAATCACACCAAATATTGCATTAAAATTGTGACATTAGTGGTCATTTTTGTTTTCAATAGTACCTTTGTTTATAGAATATTATTGAAAACTTGCATTTTAATAATGATATGAGATATTTTGATTACTAGGGGGTTTGGTAAGTAGCATTTTATACCCATCGACCTCCCGCTACCCTGTTGTTACTAAGTAATAAATAAAAAACCCTGTAACGAGGTTGATATTATAGAAAGACGATCAAAAACAAAAACAGCTTTTGGCTGTTTATTCAGTTACCTATATCCCAATTCCACAATTATATAAAGTGACTCATTCCTAATATGTGTTCACAAGCTTTAGCTAACTATAGATCGGCTTCTATTGAGATAGATGCGGAAAACACGTGCCGCTTTAATAGAATAACGTACTTTACTATAATTTGACAGAAGGTGACAGAATCTTAGTAGTAGAAGTGGATCCGAGTACGACGAACGAATGTCTTCATTCTATAAATGACACAACTGTCTATGTTTGTGGACAAATAGTATCTAGTGTAGTTCTTTTTAAATATTCAAATTCAAAAGATTTTTTTTATCGTTTTACCTGGCTTCACGAATAACCCCAATAACCTCCAAAGAACAAATTGACCTTATCCATATATTTAAAACGCGAAAGCATTTCTTTACCGGTAATTATAGCGTGCTTCTACTGGATGGATTTTAATGATTTTTTTTAAATCCAAGCTCTCGACTCACAGATATGCTATCATAATCAGCACTAATTTTTTTTTTTAATTATTAATTTCATCCATTTTTTTAAATAATAAATTGTCACGCTTATTACTATCTCATATCTCCCCACTTTAACAAAGTTCGATCACATTGACTGACGGACACGCCTATATCGTGCATTTAACACGCATTTAAACGGGGCTTTGGTAAGTAGCATTTTATCCCCATTGTTACTAAGTAATAAGAGGTTGATATTATAAAAAGACGATCAAAAACTATGATGTCAATAATGCAGCAACCCTTTCGGCTATTTATTCAATTAATGAAGTTCTTTTTAAATATTCAAATTCAAAAATTTTTTTTTATCGTTTTACCTGGCTTCACGAATAACCCCAATAACCTCTAAAGAACAAATTGACCTTATCCATATATTTAAAACGCGAAAGCTTTTCTTTACCGGTGATTTTAGCGTGCTTCTACTGGATCGATTTTAATGATTTTTTTAATCCAAGCTCTCGACCCACAGATATGCTATCATAATCAGCACTAATTTTTTTTTTCTAATTATTAATTTCATACATTTTTTTAAATAATAAATTGTCACGCTTATTACTATCTCATATCTCCCCACTTTAACAAAGTTCGATCACGTTGACTGACGGACATGCCTATATCGTGCATTTAACAACAAAAAATCATCCGTGTAGGTTGTAGGTGCATATAATAATTTTTGAAAATTTTATTTTGCTAACGCATTCATATCGTCAGAAACTTCATCGATTTCGACGGAGGTGCCCGCTAGTTTTATTTTAAATGTTTAAATTAATAAATTTCTATTATTCTCTTCAAAATTATATTAATCAAGCGCAGTTTGCGATTATTATTTTGTGTGATATTGATATTTAAAGCTATAAATAAGGAACTACATGTTATTTTTGTGTTTGGAAAATTATTCCCCAGTCGTATGCTATACAGATTGAATAGTTCGAGTTAGCATATAGGAATTATGTGAGTTGAAATAAATAAGAGATATTTTTAAATGATTACGAGAGAGAAAGAGTTATTTTTAGATAGAAAATAGGTGTGCATTAATTCATAATTTAAATATTTTTGTTTAAATCAAGAACCATATTTAAAATCTTCGCTTTAAAACAACACCAATAATAAAATTAAAATAAATTGTAAAAGTAAATATTTATCACTTATCAAGAAATGCAGGCGTGTAATTCAAATTTAAAATTAATAATCGACGCCTTCCTTCTATCTAAAAATAACTCTTTCTCTCTCGTAATCATTTAAAAATATTTCCTACTTGTTTCCACTTATTATAATTCCTATGTGCTAACTCGAACTATTCAATCTGTATACAGTGTGATTGAAAAAACGTGATAATGCAGATTTCTTGGTTATTATTAAAGATAGAAAAAAAACTCGTTCAGGTAACTTATAGTACTCAAGAAGCTTGTTATTTTCGTCAATTCAAAAGTACCAGTGGAATTAAAACAAAAGAGTAACGTTAGCTAGGTTCATTTTTTTAAATGGAACGTACAGATTTTTTCTACATATTTTTCAAGAGTATCAAATTCTCTTTACAGTGATACTAAATAACAATACAATATTTGAAAAAATAAAGTCGTAATAAGGTTTTAAAAAATGAATCTAGTAACCCTTATAACGTTATAACCATAGCACAACAATCGATAACAATCGAAACAGTCGTTATTTATTTGTTTTAATACTTATGCAACTTGATAGTAGATGTTTTTGTATTTTTGATTGTTATCGATTGTTGTGCTATGGTTATAAGGGTTGCTAGATTCATTTTTTAAAACCTTATTACGACTTTATTTTTTCAAATATTGTATTGTTTTTTAGTATCACTGTAAAGAGAATTTGATACTCTTGAAGAATATCTAGAAAAAATCTACACGTTCCATTTAAAAAAAGGAATCTGACTAACGTTACTCTTTTGTTTTAATTCCACTGGTACTTTTGAATTGACCAAAATAACAAGCTTCTTGAGTACTATAAGTTACCTAAATAAGTTTTTTTTCTATCTTTAATAATAACCAAGAAATCTGTATTATCACGTTTTTTCAATCACACTGTATAATATTAATATGAACTAACAACAAAGCTTTAAACAGAAACTTCAATATTTCAAATTAACAATGAACTCAATTGCTCTTCGCAGTCAAAGTTACACTTTCAGCACAGAGTTCAAATACAATTTCACGATTTGATGAAACGAGATGTAGAAAACCATTATGTCAATTTATACTACTATGCGTATATAATTTAATGGAAATGCATAAAATATAATCAATTACCTTTTTTACACTTTGGTTTAACTTTGCCGATTAAATAATTATTACGTCCTCCATTCAATTACTTAGATGCATTTTATTGAATTGAATCGAACCAATTAATATCGTTATAATTATAAAAATATTTTTACACTTTTTACATATTTTTTTATTGAGTAGAAAATTAATTAAGCGGTTTAAAAGAAAGTCTAATTCCTCCTTTAGCCTGTAACAATCCCAAATGCGAAAATATTAAAGGTTCTTGAGTTAAAGAGTTTCTTTCTACTTGAAATTTTCGCAAAATATAAATGATTCCCAACTTAGTTGTAAGTAGACCAAATCGTTCTCCTAAAATAAAATGTTATAATAATTATCACCTTATCTTAAGAGAAACTCTCACCTATGCATAAACGAGGGCCATCTCCAAATGGCAGATTTGTGTAAGGTGTTAAAAGATGCTTATTCTTTTCACTAAATCTTTCAGGATCGTATTTTTGAGGATTTGGAAAATATTTAGGATCCCAATGTAATCCATGCTGGGATATCAAAACGCTAGTATCCTTCTCAATTACAAGTCCAGTTTCTGGTAGCGTATAATTTTCATTACAAATGCGCTGGAGAAACGGAGTCAATGGATATTTCCTCAAAGTTTCTAAAACAAAAAGATTACTCTATAACTAAGCAACTACTAGAGTGTCTTTGGAAGTACACTCAACCCACGTGACCAATTAGCTAGGCAACCACCATGTATTTCATTAAGTTTGGTTGGTGGTTGACTAGCAAATTGGTCACGTGAGTTGAAAATTTCTATTGTCAGAAAGAGAATGCAAAACAATGTACTTCTCTACACCTTCATGCATTGAACTTCAGGGGTATTCGAATAATTATTTTTACCTCTGATGAAAGAAGCTCTTTCATCAAAAAAGAGAGGGCCAAAAAATCAGAGACTATCTATGATAAATGCTTGATTTTCAACGAAGGCTCGTCCACACACACAGGCTTGCCTTCCGGTTTGCCTGCGCGGGCGGCCTGCACAGGCCACCTGAACGCTGTCCACACGCTCCGGTTTGACCTGTGCAGACCTCCTGAACGGTATCTACACTACATGCTCCAGTTTGGCCTTTGCAGGCATGGTGTGTGGACGGGCCATTAGAGTAAGGTACGTGTGTTATCAATCTAACAGTATCTAATATTTTTGTAATACAAGCTATAGGGACTTATTTACCTGATACCACCATATCCAAGTATTTCATATCTTGCACTGATTCATAAGTTAAAGCTCCATATTTTTCAATTACTTCTTCTATTTCTTGTCTAAGTTTATCTTGGATGTCTACGTTAATACATAATTCGTGCAGAGTAAACGAAATAGCTGAACTTGTTGTTTCGTGACCAGCTCCAAAAAATATAACAGCTTGTGCCAATATTCTATCGCCATCTGTAAAGGTAATTCTTAACTCTCAATAAATTTTTCAACACCAAATACCTACATAAAGTAAATTCGTCATCATCTTTATTTTCATTTTTCAATTGAATAAGAGTATCGACTAAATCATTTCTTGGTATTTTTCCTTCTTCTCTTTGTTTCATCGTATCAGTGAAGGCTTTACGTAAGAAATCTACAGCTTTTGGGTTGATAAATGGAAATTTAAATATTTTAACTGCTTGTGGTAGCATGAAATAACAAAGAGCTTGTAAGTTTTTTATAAATGAACGCTGAAACATACGTCTTCCGGCTACTCTAAATTCGCTATCTTCATTGGTGAATGAGTTGGCGTTAATTCCAAAAGCACAAGAACCGATTACGTCTGTTGTATATTTTGCTGCTATTTCTTTGACTTCTAAATTTTTATCAAAAGTTTTACCAACGTAGTTTTCTAAACTATCCCCACATTCTTTCATTAAATTAAACATTAGCTTAATTTTTCCTGACGTAAAAACTGGAGATAATTTGTTACGTAAAGCTCTCCAGTGAGGTTGTTTCATAGCAAAAAGAGAATTGCTAAATATAGAATCGATTTTTTCATCTGATATTATGAAACGATCGGAAAATTTATCGAAATCTTTTATTAAGATACGTTTTATAATATTTGGATCTTTTATAACTAATACGGGTTTTAAGAGTACGTATAAACCAAAATATGGGGCATCGAATTTATCGTAAATTCCAGCGACAAATTTTCCAATCGATATTTTTCCACGAATTACTGGTAACATATTTCCAAATAAAATAGTTGGCGTTTGATACAGAACTCCTTTGTATTTCCAATAATTGTTATTTTTTGTTAAATAAATGTATAGAATAAAAAATATTCCAAAAAGAAATACTAAGTTCGCTAACGAAAACATCTTCTGTAACAAAAATTGGTATTATAAATTATAAACATGCTTTTTTGGTTATTATTTAACTTAAAAATACATGAAATAAGAAACAAAAAATGGAACACTGGCTATAATTTCTTCCACTTCGAAAAGCTTCCTAGCCTAAAAAGACATGACTCCGATAATAATAATAATTTTTATTCCTCAATCAATAACAACATTATTGTCTCGCATTTAAGTGAATAACAAATGTGAATTAAAGGGTTTGTGTGTGGTTTATCTTTAAAAACTTAAACTAATATTCAGGAATACCCAATTAACAACAAACTGATAACAAACACAAGTGTAATATCATTCAGGTAATCACAATAAATACAATAAACAAAAGATATCATAAGGTCTCAGAAATCGCATCAAAAATACCATATGTAAAGGTGCAAAATGTAACAGTGATTCGTAACAGTGATCGATACAGCGATAGATAGCCCCACAATTAGTGGGGCTAATAGTATTTGGCCTTATCCACGCAAAATATCTTGAACTTCAGCCTCAAAGATTAAAACAAACTTTTTCACTATTAAATTAATATTTGTTGGAATTACGTTCACATCATGAGACCATTATACCGCCTAAATAGATTGTGTAACTTCGGTGCAAAATAAATAAAGATTACTCTTACTCCGTGTGTGGGTAGGCTCAGTTCTATCATAGACGAAATAAATATCTAGTTCGTGAGGGATGAGTTAACTAAATACTTGTCTCGTTCGGTCCCATTTACTTGACGAGTCTGATATTTATTTCGTCTATGGTTCTATCGATCCCCAGTTTTAAAAATCTCAAGAGCCCCACCGCATAGAGGCCACTTTCCTAATAACATTAAAGAGGTAAAGGGTTTTACGCAGTTTCCTAAACAGCTCGTCGAGGTGCACATCCTATCTCATATGCTGGTCAACTATTACGCCCAGATATCTTGTAAAACTTTTTTTTCTGTATGTTAAGCCTACCAAACTCACCCAGACTTAACGCGTTGAGCTGTGGTAATCCAGTTTCATGAATACTAAAAGGTATGACGACTGTCTTGCTCTCTTTAAGTTTTAATTAATTAACAGTCGACCACTTCCCAAAGCTTCCAAGGTATGTTTCAGTCCCTCTCCCTTACCTCATCGCAGTCATCTCCAGTTGCTATCAATACCGTATCGTCCCATATGACATAATTTTGCCCCCACAGTTGTTAAACTTAAGTAAGTCATTTGTGTACAGGATAAATAGTACAGGCCCTAATAAAAAGTACTCCGCATTTTAGCAATGTTTCGTCACTCAGAGTTCAGAGTACCACCGAGCCAGGGTCGTAACTACCGGGGTGCGGTGGGTGCAAGGCACACGGGCCCCCGTCCAAGAAGGGGCCCCGACCGTTTTCACCTTCTCCTAAACTTTTCTTTATCAATTTTGGCTGCCGTTTTACCCTATGAGCTGAACTGACTAAAGTTCAAGGCGCCAAAATCTAAGAGGTGCCAGAAATTTACAACGTTAAAACGCGTTGACCTTCAGATGACAAGATGACTGCGGCGCTTTGGAGGTCTGAAACTTCCCCATGCGTACTTTCAGAGGCACCGATCAACTTTTAGCCCAAGGCAAATATCCTTAGAGCCACTGTCTTTAAAGATCGCACAGAATCAAAATGTATCGGAACACCATTTATTTCTAATGAGCAGCTTCCTGACCATAATTTTAGAATTTACTGCTTTCCAAAAAGTATGAATAAAAAAATTATGTATTAATAAATAGAGGCCCCCAACATTAACTTTGCACACGGGCCCCTGGAGTGCTTGTTACGCCACTGCACCGAGCTCTACCACTGCGACCTTCTATCTAAGTAACTCTCAAACAACCTCAGCAGTAATCCCCTAACGCCGTATCTCTCAAGTTTCTGTAATAGAAGGTATCAAAGGCTTTTGAGTAGTCGAAGAATGTAGTTAGGCATTTGTTTTTAGTTGTCAAGGCAAGAGTGTAAGCAATTTGTTAGGGATTGTATACATTATCCACATTTGGAAACTGCCCTCTCAGTTTAGCTTAAAAAAAGTGGCAGAGGAGCACATTTTATGACAGTGCTGGCGCTTTACCTGTAGTTTAATGTTCACCTTGGAGAAAATATCGTGGTAAAAACTAAAACCAATAGCTATAGTACTTTTCTACTTTTAAGTGTGCACTCCCTAAACCTGATAGGTATTGAAATATTTGCAAAAAAGCGTAAAATGCATTCAATAAACTACCACTTCCGTTCAATAATAACCGGCATGTATTATAATCAGTTAAATCAACAATAATAAAAGAACGGATTGCCTACGAGCACAAGTCCCACTAGAGCAACTCCAAATGTTTTTGACAGACTAAGAGATGTTCTAAGGAAGTCACTACTGACAGAACACACGCGAAGCAGAAAACCCAATATGTAGGAAATATTAAGATCATGAGGAGACTCCAGTCTAATTCTATTGTAGGCCTAGCACTTCGGAGAAAGGACACTTTTGGAAAACTCTTTATGGAACACCACAGTGCCATCAAGATGCCTTTTAGAACTCTGATGAACTAATTCAATAACTGGGATCTTCCAATTTTTGGCAGACAACAACAGACGAACAGGAGCACAGATTGACAGAAGGGCAGACGGACAGATGGGTAGAAGACGCCTTTAAGGGCCCGCCAATGTATCGTTAAAGACATAGACAGACAAACAGGTGCACAGGCGAACAGATTGACAGACGAAAAGGTGTCTTTAAGTGACCACCAACGTGCCGTGAAGAAAATAAAATATCTTCTTTGTAGATGCCATTTTTTTGTTTTAGTTTTATTTCCGGCATATTAATAAGCACTTGAAGACGCAGTTTTACACCATTACTAATACATCTCTAGTTTCAAATACTCTCGAATGGTTTGTTACTTAATAATAAATTACAAAATTGGCACATAATGATCACAAAAAAATTAAATTATAAACAACTCTACTATCATTTTTATTAATTTTTTTTATAAAATTAATTCATTAAATTAAGATGTTTAAATTCACATACCTTCTGACACTATTACAAAATTTTAATAAAAAAATCAATGATCAACTAAAAACTGAACATAAATCAAGTAGATGTTATAATTAACAACATAAAATCTAAACAAGTACTTAATTTATAAACGATTACTTTTATCTATTCATAGCAATGCAAGTCATCTCGGCAATTAAAAATCATTATTATGATGAATTGAAAACAATGTTTATCCAAAAAAATAAGTGATACTAACTTACTGATAATGTTATTTTTGTTTATAACTGTAAAGTGTCAATTGTTTTCATTTATTTTGAAACATTTTTTCAAAAATCATTCAGTTCAACTGTTAAAGGATTCTACTACATTCATAGTGAAAATTTCTAAGCAGTGTGGGTGGATTGGAATCTTGGCAGTGGCAACCACTGTGAATTTTCTCGACGGCATTTTCAGTTCGTTTCTAATAAAGGAATTGAAGAAGTAACTCATTGCACTGGATAAAATAAATTCTAAGAATATAGGATGTAATTTTAAAACCGTTAAACTGACACAAAGACGGTCTAACTAGAGCAAGAAATATTCATTTGGAGTATGACGTCTGTTTAACCAAATGTTAATGATTTTCAATATTTTTGTCATAAACTTACATTATCGTTCTGTATTTTTACTTGAAAAAATATTCTGATAATAGAGTACGAAAACAATTCGTTGTTGTGTTGCAACTTTACCATTCGTTAGAGCAAAACTCAAAAAATGTAATAAAATAATAAAAATTTAATTCAAAAAATGCATAGATTGGAGAAATTCTAAAATTTTAGAAAGCGAAGTCCGGAAAATGTATTATATTTAAACGGGCATTGAATAGAAAAGTTTTCTTATTTGTTGATCTCTACAGATAGTATAAATAGCGAGTAAACTTGGAGACTTGGACTATAGTCTATCTTACTGTCGATGCACTCTTATTATAATGAAGTTTTCTTTCTTGATAAAAGCACATGTTTATATTATTTTAGACTAACTTTTTAAAATAAATTTTCATTTTTGAATAATTAAGCAATATGATAATACCCAGTGATCAACAGGAGAACTGACGTAGAGGTTACTCTAAAATGCTAAATGAAAATCTCATTTTTTCTACAGCTTTCTCACTTGCTCTTCTACGCTTTAAGGTCGTTTAGATCGTCGATTTAGATCTGGCAATTACTTTATCACTACTATCAAAGAAAAGATACCCTAAGTCCCTAACAAATAAAAAGCGATACTAGCTCAAAATCACATGTTAATTTATTACAAAAATTTTTAATCCCCATGTCCACTGAAAGTGTCATTTATTTACTCACAACCAATCATATCATCTGAAATACGCGCTAAAATGAAGTTTTTCTTCAAACGTCAAAAAAGCATAACCTTTTGGTAATCAATTTTAAGGTTAACGTTGTACCAAAGAATAAATACTACTATAACAAATAAAAAGCGACATATCAATTTTTCAATTTGTAGTGCGTTGGAAGTGTTATATGATTAACAACCGATCGTATTATCAAAGAAAAGATACCCCAACGAATATGAAACGACACGAGCTCAAAATCCTATGTTAATTTTCTACATAGAGTTTTAATGCGCATATCCGCTGGATATGTCATTAATTACTCACAAACCAATCATATCATCTTAAATATGCGCCATATTTTAAATATTTAAATAAAATTAAGTTTCTCTTCAAACGTCAAAACTTTACTACTCAATATGTCGATATAACGTGCGCATCATGTTGCTTTCCAAAGTCTTTTTAGAATCAGTGTGACATAATTGTGTATATTATGTATATTTTAAGTGTAGTTTTTATCAAAATTGAGCCTATTTTTTATTAAATGAAATTAAACCAACCTTTTTTAAATGCTAGTGGCCTACAAAAAATATGTTTCTGTTTAGTATGTCTATGATCTATGTTAAATTAATAAGGTTATGTTGTGACACTGACATCTCCAGCGGACATGCGCATTAGGTGAAGGCTAACTTTTTCATCACTGTGTCGTTTCTTGTTCCTTATCCAATTCCAAAGATATCTTTTCTTTGATATTATCTAAAATACGCGACCTTTTAAATTTCAATTTGTATAATATGTAAATATTTAGTTATGTCTATGGCCTATGTCTAACGCCACCTTTTAAATTACAATTTGCATAATATCATAAAGGAACCAATACAATAGAGAAACAATAGTATAGGGAGAAATGTAACACGAATAGTTGCAGGCGGGGAAAGACGGGTGCACGACGGGTGTAATGAGCAATAATGCTGCCACATCTCGTGAAAATGAAAAAGTTTGAACTTTAAAAAAAGGTTGTGATCTTAAATTAACTAATGACGACAAATAATCTCAATCGTAAAATAAACGTATTCATTACAAAAGCATTCAAATAAAAGATAACTTAAAACTTGTACAGTCAGCCTCACAATTATTAGCCACCCTGGCTATACTCCAGAGTGGTTATTAACCAACAGCAACAAAAGAACAGAAGGGGAGGTTGTTGATTTACTACTTGTTGGCAAAATAAAGTTACCCTTCAATTTAATTATGGGATGTTATGATGGTTACATCCACAATTCGTGCTAAACATATAGCCAGGGTGGCCAATAATTTTGAGGTTGGCTGTACAAAGTGTTCATTGTTGAATGAAAAGGAAAAGAGGTTGTTAATAAACCTTCACATTTCGCAGAAAAGATTAATTTATATGAATACAAAAATAATTTTCTAGTTGATTAAAATTAAAACACTTCCACTTTTTAACATTTGAAATTTTTTTAAATCAGTTTCAAAACCCACCGACGTAAAATTAAAATGCCTATCTATTACATATTAACGTTTTCCAAGAAAAAGTTATAATTTAGAAAAATTTTATTTCATTTTTCCACGTTTTGGGTCCCCTTGGTTCCAAAAATAGAAAAAAAACATTTTTTCGGATCTTTATTGAGATAGCCGTTTGTCTGTCTGTTACACCTCTGGAGCAAAAACTACTGGGTGTCCAAAAATGAGGTAGTTGTTTTGGGCGCATTCCCATAAAAATTAAAAAAAAATGCCGAAGATATTGTCTCAAAATGTGAAGAACTCCAGAATTTTAAATGGCAAGATAGGTCGAAAGTGGTATCAATGGAAAGATCTTTAAAAACCAAGTAAGTTTTGTAGAGAAAATTGTTTGATTACTGCCATTCCAAATTTTGAAGTTCGTGAACTTCTGAGAAAAACTTTTGGCATTCCGACCTCTCTGCGGAAAAAAAATATTACCATTCCATTCATTAATAAGGCTTTTGTGGTACAATTTTTTATCCCAACTCTCTAGGACCATCTAATCGATTTTGAAAAAAAAGCTAAGAACGATACGGGTGCTCTGATTCACCCTGTATGTATCAATTATTTTTACTGTTATTTGACACTCTTTTTGGTTAACAAAACGTTTCCGGTAAAATCGGAAACTACACAAAAATCAAATTGTTTAAGAACATATTATAGGGTATTTTCCAATTTTTTAAAATGTATCTAGAAAGTTACCTTATTGATAACGTAATCTCAAAACCACATTTAAATATCTGTTGTGTCAACACAAGACTTTCCGATTGAGTTGATTATTTTAAGACCAAAACAGTTAGAAAACAAAAGAATACTGAACATTTTTATAATCACTGAATAAAAATAAATAAAAGTCAAAATTTTTTGACAACTGTCAAATTTTTTGACAATTGTCAGAAACGTCAGTTGCCAAATATTATTAGATATTTGATTGCGTAAAAACTCTTCTAAAAACAAAATAATTTTAAAATATTTTATATCATTGAATAGAGAAAAAAATTCTCTATCGGATGATTTAAAAAATTATATAGTTCCATTTAAAAAAAACAAAATTTCCTTAATTGCACGCCCCCTAGCGGACCGATTTTGAACAAACTCCTTTCTGCACTCCGTTGTTATCTGATAAGACCTTACGCCAAATTTTAAGTCAATCGGTTCGGTCGTTTCAGAGATTTCGTGGGGAACTTCTTCATCCACACATACATACATACATACACACAGACTTTTTTCTAAAAATGGTCTAGATCGTTTCGGGGGACCTCAAAACAGATATATCCGGTGTTATTTCAAAATATTTTTTTTACCCCATTACAATACTTTCCTTTAATACCTTAAGGTATCGGAAAGTAAAAAAATTGCGACTGTAGGTTTTGCCAAAATAATTATTTGAAATTCAAACTATAAAGTTTCCCGCATAAAAGCGGCATGACGTCACGAGTCGTAGCTGTCAATATTCGTCAATATTCAACTAATGAGCTCCAACTTATTATAACCTTGATTACACATTAACTGACATTTAATACATGTAACTAAGCAACAAGCGTGATGTGTATGACTCGTGACGTCACTTCCGTTTTAATTTTCTCTTTGAACCTGCAGCATTTAATGCTTTTACTAAAGCACTTTTTAATAAAACTTTTTTGATTGAAATATTTTTAGTGTGCCCAAGTCATTGATAATCGACTTTGCTATGCAATAACGCAGCAATAATCGATATTTAAAAAATTGGAAAATACCCTATTATCACGTTACCAAACACTTTATATTTTTACTTCCGGTTTAATCAGAACTATCTTAATTTAAATGAAACAGAAGGTTTCATTTAAAGAAAACAACCTGTGCCGAAATCCAATCAAAGTTTTAAATCCAAATAACATGGTAATTTTCATGGCAATAATATAAAAAATTTAAAAAAATCATGTTTTATTTGTACCTTGTATTGAGGCTTTGGGCATGCGTAAAATCGATCGCGAGGCAATAGACAAAGATCCAAGAAAAAGTAGACTCGATTCTTGAGCAATTTCCGAAAAACTTAAATTTTAACGATTTTTTCTGGATGTGAAAAAAAATAACATCATTTTATAAATTCACCATTTGCATTTAAAACTTTTGATTGGATTTCAGCACGGGTTAATTTTGAGATACAGCTTAAAAATTTTAGGCACTTCTTTTTTTTATCTGAAAGCAGAGGTTTTTGCTCTGGGAACAAAAATAATGTTACACAAGTTTACGTAACAGACACCCTCCCACACACCCTGTATATTTTTCAATAATTAGAAAGCTCGTAAAATTAGCTTTCTCAAGATGTTAAATTTATTTCTGATTAATAAAAATACAAAATTACGAGATTTTACGGACAGGAAAAAGTTTCTCGTATGGCCGCATCGGTTGTTCTGTTACTATTTTAGGCTTACAAAGCGCTTCCGGTTAAACTGGAAATGAGAACAATATGCTTTTTAGGAACACCCTTTATACATATTTATTAATAGACTGAAAGTTTATAATTATCTGTTAAATAGTTTAAAATAGGTTAAAAGTATTTCAGTCGCTAAATTTGACAAGTAACTGTCACTAAAACTGAATATAAGTTAATATTAAGACATTAAATTTGAAAAGTACAACGTACTATTATTTTGAAAGGTTTTATCCGAGGGGTTATACCAGCAGTCAATGTACAAAAATTGAGTTGTCAGCGGTAGTCATCTGCAGTCAGTGGCAGCCATAGCATATGCAGTCATAGGCCGTCAACTGCAGTCAATGTACAAATTCATAACAGTGGTTGACCCCTCGGTTTTATCATAACCTAAATTAGTTGTAGATGCACGCGACTTTTAACTATACCTGTACCTAACCTGAATTCTTGATTATTATTGGACGAATCTTTTCCCGCAAAAGAAGATTTTAAATAAAATTATTTAAGTAGACATATTTTCCGTAACGCAAAATTAGTTGGTGGGGCTCTATCAATTCGCAAAAATCGGTTAATCAAACAAGGCCCACTCTAACGTAAAAATTATTATTTATTATTATATATTTCTGGGCCACCTTTACTTTTCGCATCAAACTCTGTTTTATTTCGCTAAAGCATTATGGGGCGCTTAAAACCAAACTGGTTTAGGAGATCAAAGAATCAATTACAGACGCCACCTACACTTGAGCCGGTCCTGAATAATCGTTTTCTTTATTAATATGCTAATTATTGATCATTTTATAATAATAATCGATTTAAAATAATAATTGATTCTTAATTCTAATAATAGGTCAATTTTGGTTTTATTGGATACTTGATACTGCAGTACAAAAATGAATTAAAAATAATATAATAAAGGCATTCTAATTTTGCTAAATAGTAGTAGTTGTTTTAATAATTCTTTTAGCAATAAAAAGAAATTTGATATACAAAGTGGAAGATAAGCAGCCGGAGAGTTTGCAAGGTCAATGTTTGTGTTGTGTGTGTCTGTGTATTGGTGACGTTATTGTCTCGCATTCTTTTAGCCGAGTAACTTACCATTTCTATATTCCCTACAATTCCATCATATGAACTAACGATGTACCGACATATAGAGGTCGACGCAAAACTCAGTGCAAATTTCGCGTTAACACTTCTTTAGCGATTAGTACTAAGAACTTAAGTCAAAAAAACCAATATCTCAGGAGGCGTGAAAAGCTTTTATGCTAATTTACTACTTCAGTTATAATGTACCAAAAAATTTTTTGTTTCGTATGGTCAAGTAATTACAAGATGTAATTAAGCCTTTTTGCCCAGTTTTGAAATCCTAATTCTAGTCAGTTATTTTTCTGACTTAAGGTTTTAATACTACTAAGTTATTGCATCTTGTTTAGTATTATAATCTTAAGTCAACTTAAGATGTTATGATGATTTATATATTTAACTTAGGGCAGTATTAAGAACTTAAGTCATGCTTTTTATATATGAAACTAACACGTTATTCGAAAATTATAGTTTTTATTGTTTATTAATACATAAAAAAAAGCATAATAAGATCATGTTTCCTCAAATTCAATTAAATCTGGATCCTCTGCCGTTAGTTCGTCATTTGTTGTTAAATCTTGATAAAACTGGTGAAAAATGGGTGGAACTAACGGTAGAAGATCCAAAATATCTTTCTTTTTCTCTTTCGATATTGGTACGCTATCGAAATATTTCTGCTTGACTGGCATACTAACACGGGTGTTTCTTCTTAAAAAACTAACTTTTTCTTTATGTTCTTCATTTAATAGCGAATCGGTATAGAATAACATTCCTGTTTCATTGGCTCGATATTGCAACCAGTTTACATCGTGAATCTTAAAAGCCTCTTTATTAATATTTTTTTTTCGAAAAACCAGTGTGTTTGTTAAAAGTGCTGCAAAATCTAAAAAATTGTTTTGGGTCATTTCGATCACTTTGAATTGATTTTTCTTTCCAGTTCCTCTTACTAACTGGAACGAGTCATGTGGGTGATACACGGATGTAGTCAATCTCTTCTTTTGTTTTTCTATCATGGAGTGATCGACGTCACACTCCATGTGCGTATGCCCTGGCTCAAGAAACTTATGATTGATGACTTTGATATGGTCAGATTCAGCCATAAATTTTAGAAACATTGCAGAAACGTGGCTATTTTTGTTCTGGCCCTGACATGTATCCGAATAGAACGTTACTTCTTCTACTATTGGATCTATATTTTGCAAATGGATATACAAACAAGACGCAATTTCATTTGCCCCCCTTCCTGCAATAGCTTCGTGCCACATATAATTAGTGGACTCACCACTGCTGTTATCATGAATTGTAAGATTGAAAGTCCATAATTGGCGTTTATAAAACGCCACCGATGACGAAATAAGAGGAGTTGGTAAGCATTGCTGCAGATCAAATGAAAAACATTTTTTTTTATTATTTGCCTGTGCTTCCGTTTTGTCGTTTTTCTTTACCGAGTACGCCAAATCTGCTCTCTCCTGATGCAATTTTAACTCTTCTTGACTTTTACATTTTTCTTCTTCACTGTTGCTTACTTTAATTTTCATAGCAAGGGTGTCACATTTGCTGCACGTATCGACTGAAGGCTTTTTAAATTTTAAATTAGTTTTGTGGAACTCACGTTCGTACACCATTCTCGACACAGGCTTTGGATGCGTTTCTTTGTATAATTTATACATGATGGTCAAATTTAGGTGGGTTGGTAAATATTTTTTATCATTGGTCTTACGAGTATAATGACTCTCGTAAGCCGGAAAAGAATAAATATGAGTAAGAACTGCTTCTATTTCTTTGGCAGTTTTCTTGTTTACAGAGGAACTTTTACCACGTGCATCGTTATTAATAATGCCTGATGTACTCTTTTGCTTATTTTGAAGTGTATTTCTTACAAACATTTCCTTTTCATCAAGCGTTGAACAAAAACAAGCTTTGCAAACAGGTACACTTTTACCATTAATTTGAAAAAAATACTCATATGTGAAATTTCTAACTTTTACACTTCCTGGTTTTCTTTTGCGTGTTGTTTGCTTATCTACATTTTCTACCAAACTAGCAATAAAGCTCACTCGTTTGTCGTGGTTTCCTAATTGCCAGTATTCTTTAAAAATTTTTTTTCTTACATCTTCATTTAACAATAGGTGGCATTTCTTTCGGCAGGTTTCTAAAGGTTTTAGTTCTCTTGCATTAACTGGCTTTCCACTTACGTTTATATACGACTGGCCGGTATTTAATAATTTCTTTCTCTCTTTACGAACAGCTACACTCCATTTCTTTGCAGGTTTCTGATTTTGAAGTTCATCGGCTATAACATAAAGAAAATTAAAAATTTTGAACAGTTGCCATTTAGACTTAACTTACATGGAATAACTGTATTTGTTGTTGATGGACCTGCAATGTTTAAACCACTCGATTCCAAATTTTCTCTTTTGGTTTGCGAGTTTTCTGAATTTTCGTTTTCTGAACCATTATCAACTGGTTCATAATTGGGATCGAAAACGCTGTCGTCGGAACTAAATATATCATCCCGTTCTGAATAATTAACAGGTACGGGCGAAGATGACGTCGAGCATGCTGTTACAAAATTAAAAATTAAAATTCTCTGTTTAGTTATACCTTAAAATTTCCTTACAATAATTTTTAATAGATTTTGTTAATGTTGATGGTCCTGCAACTTCTAAATTAATTAATTTTAAATCCGAGGACTGTGGGTTATTTGGATTGGTTAGCAACGGTAAATTATTTTCTTCTGAATTCTCCGAATTTGGAGGAAGTGAGGATGCTGTAGAGCATGTTTTAGCTATAACAATAATTAATAGTGGCATTAGCTTTAGACAAAAAATTTTAAAGTTAATTTTTTTTTAAATTCGAGATAGGTATAATACTTACTTTTCTCCGGGTGTTGATTTAAAACCATTTCTACAATGCGTTTGGATCTTGCACTCATTTTTTACACTAAACGCACTTTACACTTTTGAAAAATTAATTTTAGATACTTCTAGAACAAGAAGACAAAACCAACTAAACTGTCTGTAAATACCTATAGTACATTACTATGAATAGCAAATTTTTTTTATATAATCTCCACCTTTATTATCAGAATAAGGACAGCAAAGCTACACATTTTGTGGTGATAAGTCCATTATTTATTTATTTTAATACTATCTAGTTGTTTACTTCATAGTGTCTGCAATTTTTTGTCTCGGTTTATATTATCAACTCAAAATATCGATAAAGTTCTTTGTCGAAATAAATTGTGTGGAATAATTATTATTGTTAATAATAATTAGCATAGTTACTAAAGGTGTATAGTTAGTGCAGATGTTATGCATTATATTTATAGTTAGTAAAAATTTTCTTAAATTCAGTTAACCAATTTATTGACGCAATTTTACATTATTTACAAGTCATAAAGTTTAGTAAGTAATTAGGTAATATAAAATAAATTTTCATAGAAAATCAAAAATATTAAAAACTAAACATTGACTTAAGGTTTTAGTACTACGCGTACCTATATTATAACTACGATTATTGTGTTTCGTATTAACACCGTAAGTCGACTTACGTTGTTATGAATATCTAAAAAGTTACAATGCGTTTTAAGTTTTTAGGATTTACATCTCTGTTTCTCTTATTTAAAACCATTGACTTAAGCTGTTAATACTAATCGAAAGCGCGTAAAATTTCCTATAATATGCTATATAAAACCGAAAAACGCAAATTATTGACTTAAGTTCTTAATACTAAACGCCAAAGACTTGTTAACATGACAAATGTTCCTCTATTGTATTGGTTCCTTTATGATAATATGTAAATATTTAGTTATGTCTATGGGTTATGTTCAATTAATAATGTTATGTTGTGACACTGATATATATCCAGCGAACATGCACATTAGGCGAGCGAAGACTAACTGTTTCATTTTCGTGTCGTTTCTTGTTTCTTATCCAATTCCAAGAGTATCTTCTCTTTGATATGATCTAAAATACGCCACCTTTTAAATTACAATTTGCATGATATGCAAATATTTAGTTATGTCTATGGTCTATGTCTAATTAATAAGAGTAGGTTGTAACACTGACATATCCAGCGGACATGCACATTAGGCGAAGACTAACTGTTTCATTTCCGTGTCGTTTCTTGTTTCTTATCCAATTCCAAGAGTATCTTTTCTTTGATAATATCTAAAATACGCCACCTTTTAAATTACAATTTGCATAATATGCAAATATTTACTTATGTCTATGGTCTATGTCTAATTAATAAGGGTATGTTGTGACACTGACATATACAGCGAACCTGTCTATTAAGCAAATATGAAAATTTTCGTCTCCGTGTCGCTTCTTGTTCCTTACTTAATTATTCTTTGCTACTATTACGAAAGTATACAGTGAATACCATTAACAACGCAACATAGCCAACATAACGTCGATTGTAAGATATTGTTATAGTTCGTTTATATGACAACCTCTGACAGCAATGTTAAATCGCGTTCCATTTAATTTGCAACACCAACATGCAGTTCATTAATTTCAGATAATAATTATTATAAAGATCGAAATTAGACGATCGCAAAAGTTGGTGTCAAAGTTTTCTCGTAGGTGTTTTTTGAGAAACTTCACGTTTTACACCTCTTCTTAGACCAAAATATTTTTTTATAAGATTGAAAGAAATGAAAAACGTGAAAAATACAAGTCTTAGGTATCGTTATTGAAACCACCACAACTTATACAAGGAGATGAGGAAACGCTTATGGACTTCTGCTTTCCGATGGTCAAAAGGATCAACAATAGCCCACAGGATTTTTAAATAAAATATTATTTATCGATGAAGCGAGATCGCGCCGGCAATTTATTTTGCCCCCTGGTCCTATCCAACGACGTAGAAAAATTTGGTTTAAGTAATTTCGCACTGCCATTGTGTAGTGAGGTGGAGGCCCGTAGTGCTGAAACTAAATTTCATCCGTATTCAAATTAATGTAATTCTCACGAGAAATAATTCTATTATTCAGAAGAATATTTTTGTTCCTTTAAATTGCCTTTAATAAAGAATGATCCCATTATATCATTTTCTATTAACCTGCCTAAACATTCACTTTTTAGGGTCTGTGGCTTCTTGACGTAAGATGCAGGTGCAGTTGCTCCAGTATCTAAAATTTTGGTTATTTTACCTCTTCACGTAAATTGAAAGTTATTGCTTCATCCGTAAATAATATGTTTAAAAATCGAACGTCGGAAAGCAAAAGTCCGTACGCGTTGTCTCCTCTCTTTGTGTAAGTTTCTGGTGGTTTTGAAAACGATAAGCCTCGTATTTTTAATGTTTTTCATTTCTTTCAATCCTCCTAAAAAATTGGCCTAATGATGCGTAAAAAGCTTTTTTTAAATTAAACCTATGAGAAAGCCTTACACCAACTTTTAAGATCGTCTAATTTCGATTTTTATAATTATTGTTATCTAAAATTAATTTAAATGGAACGCGATTTAGCATTGCTGTCAGAGGTTGTCATATAAACGAACTGTAACAATATCTTACAATCGACGTTATGTTGGCTATGTTGCGTTGTTAATGGTTATTCACTGTATACTTTCTAATTAGAATCTTAGCGTTTTAGGGCTTGAAAATAAAAGAGTGATTCTGATCTTACAGAACTCTAGCAGTTGCGCCCAATAACGTGGATCTCACATTTTCTATTTTCGAAACTTGTCAGTTTTTTAAATTTTTATTATTTTAAGAATAAAAAATGTACAAATGTATAAGATGAGGTTAACTATCCAAAAGTAACTACTCTTTCTAGAACAAAGGTATAAAAGGTTTCTGATAATATGTGTGTCTTTGAAGTTTCAACCAGAGGAAAACAATCTTTGAATAGCTTAAAAGTCATGTCAGACGATATAAGATAATGTACTTCAAGATAAAAATCAATAAAACGATTTAAAAAAGTACAGCACTCGAGGTGCATTATTGCATACTGCGTTGAAATTATTGTAGAAGAATTTTATTCTTACCTACAACCAATTCAATAGCTTTCGTAAATACTTTGTGATTTTGATTAACCTTTTCCACTTAATTTTATGAGAATTGTTGATTATGTTCGAATTTGTTTAAAGGTCGCTCAATTTTTTTAAATTCAATAAATATCTCTTAGCACATCTCTAATCTTACGCAATAATTGATAAAGCATATCCGAGTTTATTTATAGAACTGTTCAATTTGGAAAGTTGATATTTACAGAGTGCGTGACTCTCAAACCACTGCGTAAATAAATTTCAGATAAGGGGTTAAAAATTTAAATAATAGGAATATATGAATATTATGTGACTGCGACTGTCATGCTCATTGCTCATAATTGTTGTAGGTATTTTGTTTCCTTTGTTATTTATTTTTTTGTGTGAAATTTAACAGAAATCGGACCACTTATGAACTTAAAATTTGGAAATAACTTCACTTTTTTAAATGGAACATCCCAGAACACTGTCAGAGGTAACCTAAGAAGAGCAGCAGCGACCATTATTCAGGAGTTTCAGAACTTCTATGTAATGATATTACCTACTGAAACCAAGAGCCAATTGGCTTTTTCATATGAGAAGCAAATTTTAAGACATTAAAAATCATTTTCTTTCTCTTTTGAACCGAATCTTTTGAATCTTTCGACGCAACGTTTTATTATTTATGCACTAGTTAGGTTAGCTTGTGTTTCTGAATCTTAATACTACTTCATAGTTCAAATAATTTTTTTCTAAATGAACTTCTCAATCCTAACTTTGTTAGCTAAACCATCTTTCGTTTAATTAAATTAATCATATACAGTGTAAACTTTTAAATACGGGTTTCTATAGGTTTTTTCGTTTGCCTTGCACTAACTACTCCTCCTCTTGACTAGGAGTAAGAAAAGCAGAACTGAACATGAACTGAACACGTTACACCGGTCAAAGGCATGCTCAAACGATAGTTTACTAACGGTTCCGAGCAACCAGTACAAGACAAACGAACAGACCTTATTATTGGTAGCAATGACAGTAAAGACTTGCGGGTGTTTTTGGACATTTTCTACAAAGATACGCTCACCAGATGCTACGTAGGCTTTAATCAACCCCGGACTGGCCCGGTCGGCTGAACGACGATCGCAGGTGAGCCCAAGTAAGATTGGGGCCAAGTGAAAATAAATGCAAAAATCAAAATGACGAAAAACGTTCATAACAAACATACAATGTGTTTCACTTTAGATGAGGACACATCTAAGCTCGTTGACCTTGAAAATTCCAAAAAATTTCGCCTACGGCACTATAGACTTTGTGGTAAATCTTTAGAAGTCAGGTGTGATAGTGTCTACTCGCTACGTCACTGCATTTCGGGCCAGTGGGGCCAATCACTAACCAATCCGGCCCTGGTTTTAATAAGGCATACTAACCCATATACCGCTTCCCGGAGTAAAAATATTCAAATCATAGCTAATATTTTCTGTTTCCTGCTTATTTTTGATGTCCCAAAATTCTAAACTTTCCGCTTCTCGTACTTAAGAGGTGTTAAGGGGTTAAGATGTAATAAAAATGAAGCCTTGAAACAATTAACTAATATGTGACCTAGTAGTATTAAGTTAAGTTGATATAATTAAAAAATAAGTTTATGAAAATTATGTAATTCGAGTGTAGATGAGGTGTGATGCGTTGAAATATGTCTTTGATAAGATGTGTCATTTAGTTTAGATATCATTAAATAATTAATTACGTGTAAAACATTGACAACTACAAACTGCGGGTTTCATGTTTACTCTTAATTACTATACTTATAATCCAATCAAATTAAACACAAGTATGGTGTAACCTTGGAAAAATTTCCAGGAAGCTTAATTTTTGTATGAACCTTGATATTGCTGTTATAAACAATGTCTCAAAAGTCCCCATCTCCCCATCGATCCGACCCTGCTAAAAATTCAAGAAAATATGAATATCTTGTAAACTATTGATTTTTCGCCAAAAGTAGCAATTACCAAATTAGTAGCTCATAAAATTTCATACAAGAAAAGTTTATTACTATCACTCAGTATCCTAAGTTTGCTGCACAAAATAATCCTTAAGAAGAAGATAACCTTAAACGCTTAATTGGTTTATGTTTCAGGTATTGCGTTTAGGTATAGTAAACCATAACCCAATTTAAAACATAATTCAGTTCTTTATCACTCAACGCAAAAATATATAGGGTGTTACATTTAGAAGAATCTTGTTTTCGTCACTTGAAAATAACAAAGTTTGTTCTTTTCAAAAAAAACACCCAGTAGAATAAAATCAATTTTCCAAATGACAAATGCCAAATGATAGAGGATAGTTTGTGTTTGTACTACGTAGGAACCAAAAATCTTTCCTTAACTTACAAAAACAGCCACTCGGCAATTTTTTCCAACAACTCCTACATTATAAATGTATTGAAATTAGGATTCGTTTGACGACTTTTATAAATGCAGAAGTCGCTTAAACAAATCACAGGGTGGTTGTTTTAGCAGGTTAAGACAAGATATTTGCTGTCGACGTAGTTAAGACTACCCTCTATGCTTTCCTATCAAAGAAAATTGATTTTATTGTACAGGGTGTTTTTTGAGCGGAACAAACTTAGTTACATTCAAGTGAAGAAATTTTGATTTATTTAAATATAACACCCTGTATATTTTTGTGTAGAGTGATGAAAATCTAATTATGTTTCAAATTGTTCTGGGGTTTACTATATCTAAACTCGATACCTTCGAAGATAATGATCTAAATCAGTATATTCGGTTTTCTTCTTTCTAAAGTATTATTTTGGCAGCAGACTTATGACCCCGAGTGATAGTAATACAACCTTTGTTGTAGGAAATTTTAGGATCTACAAATTTGGTAATAACTATTCTTATCGAAAAATCGATAGTTTACGAAATATTTTGGAAAAACTGCATTGTCTTATCTTCCTCCGCCTATAAAATTTTTAGCAGGGGTCGGATCGATGGGGACTTTTGAGACATTATTTAGAACAACAATATTAAGGTTTACTCAAAAATTCAGCTTTCTGGGATTTTTTCCGAGGTCACATATTAATTTGATTGGACTATTAGTTACTTATATTCTGTTACCTTTTAGATTTTCATACAGTGTGTCTCTTTTTCATTATAGGTAAAAAAGTACTTATTCTTTATAAAAAGTTGTGCTTCTTGAGAAACCTCAGAATCAATTCTTAAATTTAAGTTTGAACTTACATAGCGTCAAAAAAACTCAACAGTTTTTTGAACAAATGCAAAAAATAAAACATTTAAATTTAAATTATTCAACTTAAACTCAAAAAGAATTGATTCTGAGGTTTCTCAAGATGCAAACCTTTTTATAAAGAATACTTTTTTACTTAAAATTGGCTTTTTCTCGAAATTGTTTAGACATATTCGGACTTCGGACCATTCTGACGGAGAAAGAGTCCAAAAAATTTAGAGAAAAAGCTTAATAACTTTTTTATTTAAAAATTTATTTTAAATATTTTTGCATATTTGGGGGAGTTTGAAAAGAAGCAAAATAAAAATAAAAATAATTTTTTTTCTCTATTGGCAACCCCATCCGGAGACACTGTATACCTAAGTTGACCTACTTTTTGCTGTTTAATTTAAAAATCCCAGTTTGAGTCCAAAATGTTTTCTACGTTAAATAGATAATAGACTAGGCGCAAAAGTTAAAGTATTTTATGCAAGCGGCATTTCATATAACATTTTGGTAACCGATGTTTTCCCAGTATTTCAACCCTGCTGAATACGAAAATTGCGGTTATCAAAGCGAAATCTTAACCGGAAGCGTGATATTCAAGATGACACCCAAGATGTCAGTTTTGTTATTTTTGATGGAATCATTATGGACAATTAAGACAAATATTTTTATTGGTTCGGATAGATAATTTTATACCCTACAATTTTTATTAGAAGTAAAATTATCTTCAGATCACTCCTAAAAGAGCTAGAGTCGATAAAAGCACCAGTGTTGTATAAACCGTCTTAATACATAAAGCACTATATGGAAGCATCTTGGTGAGTTCAGCGAGGTAGCTTTCCCAGTATCCAGCTAGGATGTATCTGTTAAAACATGATCAGAGCAAATCAAGTCCATAAAAGTCGATCATAAAGAGGATATTGCGTCTTCTGTTTTGACAACACACGGTGCTTCTCCCGACTCTCTAGACCCTTAAAGAGTGATTTTACTGTAATTTTTTGTAGACCATAAAATTATCTATCCGAGCTAACAAAAATATTTGTTTTAATTGCCATAATAATTAATCCATCAAAATAAATAAAAAGAGCAAACATGTATATTACGACGATTTTTACGCACAAGATGTCTTTAGCTGGCTTTCGCTCCTTAATAAGCAATCTTACGGTACTTTTACATTTAATAATAATTGTAGAGAACCTTGTATATCTAATTCAATCAAAACAGTTGTCCAAGTTTCAATAATAATTCTTCCATCCAAATAAATCTTAATTAATAAAGCAGACAACCTAGTCGCCATCTTGAATATCGCGCTTCCGGTTTAAATTTCACTGTGGGTAACCGCAATTTTTGGATTCAGGGGGGTCGAAATATTGGGAAAACATCGATTACCAAAATGTTATATGAAATTCCTCTAGTATTTCGATACTGGGATTTTGTTCCAATTTCACGGTGCTTCTTCCGACTGTAGCTCCTTAAGGAGTGATCTGAAGATAGTTATACCTCTAATAAAAATTGTAGAGTATAAAATTATCTATCCGAACCAATAACAATATTTGTCTTAATTGTCCATAATGATTCCATCAAAAATAACAAAGCTGACATCTTGGGTGTCATCTTGAATATCACGCTTCCGGTTAAGATTTCGCTTTGATAACCGCAATTTTCGTATTCAGCAGGGTTGAAATACTGGGAAAACATCGGTTACCAAAATGTTATATGAAATGCCGCTTGTATGGTTAAGGATACGTTTTTTCCGATAACAGTCCTAGTCTATAACCTTCCCTACAAGCCATCTACAGACATTCAGAAGTTGCAACATGATTAAATAACTTACAAACTTTTCAAACATTAGGAGAAAATCTCTATATTCTTATTGATTTTATATTTTTGACTTTTTGGATATTCTGTTTCCAATCTGTACTTTTACTGCAACGTACTACTAAACTGGTGTTCAAATAATTATTTAAAGGCTCCAGCATGGGTATGTATGATAAACACTCAGAAATAATACGCTGCGTGTGGCTGCGTGATTATGTACCGATTTATGCTGATAGTTTACATGTACTTTTCAATAGCCACAACTTGTGATTACAATTTACTTACAATAATAATTAATAAAAAAAATAATGAGTGTAAACCTTGAAAATAAATAATTTTGAACTACTCTTTTAAATGTTCATGTATGTGTCTTTATTTGAAATAAATATTACCATTTAACATTAATGTATTAGATTATATAACTTACGTCTGTTTTTCAAGTTTATCACTTGTTTATCACTTACAAAATCAAATTTTTATGCTATTGTACCAATCACTAATGATGATAACTGTTGATTAAATATTTAATTTAAATTTTCATACTGCTAGCACCACGTAGTTTTTAAATCTTCAACTGTTCGTTCGAAATTCTATAATTTCTACTATTTAAACCCGCGTTGCAATAGATGGCGCAGGCATGTACAACTTGAAAAGTCGCTGAAGTTCATTTGATTTTTTAATTATTTTGTATACCTACTTTTATACTAATTCTAATTACTTAATAATAATTAACACACTTTTTATTACTAATTAATTACTTTGGCTAATAATAGGTAAGACAAGAACTGTTAAAAATCACAATTTAAAAATTTTTTATTTTTAATCTAATAATTACAAAAATCTTTAAAAGGTCTAGTTTTTTTTGTTATTTGTTGATTGTTAACAATTAAAACTGTAGAAACGAATTCGAAAATTCAAATAATAAAACAAGAACAAAACAGAAAATTAAAAATTTGTTTGCTTACACCAAGCTTATTATGTATTTTGAATTTTGTATTCGTAGCTGAACCCATGGGACTGTGTTGATTGCAATGATCAGTGCCGGATTTACGTTTAAGCTGCACAAGCTATAGCTTAGGGCCCCACTTTCTTGGGGGACCCAAAAGGGTCTTCAAGGTATCAGAAAGTCATATTTGGTACTGACATAATATCTGGACTTATAAAGGGCCTCATATCTCAAAAAGCTTAGGGCTTTATCAAGTCTAAAGCCGGCCCTGGCAATGATAGCTGGTGTAAACGCTTTCTTATTAAACTTAATTATTTAATTCAATTCATAACCTAGGACTGCAATGGGTTTTTTATGCTGGTTAGATATACGTCTTTGTTTATTGTTGTAAACCTTATCTTGGCAGAAGTTTTTGGTCTTGCTGTCAAGAAAGTGCCAAGACAAGAAACTAGTCTTGTCTTGATGCTTTTATGTATTTTTCATGATTTTTAATTTTGTGACCTATTCGCCTATTGGAATAGTCCTGGAACCTGGAATGGATTCCGGGGTTTGAAATTGAGTAACTTCTTTTTTTTCTATTTCTTAAAAGTATCTGTTATCATGACTCCGGGCCGTAGATAGACTATTTTGTCAGGGCAAGCTCAAAAAATTTCAAAGCAGCTATAAAGGCTCAAATTTTCCTTATTTAGATCTACCTACACCAAGATATTTTCTTTCGCAATACTTTCGTTGATTTTGTTCCTTGTTCGTACTTATACATAAAACTCTATGCAAGAAGGACAATTAGACATTCGTTGGTGGCATATAGAGAGTCGCTGTGGGCGGTTAATCCTTGTCGATCCTTGTATACTCACAAGTCGCTGTGCTACAGCCAAAAACTCTAGCAGTCTCCAATAAATTATACGTTTCTCGGTTCTCTCTCTTTTGGGTTTTTATAAGTCTGTTGACCACTTTAATCTCTTCTGAGGATGGAAGTTTTATGCCCAAAAGTTTGCAATAATTTTACCTTCTTCTATTAGAAGAGAATATCATCATGTCAGATTCTTGGGAATACACATGGACTAGAACCTTAATTGGTCGCAGCACTTGAAAGAAATTTCTAAGAAGATCTCCGGATACCTATACATTTTGAGAAGATTGAACAAGGAGGCAACTTTCCAAAACAACCAAAACAGCTTACTACGCTAAGGTGCAGAGCCTCTTAAACTTTTTTTTACGGAGGTAGGAGAGCATCTTCCCGGCGAAAAAACCACGCCAGCAGTCCGCACTGGATCGGTGGTGTCAGATTTTTACTGCCTACAAAACTCCTCCTCGAGGGACCATCGTACAGTACCTGGGACCGCGCTATCTCCTGGGTTATGCGTGCCTACCGTTTTGTACCCCTCCTTTACAGCTAGGGACTTTAGTTTTTGTATCCTATCCATAATAGCGGAAGGCTCACTAAGCGGTGCGTTCATTCTTATTAAGTTCTTTCTTTCGTTGTTCCTATATCTCCTCCAATGTCTACCGCTTCGGGGAAGCTGCATTTAGCAAATCTGGAGAGTCTCCCTGTCATATCCCCGTCTCCGGAGTCTACCCAGACCGCCATGACGTCTGGGCCTCCATGGATGAAGGGGTTTCCCTCTACCACCTCCGTGTGCTTGTAGTTCTCTTCTGCTTGCTCAGTTTGTGTCGCTGTGCAGTCCTCCGTTTGGGTGTTTTGTGTTGTGGTTTGGGTCGTAGTTTGTGTTCCCCTAGCTACCATGGCTGTCGTTCTCTGCCCTTTCCTCTTCGTGTTTTCTGGGTCGGCTCTTTTATCCGAGACGTACGCCTCCCAACTTCTTCGTAAGCCTTTCTAAGAATCCTTTACTTGCCGATGTCTCCTTTTTAATTTCAACCTTTGTATTTATGTTTTTTGTTATTAATTATGGAGTGTGTTGGCACTCTTGTTTAGGAGTTTAAATAATTCCTCGATGTCTTTTTCGCATTTGAGAGTTTTGAGGTCCTCAGCTTCTTGGCTGATTGGAGAGTCGGGCCCTTTTTTCCTCTTTTTTGGGTTCAGCTCCAGCTCTGTAGTTCCATGAAAAATCCTATCATCGAGGTCGCCACTCGACATGCTCCTATGTGGAGGAGAGTGCCTAGTCTTGTTGCTTCTATCTCCAAAAGGACATATCGTGCCGGTAAGTAACGAAGAATCCGAGGGGCAGCCCGTCACGAGGACGGGGGAGGATTCACCGGTACCTCCCTGGGGTATAATATTTTTACTGTTCGCTTCCATTATAAGTTTTATGGGCTGGCTTACGTTCCATTCACGTCCTTGTTCTTGCGGTTGTTATCGGTTTGTTTGCGGTGGTGGCTTCGGCACCGCACCGAACCTTGCCTTTCGAGTCCGTTTTAATCGCGTTTGTCGTTGTCCATTGATCAGTCCGGCGTGGCCGCATGCTGGGCATACCCAGTCTTCGACTTGGAGGCATCCCGCAGCGGTTGACCTCATCTCGGTCTCGGCGTTGCTGCCGCGAGAACGCTCCGGTCACAAGGACTCGGTGGCGCCTCTCGGCAGTTGGCCCCGTCTCGGTCACCTGCGTCGCCGCCGCGAGCAGATCCCCGCCTTGAAGCATGGTGAAATCTCGCGGCCGATTGATGTTAACGATCGCTTGTTTGTTTCTTCGAAGTCCTCGATTGACATTGCCTTTTTTTACTAACTAAGCATAAAAGACGCGTAGAGCAAGGCCACGCGAGGGCCTTATCGGTATACTTTTGTTTACAAGAAATTTAAAAATTCAACCCAAGCGCAGACTCAATGGGCGCTTTTGACCAACCGTTTGCCCGATTTTAACATGAAAAGTTATAAGGCGTCCGTCACTAGAGTTTAATGTCGTTTAAAAAACGCGACAGAAGAGCACCCTGTATGTTAGAGTTTTCTTCATGAACTGTTTCTGTAGCTTCCCCGTTGGTTTAGGGGTAAAAAGACCCTTTTTAAGCTATAAAATCGTGTTTTGCACTTTTTTCCCGTTTTTCCCCTTTGGGGAGTTCGCACAGTATATCTATATCACTATCTAAAAGGTCGCGAGCGCAAAATGTAATTATTTACGGAGATATCGAATTTTAACTAAAAAAACACACTTCGGACCACCCTGTATGTCACTTTTATTTTAATTATCATTGAAAACTTCAAAATTCGATATTGCCCAAAGTTTGAGGGCGTAAGCACCAAATATTTTTTAAAAATGTACAAAAAATTTCTCTACCTTACAAAATTGCCTCTTAAGCTATGGAATCTTGATATGGGGTAAATCAGCAGAAGCAAAGAAATTGTTTGTCTTACAGAAAAAGTGCGTCAGAACCATTGAACAAAAAATTAATCAGGAGACCTGCAAACCACTTATATCATAAACAGAATACTTACCGTTCCTAGTCTACACATAAACGAGTACCTCAACTATATGTACATGCAAAGGAATATATTGAAGAACCGCAGCGACATTCATCCACCAGAGTGAACTCACCACCACCAAAAAAGCTACACAAGAATGCTTCGATTATTGGGGAGTAAAATTCTACAACAAGCTACCAAATACGGTAAAGGAGCTGCCTCCAACACTATTTGAAAAAGCGGCCAAGGCTTTCCTTGTGGACAGGGCTTACTAAGATTTCCTGATAAATGAGGTGGTTATTGTTTCGCTGGGATTGTAATTGATTGTCTCTTTTTTGTGTGGTTATAGTTTGTTGTTTAAATTATTTCGACTATCATTACTTGAATGTATAATTATATATAGGTACCGGGTGTTGAATGACTTACCGATACATAGGACAATAGCACGTAAAAGCACATTTTCATAAATTCCTGCTTCCCTAATTGTTTTAGAGCAAATATGAAAGAGTCAAAAATAATGTAGAATTAAAAACTAGAAATGATAAAAGTAGATATTAGATTTCATCATGCTTTTACTTAAAGAGCAAAAAAGACTTTAGAAGTTGTTAAAATTTTCATTAATCAGGATATCAATTTGAATAACAAGCCATAATTTCATTGTGTATCGTAGCAACATTTAAATCGCTACCCTGATTAACGAAATATTTAACAACTTCTAAAGTTTTTTTTGATCTTTCAGTAAAAGCATGATGAAATGCAATATCTTTATCATTTCTAATTTTTTAATCTGTATCATTTTTGGCTCTTTTATATTATTGCCCTAAAACAATTAGGGAAGCAAGAATCTATAAAAACGTGATTTTACGTGTTATTGCCCTATGTACCGGTAGGTCATTCAACACCCGGTATATATAATTAAAGTGATCAAATTTTATTTACTTTATAAGACGAGACATGTAAAAATTGATAGAAATATGATATGATATTATATGATATATGTTTTCTCAAAATCAATGTTTTTTTCTTCGGCACTGGAAACTGCAATTAGGAGCTTATTACGAAATTCTTAGCAAACTCTGGCTAGGACAGACTCAAAATTTTTGCAAAAACGCTCGCAAATTTTTGGTGTAACCCTGGCTACGTCCCTGTTATGACTGAAGACGATCCTTGTTCTAAACGCCACAATACGGAAGAGAGATACCAATTTGTGCCCTGATTTAACTGCAATTTTTATTTTTGCACTTGATAACACTAATTAAAGTTATCCAAATTTGTCTAATGACATTAACCAATAATTTAAATCATAATATGTAATTTCCAAAATAAATTGTTTTTAATACTTTAATTAGTGAACAAAATTTTCTACAACTTATATAACTTTTATATTTTTATACATGAATGTGAAAAATTTATGTTTTAATTGCCAACATTTTCAAGCTTTAATTAGTTTTAAAATACCTAATTATTGACCCTTATTTAAAAGATTGCGAGTATGTAATTGTATCAGTTTACAGAAAAGCTATTTTGTTTTATGGTAGAATTATTACTTTTTTTTAATAGTCAAAATATTATAAATAGAATTTTATTGTTATTTAAGTATCGAGTTAGACTCAGTTAGACTACTTTACAATAACCATTTGGAAGGGTTCGTTAAAATGATTTACTAACCGAAATCTAAAAACTGAAAGTATTAGATAATATTCAATTCTAACAATGGTTAATTATATATTTTTTACACACTTTTTTCCCAACTTTTATTATTATCTTATAGAAAAAATATAAATGATTTTATGTTAGATCAAACGATATCAGACGTAGGTATAGGGTAGGTTTTCGTTTCCAAGTTACAGGCGAATAATAATCATTGGTTAAACACCAGTTGACTTGACATATTTTCTCCTTTAAACTCTCTTACTCTCATTTAAACCCTACTTACTCCTTTAATTCTCTTATTCGTAAGCCCCCCCCCCGTATTTTTGGTATAAAAAAGCTTAAGCTTAAGCTTAATCGATTCTGAATTGCTGGCATGTCATCATTTAATTAATTCTTACGAAATTCGTCCAAGATCAGATTTTCGGATCAGATCCGAATTTTCGGTCTTGAATGTTTTCATATTTTTTTTAATAAGGGATTTAAGAATATTGGGTTGCATAACCCTAATTTTATTGTATTGTGGTCGTGCTTCCTTTTATTGCTCAGTGTTGTTTGACGGTGGTTTCTAATAGCTCAATAATTAAAGCAGACGAACATGCATATATGGGAAATTCACCGGAACAGCAATGTTATGATTGAATCTTATAGATTTTGGGGCGGTGAATACGATAAAAATAACGCGCCCGCGTGAGATGTGGGGCTTCACCCCTAAAAATAGGGTTAAAGTGTCAAAATCGCACTTTTCCACCGTTATTTCGTTTTTTCTCGAAAACTAAAGGTTGGAAAAGAATTACTGTGATAGAATATTATTGCTGACACCGAAACGAATCGATTGACATAAATTTTATATAATTTCTTTGAAACTCAACCCCTCCAGGAAGCGAAGAAGTCCTTATAATGCTCCATTTATGATTAGTCGGTTAAAATGTTATTACGGAGACTGTGAACGACCTACAGGAACGTACTTGGGTTTAAATTCTTCTTAAAGCTCCAGAGAACAAGTATAAACCATAATACTATCGAATACTAGTAGTAGTAATAACGAAATTTCCTAATGTTTAAAGGGGTGGGTCGACAATGTGTAAAGAAATTGTATTTCATAAAAACTTATTAAAAAATCAGGGTTTAATATTTTTTTACGAAAATTGCTGCATAAGTTCTATTTGTGTCTGCGAATATGACCTCAAAGTCAAAAAAGAATTCACTCACCCAAACGCTTATAAATGCGTATCAAAGTGCGCCGAGTCGCGTTTTCTTCAATAAAATTACAAAATATTATTTAACGTGTATATATGAAATCACAACAACAAAACACATGTATATGCATTCATATTCACCCATAGTCACCCATATCAACCGAGCTAAAAGGACAAAAGAAATTAAAAGTTGTTGTTTGCGCGCTAGTAAATAAACCATTATGAACAAAAAACAATGAGAACTTTTACGGAACAGCAATGTTAATATTGATTATAATAGATTTTTGGGTGCTGAATACGGAAAAAAATACGCGCTCGTCCGGAGGGTGGGGCTTCGCCCCTAAAAATGGGGTAAAAGAACGAAATTAGTTTTATTTCATTTTTTCTCTTTTTCCTCCATAAGTTAATCTTGGAGGAGTAATAAAATATGATTAGATATTATTATTGGCACTTCAGCAGAATAAAGAACTATACAGGCTGTTTCAAACGAAGTGCGCACTATTGCTAACTTTCTTATTATTAGAGCTACAAAGCTGGTTAAATTAGCAAAGAAGCATAATTTTTACTACTGATTACGATGGTCAACACAAAACAACAATTGAACATCTAGTTTTTAAGATATTTATAAAAATAACTTTTTTTTAATGGAACACCCTGTATATATTTTTGTGTTTTCGAAAAGAACAATGAATTTAAAGTACTGTCATACGAGTTTTGTCCTAAAATGAAAAAAAAATTACCGTTCTCGTATCTACAGTATTAAACGGATACGGTAATAATGGTGCCTTGGTAGGAACACCCTGTATTTTTATACAGATTTGGATTACTGGTAAAATATAGATACTAAACTAGCAAAAATACAGGGTGTTCGTGTCAAGTGACTAATACTGAAAAATACCAGAACGGTAATTTTTTTTTCATTTTAGGACAAAACTCGTATGATGACAGTTTATACTCTAAATTCATTGTTCTTTTCGATAGTGCCAATAATAATATCTAATCATATTTTATTACTCCTCCAAGATTAACTTATTGAGGAAAAAGAGAAAAAATGAAATAAAACTATAATTTCGTTCTTTTCCTTCTCGTAAGAGAAGTTCAAGATTGGAACTAAAATTTGAAACTTAAACAATAGAACATACTACATCATTGGTCATATTAAATTAATTCTGTATAACAAGCCTAGGGAAGTACATCGGCTTTGATTAAAAAGAGCCCTTATGAGATTCGTTTGCTCACGTTATCACTAGCGCGATAGTGGTAAGAATTCCAGCGTTTCCACCAGCCTAGATTATGGATGTACTAAAGAAATAAATAGTAAACGTATTCACCTGTTATTTCGGAAATTTTTCCCAAACCTACTTGAACATCATTTTTAGGAAACTTAATATAATTTTGAAATTTGAAAATATCCAAACCATTCCATATACCACTAGCCGATTCTTCGTTTCCGTAACTTTTTGACTTCTTACCAAGGCCAGTAAATGATTGCAAATTTTTCATAAGCACTTTATCCAGAAAATGTGGAACAGATGTAAGTTTTGTTATTCTTATTATTTCATTTTCGTATCGATCTTTATAAAAATATAAACTATCGCAACTGAAAGATTAAAATCTATACCTTTTACGGCCGTTTTTGTTTCATCTTTGGTAGTACCAGTTAAAAGAGGAATTTTTAGTGTTTTCTTATAATAATATCTAATCATATTTTATTTCTCCTTCAAGATTAACTTATGGAGGAAAAAGAGAAAAAATGAAATAAAACTAATTTCGTTCTTTTACCCCATTTTTAGGGGCGAAGCCCCACCCTCCGAACGAGCGCATATTTTTTTCCGTATTCAGCACCCAAAAATCTATTATAATCAATATTAACATTGCTGTTCCGTAAAAGTTCTCATTATTTTTTGTTCATAATGGTTTATTTACAATGAACTGCACTAGCACGCAAACAACAACTTTTAATTTCTTTTGCCCTTTTAACTCGGTTGATGTGGGTGACTATGGGTGAATATGAATGCATATACATGTGTTTTGTTGTTGTGATTTCATATATACACGTTGAATAATATTTTGTAATTTTATTGAAGAAAACGCGACTCGACGCACTTTGATACGCATTTATAAGCGTTTGGATGCGTGAATTATTTTTTGACGCTGAGGCCATGTTCGCAGACACAAATAGAACTTATCCAGCAATTTTGGAAAAAAAATATTGAACCCTGATTTTTTTATGAAGTTTTTGGTAAAATACAATTTGTTTGCACATTTTCGACCCACCCCTTTAAACATTAGGCAATTTCGTTGTTACTACTATGAATATTCGACAGTATTATGGTTCATACTTGTTCTCTCGAGCTTTAGGAAGAATTTAAGCCCAATCACGTTCCGGTAGGTCAATCACAGCCTCCGTAATAACATTTTAACGGACTAATCAGAAATGGAGCATTTTAACGACTTCTTCCCTTCCTGGAGGGGTTGAGTTTTAAAGAAATTTTATATAATTTATGTCAATGGATTCGTTTCGGTGTCAGCTATAATATTCTATCACAATATTTCTTTTCTAACATTCAGGTTTCGAAAAAAATGGAATGAACGATGAAAAAGTGCGATTTTCAAACTTTAACCATATTTTTAAGGGTAAAGCCCCACATCTCGCGCGGGCGCGTTATTTTTTTCGTATTCGGCACCCCAAAATCTATAAGATTCAATCATAACATTGCTGTTCCGGTGAATTTTATATCAAAATGTTTCATTTATTGAGCTATAATTATTAATTAATAAAATGAACACTAAAGTAAAATCAATTCCTACTGTATTTTGTAATTCAGGTTAACAATAATTATAAAATGTTTGAAATGTTTGAACTACTTTTGATCTAAATCGGTAGTCGGTTTAGTCATAAAAAATTTTAATTAATGTTTTTGATTATGAAAACCACGATCTAGTGCCACATAAACCCTGTTGTTTAAAGAATGTTAAGCATTTACTTTATTATCTGAAATTTATTTTAATCTTTACATATCGAGGGTGGACTTTATTTAACAGTTTGATTACTACGGAGAATCAGATTATATGATTATATTTCATATGATTATATGAAACATCCCACAAAATTATGAAATTATACATAGCTAAACGATTGTCTTCAAAATAGCAGAGCTTTTCAAATGAATTATTGCTAAATCTATGTTATCTTATATTTTATATACAGGCCTACATACTCTTAGTTTTTGGCAAAAATATGTTGTTGAGGGTATTGAGCTTTTTCTAAAAATGAAATTAGGTACATGTTACTTTCTGGAATCTGAAATCTTGAAAATGGCTATTGGGGTGTCTGGGCTCTGCTCTGTCCCGTACCTCCTTCATCGGTCGGAACTGAAAATGAAAAAACATTGATTAAAGGCTGATTTTCACATATAGGGCCGTGCTCGTGCCAGGTTCATGCCGTGCTCGTGTCGTGCTGCGGCCGCGAATCGCGAGCATTTTCACATATAGGTCTGTGTTGTGTTTTGTGTTCATGCTGTGGTCATGTCGTTGTCACTAATAATCTTGCACTAATATAATTAACTAATTCTTCGTTCATAATATAGGTAGATTTATATCTAACTATGCACATTTGACACTTATCCTATGCAGAGTTGTCATATGGAACTTTAAATTTCAAACTATAAGAAGCGACCAACGGGTTGTAGCAAGGTTGTGGTCGGGTTGTTACCAGTTGTTACCGTCGAAACGGCTCAGTCGCATAATAGTACGGCACGGACGCAACCCAGCCCCTCATGTGAAAATCGAAAACTGCACTTCAATGTATTTTTATGGAAATGTCAATTTTGTGATTGACATGGAAACGACACGACTTCAGCACGACACGAACACGGCACGAGCACGGCCCTATATGTGAAAATCAGCCTTAAATGTGTTGTGAAATGTGACCGAAGTTACTGACAATAAACGTTAATCTTTTATGGTGACGGTAACGAGGTTCTTAGGCTCGGTCAAGAATCAACTTGGATCTCTTCCGAAGCCTAGACTCGTTGATGTATTGATGTATATATATTCTATGTATTGATGTATACTATGTATTCCCATTTCTCGGATGAAGTCCTGGATGCTGATCATCTGTAGGTCCCGTTGAAGGTTGCTGTTACGGATGAACCATCGTGCGTTGACGATGGACAGCAGGATCTTGTTCTGTATGGTTTGTATCTTCTTGATGATGGACGCTGATGAGTAACCCCAGGCTGGCAAAAATATATAGATTAGTAGCTTAGGTTAGTGGCATATCCCTTGTGAAGATGTTGGACAGGTGCGGAGATAGTGTGGCACCTTGAGGGTGTTACAAGAAGGGTCAAAATACAACCCTAAGTGGACAATGACTATATCCCAGATCAAAAACTCGCAAGGGGTAGAATTTGACTATCGAACAAGACCGCAAGTTATAGTAAAAGTCCGCTCCTACTACTCTACCGATTTGGGAAAAAACTTTTTTGAATTTTCAAACTGCGATGGAGAAATGGATTGTAGCTCCATTTTGTTGATGTTTATTTATTTATTATTTATTAATAAACTGCACCAACAGAGATAGCCAATTACAGGGTAGTCCCAAAAAATTACATAAACTTAACTTAGAAATAATAATCATTGAAAAATATTTTAACTTAAAAATTCTAGACATCCAGTACAGACAACATCAGAGAGCGATAGAAATTCTTATATAGACCGCACGAAGCTCAAGAAAGAAATTGTCGCGAACAATAATCATCAATATATTGAAAGGAAGAACACAAGCTAATATTTAAATTTGCACTGACTCAACATTAAATCTGGCGGGGATTCGATTAAATCATATAACAAAAGTTTAAGTTTTTTAAAATCATAACAAAGGATATCTAATTCAGTGGATATTATGTTCACGGCAAACGATGATCTATAGAATGGCGAATGTGACATGGCATTTGTTCTGGGTTTGGGAAGATAAAAGATATTATTTGAGCGGCTGCTAAACCTGGGCACCATAAAGTAAAACCATCGAAGCATATCCTGCGATAATTGACAGTTTGCATTAAAAATCTTAAATCTTAGATATAGCAAGGATAATATATTACATTGTATTGATTGTATCATCTTTGGATATAGTCAGGACATCCAAAGCAAATCGGCGTCTCTCCAATGATATAAATTTATATTTATTTAACAAATTAATGTAAGATACTAATGTGGGATAACTACCGGTCACTTTAAAATCATAAAATCTTATAAACCTTTTCTGGATAGCTTCCAGCTGGTCTTTGTAAATTGTATACATAGGATTAAAAATGAATGAACAGTATTCCAATTTGCTTCTAACGTATGCATTATAAAGTGCCAAAAATGATCCTGGATCGCGAAACACAAATGACTTGCGAAAAATGAAACCGAGGTTTCTCCAAGGTTTCTCCACTCTCCAAGTGGATTTTGTAATCGCTGAGATGTGTAAGTCAAAGGCCAGTTTATTGTCGAGCGTCACTCCCAGATCCACTACCCCACTCCTCCTTGACAATTGCTGACCACTGATTTGATAAATAATCGTACATAATTGAATTTATTTTTCTTCTGAAAGACATAACATAACACTTGCCAGTACTCAGAGAGAGACAGTTCGCCCGGGTCCACTCAAGAATCCTATCCAGGTCCGACTGTAACAGTTCACAATCGTGCACTGACTCGATTGTGTGCCATAATTTTAAGTCGTCTGCATATAACGCACAGCACGAATGTTTGATTATCTCTGGCAGATCATTCATTAATAACAAAAGCAGAATCGGACCCAGGTTGGAACCCTGAGGAACACCGGACCCAACCCGATAAGTCACAGATTTTGCCCCTCCAAACACGACATACTGATATCTATCCCCCAGGTAAAAGCCCATCAAGGTTAGGAAATCAAGCGAAAACCCAAAGCCGGCAAGTTTGAAAATAAGCCTGTCATGATCAACCCTGTCGAAAGCCTTAGAGAAATCTGTATATACAGTACATACGGTGCAAGATTAGTAATAACCAACCTGCCTGACATAAACCCATGTTGCAAGGGCGAAAGGTATGGTTGCACATGGTCAACTATTCTGCTGTGTATTATCGCTTCTAAAATAGTAGTCTCCCTACCTCCACTTTTGTAGACTGGACAGATCTTAGTGAATTTCCACCTATCAGGGTAGATTTTCTGGGTTAAACACAAATTAAACATTTTATTTAGAGGTGTTAAAAGAAATTCAATGCAACGCTTATATGTATATAGGAATTTGATCCTCACCCATAGACTTTTTTGACTTGATTAATTTTACGGCTTTCAAAATATCAGCATCTGTTTTACAGTCTATAGTTAGGAAGTAGCGAGTAAAGACATTTAAATATTCTAAATTAGTTGCACTATTTATAGGTAGAATGATTGTCACAATTTGTTGCAAAATTCCTCTATTTTTTTAATAATCAGTCGATTTTTTGTTGGGCAAAACCCAACCTTATCCGATTTGAAATCTGATCACGGATTTGGGCTCCCCGGGGTACCTTCGACCGGGCAAAATATTTTCCACCCCCCTATCTCGCCGTTTTTTCCCACCCCACCTTCCAACTATTTATTAAGTTTTACTCCGGGATAGTCACACCGGACTTGGTTCATTTTTTCTTCCTATTTCTCTTTTTCTTCTAAGTAGTTGTCCGAGATACTCAACCGGGACTTTGTACATCATTGTGCTCCTCAATTCTTCCAAGTTTTGCTCCGAGGTAGGCAATCCGGACTTAGGACAAATTCACATCTCTAAATTTTTTTAAGTCTCGCTCCGAGATAGTGCGTTTCTAAACTTCTTCATCTTTTCTTTTATCGTCTATTCTACTCCGTCCAGTGGGTGTGTGGAGCCAACATCCACGAAGCTTAGATCGTCTGCTACTTTTGAGAGCCACTGTGCCCGCGGTAAAGTGCGTATTAGTGGTCGGGGATTGTTATCGTAATATTAACGGCTGCCGGAAACATTCCGTGCAGCCACCCCCGAGATGTTCGCGTGTGTGTGCGGCAAGTCCTACGGGACGGAAAAAGGACTGAAACAACACAGAAACCGATTCTGCAAAGAGCCCCGCCCGCGCCCACGATCTATCGCTGTGGAACCGGGGCCGGATTTGGAACTTCTCTGCGATGTTTACCCCCGCGAGTTCGCTTCGCTCGCGGGTAAACAACTACACTTGAAGAGGGCACACCCTGACATTTATAATGACAGGATAGAACAGAAGGCCAGGAATGACAGAGAGGCGTGGTCGCGCCAAGAGATTTACGAGATGGCATCAGCCGAGGCCGACTATGACGGCATCCACATTAATGTGCATTTACACACAATGTTTCCTCACCGACTACAGGAAGCCATCAAATACCGAAGGCGCCTTCAGACATATAAAGACTTGGTAATTAACCTGAGGCGAGACAGACAAGAGGCGGCAGGAGGCTCCCCAAATAACATCAGCATTTAGGGGAACCCGTATAACAACTACTCGCCAGACCGGATAATTGTGCCCGACGATATCGCCTCCCCAAAACTAGTGTCTCTGGCGCGAATCTCTCTCTCGTCCCCAGAAAGCAATGATAGAGTAACCATAGATGTAAAGGAACCATACATACTGCCGACGTCCATGGCAGAACTAGAGAGTGACGCCGAAAATAACGACGACGGGGATGATGATGTCTTCATCATCCCAGATACCTATGATTACCACAGAACTCGACTTATTTCTGCACTGCGCATTAAATATAAAAAAGCAAACATTATTTTATAAAAACAATTAATCGATCCATTAATATCCATTGCTTCCACGTAGCACAGTCAGCATCCCTCAAGAGTTCATAAAGCACATCAAAATTTGCTCGCCTATAAATAATTATACTGAGTACCACAAAACTCTCCAATTACTCCAAAAGCCGCCAATCTCATAGAGCAAGCGCAACTAACTCTTTTATATTATTTATTATAAGAACATATCAAAGGTCTGAATACGTTTTATTTTGTGTTTACTTTATCTGCCACATTTCTTATTAAGCCTTTATGCGGGCCATTCACGTTTGCACTTGCCTTAAGGGAAGCCTGCAGGTATCCAAGTTCGCAAGCAAATGCGATCGTCTGTGGATGAAAACCGATGACTTGTCACTCTTCTGGAGCGGCATGGAACGTAATGCAGGCCATTCACGTTCTCACTTGCCTGAAAGCAGACCTGCAGGTATTCAAGTTCGCAAGTAAATGCGATCGCATGTGGATGAAAACTGGTGACTTGTCACACCTCTGGAGCGGGATGGAACATATCTGCGGCGACTTGAAATTTGCACAACATGCAAATGAAATGATAACAACTGTTCGCACTTGCTTTAAGGCAGGCCTGCAGGAATCCAAGTTCGCAAGCAAATGCGATCTTCTGTGGATGAAAACTGATAACTTGTCACACCTCTCGGCATGAAACGAAACATATCTACGGCGACTTGAAATTTGCATGACAGGAAAATGAAATGATAACAATGCATGAAAGTGTGTGGGTGAAAACGCGTTAGTCTTCATTTTTAGGTATATCATTCGAATTGTACGAGTGAAAACTGACGCGATATCTTTTGTATTTACCTGAATCATGTGTGGTGGAGTATCATTTCACATTTGTGCGCACACTTTTGGCCTGCAAGCTTGCCTTCAGGCAAGTGTGAACGTGAATGACCCGCAACCCGCATTAGTCGCACTAATGATTAAGGTATTTCAACCTGAACGCTAATTTTGTTTGATGACTTGTGCAGGACTTTGAGTGAGGGCTTACTGAACAACAGTTTTTTGAATTAACTTCTACATTTCCACTTTCTTCCACTGTTTTCTTTAAAATTACTTGCTTGAAAAAACTATTTTGAACGAATTTGTTGCATATGCGGTCAATTCGATAATTTCTGAGCAACACGGTTTTTTTAGTGGACGTTCAGTTGAAACTAATTTAACTATTTATACTGAATTTTTGTTGAGTGCTCTTGATAACAAAGTACAAGTAGATGCCATTTATACCGACTTCTCAAAGGCCTTTGACAAGATCAACCACGGTGTCTTGCGTAAGAAATTGCTGCAGATTGGGATTCGTGGGGATCTTCTCAGGTGGTTATCATCTTATATTTCGAATCGTAGCCAAGTAGTTAAAATAAACGGCTTTACTTCCGATATTGTTCAGATAGGTTCCGGCGTCCCGCAGGGCTCCCACCTGGGTCCCTTATTGTTTATTATCTATGTAAACGACATATCCAAAATTATAAAACATGCGAGTTTCCTCATGTTCCTGATGACCTGAAAATTTTCCGTCGTGTACAGAGTGAGGATGACTGTCGGTTGCTCCAACAAGACTTGAACAGGTTGATCAAGTACTGTAACAACAACGACCTATTTATTAATTTCGATAAGTGTAATGTTATCAGTTTTACTAGAAACATAAATAAAATCGATTATTCGTATTCACTCGATAGTAAACTTCTAAAGCGAGTAGAATTTGTTAGGGATTTGGGTGTTTTGTTTGATCGTAAGATGATTTTTGACCGTCATATAGACTACGTGGTGGGCAAGTCGTACAGACTTTTGGGCTTCCTAAATAGATGTTGCTCTGGTTTCAAAGACGTGCAAACGCTACGGACTTTATACTTTGCCTATGTTCACAGTAACCTCAATTTTTGTTCTGTTGTATGGAACCCTGTTTATCTGATTTATATTGACCGACTTGAATCTATACAGAAAAAGTTTATAAAACTGCTACATTTTAAATCTAGGTCTAACTACGTTTCGTACGAGAGCTCCTGTAATACATTCAATTTGTTGCCGTTAGACAGATATCGTTTGAAGACGGACGCTGTATTTTGTTTCAAAGTTGTCCGTGGTGTAGTCGACTGCCCTTCTCTGTTATCTCTAATATGCTTTAATGTACCTGGTAAAACAGTAAGAGCGCCCACGTTGTTCAGATTGCCTCAATTTCGAACTAACGCATATCAGAACTCGCCCATCCACCGCATGCTCTCTGTATGTAATCTCCGCTGCAGTGATATCGATCTCTTTAATGTATCCTTGATCTGTTTCAAGAAAATGATTTACTTGGCGGTTAGCCAGATTTAATCCTTTTTTGTATTTTTTTGTATTTTCGTGTACTTATGTATTATGTTATTACGTGTACATCTATACATTTCTTATTGTTATGTTATGGAAGCACCTTGTTGGGTTTCGACCTGTAGTGCTCCCTAATTGTGTATATGTAAATAAATAAATAAAATAAAAATAAATAAATAAATTCTAAGGTGGTTCTTTATTAAAACATTCCTTATCCTTGTCTTATTACTATTTGAGATTTGAAAACCCACTTCAATTGCTAGGAATTGTCTTTCACCCAAATTAATAAGAGTTGCCGCTGTAACTAACGTCTTGAACGTCCATGAAGATGGCCCCCCCATTTTGTCATAGCGACTCGAAACATACATTAACATTTTGCAAATTAATTGCAAATATTTGCAAATTGGTTTTTAGAATTTGCAAATCACTTTAAAGCCCTCAAAAATTAATTTTTATTTTGGTGGGGCCAACTTCACGCAGCCCCCCCACTTGATCCGATCGACTCAAAACACACATTAACGTTTTGCAAATTAATTGCAAATATTTGCAAATTGGTTTTTAGAATTTGCAAATCACTATAAAGCCCTCAAAAATTAATTTTTATTTTGGTGGGGCCAACTTCACGCAGCCCCCCCACTTTATCCGATCGACTCGAAACACACATCAATATTTTGCAAATTAATTGCAAGTAATTGCAAATTGGTTTTTAGAATTTGCAAATCACTTTAAAGCCCTTAAAAATTAATTTTTAATTTGGTGGGGCCAACTTCACCGAGCCCCCCCACTTATCCGATCGACTCGAAACTCACATCAATATTTTGCAAATTAATTGCAAATAATTGCAAATTGGTTTTTAGAATTTGCAAATTACTTTAAAGCCCTCAAAAATAAATTTCTAATTTGGCCCAGCTCCCCCACCTTTTATCCGATGATTTTGAGATCTCAAATCATTTCAAATTGAGTTTTATTTATAATAATTAAAGCTATGTTAACTCAAAACAAATGTCACATATGATTGGTTTTTAAAGATGAATTGGGCATGGAGTCCGTCTTTTTTTAAACTGAACGATCCCTCCTTAAGTGTTTTAAAAGATTCAGGTACCTTTTTGTCCTACATAAAATTTATTATAGAAACCACAATTAAATTTAAACACTTGAATTGTCTTCTCTCCTAGATTTTTGTTTAACGTCTTTGATGAAGCAGTGAAATAACTAAGTTAACTTATTAAATATTTTACAAACAAGACTATTTAGTATTTACTGATAAAAAACACAAATACCTGAAGAGATAGAATTTATTTAAAACTAGATTTCAAAAGGACTAAAAACGGGCAAAGGTAGGTAATAAACCAATTGAAGACACGAGTTGATGATGGTGTTATGTTAAAAAATCGTAGTTTCGAGTAAATGAGAGTTACAGTTTTTGTTAGTGCAAGACTGTACTAACTCATAATTTAAAGTATTGTAGAAAATTAGATTCTTTGTTTTGATATCTCACTTTCGTTTTAATATCTTATCAATATTATTGTTAAAGTAGTGACAACTGAAGTAATCATTTTGCATGTGTAAAGGGATGACTTTTTTGCCTCATAAGCCAAAATTGATTTAAAATTTATTTTAGGGCATATTTAGCGCACAGTTTGCTTAATTTTACGCCAAGTTATCTATTAAAAACCGACGTAATTTTAATTTTTTGAGTTTTTTTTGTTTTGCATTGATCTTCTTTGAACTTTACCGTAGGAATTGTATAATATTAGTGATATCAACCGGATATTAAAGTCGCTAAGCTTAAGAGCCGAATGTCTACACCTTCCCCGCCCATTTGTTAAATATCGCCCTCTTAATCAAAAGGTGTGTGGCGTAGCTCACGGGCCCTGCAAGTTTAATATAAATCTGTTTCGAAATCTAAAATTATATTTTGTTCTATTTCAAAAAAGAATTAAATCAATAAATAAATTATAAAGAAATTCGTTTTTAAGTTCAATCTTAATTATTCTTTATTGAAAGCTTGCCTCCGAGAGTGTAAAACTATTGAAAATTATGATCCTGACGTCACAAATGTAGTGTAGTATACAAAGTTTGCACCATAGGAGCTTTTTTTATTATTTACTGTTTTTCGAAAATAGCTTATTGTATAAAATGTAAGCATAAAATGCCTTAGGGACCTTTCTATATTTTTTTGATTTTTGAAAATTAAGATGATATTAAATTTCTAGATTTTATTTTATTTGTTGGGTAGCTTGAGTAGCCTGAATATTTTTTAAGGGATGACTTTTATTTTAAATGATAGTTAGTACCATAGTAAACAACCCGTTAAATGGAATTTTTGGCCTTCAGGATCTTTCATAATTTTTTTGATTTTTGAAAATTTCGAATTTATACATTTTCTACACTTCTATTTTATTTGCTGCTTAGTAGTCATAGTGGGACCCTTTTTAAGGGGATGGCACCTATTTTAAATGATACTTTATACTATAATGAACAACCCCCTAAGCGGAATTTTTGGCCTTCAGGACCTTTCTATATTTTTTTGATTTTTGAAAATCGCGATGTTATAAAATGTATACTCGGAAAAACTTATAATTAATTTAATATAAGTGGGAAACAACCACGTTTGACAAGGGAAAGATTAAAGTCTGTTGAACAAAATTAAAATTTATTTCATGTAGAATTGAAAATGCAGCAAATAACATTCAAATTAATATCGTGAAGTTTCTGCACAACCAAAGATTACCTAACTGCAATTTAGTAAATTGAAAATTTTATATGTATTAAAAACAAGCTTTTATCTAAAATCTGTGGTTGGTGTTCAATACAATTTTCTTAAAAAATCCCAGTAAAATGCATTAGGACTTTCAAAAATTTGCCCAGGCTACGCTATCGACTACACGTAAAATTTGGTAGGCTTTAAAGTAATTTGCAAATTCTAAAAACCAATTTGCAATTATTTGCAATTAATTTGCAAAATATTGATGTGAGTTTCGAGTCGATCGGATAAAGTGGGGGGGCTCGGTGAAGTTGGCCCCACCAAATTAAAAATTAATTTTTAAGGGCTTTAAAGTGATTTGCAAATTCTAAAAACCAATTTGCAATTACTTGCAATTAATTTGCAAAATATTGATGTGTGTTTCGAGTCGATCGGATAAAGTGGGGGGGCTGCGTGAAGTTGGCCCCACCAAAATAAAAATTAATTTTTGAGGGCTTTAAAGTGATTTGCAAATTCTAAAAACTAATTTGCAAATATTTGCAATTAATTTGCAAAATGTTAATGTATGTTTCGAGTCGCTATGACAAAATGGGGGGGCCATCTTCATGGACGTGATGTCAAGATGTGTATCCTGCCATATAAGTCTTAAAATGTTTTTGAATAATCCTCCAGATCCTTTTACAATTATTATGCCACAGTGTAAAGTTACCCTAATTAAAATTTCGATATGATTTTTAAATTTATGTGCGACTTAACTGTAATTTTTTGTTAACTTTTTTACACATTGTTATAATAATTCAATCGAAAATTTTAGTGTATGACTTCATAAAAATGTGTATGAGAACCAACAATAAATATAGCGTAAATACTTATTAAAACATTTTTTTGTAATTATTATAAATTATTGAAGCGATTATATTATATTAAGTAAATGTCACAATTGTATAATTGCGTAACAAAAATTAATCACGGTTTATTAAGTACAAGTATCAAATAACCACAGATTTATGAGTTTATAAAATTTAATTCAAAATAATTATTTTTTATTAGTGAAGATTAATCTAGAGCAGTAATTTTATTATCCTAAAAAATAAATTTAACTCAATTTTTGGAGTTTACATAATTTTATTTGAATTGAGAGGGCTATTAATACATTAGAATTTTCTCGATTATAACAACTTTTTCTTGGATTGGAAAACTTGAAAAGGAGCTATTATTAAAACTAAATGTTACAATCTTTTTATTATTAAGAGGTTGAATATAATTTTGAGAAAAATAGTAAATATTATTACTTTTGTGAGCATTTGAGTAAATGCTGCAAATTAAAATTTGAATAGGAGTCTTATTTCTATAGGTACCTACCATTCATGAAAAGTGTGTACTAAATATAAAATAATATCAAGTAATAAATATTTTTCACAAACTTTTATAATTAATAAAATTCCTCTCATTGATTGAGAATTTTATACTAAACCTCTATATTTTCAATAGTTGATTTTGTAATTATTGGCATGTTTTGCCTCTCTCTTTCTGTCTTCACTTTTAATAATATAACAATAGGGTAAAACCGGTAGAGATAAAACATTAAATAGTCAAAATCAAAAGTTTTTAATCAATAAAGCATTTATGTAACACATAAAGTAACAAAAATATTGTTTTTATATCTCCCGATCTCTCTCCTGCCGATCGTTTCAAAGGTGTTTGAGAGGTTGATGCTTAAGAGGATCAAAACGATAATCCGAGAAAAAGATCTTATACCGTCACATCAGTTTGGATTTCGCGAGAGACATTCTATCATCGATCAGGTGCACCGAATCACGAGTGTGGTGGAAGAAGCACTTGAAGCAGGAAAAGTGTGCTCAACAATATTCCCAGATATAACACAGGCTTTTGATAAAGTGTGGCACAAAGGCCTAAATTTTATACTTAATAGGCAGCTGCCTGAAAACCATTGTAATCTTTTGAAATCGTACTTAAATGAAAGGCATTTCATAATTAAATTTGAAGACGAGTATTCCAAAATTAATAAAATAAACGCAGGCGTACCTCAGGGCAGCGTACTCAGACCCACATTATACCTACTGTATACGTTTGATATTCCAAAGTTAGACTCCGATGAAGACGTCAAAATAGCAACATTTGCAGACGACACGGCAGTAATGGCGATCGGAGGAACCGCAATAGAAGCAACAGAAAAACTCCAAACTGCAACAGATAAGATCCTAAATTGGACTAAAAAATGGCGAATTAAATTGAACGAAGCAAAGTCCAAACACGTAAACTTTACCAACAAGCAAATTCAGTATGTGCCGGTCCTTATTAATGGATCAGTAGTTCCCTATAGCAACAATGTGAATTTGAAGAAAACATATGGCAACGAAAACACTAGTCTTTGGGCATTGGTTCGAGCTACATTGGTTAACTTGTGCTTGGACAAATTAATTTGATGAAAGTCGTTGTAATATACCTGGTGTTTAATTGATTATTGTCGTTAGAAAATAAAGTGGTTGTTATAAGATGTTTGATTGCTTTTAATAATTAACAATAAACATGAACGGCGTTAAAGAAGGAGATACACCGCCCCATATCTCATCCACGGCTTTCGGCCTCCACCTCCTTTTATCTATTTCCGACAAGTATTAAAAAAAATTAATAATTAATTACTAATGAATTTGTTCGTTCGTTCGTTTGTTCGTTCGTTACAATTTAAACGCACCATTACAAGAACACTTTACACCACCGTTGATGATACCACATAGCAACAATGCAATTGTCCATGTGTGCTAGCTCACGAAAGCATTAGGTACATTGTTACATTAATCTACAGGGGCGTACCTATCGGGGTGCAGTGGGTGCGCAGCACGTGGGCTCTCGCCAGCTGCCATTTTCTCCCAAATTTTAACAATCCCAAACAAGCTATGTCACTTAAGAAGAATTCCTAAAAAATACAATGATGTATTGATAAATAATTAATTAAAAGACGCAATAAAAATTTGTTAAACTTCAAGTTATGTCAATTGATAATTTGTCACTTTATCAAAACTATGATCAACTTTATCATACACCTAGTTTTAACAAAATTGTTGCTAATGATATTAAATTGTAAGTTTATCTTTACACCTGCAATCCACAGTTTTTATAGTAGCGTGCATATCAGTTGAAGCTTCCAAATATTTTGATAAAATATGTTGGTCAATATCTGCTTGTTTAAGGTTCAATAATTAGTGTAAAAATCGAAGTGTTTTTATTTTTAATTACGTGAATTTAATTAGGACTATGATATGGGAATTTTGTTGGATTTTCTTACATTTAAAATGTTTTATAACGTCCTAACAAAGCTTTATGTTTTAACTAGAAAGATTGAAAACCATCAACTAATATAAATAATTAACATCTTTTCGTTTTGTTTCAGATGAGTGGGGCATCATTTGGCTATCGAGACAGGATCTTCATTCAAGGTAAGTCCTTAAAATTGCGGATTTTTCATAAACTTCTATTTTTTTGATTTTAAATCTTTTACTGATAGTGTAGTAAACGAGGATTTTACTGCTAAGAACCCACGCCTTGAACGAATTTTGATGAAATTTTTTTTATTGAGTTCTAAATACCCTTAAGATCAAAGTTTACATTGTTAAAAAGTGTGCATTTGCCTCATCATCTTTTTAAACCACTTCTTGTGAATTTAATTTTGAAAATCATAAAAATTAGCTGAAAAAGAATTTTTATTTCAAAATTTTGGGTACAAATGCTTACGGGTTTGATAATTAGTAACTAAGCAACAATTTTACGGAAAAAAAATTTCAAAAATGCATGATGAAATTCTTATTAACATTTAATAAACAAGAGCTAGTGAAGCACTTCTAGGCATCTCAGAAACTTCAAATTTGGCACCAATGTATATAATGTCCTCAAGATTAATAAAAAAGTCTTCAGGTCCTGAAAACCCTCTGGGAGTCGATTGAAGGGGGAGGGGGGCCGCCCCCGTACTTTTTAGAGGAAATCGGACCTTTTTAGGGATCTCTAGAGTGTAATGTACAATGACACCAAATTTCAAGTTCTTAGGATGCTTAAAAGTGCTTGTGACTCAAAGTACCGAAATCACAAGAATTGGTTAAAAAGATGATGAGGCAAATGCACACTTTTTTTACAGTATAAACTTTAATCTTTAAGGTATTTAGAATTCAATAAAAAAGATTTCATTAAAATTTAATCAAGGAGTTGGTTCTTCTCAGTAATATTATTTTTCAGCTATAGTCCGGTGCACTACTGAAATTTTACATGGTGCACGTGGGACAAATTAGTATAAAGCTGAAACCTTCGATATTGTATTGTACTTATAGCCCTTATTATAGTACTAAAAGTCCCCACCCTTCCGAGGGCTGGAACACCCCCAAAATTGCGTTTGAATCTCAAAAATTACACTTTTTATCATATTTTTGCAATTATCTCGAAAAGAAGGTAGTAAGCGAAAAATTATAAAGAGTCAAAAATTGAAGAGGATAAAATTATACGGCAAAAATCTCATTTGAAATTTTTCAAAATATTTAATAGTTTTTGAGAAAAATGTTATTGAAAGTTAACCTATTTTGCGCGTATTACAGTACTCAGGGGTTGCGCGATCAAAGTGTTGCTGAACGCCCTATTTTACATTATTGAAAATTTCTCATTATCTATCAGATTTAGAAAAAAACAAAAAATATGTAGTTGAAGAGGACATCTTAAGCTTTAAATTACATGCAAAATATTTTGATTTTAAGTAATTTATCACGGAGAAAAAAAATAATGAATGGAAAATAACCTAATTTTTTTTAAAATTTAAAAATCTCCTAAAGTAATTGAGGAAATATAAAATCTATGTAGGATTACTATCTTCATGATGTATACTTTAATGTCCTAAGAGCAAAATTTTTTTCGAGTTCTATTTTGACAAAAAATTGGACTTTGAAATTCATAATTTTTAAAAAAAAATTTTCTTAGATATTTTTCTATCTTTAAAGGACTGTCTAATAATAAAGAAGAGATCTAAGGCCATAAATTTTAGTTTGTAGAAAGCCTATAGTATACGTTTTAAGAAGCCATCTTAAAAATTTACATTATTTAACGTTTTCATCAAAAAATTTTCAACAATATGAAGAAAGATCGAAATACGTAGTTTTTTTCAGAAATTGGTCATTACTCGCTTAATTTTTGAGAATTCAAACTTTTTCTTGAACGAAAATAAAGGTAATACTCTAAAGGTTTTATATCTGCTAATCGCATCTTGATAGGAATTCTACTTTAGAAACGACAGCAGTTTGTACGATGAAGAAAATGAGCAAAAAAATTGTAGTTCACTGCAGTTATGAAATTTTACATATGGTGAACCTGGAACAAAATTATCTAACTCTAAAATTTTTGCTATTGTTTAGTACTTATAGTCCTTATTATCATACTAAAATTCCCCAACCTTCCGATGGGGGAAACCTTAATTGTTCAAATTTGTGTGGAAAATGTTTAGGCAATTCCTGCAGCAATATATTTCAAGAACTGGAAGAGAGCGTCGAATTATTAGAAGATTAGTTTTTATTTTATTTCGTTTGTGTTAATACAGGGTGAGTCTGAGCGATGGGTCTATTAAGTCTAAATCGAGCTGTGTTAATTTTAGAAGAAAACTATCAAAACATTAGTTACTATTGACGACATGCTCTACAATTTAAAAATATTTTGGAGTGTACAGAGTTAAGTACATCAGGAAACACCCTGTATATTCCAAAATATTTTGGATTACAGAGCATTTCGTCAATAGTAACTAATGTCTTGATAGTTTTCTTCTAAAATTAACACAGCTCGATTTAGACTTAATAGGCCCATCCCTCAGACTCATCCGCTATTTAAATTATAAATTATTACAATATTAATTTGTGTCAAGTACCTATACGTTTTATCTGCGTATGTAAAAGAATTTATAATTTTCCTCTAAGATTGGAGGGCTGCATTAGTTACGATTTTTGAGTTCAAATAATAATGGTGAATTTTTTATAGGCTTAAATTTTTATCTCTTTATTATTTTCCTAGTTTTCCCGATAATTTCATAAATATGCGTAAAAGTGCAATTTTGGGGGGTTTCCCCCATCGGAAGGGTGGGGAATTTTAGTATGATAATAAGGACTATACGTACTAATCAATAGCAAAAATTTTAGAGTTAGATAATTTTGTTCCAGGTTCACCATATGTAAAATTTCATAACTGCAGTGAACTACAATTTTTTTGCTCATTTTCTTCATCGTACAAACTGCTGTCGTTTCTAAAGTAAAATTCCTATCAAGATGCGATTAGCAGATATAAAACCTTAGAGTATTACCTTTATTTTCGTTCAAGAAAAAGTTTGAATTCTCAAAAATTAAGCGAGTAATGACCAATTTCGGAAAAAAACTACGTATTTCGATCTTTCTTCATATTGTTGAAAATTTTTTGATGAAAACGTTAAATAATGTAAATTTTTAAGATGGCTTCTTAAAACGTATACTATAGGCTTTCTACAAACTAAAATTTATGGCCTTAGATCTCTTCTTTATTATTAGACAGTCCTTTAAAGATAGAAAAATATCTAAGAAAATTTTTTTTTAAAAATTATGAATTTCAAAGTCCAATTTTTTGTCAAAATAGAACTCGAAAAAAATTTTGCTCTTAGGACATTAAAGTATACATCATGAAGATAGTAATCCTACATAGATTTTATATTTCCTCAATTACTTTAGGAGATTTTTAAATTTTAAGAAAAATTAGGTTATTTTCCATTCATTATTTTTTTTCTCCGTGATAAATTACTTAAAATCAAAATATTTTGCATGTAATTTAAAGCTGAAGATGTCTTCTTCAACTACATATTTTTTGTTTTTTTCTAAATCTGATAGATAATGAGAAATTTTCAATAATGTAAAATAGGGCGTTCAGCAACACTTTGATCGCGCAACCCATGAGTACTGTAATACGCGCAAAATAGGTTAACTTTCAATAACATTTTTCTCAAAAACTATTAAATATTTTGAAAAATTGCAAATGAGATTTTTGCCGTATAATTTTATCCTCTTCAATTTTTGACTCTTTATAATTTTTCGCTTACTACCTTCTTTTCGAGATAATTGCAAAAATATGATAAAAAGTGTAATTTTTGAGATTCAAACGCAATTTTGGGGGTGTTCCAGCCCTCAGAAGGATGGGGACTTTTAGTACTATAATAAGGGCTATAAGTACAATACAATATCAAAGGTTTCAGCTTTATACTAATTTGTCCCACGGCTAATGCTAAATGCACTGTAGTATAATTCCCAAGATGATGTTACTTTGAGTCACAAGCACTTTTAAGCATCCTAGGAACTTGTAATTTGGTGTCGTTGTAGAACACACTCTAAAGATCTCTAGATAAGTCTAATTTTTTCTAATAAGAAACGGGGGTGTTGTCCCCCCCCTTTCAATCGGCCCCAGAGGGTTTTCAGAACTTGAAGACTTTTTATTATTAATCTTGAGGACATCATATACATTGGTGCCAAATTTTAAGTTTCTGAGATGCCTCGAAGTGCTTCATTAGTTACTATTAAGTAAATGTTAATAAGAATTTCATCATGCGTTTTCAAAATTTTTTTTTCCGTAAACTTGTTGCTTAGTTACTAATTAATCAAACGCGTAAGCATTTGCACCCAAAATTTTGAAATAAAAATTCTTTTTTCATGATTTTGAAAATTCAGTTCACAAGAAGTGGTTTAAAAAGATGATGAGGCAAATGCACACTTTTTAACAATATAAACTTTGATCTTTAGGGTATTTAGAAATCAATAAAAAAAATTTCATCAAAATTCGTTCAAGGCGTGGGTACTTCGCAGTTTATGCTCTTTTCAGTCTAATACATATGACTCCATTATGATAATGACTCAAATTTTGAGAAATTTTTCGGTTTTTAAAAGTAATAGACTACGATAATTGATAACATAAAAATCGAGGTGATAGTATTTGGGCCCAGGTTTGGGGATCAGCTATTTGAGTGCCACTGAACAAGAATATCGGGCACTAACTTTAGGGCTCAGGACTGTTAACAATTAAGTTTTAATTGATAAGAGGGGCTGGAAAGCCACCTGAGAGGAATATCAAAGCAAAATGTAAAAAAGAGTTTCTTTGCCAGTGGATAACCCAAATTCTTATCAGTTGTTAGGAGGAAGTCGTTAACTAATACCGGGATTATGAAATTCAAAAATTGAACGGAATTCCGGGATTGCAAACCCTACTTCTAATCATATTCTTTTTACCATTTCTGGTAAAGTTTTGGGCTGCTTGTGCTTGTATTAGAAGCCTGAGCGTCTGTAATAGGCTTAGCGGTATGTTTAAATTGTTTAGTAGACGTTGGTTTTTTGGAGATTTTCTTGGCGGAGCCAATATCTTGCGTAGTACAGATGGAGAGAGCGAGTACCCTCTTTGCGACCCTATGCGATCGGTTACATTTTTGTTTTATTGCATTGGCTACAGCAACAGCTATGTGCTTGATAAGTAATGCACACGCACAGGGTGGTATCGACACTCTTTTGTGCCTAATGTATTCAACTTCTAAAAATGTTGTATCATGTATTGCTAAATTATTACTCTAAAATTACACGTCTATGATTAAAACGATTATTCCATTCGTATGAAATCGTATGGTTTGCGATTGTAAAGTAATGAACAACCAATAACTTAATAGATTCATGAACGTTATTATCCTATATGATATTAAACCATTAAACGTGCCTGCCAGATCGTTGAGAAATCCATTTATGTTTATCTTCTGCCGTTAAAATGCCTTCTAGAGGTATAGTATACCTACAGAATTCATACAACTCATCATTATTCGCTGTGCTATAATATGCACGAATTTTATTCGGTTTTCATTAATAGACAAATCGAGATTTAAATCATTCAACAACGTTTTTTGTATTAAATGAATTCAATTAGTATAATCATCTACGTGATATTGACAAACTTTATATTTTGGTCAATTCATTTATTTATTAAAAATCAAATAATTTTTGTCCATTTATTTAAAATTTAACATTTTAGTATTTTTTCTACAAATTATTTAATTACAAAATAGTATTTTTTCTTTTGTAGACAAAACAGGGACCATCGTACAGATCCGAAATTTAAAAACTCGTGTTATTGATAAACTAATTAATTCATTATAATTACTATATTCATAATTATCGTTTGCATTCATACTTACCATTTACATTACGGTGTACATGTGAAAAAAAGAATTATTAAAATTCTTGGTTGAATTGGTTCGGTGGTTCGCGAGATCTTAAGTAACGCACATACATACATACATACATACATACAAACATACAAACATCTTACTTTATATATTAGTATAGAAGATAAGTAAGGCTCGGATTTTCATGCACTAAAAATTTCCATTATAGGCAGACAAATAGGCAGTACAAATTCAATTATAGGCAGCAAATAGCAGTTTTTGCTTATATCTCGAAAATGGTTTATCTTAGGGAAAAAATTATTCTTAACAAAATGAAAGCTTATTAAATTTACTACCAGATTCCTTACATTCATCTTTTTTTATTCCTTATAGGTTTTGAGATGTCCGCCCACAAAATTCGTTAATGTATGAAAAAAAAATAGCCTGACGTTGTGCGTCAAACTTTTGCCTCTAGCACCTCTTTCTAAAGTCTATTGAAAATAAGTTATAGAAAATTAAATTATCTTTACTATTTTACTTTTTCCGGACCCTCCACAACACTGGGCCCCGAAGCACACACTTCATGCGCTTTATGGATAATCCAGCGCTGCATTTGTTTACATTTTCCTCGCCAATGTCATTGACATTTATTAAGAGTAAAATTAAAATAAAATTTTTATAGAACAGATTGCATTCTGGTGTATCTGGTTGTGGTTCTGGATTGATGGGTGTCATTAAAAATGTCTTCAAGGATTATTTTGAATGTTCTGAAAAAAAACATTAATCTTAAACGTTGTGAAAACGTACCGTAACCGGGGCTAAAACTTTGACATAGTTTTGATAGTTTTTACAACGTAACTTTTTTTGTGTATTACAAAACAATGCAAATCATAGTGGACTATAACACTTGATTATACACCAAATATAAATAAATATACCAAAGAACGGCCTTTTTGCTTCTACAATAACAGAAAAAATAAATAAGAAAGGCGGTGTCAAAGTAACGTGTGGACATGGGGTTACTTTGACATAATTATTTATTTTTATTTTCTAGAGAGACAAAAAGTGTCGCTTTTTTATTATGTCTATATTTATTATTTATTTATTAACGCTTTACTTTTTTCTTCATAAAATAAATAAAAAATAATCATTTAATTTGCATTGTTCAAGTCCCTTGACGATTCGTTACACTTCCACATTATACAGCCTGTCCTATAATTGCGGGGCATAAAAGGTACCACCAATACTAGACAAAAAATAGGGCCGATTTAACCCAATTTACCTATATACAAAAGTTTTCCCCTACAAAGTTACAGCCCCTCAAAGGGGCAACAAAATAAATATTTTCGACTGACTGTGATTTTAATTATCAAAAATTAAAAAAAAATTAAAATATTATTAAAATTAAGTTTTTATTCATCTTTCTATGTAGTAAGACTCTCTATAAAAGGATGACACCTATTTTAAGTGATACTTCGTACTATAATAGTGAACAAACCCCTAAATGCAATTTTTGGCCTTCGGGACCTTTCTAAATTTTATTGATTTTTGAAAATTGCGACATTATTCAATTTATACATTTTTTTCTCTGCTTTTTCCTTGACTACTTCGCAAGACCCTCTATAAGGGGATGATACCTAATTTAAATATAAATAAAGACCCTCTATGTACAGGGTGATTTATTAGCTCACCGACAAACTTCGCTATATGTATAAAAGCTAATGTAATTTTAAGACAAAAACATTATTTGGACGTATGTCCGATATTCCTTATTTAAGGAATTAGAATAAGTTTGCTTCAAAAAAAATCTATAATCGTTTTTAAATCAAAAAATAGTTTAATAAAGAAATAGTTTAATAAAGGTTAGCGTCGGTAGTAACTAACGCCGGAGCCGGCAAGGCCGGCCTGGGCCTAGATTAATTAAAACAACCTAAGACTAGAGTTGGTAGTAACTAACGTCGGAGTCGGCAAGGCCGGCCTGGGGCTGGATTACTAAAATAAAACCTAAGGCAAGAGTCGGTAGTAACTAAGGCCAGTTTGGGTCGGGATTAATAAAAAAAACTAAGACTAGCGTCGGTAGTAACTAACCCCGGAGCCGGCAAAGCTGGCCTGGGACTGGATTACTAAAAAAAATAAGGCTAGAGTCGGTAGTAAAAGTCGGAGCCGTGAAGGCCGACCTGGGACTGAATTAATAAATAAACTTAAGGCTTACGTCGGTAGTAACTAACCCCGAAGACGGCAAAGCCGGCGTGGGCCTGGATTAATTAAAAAACCTAAGGCAGGCGTCGGTACTAACTTACGCTGGAGCCGGCAAGACCGGCTTGGAGCTGGATTACTAAAAACATAAGGCTAGAGTTGGTAGTAACAATAGTCGGAGCCGGCAAGGCCAGTCTGGGGCTGAATTAATAAAAAAAACCTACGGCTGGAGTCGGTAGGAACAAACCCTGGAGTCGGCAAGGCCGGCCTGGAGTGGATTAATAAAAAAAAAACTAAGGCAGAAACTCACTGTACAAGTTTAGAGGCGATTTTCAGGGATTTTCTGCATAAAACAAGTCTTCCGGGTTTTACGTGGAGGAAAATCAAAAGCACACAAAATAAAATTTATTATAAACTTTGATTTAGACACTTCATAGAAGATAATGCAAAAAGTTTTTAAAAATCGGTTCAGACTGGAAACTTTAACATAGTTAACGGTTTTTCAGCCTAATTGCAGTGCGATTGGTGAAGTAAGTCAAATTCAACAGCTTGGCTTAAGTTTAATGTTTTAGCAGTGCCATTTTCAATATTTAGTGCCTAATAATTTTTAAATATAATTTTTTTATTTTCAAAATTATTTGAGTTGGGCAGACAGACGGGTGAGCATAGCGAGTCTTTAGGTGGGCATTGCCCACCTGTTCCCACCCATAAGTGGTTTTTATTTAGCAGTTTTTGGTGTGATAACACGTTTTCTAACAAAGTCAGAATTCGAAAATTTTCCGACTGACAAATTTTTGGAGGGGTGCAACACCCCAGACACCCCCCTTGGGATTGTCCTTGTTCACAGTGATTTTAATCCTATTTCTACTGTATTATTATACTAGCTTTGAGTTGTGTATCTGTTACATCTGCACACTAGAGTCGCACCCCTATCGCCCTATGAAGTATAGTTGAGGCCAAATAAAGCGGCGCATGATCATTTCCTTACAGTGTAAGAAAAAGTCCATAGTATTTCAAATCTTAATGCAGGACTAGTGCAATATTTCTACGTGTGGGGGACCTGCGGAGCTTCAGCGCGAATTTTTACTGACAAATTTTTCTAAACTGCGCTAATAATCACGTTTTATTAACTTACGTAGCGATGAATCATGCGCCACTTTATCTGGCCTCAACTATACATATTTACTTTTACAAAACAGTAGGACTGGGCGATACCTCGAATCAGGTATCAAGTATCGATACCACGACGGTATCGATACTATTCAAAAGTAAAGAAGGTTCGAAAGTATCGAGGTATCGAAAGTATCGAGGTATCGAAAGTATCGAGGTATCGAAAGTATCGAGGTATCGAAAGTATCGAGGTATCGAAAGTATCGAGGTATCGAAAGTATCGAGGAAAGTATAAGGCATTTAAGAAGCTACACGTTATGGGACCATTTTGTGATAATAATAATAATAATTGTATATTACAGAGAGCTGAGATTTGCATTAAATGTTGTAATTTTCAAAAATGAGTTAATCTTTTGAATGCGACCATCAATTTTGATAAAATTTGTTTTAAATGAAAGCTAATATAACAGGTTACCCAATCCATAAGTATATTTTATAAGTTAAAATATCTCTATATTTCTTATTAACTGTACCAAAACTATCATTATTTTGCAGTATTTTAGATGCTAAAAAATGTCCAAGTTTGTGATTTTTTTTTGGATACTTAGAGAATCTTAAGGACTTTGAAAAAACATGCAATAGGTAGATAATTTTATCTAATTTATGATAGAATTTTTTCAACTAGATCGTTTAAAAAATACGGAAGATTAACTCATTTTACTGACCGCATGTTTCCCTATATACTCAGTATAGGCAGGACGCGCACCTTAAGAAATTATATTGTTGATGTTGCGTCTCGCGACAGCACTGTGTTGTTTCACTTTAATCTTTCGTTACTTTTGATACTTCGATACTTTCGATACCTCGATACTTTCGATACCTCGATACTTTCGATACCTCGATAGTTTCGATACCTCGATACTTTCGATACTTTCGATACCTCGATACTTTCGATACCTCGATACTTTCGATACCTCGATACTTTCGATACCTCGATACTTTCGATACCTCGATACTTTCGATACCTCGATACTTTCGATACTTCGATACTTTCGACCCTCGGTATCGGTATTCGATACCACCTAAGGTATCGATACTTCGAATAAGTATCGATACTTTGCCCAGCCCTACAAAACAGCTATATTGAAATTGTTCAATTTCATGGCTTTGGAGATATGTTTCTTCTTTCTTGCTTTGTTTTCTATTACTAAACTTTTATCAGCTTTGTTTAATGAGGCTTTGCACGGTGTCTTCTATGATCCGAGTAACGTTATACCGGGTGGCTTTTTGTTTGTTACCTTGTTACCTAGTTCAAAAATTTATTTAATTTTACGTCGGATTTTATCTCGGATCGGAAGTATTTAATTCTTTTTTATAAATGCAAAATTCATGTTGTATTTGAGTGAGTTTTCCAAACCTAACCAACTTATTTTTAAGTATTTAAATTTTAATGGATATAAGAATAATATATGAGTATTAAAAGTCCTTATGACTCCATTGCATAAAATATAGAATGTGGATCTGCTACACTTGATTTTTTAAATATTAATTTAGAGAACGAACTTCATTAAAAATGCATTTATAATGATTATTTCTGTATCACCTTTATTAGTTATTAAAATACTTTGTAAGTAACTACTTAGAAAATTACAGACGTTTAAAGTAGTGATGAGTGTATTGTAGAGGCAATTATTAATAGATAAATAATTATCTCGCTTTTTCAATTATTTAAAATTTAACCGCTATTTTGTTATTTTACCTTTTCACGTAGCTCGTTTTATAAATATCAAAAAGTTTAAATGATGAATAACAAAACAAAGGTGTGATCGAGAAAGTGAGATGACAGGTAAAGCGAGTAGCCGAGTAACGCATATTTATTTTTTTTATAAGTTAGATAAATAATTAATTAATTACTCCCTCGTTAAAAAAAATAAATTAAAATAATTATAGTAATTTGTAAAAAGTATTTAGTTTAAATGTATTATTAAAATAATATAAACTCGGAGCCGTTGATACTTGGACCGCTGCGAGCACGTGTCTGAAATCGACGCAGCGGTAAACGCCAGCGAACGAACAGACGCCAGGCAGCACATGTGGTGCTGTAGGAAGTTTTGAAAAGTTCCCTCGTCGACATTCCGTGTAGCGCGGTTTGTGCGATCGGTCATCTTCTTGGTCCAGCACATGCATATTGATAAATCTAATTACGAACTATGGTTTGTAGTGTGTGAGTGATAGTTATTTTTATAATATGGGAACTTTAAAAATTTTTTATCCGAGACTTTTGTGGTTATTTTTATTAACCACTTGTTTTCTTTTTATCTTATCAAACGCCGGCTACCAGGTGCTCGCAGAGGTAAGTACATTTCAAAATTTGCAAAAGTGTCAACAACTTAAAATTATTCACCTTGCGTTGTTTAAATGTCAGTTGTTCCCCTGAGATTTAAAAAATTTTTAAATTGAGCAACACCATTAACATTTAAGTGCTTAAAACGAACATCATCGCCAACGAAGCAGCTAAAAAGATAAGCTCTTCAAACATAGTAAAAATTTTTAAAAGAATAAATAATTTTTATGATAAATTTTAAGTAAAAGGAAGAATTTATAAATAGCAGGTCTGTCCGTTGTACCTCGAGCACTTGTAAAGTATTTCAAAGTTTCAACCATACAAAGTTTTGATCTAATTAATAATGGGAAGCTTATAATTTGCGGTTGTAGCCAAACAGGTAAATTGATATTGAACTGAACCCTTACATAAAACAGAAGTATTAATTATTAAATTGTATATTCATAAATTGCTATAAGTTTTCACGTATCGGTTCAATGAAAATTCATTATTTACTTCTTGCTTCACGCTCGAGTCTAGTGTTACACCGTTTTAGGGTGTTTAGGGAATAAAGAAATCAAAATATATAGATTAAACTAGTTTACCCATATGGCACTTACTTAGGAAATAAGCCCAGATTTAACTATATCGAGTGGGTTAAACCTCCAAGGAATTTTCACAAAGAATGCTCGAATTTTTGATTCAATAGTTTTTCCTCATAGCAATTTGAAAATGACAATATTTTGAAATTATTTCCACTTGTACATAAAATTAATCTATGTAGGTCACCATAAATTCTGAAGTATCTGAAAACAATAAGGTTGTATTTATCGCTATGAACTTTTCGATCTTTGAATTGACTAAAAAAATTTTGTACACGAAAAGATAAACAGCGGCATTTGTGTACACTGGAGGTGCAAAATCCAAATTTTTTTTCGAACTCCTAATTTGGAAGCTGCAAGAGAAGGATTGGCTTCTTCGTCTAATTAACTTCGTGAGGTGAATATTTTCTCGATAATTTTTTACCCAATTAACTTTTTGTAGTTTGTGTCTGTTAGACTCAATCCCCGAATTCGCTCAGTTGCCGAAACAAACGAGCAATCCGAGGATTGAGCAATCGAAAATGGTAAACCGCCGAAATGAGTTGTTATTTTTCGGTAGGTAATTGAGCATAAAATTTTAATCGATTTGCGAACTGTGAAAGATACGTTTGCTCTACAGCCGATTATTTAATCATTTTGGCAGTTGAGCAACGGAAATTGCTCCCTTTGCAGATAGTTCGATTTTTAATTACTCAGATGGATGCAAATTGCACGAATAATGATAGCTAGAATGGGCTGGTATCCTGTAACTATTAGCGATACGATAGCTAACGTTAAAGTACTTACTCACCCTTTATTCTTCTCCTACCAATTTTTGAACATTTGTCGGAGAGGAATATAGAGTACCTAAGTATAGCTTTAGCGTATCGCTAATAGTTACAGGATCCCAGGCATGAACAGATACACCAAACAAGGCCTCGTAAGAACGTCTCTGTATACCTTTCTGAAGAGATCGTTTTTTTAATCTGCACAAATCATAAAACCTTTCGCCTATTTTGTCGTGTTGTTATCTTTCATCCAGGTTATTAAAATATCAGGAACATCCTGGTTTGCGCTCTCCAGCGATACCTCACTTTGGGAATGGCTTGGTGAACTACTTCAGCATTGAGAATTTCTAAGACATTCCTCAGCAAGCCTGTGTGTGTGGACGGGCCATTAGTTTTTAATGGTCTGAGAAACAGGAACTTCGTAAGATGATCCTCATTCCTTGACCCATTTATCCCCAGTGTCCTGATGGGTCCTTTCTAAAATTCCAATATAAACGGTCATTGCACCCTCAATCTCAGAACTGTGCAAATTGTGCTAATTAATCACCGAAATATTATAAGAATAGGGAATCGTGGAAGAGCATCTTGCACAGTTCGCGAATTAATTAAAATTTTGTGTTAAATTTCCGAAATAACAACTTAATTCGGCGATTGAGAATTTTCTATTACTCAACTCTAGAACTGCTCGTTTATTTCGGCAGTTGAGCGAATTCGGAGTTTGAGTCTAAGATATCTACTGGGAAAGCCATCGAGACTTTGTCCAGAACAACAATCATACTCCAAAATCAGATTAAAACCATTTTAGTCACACCTCCTGCCACAGAGTAATATAGACCTCCAGCGTACTTCTTGGTAATGCCTCCAAAATTATTTATAAAGAAATATTGGAGACGAAATGTCATTTGACTTGAGACATAACTAGCAATCGCTCTGGAAGCCTTTGTACAATTTCTACTAGCAGCTCGATTCACTGATTCAGGGTATCTTTCATCTTTACAATAATTCTTAATTAGCTAAGGAAAGAAATAAAAACTCTGATGTGGCCATATCAGGATTTTTTTCGTCCAAGTATTTGAAATTAAAAAATTAGTCCTATTTCCGGATAACCGGATAAGTCGAAGTATAAAGTGTTGGGTACCAGATAGCTAATTTTACGAACACTCAAAATATAAAACTATATACAGGGTGTTCCATTTAAATTACTAAAGTTGTTCCCATTTCTGATGAAACCAGAAGTCAAAATATGAAGTGTTTGGTATCATGTAACTGCCAATTTTAGGGGTTTCAAAATATTTAAAAATATACAGGATGCTCCTTGAAACTTTTGATATTTTTATAATATCCGGTTTACCCGGAAGCATTTTGTAAACAAAAATAATGTTAAATGATAGATATTCACAGGAGCAATAAATGTACCAATTTTCAAATTTTAATTTTTATTACAAAAGAAATGACAAATTTTTAAAATTTTGACTTTCAAAAGTCATAACTCCGGTCCTGAAAACTTTAAACGAATGAAATTCGTTGCAATCGATAGAGAACGTCAATGTTTATAACATACCCAAAAATGAAAAGAGTGGCGCTAACAGATTTTGAGAAAATCGTTTCAAAATTTTGATCTATTTCAGTCACTTAAAGTTAGGCAATTTTGAAAAATAATTAAAAATCGATTAATTTAGGGCGAAAGCCTTATATTTTGGCTATACAATACCGTTTGGAAACTTTTATAATAATAATTACCGGCTAAGGTATAAGGAAAAAACCGTAATCACAACGGCGGATAGTACGAGCCAGGGCTGGACTGGGAAAAAAATAGTACCGGGAAATCTGATAGTCAAGGTTTATATTTTTGATTTTTTTCAATTTATATAAATTTTTGCAATATATTTTTTTAGGTACGAGCCTATTTTATGTTCTAAAGTGAATAATTTTTACACGATTCCTCAGGATAGCATATAGTTATGATTTTGATTCAAGTGATTGATTTGGTCTCTGGAGATCGCTGCTTGGGTGTTTAATAGGGCTTCTTAACTCGTTGCAAAATGTTTTGCTCATAACTTCGATAAGACAAACAACTTGATATTTAGATTTAACCTAAGAGAAATATTTGCAAATCTATAAGGCTGTCCAAAGAGCAAATAAATGAATTAATGAAGTTATGAGTTACAGATCAGCGTTTCTTGATCATATACATTTGGTTAGTGTTAATAACGACGTTAGTGCTTAAAAGGTCAATATTTTCACCACAAAGCATAATATTCCATTATTCTTTTAATTTAATAGATTTTTATATTACAATGAAAGAATTTAATAACCACTTGATGAGAAAAAAGATAACAAAAGTTTTTCCGGCTTTTACTATTTTCTTTAAAACATCTGTATATGGTAGTAAATTAAATGAAAACACAAAAGCAAGAAATTTCTAGCTCTATGATGAGTACCAAGTATGTACTTTGTTAAATTTACTAAAATAAACACGTCAGTGTAAAGTCAACAATTTCATACTTGCAACTTATTGTTTAATTAAATTGTCTTTAAAATAAGAATTTTTTTCTTATACTTAAAGTAATTATTTTATAGACACACGAGTGAGTAATTATTTGATATCTTGTGGTAAACTAAAAAATTTGCATCGTTGCTCAATAACTTGCATATTGCACACTGTTAGAAACATTTTTTTTTATTATTAACAACTTAGGTGGATCAGATTATGCAAACTTTATTTGAAAATGTTGCTGTGTATAAAGAAAATCGCTTGACAGCTTTTAAAATATTTTCAAATAACTTTATTAGGCGTTTTTAGTTTAAAAGGCACATAAATTGTGACTTCAATTTGATTATTTAGAAATAAAAAGGAAAATCTTCGGGAAACTCTTAAATCGTGAAATTTTGAGAACAACGTCCAAGTTTAGAGTGAGCTCTTCATTCAAGTTTCACCACTTGCTCAAGTCTAAAACATTGAAAATTGATTAACAAATAAATATGAGAAGTCTTAACGATATGAATGGGAAAACTTCAGAGGGCCGAGATCTGCTCAGAATTGGCAAAACTAAGAACTAATAAGAATTGTTGACAATAATGTAGTCATTTTCTTCTTCAAATAAATTTTGAAAAAGTAGATGATACAAAATATAATTTATGAAGTTAGGAATTATTGGTATAAGTATCCAGCTCGTGCAAAGCACAAATATTCATTAAATTTAAGTTGTGGGAGGAAATCTTTTCGTTTCATTCTATAAAATCTATCGATAAAGTTACAAAGCATGTATTAGGGTTCACTACTAGCTAGTTAGTAATGTAGCTTTTAAATAAATTCTTTTAAAATGTTTTGCCTACTTACGTATTTTTCTGTTGAGCATTGTGTGGGGTAAAAGATAAAAATGACTTCCACTAGTACTACAGGTGGCTCTCTTTAAATAAAAATGTAATGAATGCACATTTATTTATCGTTTCAAAAATCAGAATGATTGCTTGTCGTTCCGGATTATCCGAATTAACTAGAGTTTAAGGTGGAGAACCATACACATTGCTTTTGCAACTTGTAACTTAAGATGAGGACTGATTCTGGGCTTTTGGCCGCATGTATTCCACAGATATTTTGCCCCCCATGTCCTTTTGAATCTGGTACAAGTAAATGTTCTATAAATGCCGAGACACATGAAATCAAACACGCTGTACATCCATGTAAAGTCTGTCCCATCTGCAAATCCACTACTCAAAACTCTAACATTATTAGCCTTTTGAAGAGTTTAGTACCATATCAATATCCTTGAAACTTTTGCTTCCTTTGTTAAAAGCAAGATTTTCTAATTTCCTCTTCAGTTATTTCTTAAAATTCACGTATTATTAGGTCCATCTCGAGTGGATTTCTAATTATGGGAATAAACAACATTCGACATTTGCTTTTTGTTATTTTATTTATTTTGGTACCTAACCCACACATTCGTTTATTTAATTTGTCGTTTCATGTCTAGATACTCTAAAAGAAATAATTAGTCTTATCGATGGTATAACTAGAAACAATAAAGGTGGGCGTGTGAAGCCATTCTGAACAGAGACATGTTGCATGTTTACTCGCGTGTTAAATGATTGATCAGTACGGGATAGTTCGCTCCCATTACCTTGAATACTTCAGTGCTAAAAATTTCAAAAATATGGTACTGGTTTTACATAAATATTCCCGAACCTAATAAAAGTAGGCCAAGTTCTGTGTCAATAGCTATGGGCCATTTGTACCTTGACCGACAAAATTACAAAACGTCACTCAATAGACTAAAACAGTGATAGGTAACTGACATAGCCAGAAGTTTCAATGGGGACATGAACCTTTGGAGTCTTTCTAGAAAGGGACATTATTTTAAAAGTTAAAGGTTCGCTCTTATCGACCCTTCTTGATGTCTAAATTACAGTTTCTCTTTTCACTCCTTTTCTGAAGTTTATCTTGGTATATTTGCCGATTATTTACTAATCTGATCCATTGGCATTTCTTCATTATTCACTAGTCTAGTCAACGAACGCCCAAGAAAGGGTGTAGAGGACTTGGAAGAGGGTGAATATTTTTCTTTAAGAATGTATTTGAAGTAGAGGTAAAAGTGCTAAAAGTCCCTGGTCCTAGCTACATGGTTAATCCACGGAAAGGCAAAATGGCCCCGTTTTTGGGATTTTTGCTCATATTTCAAAAACGGTGAACCCTAAGGAAAAATCCACTCATAGGCCAAGTGAAAGGTTATCAAATTTCTTTGCCTCTAGCACCTCAGCTCTTCGTTTTACAGTATAAGTCTTCAGAAAAGAAGTTGTAGTGCATTCAATTTCCTTTACAATTTTATCTTCAACAGGTAATTTTTTTCAGCTTCAATCGAGACGTGAACCTTGGGGTCTGTCTAGAAAGGGATGTTATTATTTAAAAGTTATTGGTTCGCCCTTATTAACCCTTAGTGATGTTTAAATCACAGTTTCTCGATTCTGTCCTTTTTCTGTAGTATATCTTGGCATATTTGCTGATTATTTACCAATCTGATCCATTGGCATTTCTTCATTAATCACTAGTCAAGTCAACGAACACCTAAAAAAGTGGTGTAGAGGTCATACAAGAGGGTGAAGTTTTTTTCTTTAGGAATGTGTTTAAAGTAGTTTGGTTAGGAGGTAAAAATACTAAAAGTCCCCGGTCCTAGCTAACATAGCTAATAGAGGGTGAGGGGCGGAAAGGTCTCTTTTTTACGGTTTTTGCTTATATCTCAAAAACGATGGGACCTAGAACCTAAGGAAAAATCATTCTTAGGCAAATGAAAGGTTATCAAATTTCCTACAAGAATGTTTCTAATATTTTTTTCTCTATTCCTGATAGTTTTGGAGATATCCGCTCGCATAAATCGGTAATTTAGATAAAAAAAGATTTTTGCCTCACCTTTTTCGTCAAATTTTTGTCTCACTTTTTTCTTCAATTTTTGCCTCTAGCACCTCAACTCTTCGTTATACAGTACAAGTCATCAGAAAAGAAGTTGTAGTGCAATAAATTTTCTTTATTATTTTATTTTCAACTGGTTATGTTATTCATACATTAACAATTTTTGCGGGATGATATCTCGAAAACTAGGTGAAGTAGAGAAAAAATTAATAGAAACAATCTTGTAGGAAATTTGATAAACTTTCATTTCGCTAAGATCAATTTGTTTCCTAAGATCCGTTTTTTAGATATAAGCAAAAACCCCAGATATAACGGGATGTAAAATTCCAGACCTAAAATATGCCCTCGTATTGCTAGTCTCTTTAGGTCAAACAAAAACACCTGAAGCCTAGTTTTGTCATCCGAATCAACCTGTGGAATTAGTTCTATTTTTGTTAAAGTACAAGATGGGTAAAGAGATAGTAATTTTTTAGTCTCTCAAACGACAAATAATATTATTCAAACAACTTGTAGTAACAAAACTGTGTGGGATGTGAATGTGATGCTTGCACTACACCTAAATAGCTCTGTTGTTATTGCTTTATAATTAGACAGTTCGTGAAACCTCACACTAATTTCTTAATTTTGCGCGCTTTAATTAAATTTATAAAAAAAAAAAAATACAAAAAGTTCGCCAAATTAAACTTTAAAATTTTGATTCCGTCTTGACTAACAAAATTTAACTTTTTAATCTGAAATGACTAAAAATCCAACTTGTTCATTTAAGAGTCTTGTGTGGAAAATTGAATTAATTTATTAATTAGACCGATATCTATTCCATTGTAGGTATCAAGTCAAAAGTAAAAATAGAAATTATCTAATGAAATTCTAACATTTACTTCTGGATACTAATTATAGATATCTATTTATACACAATTATTATTTTTTTTTAATATTTAACACTTGCGTTTTGACTTAAAATTATTATTTGTTGAATTTTGACGTCTCAAAACTCAAGGTATGCTTCTAATATTTAAATTTGCTTTGTAATCCGAAAGTGGAGCATTTTCCAACTTCAAAGGCAAAGTGTATCAACTAGTTAAAATTTAAGGGTTGCAGATAATTTTTATTTGAAAAACGCAATCAAGAGGAATAGTGTAATAATTTGATAATAGTTATCGGAAGTTCCAAGTATTTCTTTTTTTCTAGTCTTCTTAACAATGAAATGTGATGTGGGTGTAAATCGAACGAATGACAAAATATTTTATAACTTTTAACGATTACTTTTTTAAATTTTATTTCCTTTGAAGTTAACAGTGTAAAAAATGTCGTAATTAGTAGTTATGAAAAAGCGTTATTAGTGAGTTTAATTGCAATCATTCATTTTTTCACCTTACGGATGCAACACATGGTAAAACTGACAAAAATAAAATAGTATTAGGCGTGGTATACAACATAGAACAATGTATAAATAAGTATTATAAACATTCAAACATAAATTGCTTTGACCCAAATTATTTTGTGTCTGAGATCATGTCTTATCACGAGGATTAAAACTTTTTGAATTATTGCGGAAAAACTAAAATCAAATTGTAAATTTTTTGCTAATTTATTGACTGTACTTTTCATTATCAACCCCAAAACTAATTTTCCTGTAGGTGTGTTGGTTTACAAATTTAAACCTTAACGAAGCAACCTTTTGCTAATGATGAGGATGGTCCAAAAAAATCACGCTGTTAGTAAATATAGATTCATTTGTGCGAATTCCCCTACAATTTCTTTTATAAATTTTAAAATCAAAAATTTATTTCTACATAAAAATATAAATTTATTTTAAATCGTATTAATAATGGTCTGTAATTATTAAGTAGGTGTGGGATTTTCGAGTCCCAGTCAGTCGTGTACTCAAGTTTTGTGATGTTCGTTTTGCAATAACCTCGACGACTCTCGACTTCAGGTTTGCAGATATTCTTTTATGTTTCACATTTTTTCGTTCACGTTACGACTTAAAAATGATACCGCATACTCTCAACTCGAAACTTTAGAGTCTAAAGTGTTAAAATATCCATTTATAAATTTGACTACTGCAGAATACTTAAAAATATTACAATTATTATATTTTTAGTAATTATTGTCAAGTTTGAAAGTTTCTTTTGATAGACAAACGTTACTATAAATTAAGAAGTAATAGAAACGACCGAATCAATCACTATTACGAAAGTTTAGTTTTTAAGGATTAACTGGATGAACATCTTGGATTTTATAGATAAGTTGAATTAAAAGTTGTAAGATAAACTCATCGATAGAGGAAGACGACCTATACTGTTTTACCCTTCAAAAATTTTTATAATCTATCATTTAGTAAACTATGGTTTTTATTATTAATCTTTGACTATAACAGCCAATATTAACTTGAAAAGTATTAAAGACGATAGTCAAAATAAGAGTTGATCCAGAAAGTTTACTTAAGGCTTAGGGAGGTATGTGGAGTGAATGATTGCAAAACTAACAAAAAAAATTTTCTGACCCAATTTCTCCAGGGTTTCCAAAAACTCATTCTCAGCAGGGGGATCTCCTTTATTATGAGAGATAGACATTTAATTAAATGTCACATAGATAAGTTTTAAATATTTAATCAAAAAAGTGAGTTTTTTATTTTTGTCCACGACTCCTTAATTTTATGAGAGAGCTGTTGAGCTACAATGACTGCGTTTAGAACAGACAACAGTTCTTAACTGCAGACTAATCGCTCGTTGTCTCTCTCTTTCTGTCTTATGGCGGGCATGGGGGGATGCTATGTCTTGATAACGCACCTTTTCTGTTATCTGAACGGGCCCAGTCGTTGAGATACAATGACTGCGTATAGAACAGACAACAGTTCTCAACTGCTGACTAATCGTTCGTCTTCTCTCCCTTTCTGTCTTACGGGGGGGGTATGCTATGTCCTAATAACTCAACTTATCTACTGCCTGAACTGGCCCAGCTGTTGAGCTACAATGACTGAGTTCAGAACAGACAATAGTTCTTAAGTGCTGACTAAACATCCTTTCTGTCTTTTAGCGGGGATGGGAGAATGATATGTCCTAATAATTCAACTGTTCTGTTGTATGAACGGGCCTAGTTGTTGAGCTACAATTTCTGCGTTTAGAACAGACAACTGCTAACTAATCGGTCATCCTCTCTTATGGAGGGATGCTATGTCCTGATAACTCAACTAAACTGTTGCCTAACGGGCCCAGCCGTTGAGCTACAATTACTGCGTTCAGAACAGACAACAGTTCTCATCAGCTGACTAATCTCTCGTCCTCTCTCTTTATGTCTTATGGCGAAGATAGGGGGAAGCTATGTCCTGATAACTCAACTATTTTGTTGTCTGAATGGGCCCAGCTGTTGATCCACAATTACTGCGTTCAGACCAGACAAAAGTTTTCAACTGCTGACTAATCTGTCATCCTCTCCCTCTTTCTATCTTATGGAGGAATGCTATGTCCTGATAACTCAACTGTTTTGTTGTCTGAACCAGCTGTTGAGCTACAGTTACTGCGTTCAGAACAGACAACAGTTCTCAACTACCTACTAATCAATCGGTCATCGTCTCTCCCTTTCTCTCTTATGGAGGGATGCTGTGTCCTTATAACTCAACTAAACTGTTGCCTGAACAGGCCCAGCCGTTGAGCTACAATTACTGCGTTCAGAATAGACAACAGTTCTCAACTGCTGACTAATCGCTCGTCCTCTCTCTTTCTGTCTTATGGCGAGGATGGGGGGAAGCTATGTTCCGATAACTCAACTGTTCTGTTGTCTGAACGGGCCCAGTAATTGAGCTACAATTACTGCGTTCAGAACAGACAACAGTTCTCAACTGCTGACTAATCGGTCATCCTCTCTCCCTTTCTGTCTTATGGAGGGATGCTATTTTCTGATAACTCAACTGTTATCTTAACGGGTCCAGCTGTTAAGCTACAATGACTGCGTTCAGAATAGACAACAGTTCTCAACTGCTGACTAATCGCTCGTCCTCTCTCTCTTTTTGTCTTATGGCGGGCATGAGTGGATGCTATTTCCTGATAACTCGACTCAACTAGGCCCGGCTGTCAGAACTCTCTCTTGCTGTCTTATCGTGGGGATGGGGAGATGCTATGTCCTAATAATTCAACTGTTCTGTTGTCTGAACGGGCTCAAATGATCAACTTAATTTTTGCTTTCACAGCTCATATAGTTGGCAATATGGCAACTTTTTGATCTTTTCAAAAATGCATAATTTATTAGTCCCGCAACCCAATTTGTGGAGGTCGAGGCCATTCGAGTGTGTAAAACCCTATTTTGCGGTATTAGGAACACTTTTGCATCAAAATAGATACAAGAGAGACAGCAGATGAGCATAGTAACCTATTATTTTCTATTCGCAAATATTAATTGCACGTTCCATTGGGATTGATCTGACACAATTAAAGATTCTGAGAAAATAATGGTATGCAAACTATTTCTACCTGTGTGGCTTTATAAATGCACCTGTTATTATTTATAATTTATAAAGCTCAATCTCATTGTAATTATAGCTTTTAAATATAAAATGCATTTTTGGTATGTTAAATTAATTAACAGGTTATTCGATTGCCGATTTGGCGTGTCCACGTTAAAATTCATGGGATTTTTTTTAATTCAATTATTTTTTTGTACCATCAATTTGCGTTTTCTGTTTTACTTTGATTAAGTAATAAGGGCAATTTTCAAATTATAATGCTCGATTACTAATTTCTATATCATCCTACGTGGCAAAGCAAAATTTTAGTTTACCAACACAAATTAGATTTGATGGCTGACACCTGTTTTGCTACTTTGACACTGTTACTGATGGCCATTGTGATCTAATTGGCATCGGGTTAACTATAAATTTATCTAATGGTTGTGACTGATTAGCCCGATACGATAGTGGTTTTAAAAGGTTTTTTTTTTAATTTTTTAAAAATACTAAATATAGTAAATAAATGTAGTAGTGACAGTATTGACTTTTGATTTTTTGTCTTCTTTTTAATTCGTAATGCTCATTTTGGAATTATTCCAAACTGAAGGCCCTGAAAGTGACTTGGGAAACATTTTTTCCTCTGCAAGGTTTATTATATTTAAGGGTACCTACTCAAAATTATACTAATAATTAAAAATAATTTTCTCAAAAAGGTATTTCGTTTCTTCGTGTAGATTATTGAAGGAGTTAAAAAATGCAATTTTTATTGGATTACATTTGTAAATAATTGCATTATAAGTATGATTCATTTTCAATAAGTGCATAAACTGCACTTCTATCAAAACCATTCAATAAACCCATCAGGTGATATTTCATTTTATACAACTTCGTTCTTTTAATATTATTAAATTATTGTAATTTAACTTTACATAATTGCAAAAAATTTTTTAATTGTTATATTTATAAAGTCCTTGTATTAATTAGTGCATAAATATATTCTTTGTTATTCTAAAAATTTAATCTGTACGGTTCAATAGAAAAGTAGTAATAGCAAAGATTATCAAATATTATGTCATAGAGAGTTATTTTAAAGTTGTTATCAAAATGTGGATTAAAAATGATTTAATATAACGCTGATAAGTATTAATTGAGCGAAACTCTTTGCATGTAACTTACATATTTTGTAGCACCTTTTGTTGTAAACTGATCTCATTTGTTTGTTCTTACACGACTTACCACTAGTAGTACTTTCGTGCACAATTATTTTAAATTAAGGTATATAATTATGGTACTTTATTATAGTCTTTGTAACAAACAGACCAACTTAACATATTGTTATGCCATATAAGTAAAATTTATTGTTAATTTAATTTTAAAATTACTTCTCTTGCGTAAGTGTTGAAAATTGGTAAAATTTGTTTCTATGGACTAAAGAGCAAAATTTTACGGCTTTTTTATCTAATTTACTCTGTGGGTCGATTTATATGTGTAATTATGTATTAATCTTATAATAATTACTACAACTTAATAGTAGATTTATGGGTAAAAATAATTTTGAAATTTTTTAAATCAGATCGAGTTGTTGAAAAATATTAATTATATAAAATTGAAGCTAATTTTTTTGAGGAAAGCCTTTGATTCTGTTCAAAACTTTTTTTTTCTAACGAGATAACTTTTTTTGCGGAAATACAAGAAGTTGTTTCTGAAGTCAAATACAAAGTCTTTTTGTAAAAGCAAAGTGAATATAAATTGAGGAACAACCAAATTACTACTTAATGTTAAATTTAGCATATGATCACTTTTTTAATATTTTCTTAAAAGTTTTTGATTTGGTCTTAAAACTCATGTTTTGTGTTTTGATATGCCTTTGATGCTAAATTTAGTTTGGTCGTAATTATTTAATTTTTTTATATTATGGTCGAAAATTCAAATGTTGAATAATTTTTTCTTCGTATTTGCTGATATAAGCTTTCAGCTGGAAATTTTAAATTTTAAAAATATGTTAATGTGTAAATATGTAAATTATATAAAAAATATCCTTTATTTAGTATCTCTATACTGGAAAAAATTGAAATAATAAAGCTCAGTGGCGGACGCCGATTTAAACTATTGGTTGTTTTTGATCTTAAATTTCAAAACTAGTGACAAAGCTTTTTTGGAATTGAATAATTAAATTTGCAGAAAGGAACCTCTAACTTAAATATTATTTTATGTTTATTTGGAAAATAAGGGAAAACAACACTGGGTGGAACTGGAAGTGTTAGAAATGAGAGACTTATGGACTTCTGAGAGGGTCTGGAAAACGTGATGGCAAATTCAATTTTTCTTTAAACGTCAGAAAAAGTCGCCTTTGTGTCACTGAATAGGTAACGGTGAAGTTTAACTTTCCCGCCGAGGCAGGAAAAATTGTCAGGAAAGTAATTTTTGTATGTCTAGGAGGGAAAAGTAAAATCTTAACCGCACATTATTTTTATTTTTAACGTAAAAAATGTTTTTTAAGCATTTGTAATGTAAACAATTTAATGTTTTTTAAATTTTCCTTTATAATTAGTTCGTTGCTTTTAATAATTAGCTTTTTTTTACAAATTTAAGTTAATTTTAAAAAATATTTGACAATTGAACTACAAGTAATTGACAAGAGATGGTGCTCTTTCAAAAATCAAAATTTTCAGTTTTACGCTTTACGTTTGCAGAAAAAATTTAATGTTTTATACGGAGTCAAAGTAGTTTTGTGTGACTCGCCTGTATTGCCTGACTCGCTCGCTACGCGCTCGCTCTTCAGCCAAACACAGTCTTGTCACACAAAACGTCACTTTGTCTCCTTATAAAACAAATAACTATTATTTATTGTTTTATTTTCTAGACCGCATCATGTTCTTCCTGTCTACAGACAGTTGTTCTCTAAGTGATACTTAAATTATTCTCAAACTGTCATATTATAATAAGCTTGTTTTGGTGTCACGAATATATTGAAATAGGTACCCATTTTTAGAAACTATATTTGTCTGTAATTCCATAGATTCCATCAGGTTGTCAAACAGTTCTTTCTCTCTGTTCTATACGTTTTTGTTTCGTAGGCGTGATGGACACACCGCGAAAGTGCAGTCAGCGATGCTGTAACAGGTTTCGATGCCCAATTTAAATATAAATCGTTTAGGTTATCTGAGACTAAACACCAAACAACCTGTCAACTCAAACGGGCTATTAAGGGCGCGCTGCTAAAGTGGAGGGGAGACATTTTTGCCATAGCGTGTATTTTTACCACTTTAAGTTGAAGAAAAAAAAATATAGATGGTGCCAACATACTGTCAAAATAATTATTTTAATTACCAATGTCAACCAATCTAAAACTAAAAAAAAACAAGAAACAGTACTTAAAAGTAGAACATTACAACATCGTTTTGGACGGTTTTCGATGCTGTAATGAGTATATTGTTACAAAAGAATAGTAAAGTTAAAAATTTATACCTGGAACTTTAAAATTTTGCTTGGGCCATCTAAAAGGCAATGCCTGAACTATTGTCGAAAGATTTGGTTGAAAAGACCGCTAAGGACATATTTTGATTCAGTATTATCTTCCTTGTTTCGTTTAATTAGCGATGGAATCACTTAAAAATTAGGTATTGTTCTTATAACGATCTCCACCAGGAGATAACGGAATTTCATCAATATTGGTGGCTTCAAAATTTGAAAGTTTCTTGTTTTCAAAAATTAATTTAACCTATTTATTCATAATATAAAGCAATGAAAATTGTCCATCTCCTTCATTGATCTTTCCTTATTAAAATTTCAAAAAAATTAAGTTCATATAACGTTTAGTTTTTAAATTCCGCAAGACAAACAAAAGGCTTATTTTTAACGTTATTTTAACTCCAACTTTTGCCGGTTTGTCAGCGCGCCCTTAAAGTACTTACAAACGTGTTTTTTTGCGCTGACTGTACTCACCAGAATCTATCTAACCTAATTAAGTGCATGGTTCTTTTTTAAAAAGTTAATTTTTCTTATAAAAGTCTTTATTTCCTTGGCTCTACTGTAAATTACGCTTCAAGCAGGGACGTAACAAGAATAAGCAAAATTTCGGACCAGTTCTCAAATGTAACAACTCTTGATTTGTTAAAAACTAGGGGCACACATAATCAACATATTATACCTATACGTTTATCGTTTGATTGGTAGATTTATAGGTGACTCGTTTGCTTGTATGGGTATGAGTAAGGGCAGGGCGTATCTACATATGGACTAATAGGGCATAAGTCCTGGGCCACCAAGTGTCAAAGGGGCCACAAAAATTAAATTATTATAAAGCAAAAATGAATTTTAAACCTCAATTTAAAGAATCTTAATATAACAAAAAATGGGACTCCATTGGACTTCAATAGCCCTGGGCCACGAAAAAGCTAAATTCGCCCCTGGGCAAGGGTATGATTAGTCTCTATCTGTTAAACTTTTGGGTTTATGTACTCTCCGTGTACCAGTGGCTTTACAAATCGCAAACTAAACTTTGTGACCATATGAAATACGACGTAGGTAAACGTATAAAAGCAGTACCCAATTCATATATAGTTCGACCCTGAGTGGGCGTGTCCCCTTTTGTACAATCAGATGAAGAAGTATTCGCGATCACATGTCAAATGTTATGTTTTTTTTTCACAAAAAATGCAAACTTTTTGACAATGATTTTATAGTATTTTACGCACTTCGAGTGCTTTTAACGTAAAAATCAAGTGAGGTTATGTTTTTGTTGCAAATAATAGTGTGCAAAAGTGTACTTAATCGAATTCTTCCGTGTGATTGGTCAGAATTTGTTGTTCTGTTTTCAAATTACTCAATCATCAAAATTCCAAAATTTTCATATTTTCCGGGGTTTTGGTAAACTTGGCGCCACTGTACACCTGTAATTTGCAAATGGCGATTGGCCGATGGCTGCTTGCAATTTCCAAATCCACATTTATATATGAATCGGAATTAAGTATTGTCTTGATTTCTACTATGAACAATGCTGTTTTAATTTTCTAATTACCTAAAATAAAATAAAACGAAGCAACAATTAACACAAAATGACTAATATAAAAATCATGTTATAATATAATAATGTGAGGTTAAGAGGTGATAGTAATTGGTCTTACCCTGGGTTGCAGAAAACTTTTAACGGTCCGTTACAATTGAATGGAGTTTTGACTGTGACGTATCCTTACAATATAAAATATCCGGAAGGAGGGTTAGCAACCGTTGCGTATAAGAGAAAATGCGAAGTAAATGACATTTTAGAAGTCCATGGATTCATTCATTCCGTCGAGTTTATATTATCATTGGCTGCCATGATCTTTTTTTATAAGTGGGAGTATAAGCAACCATTTCTATTAGAGAAATTGACCGGAAATCGCTATATTTACTTGTCCATTGCGATCTGTATTATTAGCTAAATAATCCTGGTAGAGTAGGGGGTATTTTTTTATTCACTGGACTTATCAGATATGCCAAAGTGTAGATGCTCAATCACATCAAAACTCCATTCAATTGTAACGGACCCTTAAAAGCTTTCTGGAACCAAGGATTAATATGGGATTATGGGCCTCAGTGTACTCAATCGTTCTGCACCCCAGGGAGCCAATTCTTTAATATCATAAGAATTAATGCTCATGATGAGAAAATGTCGTTACTTTTTTTAGAATAAATTTCTCTAATTTCAATAATTGGGTCCCAGGTGTATTGCATTTACTATTCAACTATACTCTAATATGTCAGTGTTTTCGTGTTTATTCACTAATGGGCTTTTGCACCGCTTACAGATAAACTGACAGGTAGTTTATCTAGCGGATAAGTTGTCAAAAACCTTTACACCCCCATCTAGCTGTAGGATGAATCAAATAACTGAGGAACAAATTTTCTACAAAGGTACGTGTCACTTATCGCCCTTTATGGCCTCTAAATAAACTATATTTTGACTTATCTGTCAGATAATTTACCTATCAGTTTATCTGCAAGCGGTGCAAACGGCCATTAGCCGATAAAAACCCTTCTATGTTATAGATTAATTTTATGTCGGATAGTGCTTTCAGAATTAAACTCAACCCATGTGACCAATCTGATTGGTGGTTGCCTAGAAAATTGGTCACGTGGGTTGAGGCCGTTCAAGGGACTTCTCAAGGCACTGTAGAAATGTATACAGAATGGCAATTTTATTATGGAACATAAGAAATTAATTTTTAATTATTATTGCTCCATATTTTCTATTTTGATCTATGGGATTGAACATCATTAAACTAATCAAAAGAGTGAATTATTGTATTAAAAAAATTAAATGATAAAATCCCATGATTTTGACATAATGTGTAATGTCATTGAGAAACAAAATAAAATCTTAAACGACCACTATGTCGTGTATTTCATATTGATGGTTTCAGATTTTATAATGTTTTCGATGGCATCACAGATTTAATTCAAAATCATCGAATTTTTTAATTAAATTTTAATAATATAAAATTTTACGCCGGAATTAAACGACCCTCTCTCCAACTTCACACAGCAAGTTAGATTGTTTTGTTTACTTTGAGAAGTGAAACTGACTTGCCAATATTGTCACTCGTAGTGTATGTTTCTCACAAATATATATCCAATTCAGTTAAATTTTCCGGGTTGATTGATTTGTTCTGATTGTGAACTCTTGACAAATTAATTACTTACCCCCAGAATGACCGAAGTACATGAATAATCGTCATTTTGATTATTTATTTGGCTAAACTGATATGTTTCACTAATTTGTCGCTTATAGAGACTCTTCCATATTTTAACTTTCCTTTTTAAGTATAGCATATAGCATATTAACGTAAACGGAACGCCTTATTGAAGTGCAACCCTATGACATGACCGATGCATTGTTAGTAAAAAAAATGGCGTGTTTGTATTGAAACAACTTAACGAGCACTATAAGAAACCTTTATAATTATTTAATAAATTTTATTAAGAAGCTAACATTTTAGTCATACATATGCATTTAAATGCTAAAATGGTGAATCTTTTGCATACCTACTCGTAATTTATAAAAGTTCACGTCATATAAATTTAATGTCATATTTATAATATGACATGAACACATTTAAATAAATTTCATTACAATAATTATGTTTTGAATTGAACTTCATTTACCTATGTGCGTAGGTAGTTAATTATAATAATTTAATGTGTGAAGTAAAAAATCAACTCTGTAATTATCCTATACAACTTTACAATTCTAATGAAGCTCCTTAAGATAATCCAATTAAATTTGTACCATAACTATTTTGTTTTTTTTTTAATTTTTACGTTTTGAGTGGGTCAAGAATTTTTTTTAAATCTACAGTCAAGTTAGGAAGGCAAATCTTGAGATCTTTATCATGATAGGAGTTGACTAATTTCTGTATCTAGTTCAGATCGTTATCAAATACTTTTAGAACAAGATTGTAATCGCCTTTTTAATCCGATATATAAAGTCATCGATCTTGAAACAATAAACGGCTGGAATTTGCCACAATTGAATATTTTTGTAGGTGCAACTGGGATTTATTATGCAAACTAGGTATAGTTGTAGACCCTTGTTCCGATAAAGCTTAAAGACGTCGAGATATAGAGCATTCCCCTAACTTATTAGTTATTAATCTACAAATGCCCCATAGGTATTGAAATATCTTTAACTATAATTTACTTCTAACGAGTTACACTTTCCCCCACACAAAAGCCTAAAAAAAACCTTTTATTAAATCCATTCTAATATTTTTAGAATCATTCGCTTGCATTTATAAATTATTTTTTTGCAGATGTGTTTATAGTTGGGTTGCGATTCTCCAGAGATACAGAAGCGTGATCTCAAATTAAAAATTCCAAGTTATACTTTGGCAATATTCCCAATAAGTTGTTGGCCCCATTACCAATTTAAAATACAATAACATTTAATAGCCTTAGGTTATATAATGTGATTACTTTCATTTTCAATTATTTACACGAAAATTTATATTTAACATCGTTTATAAATTGTTTTTTTTAATTTTTTTACGTAATGCAACTCACAGTTTTAATTATTAAATTCGTTGGAAAAAAAGGTGAACTATTTGTAAAAAGGAGGAGAAAAGTAATATTTCAAATTAGGGTAAATAAAGTACATAATAGAAAAATTTAAAAGGTGTCAAAAGATAAAATCGAGGTGTTTAGAATGTAACAATTGTCCCTTTACTTTAGAGGGTGGCTTTGAGATCATCCGAAAGCTGTAAAATCTTGGCAAGATGTTCAGGTGCGTCAGCGAAGCATACAGTTTTGTAGGAGGTGTGAATGTGTCCTGTTCAACGGATATTAACACTTTAATTTATTAAATCTCTAAATTAAACAAACATTCCAATTTTTTCTCAATCTTCTATTTTAAATTTATTCGAAATACATTTTTCAACTTTTTTTTCATTTTTTACCAAATTATTTTGGTTTTGAGGAAATATTTTTTAAAACTATAATTTAATTTATTACAAACAATTTTTGTTTAGCTTCAACTTGCCAAATACCCGCAAATACGATTATTTAATGGAATTGCTTGTATGTCACCAAACATTCTATGAACAGTTAAGGAAGTCAATTGGCGGACCATTCTTTTGAGTGAACGTTTACACTGTTAAGAGGCTAAAGATCTATCAATTTATTGTAAGTGCTTCGAAAAACATGTTATGTGTTATTTGTGCATTGTGCTCTGCATGTCGAGTTTTTAATTTTTTTTCTCTTCTGCATACATAGTTGAAAATCTCGACTTACCATTTTGTTTTTTTATTACATTTTTCAACAACTATTTAAATATTTTTGTTTATCTAAACTAATAACCTGTATTAGTAATACCTATAATATATCGATGAGTTGTGATACTTATTATTCGGCTAATCAAACACCTACCTACAGTCTGTTTCAAGAGGTTATAGGTGTGTAAAAGAATTTGTTTCTAGACGGAACATTAAAGAAAATCCCACGTTTCATTGAAGAGATTTCAGAATTACTTAATTCACGAGCGTAGGCGTAAATGTTTTTTAAAGAAATTTGCGTATGACAAAATATTTATTTAAGTAGTAGACAGACTACAATTACTAATTAAAACCACCTACATTTCCAAAATTTATTAAATTTTTTATTTGCTTTTGAAGATCCTACGGACTGCCCAAATTTAGCCTTAAAAAGGATAAACTTAAAGTCTGTATAATGAGAAAAAAATTAGATCAGTAGAGGAAAAAGTCGATAAGATTAGCAATTTTTAAGCACATGAGCTTTAGAAAGCTGCTTAAAAAAAGGCACAAAGTTGCTGTGGAATTGTCGATGTATTTTAGACTTTTTAAAGTTGTTGAACTCCTAATGCGATACAGTCAGGAATTAGATGCTAAAAGTATGTATGAATCAGATATTGGAGCAAATATTAAACTATTTTAAACGTGCAAATGGCTTGTTATTAATTACTTGATTTATTTTTGCTCAGAAGTATAGAGAAATTTACATTATTTACGTTTTTTCTGCAAATAGTCTAATTAACCTGTTGCTCTGTTTATTACTTATTTAGGTTTTTAGGTCGATGAAATAACAATTTACGGTTTCTATTGGATTTCTGTATTCCTGTGTTTGCTAGGGGAGTTATGAATTAACAACTACGCTAGAAATGACAATAAAAAAATTACAAATATGCATCCCTTAATGGGAAAAAATTGTTGTTAAGCCACTTTTTATTAATCACCCTAGATAGGTTATAAGTGCTCAAGAAGAATCATGGTCACGGATCCAACTCATCTATGTGGATGTCTTGATAAATCAGGTTTTCACACAATTTTCTGGGGAGTTGAAAAATACGAATTGTAAGGAATCCAACGTCTGGCTGTATTCCCTTGAGTATATCAGTGTAACTAAATCGGAACAATCTTGAAATCTTCCGTACTTCTTTTATTTGAAACGTAGTATTAATCGCTAGAAGTTCGTCATTCATTTCTGTGCTCAACTTTATGTATTTTTCTGATGAAAAAAAGGAAGGATTGCTCTGAATTTGATGAGTTTTGAAAGACTTGTAAATCTGGAAAGAAAAGCTTAACTTTTTTTTTGATTTTGGGAACTATCCTCATGACGATGACAAAAACATTACAATCGAGCATCTATTTATTTCTGAAGCATTAACTGCTTGAATTTTTAAATCGCTGCCATTGGATACTTGAGAGTTTATTGTACACCACGACGTTTGTGTAAAAGTTTGAAGTATATCTAACAAGGAATTTACTTGCTGCTAGAGCTGAATTTAATTGAGAAGAACCCTCCTGCTTACGTCATTGCTCACAGAAAATAACGGGGTAATATACGTAATGGGTCAGGCGACAGGCAGGCGCGGATTGACAAGGGGCGTTGAGCGCTACTACAGCGTCCCGAGTCTCTGAAGTAATGGCAAATCCAAGCTCTCTTTCGAAATTAATAATTAAAAAATTTCGACATTTCCAGATTTATCAGGGTAAAGCTTCTCCAAGTCTCAAGATGATTGCTTGGCCGGTGGTAGTGACTTCTAAAATGCTACAAGAGTATAGTATGTACATCAAGAGGATCGACATGTAAGGATGACCATCTACAATTTTGGAATCCACTCATGCCCAGTTTATGATGGTACAGAATCTTCAAAATTAGTTCTGATGTATTCAGTGCTTTCGAAACGGTATACATCTTCAAACGACGATCTTCGACTCTTCAAAAATCACCTTACTACAAGATCGGTAGCCTAGGAAGATCTTTGGTTTTTTGCATTAATTTTTAATGGATTCACCGCTCTTCAAGAATTGTTTGGGGCAATATTCTGCTATAAAATAATCCCCAAACACTGATGATATAAATCATGGGTCTCGGGTGGGACTTTTCGAAAATGTCAGGGGCGTCAGACTAAGTAATTCAAAATTTTACTTGCGGGCCCCTAGAAATATCTGCGTTTCTGAAAAAGTACAGTCAGTCCACACCTGGCAACAGGCAAGATTCATAAATACGCTCTTGAATGAGTATACCGACCGTAGAAATTTTGAATGCAAGTTTTGTTACTCGTCCACCTCCTTGAGCAATTTTTAAAGGTTTCAAGCTGTTGATTCAGTTAAAAACGTTTTATTTAATAATAATAAAAATTTTAGTTCCGAGGCTGGTTCCTAGTGGTTCCTTGCATCGCGACCTCTCGGATCTATTGTGCGCCTCGGATTTGGTCTTTCCATATGGGAGTTCTATTGATAAGGTGGGCAGTTCTTTTTGGAGCACTATCTCTTTTCCGAGAATGTTGTAACGACTTCTTGTAAAAGCCTCACAGTGCAGCAGAAGATAAATTGCAGTTTCTAGTCCCTTCGTATACAGATGATTTTTAAGCTGGCAATAGCCCGTTATTATTGCCGTTGCCAGTTGTAGTTCATCTCTGCTAATTCTCAGTAAAGAGCGAGTTCTTTTGTCAGAGGGTTTCTCCAGCAGAGCTTTAGAATGTCACTGTTCAAGAGTTTCCCTTCAGTGTTTAATAGGCCACTTCGCCAAAAGTGACTTTATTTCTCTCTTTGCCATTTGGTAAGGAATGTCAGAAGATGTTTTTGGTCCAATGAGTCTTATTTTGCTGCCCTCTTTGGCCAGACCGTCCGCTTTTTCGTTCCCTTTCGTTTGATATTTCACAGTACAGAATCGACATTTGTTGAGCTTGTTGCAACACGTTCAGGCGTTTGGCGATAAAAGTCGGCATTGAGTAGCTTGTAAATTCGCCCAGTCTAAAGGCCAAATTTAAGAACAAAACTTAACTTGGTTATGAACTCAACTCAAACTTGCCTAAAGTGAGTTTGAGTTCAAGACGATCGCTTGCCAAGAAATATCACTCACTCGAGGACAACTTACAAACAAACTTTGAACGACGTCCCAAAAGCATTATCAAAACGAACATTTTTCTGGCTCCCTACTCCTTTAGATCCAATTGTATAAAAGCTAGTTAATTTGTAGATCTGACTTCTGGGCCAAGACAACTTGATTCAATGATTAACTATACTTTTGGTTGGTTGATCCAAGATCCAGGTTGGTACAACCAAGTACAACGCATATTTAACTAAATCTCAGAGTTAACTCTGATTCTGAGGGTCTTGTTTTATACAACTAGGCCTTAAAAGCACAAATATCTCCAGATCTTCTAATATTAAAAAAAAAAGATACAACAGGCCCATTTCTCCGGCACCCTCTATTCAAAATTTTTGAACAAAATTTTGAAAATTGTTTATGCTTCGTTTGTGCTGTTTGTGCTCGCATTCCGGACGTTTGTGCTTCACGGGTGGATGAGATATCGGTGAGGGTGCCGAGGAAATGCAGCATCCCCAACTATTCTTTACTTCGCAACCATTTCTTTCCACGTTACACTTTCTCGAAAATTCAGATTCCCAAAACTAATGTTAAAAGCGTTGTCCAAACTGAATGTCCCTTTTCTCTTATTAATAAAAATGTCATTCATAATTTTAATGTTCAGTTTTGTTTTCTTGCCATTTGAGTTTATTTTCTGTGATGGCTACATATCATGATATCATTTAGTTTTGGAACTTGGAAGAATTTAAAACTTTTTAGATGAGAAAAAATAACTTAACGAATTATTTTTGCATCAAAATGAAGTAATTCTAAATAATTATAAAATTTAAAAATAAAGTGCCCAAAGATCCAAAGATAAAATAAAAATGAAATTGTAAACTATAAATTTTGGTTTATAAAAATTCAAATAATTAAAATTTAGGCGGCTAACTTGAATCGTTCTAATTGGTGTATCTAATCAATTCTTTAGAACAATAATTGATAAAGCATCGGATCAACAACAACGCCGTTCTTGTTCGACTTTCTAAAATGGCGATTTGTATTGTAAGTGGTAATCGTCGCGTATTAGAAATAGAAACGTGTAATTTTTTATTTAATTAAAATAATATTAATTAATGACTTTTTAATAATAGTTTTCGTGTTGGGATTTAAGAACAATTAGATGCAATTAGCTGTAAAAATACAAGGTAAAATTTGATTATTTATTTGTAATTTCGAATGCAAACTTTTAAAGGTTATAAAAAATGTCCACTACAAATTGGTAGATGCAAAAGTATATCCCTCAATACGATTAATTTTATTTGGATTTATTTTAATAATCTCGTTTTGCAATTACCAATTTGGATAATTTGATGGTCCTATTTGCCTGTGTGTGGGAGAGAAACATACAATTTTTATTCCCAAGTTGACAGAATTAGCAGTTCTTTTTCAACACTTAATTTTTAATTATTTGTATAGGTGTTTGTTTAAAGAGGGTCAAATAAATGAGATTTTCTTTAATGTATACGAGATAGATTTTTATTTGTTAGGTAAAAATTTGTCACGCCACATCGAGCGGCTTTGATTTTAACTTCATATCAATCAGGTGGTCAGATAATCTAAAATACAATTGCGGTTTACTACAAATTAATGTGTAAAACTATTGGGAAGAAATTAACATTAGTTATTTTATTTAACATTGAAATTAAAAATACAAAATTAAATTTTAAAAATTTTACTGAAGGGGTTGGTTGTTGATTATAAAAATAAACTCCTCATACGACTTGCGATTTTAATTTTTGATTTTACAGAAAATATTTTTTATTATTGCTGTTGCAGCAGTTAAAAAGAACCACCCTCTTTAAAATATTTTAGAAATTTTTATCAGGAGAATTTTTATATTTGAGAAACTAAAAAATATCGAGTTACAACCTCGATCTAATAGTGGTGGTTGGTTTTAAAGAATATTAAAAAGAGCCATCAGGTTTCAAACGCTCCCACAAATTTTAATAAACATGTAGAGGACGCACTGACGCACTCACATGATGTCTTGCAGAATTCAGCACTTCACATTTCTAGAAATTTGAGATTTTTTCAGTTTTGTAATTTTTTCCCTATTCGAATGCATTCTTTATTTGGGATGTAAATTAATATATATTAGATCACTTTCTTTGACCATAAAAATAACGTTTATTTCAGTGGCGTAACTACAAATTCTGACTCCCCCAGCCGGTTTGATTCTTGGACCCCTTAATTTAGTAAAAAATTAAAAACAAGTAAACTTTTTTAGTGTGAACCCAATATATTTGGTATTAAACGAGGACTCGAACTTTTTTTAAAAAAACGTTTTAAAGCTCCTCAGAGCTTCCTCTGCTCATGTTTGCTATTTAAAAGTGGTTATTACAAAACTTGATTTACCTATTCCATCTTTAAGAAAATATGTAAAAAGTTCATTTTGCTCTGATACACCGGGCAAAATGGCATGGGTGTGTTATTTTGTCCAAAAATGGAAAACCAGTAAATAATAAATGTTTTGCAGAGTTTACATTTTATATTGTTTTACTTTTCTGGAAACTCTAGTATGCCATTTTGCCCTTTGTACGTACATTGTGTTTTACGTAAGAATAAACTATTTTGGGTTAATATAAGAAATATTCATTAAGCATGCCAAATACTAGTGCATTTTAGATTTTAAATAAATTATTCATAATCGAGACGTTACAGAATTGTAAAATTTTCTAAACGTTCATTTTGAAGGAGTAAATACGATTTTTATCAACTGATAGTGCTTAACATTAACTCATTTGTATTTTTCTGCAATTTAGTACACTTAGTTGCATCTATGTTATTTTAGCCAGTTACAGTTGTCCTGGTATTCCATTTTGCCCACCATTCCCCTATACAAGAAAAAACCGCAATTGCACTAGTGGAGGGGCTTTACTCTTATAAAAGGGGTATAAAAGGGCGTTTTTCTTTATTTAATCACAAAAACTAACACTTGCAGGTGTTAGTTATATGATTACATACAGTGTCCGCAAAAAAGTCTGCACCATATGGGATTTTTCTTTATTATTCCTGTTTTTCGAAAATAGTTTTCGGCATCTATCTCTGCATAATATAAAACCAAAAATGTGTAAAAAAAATTAGTTATGTCATTTACGCAACACTGCCAAAACGTCTTTTGAAAGTTTCGATTGCCTAAAAATGCCTTTATTTTTCAAAACAGACAAAATCATCATAAGGGAAAATTGTTTTTATTCACCTGAAGATACTAGATACGAAGTTTAAGAAAAAAATATTAACATTTTCATTTTTTTGTTTTTTTTGAAAATTCTCACTTATTTATAATTCTTCGGAGTTCTTTTCTTTACATTTAAATTCTAGAGATCCACTTTGATCCAACAAGATCAAAATATTACGTTTTGTTCTTAATTTAGTCTAATTTTGGAACATAAAAATATTTTCATTGAAAATGATAGGACCATCTTGGACTATTTTCCCATCTCTGAATTCATCTTGGTAAATATTTTAACCGCAGTAATCACTTATTTTAGAAAAATATCGGCGAATATTAATTAAAATAAAAACTGACAGATAGAGGTCCCAAATGATGTCCAAATTTACCCGAAATATCCTGACAATAAACTAATATGAAATTTATTTAATTTTCCTATCAACAATGCTTACTAAGACAGACAAAATTGAAATTGTTCTAATTCATGGCGAGAACAGAACAAACAGGGATACAGCTAATAGTTTTAACCACTGCGGTTAAAATATTTCCCAAGGGGAATTCAGAGATGGGAAAATAGTCCAAGATGGTCCTATCCTTTTCAATGAAAATATTTTTATATTCCAAAATTATACTAAATTAAGAACAAAACGTAATATTTTGATCTCGCTGGATCAAAGTGGATCTCTAGAATTGAAATGTAAACAAAAGAACTCCGAAGAATTATAAACAAGTGAGAATTTTCAAAAAAACAAAAAAATGAAAATGTTAATATTTTTTTCTTAAACTTCGTATCTAGAATTTTGAGGTAAATAGAAACAATTTTCCCTTATGACGATTTTGTCTGTTTTGAAAAATAAAGGCATTTTTAGGCAATCGAAACTTTCGAAAGATGTTTTGGAGGTGTTGCGTAAATGACATAACTAATTTTTTTTACGGATTTTTGGTTTTATTTTATGCAGAGATAGATGCCGAAAACTATTTTCGAAAAACACGCATAATAAAAAAAAATCCCATATGGTGCAGACTTTTTTGCGGACACTGTATATTTTTGACACCGAAACGAATCGATCCATAGGTATTAAGTATGGCTTTGATGAAATTTCTTTTAAATTTACCCCCTGTAGGAATCTAGTGAGAGAGAACGCCGTAGAAATGCTCAATTTGGATTACAATTAATAAAAATTTGATTGTGGCGGTTCTAATTATAATTATTATTAACATACAAAAACTTGGTGGAGCTGAAATTCTTCCTAAAACTCCAGTCAATATACGAAAAATTTTTAACCATAAAAGAAGCGTTTTCATGTTTTCTTTCTTGAAAGAAGCAATAAAATTATTACATACTATGATGAAATTAGGGACATATAAGCTTATTTTGCCAAAATATTTATATTCCTTGCTTTCTTCAGACGCCCCCGTATTTCAGTGATGGTCCATGGAATGTCCACCTTCGTGGTCGCCACCTGTCGCTTTTAGTAAATACGTATTATCTCGCGTCGACCTTGCAGGTCCAACCTGTGCTGGGATTCTGTAATTATTGGCGTATTGCTTGGCTACGCCTCAGTCTAGATACAAACCAGTCATTTCACTCGACCACAATCTTGTAACCAAAACTTCTTAGCAAATTTCGACTCCTAGGCAAATGCGCTGTAGCATTAGTCTAGAAATTCAAATTGTTCACACTGTGTATTGGTGTATTTAAATAACGCGCTCGTAATAGTTCCACCTGCACCGCCCAATTCGACTCGGAGTAGAATGCGCTCTGACAAAAGTTGCTTCACGCTTTTCAATGCTAAATCAGCGAAGTGAAACGACTGTTTTGTACCTAGACTGTGGCTACGCTAAACTGCTTACTCCCTACTCCTCTTCTACAAACTTTTCGAAATTGATAGAAGAAGGGTAAAAGGTAGGTAGTTTAAATACACTAATATTTACAGGATCCCAGCCCTGGTTAGTTAACCAGGATTTTAACCGCAAGACTCAAAGCACTCTTTTAATAAGTGTGGATTTTAAAATACACATAATTATAGGATATAATTTTAGGCTCAGTATAAACCGGTTCAAGCTATTGTTAAAACTTTTTTATATTGAGACTAAAATTAAATCCTAAGGATAAATGTGTAATGTAGAATTCGGACTAAAACGACTTTCTCATCTACATGGTGATTGTAAACTGTGGGTGCCAAAAATGACCACAGATGAGGCATTAAAAATAAATTGATTCGTATTTTTTTGTTTTCGTTAAAATGTGATTTTTAGTAGATACATTTTGGACTAAATATTAATTTTTTATTTTTTATCAAACGTATAAATACAACAGTTTTTACTCTTGTAGATATTTAAAATCTAGACAGTTTTATCTGGCAGAGTAGAAACTTTCACCCCATGCATAACGATAACAATTTTATACTTAGAATTGGAATTTTATGTTTCTCCATATGGATATGAGATGACAAATGACAACCATTTATTCATTTTTGTTCCAATATTTCTGACGTCACATTACCTAAGTTTTGACACAATGGGTTGTTAACAATATGTCATAGCCAATTATACAGCTCTGATTCATCCAACAAAACTTATTAAAGATTTTTAATTTGTCTAGACAAAAATCGTGACGAACGTGTTAATTCCTCAAGAAGGAGCTTATAAAAAACTTAATAACTGTGAAGTGATACGTGTGCTTTAGGAGTTTAAATTTTGACTTGCCAAAAATTTTAGTCTACAATTTATGACTTGCCCTATCAATTATTTCCATTTTCTTATTTTTTTTATGTAAAAGGATCAGAGTTTGGGTTTATAAGCAGCATCCTTTGAATCATCTGTAGGTCGTTATTTACATTTTTTGTTGATTTTACATTTGCCAGGATTTCGTTCAACTGACTCACACAACAGGAGGATACTAACCTTATGACATTACCCTTAAAATAAACATCATAGATCCCAAATAAGTCACACCTCTAATTTAATAACTTTGTTAATTTTTTTAACCGAATCTGAACGATAATATTGTCATTTTAAGATTCGATTGCTCTTTTCGAGTGGCTGTAAAATAAATTGTGTTTATTATAATTGAATTGAGGTTATCACATATCACGATACATACACCTCTCAGCTTCCAAAGCAATTATGATTAACTTCAAGTATGTTTGATAATCTCAAATAGATTCGCGATAGTAATACATGAATGAAACGATTCTAAATTTATATCGACTTTCCTCAAGTTTACGTAGAGATCATTGCACTGTCAGTAACTTACTTATGAAAACAATAATTTTTTAAGTACATTATAAATAAATATAGCGATGTTTTAGTAATAATTATTGTACAAGTAACTAAATTTTGATAGCTAAATTAAGTGCAAGTTATTTTCAGAACTAAATTATCGACTAACTTCCTATTTTTATATTTTGAATAATTTGTTTAGCTTTTACGTGTGTGTGTAGCAAACTTAACAGTGATAGAGAGAAAGGAAATGACTTTAAAATTTTCATTTTATCTGCAAATTTTGCACTGCGGAACAATGACTTATTAATATTATCTTTTTAAGTTCGACTTTAAATAACATTATTGACCTCACTTATTTTATTTATATTTTGGACATTTTACAGAAGCGTAAGAGTCTTTTGAAAATATTTTTTTGTATTTGTGTTCAAGTTTGAAAGAACAGGAAATTAAATATATTCAAATATTTTCAATATGTTCGATCGAGAATGTTATCTTTTTTAAAACTCTTTTATTTAAATTAACCTTTTATGAAAAAATAACGGGTGTCGGACGTTAAACTTGAACTTTAACAAGAAGTCAGGCGTCCAAGTTGGGAAACAAAGACGTAAGTCGCAGCTAATTTCATTATCATTATTAATCAGTGATGTAAAATTACGGCAATTTAAAATTTTTGTAAATAACTCGTGTAATTTATGATTTTTTTATCACAACTTTTAATTCTCAGGTTGTAACACCGATTCTACCACCCGGACGCGTAAAGGCAAAACATACCATTCTACAACGCAGTAATGCGTTCAGTCGCGGTATGGTTTGTCCGTGCTTTTTAGCTAGTTTTGCAGGACGAAACATACCACGCTGCAACGCAGCTGTAATTTATTGTTAATATAGACTCTACTTAGTATTTTTATTTGATGTTTAACTTACTGATGGAAAATTTCACAGATTTTATAGCTAATTTTACGATAAAAGTAAATAAAGAACATTTAAAAATGAAAATGCTTGTATAAAAAATAGAAACGTTTACGCTTTTGGGTTTTTTGAGAAAATAATAGTTTTTGTAATTCTAAGAAAATATAATTACAAAAACTACTGCTACATATTTTCTCAAAATTCTAGAAAGGTTTAGAAGTTTTATTCTTTTTGGTAAAGAATAAATTTTTTTTTCTCAAAATTCTAAGACCTAGGTATTATACTAATTTTAGGATAATAAAAAATGCATTCAAAATATCAACGAATCGATGTTATAATTATAAAAAATTGTAATTAAAACAGTTGTTTTGACTTTGAATAATTTATGTATCTAGGTACTTATTATTAATGATTTGCCCCATGTGACTTGGCGTTGGGGCGATTGACAAGTATATTCTCAGCCAAGCATCTTTTTCTGTCAAGATTTTTTACTGTCCAGCTAATATCTGCTGAAATATCGAAGATACTTAAAAAAGTTAAATTATAAACTTTTCAAACAACCTTTTTTTGGAATATTGGGCATAATTATTAGAAAGAAAAATGGTACTTGTGATACATCGTTTTAAAGAGAAATTGATTTAGAATACGATTCTCTAAAAATATACAGGGTGTTCTATTTAAAAAACCAAAGTTATATATTTTCCGGCAAAACAAGTAGGCCATGGAAAAAAATTGTTTGCGCTATTTTGTAGATGAGGTGTTGTTTGAAAAGTTTATAATTTAACTTTTTTAAGTATCTTCAATATTTCAGCAGATATTAGCTGGACAGTAAAAAATCAACCACCCTGTATATGACTTTAGAGTCAGTAGTGTCAAACGACGACAGATCAGCGCAGACGACGCAAATTTTAAATTTATTTTATATTCTATACTAGTTTATTTGCAACAATCGGAAATTTAAAAAAATGTTTAATAAATTATTTATGGAAATAAAAAACTAATAAATATAAAAAATTTAGATCTCATATCACAAAATTATATTTTTAATAAAATTGCAGATAGGTATTTAAAAATGGACTTTTTTTCAATTTTTATAGTTAAAATAAAAATATATTAATTGAAAATGTCTGTGCTAAGAAATTTATTATTATTTGTGTAGCAACAAGATTATTATAATTTCTTTGCTAGGGAGAATAGGTCTACAAATCGTGTGCGTTGTGGCGTGGTATGTTTTGTCTGAACATATACGACTATTTTACACGGACGAAACATACCACGCTACAACGCGGACTTGTGGAGCTGTGCGTTGCATAATGGTATGTTTTGCCTTTACGCCACCCGGACTAGCTTAGTAAAGCCCGGGAGGGAGGGGAGGGGGGTCGTAGCTTAATAAAACACAGATGTGATGTAGATAACAAAAATAAAACGGTTATTCAATCGTATCCGTACAATCAAAAAACCTTGAGTAAAGGAAAAAAGAAAGCAAAGTGTTAGTCCACACAGTACAACAACACAACTCTGTAAGGGATAACTCAGTTCTCCTCTTCGCACACCAGATACCGAGTACTCTCACGAAGAGAGATCACAGGGTTCTGATGGTTGGAGGAGCAAGGACACCTGTCACAGGGTCCTGATGAAACAAGGGGCTTCATGCACCAGATCCCGAGTTCGTTGCTGAAGGCAACTTAATCAAAATTGAATAAAATGGCAAAAGATTGAAATTGAAATTAATTAATCAGGGGCAAAAATTAAACAAGCGAAATGACGCAGTGGAAAATTTAATAAATTGCGCGCTCCCGCTCACCACGATGGTGAAACGAGGAGTCTTCTATCAAAGTGGAGAAGGGGCTTTTATTGAAGATTCTACTACCAACTCGAATCCACTCGACAACCAATAGGAAGCCCGTAACTTAAATTGTACTCAAGAAAGTATTTCACTTAATACATTATAAATTTTACTAATTAAATTAATAACTTATTTTCATTAAAGGGCGAGCGATGGTAAAACTTAGCTCATTGGTATCGCACAAAAATATCGAGCACGTCGGTACAAAATTTATAATTTTAAATCAAAATTTCAACTTTAAAGTAATTAATAAAAATTAATTAAGGACTGGAAAATATTTGTGAATGTTAACTAATTACAGAGATAAAAAGAAAATACACTAATCAGCACCAGGAGTGGTAGCACATTACTTGTTTCTAAATTAATTGAAAGCTTTTTAATCCTGTAGTTAGATAACCATTAGATATCGAAACCATTAGATAACGAAATTCTTAAATGATAAGGGTTAAATAATTTTTATAGGGTTAATAATCTAAGCTTTAAATTAAAAATTAAACGGGAGCGCTAGCTCTTATGGTTGCCGAGTTATAGGGAAATCAGCTGTTATCACTGATAACGATGATAGTAAAATAGGGAAAATTAAAATTAAGCAATTCTGATAAAATCTTGATGAGTTGGACTCAAATCAAAGAGCCGAACACGGGAATGTAAAGATTATCTCCATTTTGATCTCAGGGGCGACGCTAGGGAAAAACTAAAGGAAAATATGACCAGTATTTTGGTCCAGCATCCGGATACAATTCTGCATCGTTACAACTACAAGGTATTTTATTTTGAAATTGGTAAATTACCGCCGAGAATATGCAGTAGGTACATCATTGCACTATTTTAATTAATGGTAATTTAAAACGGTAAATTACGATATTACGTTCGTAATTTATGGCAAAAATTTCAACTTACATCACTGCTCAACTATATGGTAATTAACGATAATTAAAGACGGTAAATGACCGGTAAGTTATGGTAATTAATTTCGTAACTTACGAAATAAATTACGACTCGCATCACTGCTATGAATTAAGGTTCTATTGGACGTATTTGATAAAAATTTCCAAGTTTTAATTAGTGATGGACGAGAAATCGATTTTTTCTCGTCTCGAGAGACGAGACTGCGATTTGTGATACGCGACGAGAATTTAGACGAGAGCTTGGTAGCTAGAAATAGCTTGGTAAATTACCGCCGAGAATATGCAGTACTGGAAATATTAACTACATACTGTGTCAGTCTCACAATTATTGTCGACCCTGGCTATACGCCAGGGTGGTTATTAGTCAACAACGACAAACGGACAGAAGGGGGGGTTGTTGATTTACTACTTGTTAGCAAAATAAAATTACCCCTCAATTTAAGTATGGGGTGTTATGATAGTTACATCCACAATTCGTGCTAAACGTATAGCCAGGGAGGCCATTAATTGTGAGGCTGACTGTACAGGGTGACCTATATTGCTTGTCCGTATGGGGTATCTCCGTTAATACAAGAGTTAGGAGAAAACTAATAAGACGATCTCGATCTACTTTTTTGAGACAAACTCAATGGTGAAACAAAAAATCTGATACCTTCTTTTGTTTTCGAGTTATAGCTAAAAATTCATATTTTCGTCATTTTAACTTTGATCAATATCTCACTTATTTCTAAAGATTTTTTAAAACTGTAAAGACATTCTTATAACACTTTTTAACGTAGATTCCAGTGGCATAGTCAAAATTTTTTTTTGATGGGCTATTACCGAGTTTTTACACAAACTTCACTTTTTTTAAATACGAATCATATGTGATTATGACTTTATTAAATAGAGTATTTTTTGCACTTTTCAAAAATATGACATTTATTGAAATTTTTTAATTTTAAAATTTTAAAAATTTTTCAATTTTTTTTAAATAAAAAAAGGTATTTAATTATTAGTTAAACGATATAAGTAAGTGTAAACGGCATTTTTTTACCATGTCAAAATTAGATTGTCTTTTGTTTTCAAAGTTAATTCGTAATTTCTTAAATAAACTGCTGTTGTGTTTTTATTATTAAAAATAATTTTAATGAATATTATATTTTTGAAAAGCGCTAAAAATACTCTATTTAATAAAGTCATAGGCGCCTATGATTCGTATTTAAAAAAAGTGAAGTTTGGGTAATAACTCGAAAACTTCCAATCAAAAAAATTTTTTGACTACGCCACTGGAATCTATGTTAAAAAGTGTTTTAAGAATGTTTTTACAGTTTTAAAAAATCTTTAGAAATAAGTGAGATATTGATCAAAATTAAAATGACGAAAATATGAGTTTTTAGCTATAACTCGAAAACAAAAGAAGGTATCAGATTTTGTGTTTCACCATTGAGTTTGTCTCAAAAAAGTAGATCGAGATCGTCTTAGGTCACCCTGTACATCATTGCACTATTTTAATTCATGGTAATTTAAAACTGTAAATTACCGGTAAATTACGGTATTACGTAACTAACATCACTGTTAAACTATATGATAATTAGTGGTAATTGTAAACGGTAAATTACTGGTAAATCACGGTAATTAATTTCGTAATTTCAAAATAAATTACGACTCACATCACTGCTATTATCTAAGGTTCTATTGGATGTATTGGATAAAAATTTCGAAATTTAATTAGTGATGAACGAGAAATCAATTTTTTCTCGTCTCGTCTTGACTTTGAGACGAGACTGTGATTTGTGATAGGAGACGGGAATCGAGACGAGAGCACTAAAATAGCTTACAAGACGAGATTAACCTTTCGAGAGTGACATTTTCAATTCGAGACGAGACGAGAATTCTTCATTTCTCGTCTCTATCACTATATCACTAATTTTAATATTTGAGAAAATTACTAAAAAATTGACAAACTTTCCTTTTCATGAACTTGTAATTTTTTAATTTTGACACTTTCCAACTTAATTAGACCAGTAAAATAACTTAATAATTAATTGAAGGTTTAATATTGTTGTGTTTACAAACAGTAAGCTTTATGAAAGTTGTAGTTGTAATTATAATTAATATTTGTAAGTTGTCCAAATTAATTGAATTACAAAGTTAGATATTAGTTGCCATTTAATTTAGTTACCTTTGGTTACTTGGTTTATTATGCTGTTAAATTGTAAATGACTTAGTTTTATTCTTAAATACATTAAAATGTAGAAGTTTTTCCGATGTTTGCAGTTTTCTAAGCCTATAAAAACCGGAATAAAAAACTTTTAACGAGATGTGTTTTGTTTAACATAGCCCTTTCGATTTTTTTCGACTTGAAAATTTTTTTAAAATCCAACTTTGTGTGAAATATTTCCACGATTAATATTGTAATATCCTTATAATTTCGTATTTTACATATTTTTTGTTAAGCACATAATAGAAGCAATTAAAAGTGACATTGAGGTAGATACTTTGCTCGAAAAGTAAATTTTTATATGCTAAATACATTTGCTTATAACAACTACTTAGTTTACTAATGTTTATATAATGTTTATAATTTAGAAATTCCATTAAGGTACCTGCGATTAACTAACTGTCCATATTATATAGCGGTACGTGCTCGAATAAGTAAATACAATGTATTCTTATTAAATTATTACTACCATCAGAGGTGGCTGCCTTCCTCATTTAATTGTAAAATTTAACCTCTCATCGGCAATTCGAGTGAGATCTGAAGGTGTTAAAAGTAAGTCTCAATTTTTAGTTTTTTCAAATTTTTTCAAAAACTTTTCATTAAAAAAATACGCAAAATGATCAAATAATTGGAAAGAAGAGAAATGGTTAATCGACATGTGAAACTAAAATAGCATCAAAACCATAAGTAAATATAGTTAATCATGTCTTCGTGTTCTAGGTGGATCTATATTAAGGTTAAGATTTAATTAATCGACGAACTCGACTTGGCAATGTCAATTCTTCCTTTTTTTTCTTCGAAACTCCATGAAATTAATCATCAATTTCTGCACTTTTGGGTACCTAAATTTACCATTTTGACTAATATTTCTTCAATTAATTTTTTTATCATCTAAAGATGTTACATTTACCGTATCTTTTTTGTATTAATTAATGCTTATAGTTTGCGTATCAGTTGACATAGTCGCGACTTGTAATATTTTCAAGGTGAGAAGGTCGTTGGCGTCCAAAGGTGGTCTGCTCGTGTTATAATACCTACCTTAGTTAATGCAAGAGCATACAGTACCTTTTTCTTTCACTAAACGACTAAACTAAAGCATATAACACAAGTTGCATTCCAGAGCTACTTATTTATTTGCTTATGTTTTTATTCTTATTTTAGTCAACAGAAAGTACTGAAAAGCAATGCACAATTTGAGAATAAAAGTGAATAAAAATATCGGATTAAACTGGAGACAACAACAGTTGTTTTAGAAGTAATTAGTTGTTTAATTGTAAGTTTGTGTTTCTAAAGTGGTGTTCGATTGTAAATTTTATGTAATATTTACTTAGTTATTATAATGTCATTAAAAACACTATAAAAGTAGATATATCAATACGCATAATGTACGCAACATAGTTGTTCAATCAGCCGTATAATATATTAAAATATACAGTGTGTATCAAGAGTTTTCACCTTTCAAATCTTGAAAAAATATAACGTGTTGGAATTATTGAAAATTTCAAAAAATTTAATCTTCGTCTAACTCTACGTCCTAGTAATAATATGTTCTTCATGGTCCATCGTCCTGCCCTGGAAAATTTTAACCCTGTTTTAGCCAGAGATTTCTAAAGATTTCACAATAATAATGAAACGATAAGTTCCTCTGAAGAGATTACAGTGGTCAACAAATTTATGCAAACCCAGAAGAGAAAAAACTCTGATTTTAGCTTTCAGCCTACTTTGAAAATTTTTGAGCCTGCCCTGATAACACAGTCTGGCTACGGCCCTGTTCCATCATTTGGAAAGACAGAGATAGATAACTTCTATAATTAAAATCCTTTAAGTGCTCCTTTAACAGGTAGCTAACAGCGCATTTATAAAAACAAAAATAATAAAGGATAGAGGTTAGGTAAGGTTATGGTTTGGTAGGTTAGCCTACCAGATAGCCTACACGCTAAAGTAGCACCAACATTTGTTTTTCCAACGTCAGGGAAAGGACCTCGCACGTTTCTTATGGAAAATGGCCTTCGGTGAAATTTCATAAAAATTTAGTATGTTGTAGTTCTTTATTTGAACAAAAGTCTCAATGACCACAAAGCCCAAAAGCTAATATTTTTCTTGTTTCCATTAGTTAAATAATTTCAATTCCTTACTTTCATCTAACGACCCAACAAGTATTACTTGAACTGTTTCCTCTTAAAATACCTATGGTATGACGGATCAAAATGAAATTTTTTTAAAGAAAATGCCCAACAATGCAAGTAAATTACGTTGCACTGATTCGAACCCCATGATCCTATTATGTACATTAATAACAATTTTATTATTTGTGACAACTGTTGTGGATAAAATTCCATCGTTTGTAGCGAAAGTTGACTACCTAAACAGTTATTATTTGTCGGAATTACTATCGGAAAGATGCATTTATTATCATTTAGCAGTTACTCTGTGGGAGTACTTATCGTCTGGGTAGTCACACAAAAACTTAATTTTATATCTTCACTGGCGTTTGTTACTAAAATACTTTCTAAACAAACATTAATTTTTTTTTCACTGTGAAGTTATCCCAAAATGGTAGTTATTTTTATGCTCGGCATATGTTTAGAAATTTTAAATTTTGACTGATAAATGCAATTGTTTGAGCTAAATTTGATACGTCTGGTACACATGTTCAAACCGAAATTTATTACGTTGGAACCGTGTTCGCAATATATACAGTATGTTTAATATAAAACAATAAATTGAATATCGAAATTTTTTAATTAAACTTCTCTTCTTAAAGTTGAGCTTTAGTAGAAACAAAAGCGCTAAAGGCTATTTTAAGAGCCCCTTTTAATAAATAATTAGATAAACTTTTGCTTGCGAAAATGATCTGGTGTTCTAAGTTTAACATTTATCTTCAAAATACTTTTTGAATTTCACCAGCTGTACGCCTCTTTATTAATGAAACTCCTACATTAACTGAAAGGTTTTTTTGCATCTACACTTGCAGTTTTGCAAATCTGTGCAGTTAAATTTCAACCAACGAAAAAAATTCATTAGGCCAGTTATCTTGTCTGTGCAGGCGACTTGATTCGTCTTGTGCAAGTATAAACTGAGCGTGTCGTTGGATTGACGACCAGTAAGCAGTAAGTGTGTAGGGTCCTTTAGACTAAGAAGCTAAAGGTCTCTGATTTGAATTTCGGATCCTATGTCGACGTGGCGCTTTTGGTACTCGTTGTCTACTCAATCCTTGAAATTTAATACTCCGGTGCAAAACCTGTAGTAATAATAACATAGTGCTGATTAAATTACCTTCTTTATAACGCCGTGTTCACGCGGCTTACGTTTAGCGACCGTACTAACTAAATACACTTTTACAGCCCTACATTTACTACAGCTACCAGTGTTATTTATTAAAATCTTTAGCTTTTTATTGTGCAATTTTTTCAGTTACTTATTTTTTGGAATACCTTATAGCTTTACAGACTTGCTCAGACAAGTTTTCCTTGGTCTATTAGTTCGTTTTACATGCATGCAGTAACTTGATTCCGAGGACCTCTCGCTGCCTTAGAATTATAAGGTTCTATGTTACATTATTATATTTTTTCAATGCATTTAAATTCTATGTTACCATTTTTAATTTGACTTAACAATTATGCTAAAACAAAGTTCTATGTACTTTTTGGAAGTGCCTAGAATTCCAAATTTGCATCGCATTGTTCTTGATTTTGTTTTATATTAGCCAGAAATTAGTTATTTAAACAGCTAGTAAGCTTGAATAATTAAGAATATTAAATGCAAATATCATTTGCAAAAAAATACCCAAAACTTAAAACGCGTTTATCTCGACTCCAGTGCATTGTAGCATGGAACCTTATAATGCTAAGGTCTGTCTAGACCAAGTTGTTCAGTCGTGTGAAACTCTTTTTTTAGAAACTATTTTGGTTTGGTCTTGGGCTTAGCTAACTGATCTTAATCGACCTCGATTTATATTCGACACGTTCCTGTCTTTTGACCCATTCCATTGTTCAGATACATTTGTCTCTAGTTCGACTGTCTTAACCAGACATATTTAGCTTGAAGATCTCTGAAATTAAGGTGCGTTATTTAGAATTCTTCGACAAATACTTTTGAGGAGGCATGTTTTGACTATAAAATCTCTGAAATTAAGCTGCTTTATTTGAAATTCAAATATATTTAAATATATCGAGTTTTTACTCGAGTATCTCTGAAATTAAAATGCTTTTTGAAACTCTCCAACAAAGATTCGAGCAGATATGTGTTGACTTGAGCATCTCTGAAATTAGGGTGCGTTACATGGAATTTTTCTACAAAGACTTTTAAGCAGACATGTTTTGCCTCAAATATCTCTGAAATTCAGCTGCTTTTTTAAAATTTTTCCGCAAAGATTCGAGCAGATAATATGTGTTGACTTGAACATCTCTGAAATTAAGGGGCGTTATTTGTAATTCTTCAACAAATAGTCATGAGGTGGCATGTTTTGTCTCGAATATCTCTGAAATTAAGCTGCTTTTTTTTAAATTGTCCAACAAAGATTCGAGCAGATATGTGTTGACTTTAACGTCTCCGAAATTAAGGTGCGTTACACGGAATTCTTCAATAAAGACTCTTAAGCAGACATGTTTTGCTTCGAATATCTCTGTAATTAAGCTGCTTTTTTGAAATTCTCCTATAAAGATTCGAGCAGATACGTGTTGACCTGAACATCTCTGAAATAAAGTTGCGTTTTTTGCAATTCTTCAACAAATACTCTTGAGAAGGCATATGTTTTGCCTCGAGTACCTCTGAAAATAAGCTGTTTTTTTTAAATTCTCTAACAAAGATTCGAGCAGATGTGAGTTGACTTGAACATCTCTGCAATTAAGGTGCGTTATATGAAATTCGTCAACAAAGACTCTTAAACAGACATGTTTTGACTTGAATATCTCTGACATTAACCTGCTCAATTCGAAATTCTTCAACAAAGACTCCTAAAATAGGCTGCTTTATTTGCAGTTCTGCAACAAAGACGCGAGCAGACATGTTTTGATTTTAAAAGCCCTGAAATTAAGCTGCTTTATTTGAAATTACATATCCATAAAGACTCTTGAGGAGACATATTTTGCTTTGAAAATCTTCGAAATTAAGCTGCTTTATATAAAATTCGTCTACAAAGACTCGAACAAACGTGTTTTGACTTGAAGATCTCTGAAATTAAGGTGATTTATTTGCAATTCTTCAACAAAGACTCTTGAGCAGACATATTTTGATTTCAAAAGCCCTGAAATTAAGCTGCTTTATTTGAAATTATCAACAAAGACTCTTGAGCAGACATATTTGGATTTAAAAAGCCCTGAAATTAAGCTGCTTTTTTGAAATTATCAACAAAGACTCTTGAGGAGACATATTTTGATTAGAAAATCTCCAAAATTAAGCTGCTTTATTTAATATTCGTCTACAAAGACTCGAACAAACGTGTTTTGACTTGAAAATCTCTGAAATTAAGGTACTTTATTTGCATTTCTTCAACAAAAACGCGAGCAGACATGTTTTGATTTCAAAAGTCCTGAAATTAAGCTACTTTGTTTGAAATTATCAACAAAGACTCTTGAGGAGCCATATTTTGATTTGAAAATCTCCGTAATAAGCTGCTTTATTTAAAATTCATCTACAAAGACTCGGACAAACGTGTTTGGACTTAAAGATCTCTGAAATTAAGGTGCTTTATTTGAAATTCTTCAACAAAACTCTTGAGCAGACATGTTTTGACTATAAAATCTCTGAAATTAAGCTGCTTTATTTGAAATTTAAATATATCAGTTTCTATTTTTGTTGTCCTATTTAGTCACTCTACTATCTACATGAGTGGCTTACAGGTTTTATGGCTTAATAAGCACTTCGAGCAAGTTACAAAAATGCTAAGTGCTTCTATGTTAATTAATTATTACAAATGGACGTAACTATTTATTTATTTAACGTTATCATTGTCTTTTTTATCCTTATTTAGAAAACTCTATAATATCAGACTGATGATTGTCATTTGCATAGAAGAAAAATTTAATAAAAATTCTTGTCCCGTCTAGAAAGACTTGCAACTGTTGGCAACTCTCTCCCTAACTTCTACTCGGATATAGGGTAAAACCGGTAGAGATAGTGCACCTTTTTTAATTTCGAGAAAAAACATTAAATAGTCAAAATCAAAAGTTTTTAATCAGTAAAGCAGTTTACAGAGAACCTAATGTAACAAATAAAGTAAAAAAAATATTGTTTTATTTTAGTTTCAACAAACGAACGCAGATTTAAAAAAAAATTAAAAAACCATATCACCCTAACAGCATGGGAGGAGAGATGGCGCACAAAATGAAATATTTTTTTATAGTTTTCTTTCTTGCCACATTGAAGACAATTAGTAGTAAACGTTGTACAACCCTTGTGAAGCCATCTTAGGCAATAAATGCATTGTAGCCAGTCGTAGTGTAGTACAGGGTATCCCAAACTGTATTGATGCTTCATGGACTCCAGTAATGCCACTTCTTACAATTTGTACTGTTAAAGTTAACTATTCTTCACTCCACGAGTCCACGCAGCTCTAGAGCAGCTTCTTGCGCCAATTAACCCAATTACGTTAGGTAAGATTGCGCACGCATCCCCCCCCCCCTCGGACTGGCATAGTTTAATAAAATTATAGGTTAAAACAATTCTTCAAACATTTCTTTACACATAGATAGCAACAGAACTTCAAATATTCTTTAATTTAAATGTGTAAAAGTTACAATTTGTAAACCAGTGAAAAAGTTTGGATACCCGAGATACCTATATAAAATATAATATTAATTATTAAAGTGCCTTAAAGGGTGGCACAACCAACGGGGCACCACTAAATAATAACAACTAGGCAACATCACTAACACTTCTATTGTGTTTTTAATTACCTAAACAGCCAATATCGATAAAATATGCTACTGTGCCGTCTTAGCCACGGCACCATTTCTGCCGGTTTTACCCTATGTGATTTTTCTTCAGAATAACTATATGTCTTTCATTATTTTGTGGATATAACAAATTATCGTGTTCTACTACAAGTTTTATCTGTTTGTTTTATAATAATTGATATCTTCAGGGGCACAACCGCACAATTTAGGTAAACTAGGAAAAGTCACTGGACAGAACTAGGTGTGCGGTCCGACTTTCCTCTCTGTTTCGTGTATTCACAAACTTCGTATTTCAATTTATATTATAATAGGTTGTTATCAATAATCGGAACACCATTATCTTCTTGTGTTTAAATTTGACCCACACAAAAATGTTTGTTCTTTCCTTGACCCACCTAAAATGAGATTAATGTAGTGGCTTTTATTACAACAAAATGAAGGTTATGGACAATTTTTCTGCAACAACCTGAACAAGATTTTTGGTTATATAACACCAACACCAAGACCTTTTTGGTAGCTTCGTTTAAGAATTTGACCTAGAAAAAACATTTGTATAGTTATTTTTAAATTAATCATTTTAAAATAGGTAAAACACAGACGTCTCGGAATTTAATTGTTACGAAAGATGCTCGTGATGTACCTATAATAAATCATAAGTTGTGTATACGTTATAATTAGGTAAGAAAACGCCCACATTTAAGATTTTAATCAATCGAAAAGTTATCAAACAGCTTCTGATTTTTTTTCTGTGGCGCTTATTAAATGCACAAAAAATTTCTCTTAGTCATTTGTAGCGGTATAAGAGTTTGTTTACACCACACCACGTATATCATTTATTTACCAAACAAGGTTTGATTCAGCTCCATGTTGAAGAAATATCAAAAACTTGTTTATTCAAAGTGGATTAACTATTTTTTTTTTCATTAAAAGATCAATGTCAAATTTATCAATTAAAAGTCTTCTTTTAGCCAATTAATAGCGATTAAATGAACTGTATGTTTTAAAATACGGTAGCTTTTCGAGATATCAAAAAATCATCAGTTGATGCTTCTTATTCATAAAATTTTCATCAAAATAAGACTTGACATTAAAAAAAGTTAAATAAATTCATAATATTTCTATATAATTTTTAATGAATTAAAATAAATATTGAGATTATATGTGTCAGGATAATTTAGCCATTTATATATTAAACCTATCAAGTTCGTCTAGTTTTTTTATGTTTAGTTATTTTCACCTTTTCAAATTTTATATAAAGATCGTTATTAATAACAACTAAAGGGTTTTAGTGGTTTTAGAGTTCATTAAAGCTTGCCTAGCGTGTATCTCATTGTGACTGACATCACTCTGGCGATCTTCATAATATAGTGCATTTCATGCTATTGTATACGAGTGAAAAGCCTAGTAAAAAGAGTTGGATTTACTTCAGTAGTAAATGTCACTCGTCATAGCCATTTTTATAATAGTACCGCTTTGTTAAAGATAGTTAAACATCTTTTGTTACTAAATAAGTTTTATGTAAAGATGTGAATTTGTAATGAGATGCGAATTTACTTCAACCCTTATTCAAAACACGATTATTACATACACCATTTTAAGATTTTTATGTAAACACTTGGGTTTTATTTAAATATATTCATTGTATGCGCTGTATCACGCATTGAAAATCACCTTTTATTATGTCATTACGTTTTATAAAAGAGGTCGACTTTAAAGACCACGTTGATGGTATTGGCTAAATGGCTATTGTGCGTAGTTAAGAAATTTTAAATTTTTACAATTTTCGATGATGTCATTATTATTTAATGCTAATATTTAAATAACTAGTTTTTACCATTAATAAAATGTTAATCTTTACCATATATTATTGATTTTTAAAATAGTTTTACTTAAGGTTACTAGGAGATGATAAATTGCAACTAATTATTTGTAGTAGCTAATCTAAGAATAGTTAAAAGTTATTTATATAACGCTTATTTATGCTAGAATAATTCACTTCAATGTCTATTTATCTTTTTATAAGCCTTTAGGTGTAATTTTATGTATCAATGATGTTATAAATCTTTCTCATGCTAGTACGATTCGTTTCTAAGTGGAATATTAAATTATAGTCTTTACATCGTCGCACCCTTCATAAAAAGAGATTGCATCCAATTGATGACTAAATTTACCAATGGGGAGGTCTTCAAAAGGAATCTTCAAATAATATCTCTTGTGTAAGTTTTTTGAGTGTTTAATACCCAAACACTTCTTTTATCTTGCCCTCCTAGCTCCTAAAGTCAAAAGTGGTAACTTTGATGAAAAATTTTTCAAGCTGCATATTTCGCATTTAAAACTGCACTGAAAATTTTCAAGATGCACGTTTAAGTATGCTCTATGGCTTCACTTTTATAGGCTTTAAATCATTGAAAAGTTTAAACAGTAGTAATAAAAAGTACCAAACTGTCTTATTTTAAAAATTTTTGCATCTCCACGACACTCGACTGTCTTATTATGAAATTAATTTTACAAAGCCCACTTTCTATATAATACTTTATTTAATTAGCTACCTTAACGACTTGTGGGAGAACTCCGTTAGCTTCCTTAGTGGTATCTAAATTGTTCATTTGCGTTATTTTTTATTGTGTAATTACTAAACGATAATTGTATTTTCTAAGTTCTTACGTGTTCTTTAAAGTTTATTCTAACATTAGGTATTAAACATTGAACTATTTTTAAATTTAACTTTTATTTATTTTGTTCTGTTCAATGAATTTCGAATTATTTATCAATCTTGCGTAGCTCTCGTTTTCAAAATAAAGCAGACAGAAATTATGTAAGGTACTGGAGGGTAATAAGGCCCACCTAACTCAATTATTTTTTTTTCATACAATGAAAATCATTTAAAGGAAAATAAAATATATTCTGATAAAGTAACATCAATTCAGTACAAAATACAATATAGAAGCTGTAGTTAACGGCTATAGCAACAGCACAAAAAAATTATTTTTATTTATTATCTGTGGGCCTTATTTACCGACATGGCGGAAAATAAAGCCCACCGGTTATAGATTACTCAGACATGCATTTTGGACATACTAGCTGCTCCGTGCATTTAGCAGTCATGCCTATGCATTCTTCATGCACCCACGATTGACAAATAGCGCACATGCGCATATCTAGTACTTTACTTGAATCGCAGATGAAGCAGAACCAAGATTCTTCAGTTCCATTTAGTTTCTTGGAATGGGAAGTTTTGATTTTGCCCTTTTGAACAACTGCCTTTTCCGATTTCTTTTCGAATAAGTCTTTCGTCACCTGCTGGCATTTGTAGTTGAGTGCCTTTCTTCTAACTACACTGGACTTTTTAGCTGGTACATCAGGCGTTTTTAAAATCTTTGAAAATGAAACTTCCGTATCTACTGTTGAAGGTCCTGCTACAGGTTCCATCGGTTGGTTTGCAGTAGTTTTCAAATAACTTGCAAATGAATTATTATTTGAGTGAGAGGGTTGCACTGCATTCTGCTTGTGACCTAAATCAGTGTCTGCCATAGAGTCTTGATCGTTAGACGCCTGAGTTTCAAAAACATTATCCAGTTGTGCTGGTGAATGTGTCCTTTGGGTGTGAATCGCCATTTGTTGTGCTCGCTTCGCAAGACAAGACAAAGGTAAACTGCTTTCCTCATCAGAACTTGTCGAATCCTTTCGTTTGTCAGGAATTCGTCTAGATATTGTAGATGGAGCAAATGCGACTTCTGGCAAAGCTTGCGCATCAAAAGGATATATCCCAGTAGTTCTAAAACCACTCGTTATATTTGCCACACTCATGCACTTCTCCCATACAGGTGTAAAAATATATGAAAACCTTTCTTTAGTTAATCTGCGATCTGGATTTTGATCCCAATATTTTAATAATTCTTCGTCCCAGAAATGCTCAAAGGACCGAAACACTGCTCTATCGAGCGGTTGCAATTCATGCGTTGTATTGCTAGGGAGGCACAAGAGTATTATATTATGTTCTTCAGCCTTATTCGCAATTGTTATGTCAAGATGTGACGTAGCGCCATCAAAAATAAGAATAACCTTGCCATCAGGTTTATACTTTGAAAAATGATCCAACCATTTGCAAAATAAATTAGTGGTCATGCTTCCTTTTGGGCTCATCGACACTATCGAACCGGCAGGAAGGCCGTCTTGAAAAGTGGGTTTTAAGCGAACGCCCTTAAAAAGGATCATTGGAGGTATTGTATTACCTAAGGCATTAATGCATGCGACAATCGTCGTATTTTCTGCATGTTCATGAGCGACGAGATGAACTCTTTTAGCGCCTTTAAGTGCCAACACGGTTTGTTGATGGTGTAAGGTTAAACGGCACCCTTTCTCATCCATATTAAATATTCGCTCCGGGGAATGTTTTAAATTATTTTCCTCGAAAACAGATTGCAGCTTCGTGAAATAATCTTCAACAATGAAACGATTGAGTTTTTGAGATCTTGCTGGATTCATAGATTGGGCTTTTCGTTTACTTAAACGTGGGTGGCGTCTTAGAAATGCAGCATACCAATCTTTTCCGACGATCTGTCTGTTCCGTTTTGTTGAATAATCAATTCTGTTTGATTTTAAAAACTCAAGCACATTTCTCCTTAGCGATTTTGGCGTTAGAGGCATTCCTATCTCTGCTAATCGGATAATCCTGTCTTCCAAATCTTGTTCTTGAACCTTCGTCAAAATAGGTTTTCTCCCTAACTTCCTCTCTACAGACCCAGTTTGTAAATGAGTTCTTAAAGTTCTTCGGGGAATTCCAGAAATTCTTTCTACCTCTCTCTGCGATTGGCCTTCGCGGAGGAGTCTTAATGCATCAGTCATCATTTCGGCATCCCAATTCGCGCGAATGCCGCGGCATTTTTGTTTTCCCATCTTAAACAAAAAGCACTTTTAAACAACCTCAAAATATCCGAAAATAAGGCCCAAGTATCCGAAAATAAAGCCCCATACTACTTTTACTACAAATAAGGCCCGGGCTTTATTTTCAGAAAAGTCGTGTCGACAACAATATTTATTTCCAAGCAAACCGTAAATAAACCAACATTCGGATATAGGGGAATCACAAGCATATTTAATGAACTTTAAATGCCACTAAAAGTATAAAATGCAATTACTTACATTACAGGCGCACCAGTAACTTCTTTCTAGTGATATTATTATTATAAAGTAATCCAAGTAAGATCAACTTTGATATAATGCACTACAACTTCATAAAACACGCGAACATGTGAGTACCGTGTGCCAACAACGTTGTTAGTCGTAACAAAGCGGAATCTGGAACCGTATTTCATCGTTGGCGCGAATTTTGAAAGTGGGCCTTAATATCCGCCGGGCCTTATTACCCTCCTGCACCTTAAGTTCAAGATCAACCTAGGCTCTTTAATTTAATTTATTAATAAACTTCTTTCTTTGCGCAACAAAGATTTATTTATAATCAAACAGTTGAGGAAAAATGAGTTAACTTGTCATGTCATTTTTTAGCGATTACCCTGAAAATGATGTAAAGAAAATATCAAATTTTATCAAATTGTAAATACATATTCAAAAGATATTTTTGTAGCTTTCAAGAGGTATAGTCCAGTCAACGAACGCTCAAAAAAGGAGTGTAGAGGACATGGAAGAGGGTGAAATCAGGAATGTGTTTGGAGCAGTTGAGAGGTAAAAATCTAAAAGCCTCCGGTTCTAGTTATTTGGTTAAATGAGGGAGGGGGTGAAAAGGACTAGTTTTTGGGTTTCTCGCTTATGTCTCAAGAATGATGGGCTCTACGTAAAAAGTAGTCTTAGAAAATTAAGGGTTATCAAATTTCCTGCAAGATTATTTCTATTCATTTTTTCTCTGTTCCTTATAGTTTTCGAGATATCCACTCACAAAGATTGTTTATGACTGAAAAATGTCCGCAGGTGTCGTCACTGTAAAATATTGAAATAAAAAATACACTCATTCAATCTCTCATTTAATTAGGAAAATATAGTAGTGTGCTTTTTGGCGTAGGTAATTACGGTACATTCACAAAGGCTGCATATGATTAGTACGAAAAAATACCGACTCTAGACTACATTTTTTAATTAATTAAATTTTATTTTGAACGTGATCTCTAGTTTAAGGTCGTCTAAATAGCCTTGATTTATTAATAAGTAGATTGCATTTTTGTTTGATTATTTTATCAATTTATGCAAATTAATTGATTGTAATGTAAACAAATTTTTATGTCACTGGAATTAAAATTAAGTGTAGATTAAAGCGAATCTAATAACCAGTTTTTTGGCTATAGGTTTTCCGTGTTTTTTTGCAAAAAATTCACTGTTCAGAAACATTCGATATTCTGTATTGGAGAAAAGTATGATAGGGATACTTTTCGTAACAGTGGAACAAACGCCACGCCACTTTTTTTGCATTAAGTCAGATTGTTAGGTTGTCCCAGGTACTGTAAATGTTCCCACAGGAACTTTTTTGTGGAGTAAAAGGCCTACATAACCATCAGTACGAGCTGCTGTAATTTTTCGACTAAACAATCCCCCCAACTGCCTAAAAACCTAGTTAAGTTAGATTAACTCAGGTGAAGGTAGGTTATGTCCCAGGTACTGCCGATGCTCCCGCAGTAAGAGGTTTTTAATGAGTAAAATACCCACAAAAACTATCAGTAGGGGCTGCTGGTTTCTTTTCAGTCAGTCAGTCAGTCAGATTAGGTTAAGTTATGTCCCAGATACTGCTTATGTTCCCAACAATAAGAAATTTTGAAGAAAACTTTGTAAGACCACATAACTATCAGTTAGCTTCTGGAATCTTTCGTCGAGACTATTTCCCCTTAACCGCGAATAAAAAACAGTTAAGTTAGATTAAGTCAGGTTAAGTTATGTTCTAAGTACTACTGATGCTCTCAGAATAAGAAGCTTTTAGTGAATAGAAGACCCACATAACCATCAGTACCGGCTGCTGGTATCTTTTATAGGGCAGATTTATCTCTAACCGCGAAAAAGAAACAGTTAGATGAAATTAAGCCAGGTTAGGTTAAGTTATGTTTTAGGAACTACAAAGGCTCCCACAAGAACGTTCTTTTGTGAGTAAAAGACCCACCTAATCATCAGTACGGGCTGCTGGTATCCCTGCTGTTAAGTCGCAGGTACTGCTGATGCTCCCACAATAAGAAGTTTTGAAGAAATCTTTGAAAGACTTACAGAACTATCAGTTATGCTGCATCAGTTAGCTGCTTGTATCTTTCGTCGAGACTATTTCCTCTTAACCGCGAATAAAAAACAGTTAAGTTAGATTAAGTCAGGTTAAGTTATGTTCTAAGTAGTGCTAATACTCTCACAGTTAGAAGCTTTTGGTAAATAAAAGACCCACATAACCATTAGTACGGGCTGTTGGTATCTTTCGTAGAGACGATTTCTCGCAAACCGCGAAAAAAAGGGTAGATTAAGTCAGGTTAGGTTAAGTTATGTCGCAGGTACTGCTGATGCTCACACAATAAGAAGTTTTGAAGAAATCTTTGAAAGACTTACAGAACTATCAGTTATGCTGCATCAGTTAGCTGCTAGTATCTTTCGTCGAGACTATTTCCTCTTAACCGCGAATAAAAACGGTTAAGTTAGATTAAGTCAGGTTAAGTTATGTTCTAAGAACTTCTTATGCTCTCACAGTAAGATGCTTTTAGTGAATAAGAGACCCACATAACCATTAGTACTTTTTGTTGTTTATCTCATATTATATTAAGATGCTGTTGATATCTTTCGTCGAGTCGATTTTTCGACTGCGAAAAAAAAAGGCTAGGTCGGATGGTATCTTTCTTCGATACGATTTCCCCATAGTTTCCCTGTTTTTGCTACTTTTGTTGCTATGAAATCATTTCCTATGATCAATTCGTTGTATTTAGGAATGTTGCTAAGTTTATTGATAATCCAAGCTTAAATTATAGGAGTAGTTAATATTATAATTGAATTTTTATAACTACATTTTGCTTTTACATACACTTTTAACGCTAACCTTGTAATAAAAGGTAATTCCGAGGGTAATTCTGTTTACTTAATCAGTTGTAAATACTATCAAGAAATAGTTGCGTATCAATTAACCATAACTCTTTTTAAAATATATTCATTTACCTTGTGTGTCGTGATGTAAATTTGTTTGGTCAACCTTTGAAGCGTAAAGAAATATTTGCCTTTTTAATTTTAATAAACTTTTGCAAGAACAAAATCATTAAAATCAAATTCAAACGATTAAATAACACAAATTGAACCAAATTATGTCATTCATCAACAATCGTCAAACGATTTGATGAAAAAGGCAATAGCGAGGAAGTTTAAGAAATTTAAGTCTTTAGACAAAGCCAATTTGCAGTTAATTAATTCGTTTAGTGCCTTGTTAATTGTATTATTGGCTAAGAGCTAAGTAATCATTACATTATGCTTGCTTGTACGTACAACGTACGTAGTTTTCATTTGCTAAACACACTAATTTCTTATTTTAAGTATTTACATTATCAGATCATAGAGTTTTGAAGTTATATTTAAATTTTTATTTCTTTTATAAATTTTTTTGTATTTTTAAATTGGTCCTTTGAAAATAATACACATTGACCACCGCCTCGAGAACTGGCTCTTGTTTCAGAACAGTTAGGATAAACAAACATTGGCGTACGAATAACATCTTTCATCACTTAAGGGAAGTTACCCGCTCTTTGTTATGTGTTAAAAGTTTATATATCTAGTAAATAGAGAGTGATTAAAGTTGGATAAATTTACTTAACAAGTAAACTCTTATATAATGTTTAAAAATACCTCTAATACTAGATTTTTATTTTATTTTAAAGATGCCCACGTACAAGAGTTTACAATAGGCTTTCATGATTCGATTTTGTTTATTTTCAGAAAACACGAGGCTTGTTATCTCTAGACAGATCTTTTAAACTTTAAGCATTTGTTTCTGAAGTACATACCTTATTTTAATACCGAACATTACCAATAGCGACTTACAGGACGTCTGACTAATTCATATATTTTAAGGGCGGCATTTATACCATTAAAAATAAAAGGGGTTCAGATACATTTTTATTCCCTAAAATCTTTAAAATTAGGGACTCTATAGCAAAAAGTCAACAAATATGTTAAAGGTATAAAGGTTGAATTTAGGTACTGGTGGTTTTGAAATAGCATAGCTTTTATAGTTATTACCGTGGTTTGTTTAAAGTAATAAAATCAGCACTTTGTAACACCGGAAACCGGGTGTTTCATTAGATCTCCCTTAAGCGTCGCTCAGTTGGAGACAGGGGGGTTCTTATAAAAAAAATAAAACACACTGCGGATGGAATAAAGCAAAAAATAAGGCTATGTACCTCAAAGGTACGCGTACAAAATAAAATAATAAAAAAATATATATATAAACAATATGTTATCAAACAGATACCAATCTCTTTCGCTATGACTCAGCTACTGTTCCTCCAGACCACCAGACCTGTCCTCAAGATCTAACCAGACCTTAAGGAGAAACCACCTGACCTGGAAGACACTGTGGAGATGAGCGTATCCCCAGACCATCAGACCTGTCCTCAAGACCTAACCAGACATTTAGGGACAGACCACGTAACCTGAAAGACACGAGAGGGTTTCGTACACCAGATCCCGAGACCTCTCTATGAAGGGAGAGACAGACCACTGAGCCCTAGTGTACGAGGGAAAATCACGGGCTTGCTGAAGGCAACAGAGTAATAAATTAATTAATTCAAATAATTAATAAAGAACGCAAGGAAATTCACACGCGCACCCGCTTACCTCAAAGGTGAAGCCAGGAATTCCTTTTCAAAACGGAGAAGGGGTTTATATTGAAGAATTGACGACCAACTCGGATTTACTCGACAACCAATAGAAACTCTCTAACTTTAATTGTACTCAAGGAAAATTATCACTTAGTACCTTATAAATTTTACTAATTAAATTAATAACTTTTTAATTAAACCGGGGACTCGAGGATGCAAGTTAGCTCAATCGAACCGCACTAAAATAACGAGCACGTTGATATAAATTTTGTAATTTTAAAATTAAAATTTCAACCTTAAAGTAATTAATAAAAACTAATTAAGGGCTGTGAAATACTTAGGGATGCTAATGAAGCACCAAGGTAAAAAGAAAAAACACTAATCAGCTACAATAACAAATTTTACTACTTCACGTGGTTCTAAATGAATTTAAAACTTTTCAATCCTATAATTAAAAACTATTGATAAAGAAATACTTGACTGTTAAGGATGGAATAACTTTTCTAGGGTTAAAAATGATTTAAAAGGTAAATTAAAAATTTTACGGAAGCTGTAGCTCCTCTGGTTGTCGAGATACAGGGAAATCAGTGATTATCGTTGATAGAGTTGATAGCAAAATAAGGAACATTAAAAATACGTAATTTTGGTCCAATCTTGATGAGATTGGACTCAAATGAAAGTGCTTGAAGAGCTGAACACGGGCATCTAACATTTATCTCCATTTCGATCTCAGGGGCGGCGCTAGCAAAAAGAATTAGAAAAAATGATAAGAAGCTAGTTTAAACGATACAAAATTTCCAGGATGCTGTAATACTGTACTAGTATTTGGGTCCAGCATCCGGATAGAATTTTGCATCGTTACAACTTAAAACGGTATTGTCATGGTAGCAACGTGTGCTTATTTTTCATCGCTTTCTCTCAAAAAAGTGCATTTCTTTTCTAATAAATGCCAGCCTTAAGCCATTATTTTTAGAGCTTTCTTTTCCTTTTTAGACTCAAATTTGAAATCCATGGCGAACGTTTTCAGTTATGGTCTAAAGAACTCAAAAAGTGCCAAATGCTTTGCTTGGAAGCTTTTTTTATCTGACTATCGTTTTTGCTAGCTTAACCGCGACTCGGAACGTAGCATTAGAAAACAAAGCACAGCCTTTAATAGCCAATTTATACAAAAACTTATAAGAAATGTCAAATTTTGAATTAGTTGAGACGAACAAGATGACTCTTCTTACAGTTGTACATTAAAAATTACCGTAATAAAAAAAATACAATGATCTTATTTTATAACGTATCCGAGCAAGTAAGAGTAAGACACTTACATTATCGTGACAAGCTTTTGAAAAACATGTCTGTATGTTTGAAGAGGAAGTGTTAAAGGCATTAACGTGACCTTTTCTTTATGCGTGTACTTTATTCACACATTCAAGTTGAAATTTAATAAAAGAAATAAAACCTTAATTAATGATGGTAAAAGTAATCAGATTAACACATTCTTGCGCCAAAGCTTTTCTCTCCTCTCTCCTCTTAATTAAACTTGATATCTGTGTAATATTTTTCGCAAGAGCTAAAAATGTACGTACGTACATGTTAAAAGATTTTATAAATATTTCACAAATTAAGCAAACATTGCGATTGCGATTAGTATAGAAATTCTCGATGACATTTCAAATCTGTTTGTTGTAGCGACTAAGAATACAGCCTCTTGTTCAACAGATTTCTCATGTAAAATAATTAAACAAAACCAGCCGTTGATATTATTATGGCTGAAAAACCTCTATAAATTTGCAGCTTTTCTAATTATATAATTACGTCAATAAATAGCGTGGCATCTGCAAATTTGAATATTCACTTGGTAGGTCTCTCGGTAAATTTTATATTCCGAAATGTAAATGATTTGTATTGTAAGGTAAATTTGTTTCTTTTTCTTGTTTTTTATTTTATAGTACGGTCGTTGATATTGGAATTAAGCTCCGTTATACTGTAGTAAATGAATGAAAAATGGTGGAAATTGATATAAAACAGATACTTTTTTAAAGCATTAACAAGCATTTGTATTGTTAGGGGGATAAAAAGAAGTTTTGTTTTAAGGGTGATACATTTTGACACAAGCCCTAGACATTTAAAAAACTTAGTTGTTGCACGTGACTAAAATAATAGAGACTTTGTTATCTAACAGATCACTAGCTACTAAATTATTATAATGGAACAAAATATGAATAAAATATCTCTCTGAAGCTTGTGTACGAATTTTCCTTATATTCTTTTTGTGATTTGAATATTTTAATTGTGGGAACTTTCGTTAAATTTTCAGTCGGTATAAAGTTTGCAAAATTACAGGTAACTCGATCGTTTGCGTAGGCGAGTTTTAATTAATATTTTCAACTCCATAATAATAGTAGGGATTCAATCACATGAAATGTTCTTAAAAACGAATTTTTAAGGGTTTTAAGACTAAAAGCTATTACTTTCCAAAACTATAGTATATGCCATAAATACTTGAACTATTCTCGAAACCCAAAATTGTAGATAGTGACTCATTCCTAATATGGGTTCACAAACTTTAGATAACTAAAATAAAGGCTTCTATTGAGATAGATGCAGAAAACACGTGCCGCTTTAATAGCATAACGTACTTTACTATAAGTACTTTAAACGAATCCTGCTAGTAGAACTGGATACGAATACGAACGATTGTTCATAATGCTGTACCAAAAACTCTCGATGTAATCTACTCTTCATTTGATCACTGACACAACTTTCTAAATTTTTGGTATTTTGGTATAGAAAGTTGTAAAAAATTCAGCCGGTGTAAAAGGGCGTTATTCAAAACGTTGAGTTTTCTATCGGAAAACGTAGGCCATATACCAAAGTATATTTTGTCAATACGGCAATAAAGGCTGTGCCACACACACAGGCCGCCTGCACAGGCCAAATCGAGGGGTCTGAACAGCCTTCAGGTCGCCTGCACTGGACAAACCGGAGCCTGAATAATGTCCAAATGCTCCGCTTTGGTCTGTGCAGGTCGCCTGAAAGATGCCCAGACGCTGTGTATGTGGCGAAGGCTTTACCTCGTGGACTTGTGGAATTGTGGACATCTGTGCAGACTGTGCACAGGCCAAACTGAAGGGTCTGGACAGCGTTCAGGCCGCCTGCATAGAACCAACCGGAGCGTCTGGAAAGCGTTCAGGCCGCCTGTACAGGCCAAATCGGAAGGCAAGGCCTCTGTGCCGTTTGCCTGTAAAAAATAACATATTTTAAGTAAAGCATGGCTCTTTCGGTGTATAAAAACATTGAGAACTATAAAGGCCACGCCACACACATATCACACAGACTTATCTTCCGGTGTAGCCTGTGCAGTCCGACCTGCAGAGGCCAAACCGGAGTCTGAAAGATATCCAGACGCTCCAGTTTGGCATGTGCAGGTCGCCTGAAAGACATCCAGACACACACACAGCGTGTGTGGCGCAGGATTTACATTCGTTCGAATGGTGGACAGCGTTCAGACCGCTTGCATAGAACCAACCGGAGCGTCTGGAAAGCGTTCAGGCCGCTTTTACAGGCCAAATCGGAAGGCAAGGCCTCTGTGTGTAGCCGTGTGGCTGTAAAAAATAACATACTTTAAGTAAATGTGGTTTATGGTGTATAAAAACTCTGAGAACTATAAAGGCACACATATCATACAGACTTACATTCCGGCCGACCTGCACATTCCAAACCTGGGTCTGAACGATGTCCAGACGGTCTGGACATCGCCTCAAAGATGCCCAGACGCTGTGTGTGTGGCACAGGCTTTACCTGCGTTCGAAATACAAATAACATTAATTATTTTTAGCTTTGTTCTCAAAAAGTAAACAACAAATCAAAAATCTTATCTCTAGTTGAGTTTTAAAGCAATCTCTTCCGACTCCGAAAATGTTTTTATAATCTTTTTACCGTCCCTAATTATTTAGTTGTAATTAAAAATGTAAGCAATATGTATCTCGATTGTATCCGGTCGACTTTTTTCGGCCACCTCTTCTTCTGTTCAGACTGCTTTTTTTTCGTCTAAATCTTCCTTGCATACGTCGTTGGACACCCTGTATATTGCCTCCCAACACGAAAACCTTTTACTAGAAACCATATAATTATAATTGAAAAACTTGTAATTATAAACTTTTATTTTTATGGCTAATTGAAAATTGTGGTCGAATGTTAATAGTTGAGACTTAAATAGTGAATAATTATAAATAACGTCTTAGTACTAAATTTAATATCTAATACTGTTTCTTTTCTTCATAAAAATTTTCTTACTGAAGTCGTTACGTATACTTTATTGAGGACTTTTGGTATTTTTTAATATTATTAAGTTTGAGAGATGGTCCCCCTCTTAAAGATGTTAGCAAGATTGTTTGTAAGTTTAGATTACTCCTCTATGTCTATTGAACTTGTTGCAGTGGAATAATATGTGGTTTAGGCCTTTAGGGTCTGCCGAGTGTTACATTTGGTCGCATTCTGGTGGTTCAATTTGCTGTACGAAATCGGCGTGAGTTGAAGCTGTATGCCTTGTTAGAGGGCAGAGGCAGTTTAGCTAATGAAGCGCTAATTATTATTGTAGCAGTCCCAAAATAATTAAACAAAGCAAATAAATCTTAAAATTACGATTCTTTTCACCTATTTTTTCTTGAGCTTTCTTTCTTTAGTGTAGAAAATTGAAGTGAAGCTTTACAAAATATTTTGAATTTTAATTAAATTGTTGTTGGCAATAAGTAGATAATGCTGAATAGCTGATACATTATTGTAGGCAATTCTCTTCATGGAGTGCTCGCTCATGCACACTCAATGACCTGTAACAACACCTACATGCTACACCACTGACTGTTTCTTTAGACATAGAGGAAATAAAATTACCAGTACTTTTAACAATATTTAATAATATTTAACAAAATGTCACACTTAATTAATTAATTAATTAATAATAACTAAATTAAACAAAAAAGCTTTAAAAGTTAATTTAGAGAAATTAAAATTGATAACTGAAAAAAATTTAATTGTTTCTTATAAGCCGCATTAATTTATTAGCGCCACCGTTGAAATTAAAAATTAGGACACATTAATTAAGCTAAATTAATTTTATAGATACGTTTTAATTAAAACAAACCTATAAAATAAATTCGAATAATAAAAAGAAGTTTTTCGAATTTAATTTGTATCTCTAGGTATCTGAAGACGTAGTTTACATAAAATTATTTGTAAAAAATAATATTTTGTGTATGCCACTATGGCATAAGTAGTACAACATACGTGCTTTCAAAAAAAATTGTATCAAAGACTAATTTTGAAAAAAAAACGTTTAATTAATTAATCTTCGTAATATTTTCAGATTTTTCGAAATTTTAATAAGAAAATATGTTAGGAAATATTATTTTCTACTGAAGAACAACTTATTAAAGTCAATTTTCCAATAAGTTAATTTTATCTCGTGTAAATTACATTTTTAGTGTCTTGTTCACACGACGTAAACTTGCAAGTCGGCCACTAATTTTCATCACTGTGACATTTGTTTCATATTTTCTCATATAATAAGAACCAAATTGTGAAAAATTATTTTCCTCGAAGAAACTATACTAGTTGGTAGTTTGTATAAGCTCTCAAGAATATGATGCACTTATTTATACTTTTTGCACTACCAAAAACATTTGCTTTAATTTAGAGCTAACAATGGCGTTTCTCGAACTCCTTCAGGTGTTGTTAATTGATTGTGTGGTATAAATAGGAACATAGGTACTTATAGAAAGGAGAATCAGGTTTGCATTCAAACAGGTTTAAATAAACATAAAAATAAAATAAGTTAAATTGCAAGACCATTGTAACGTAACGGGAGGTTTATGAGTAATAATTTCCTGAGATTCGTTTTGAAGTACAGAATTTATTGTTATCGGTTTGGTCACAGCGTAATCAGACTGCATCACGAAATTTTCTTATTTAATAATTTAAATTGAAAATTCCAAATAGCTAAATATAGCTTAAGATTTTAAAACAATGCGTGCTAATACAAAGGTAGTTGATGATTGGGTTTTGAGGTTTTGACTTCAGCTTAATAGAGGTCCTGTAGAGAAATCATAAAAATAAGATCGTATCGATGAGACTAGGAGAACTTTATTATAAAATAATGTCATTTTTAAAATTTTTTTTGGCCACTTATTTATTGCATCGGTAAATTATAAATGCCAATCGATCTCGATTAAATCTTTTTGATGGTTCTGTATGATGTTTAAGAGAGTTTCACAGATGTTACGGCTCATTAATGACTGTTAAATGTAGTTGTTATGGGGCGTAATTTTTAATATAAATATTTTTCTAAAACATTCTGCAAAACGACTTGCCAATTTGACTTGTGACCTATTGAATTTTTTTTTATTTGTTTTGGTTTGAATACTATTAACGCTTGTTTTAATAACAAAATATGATTTATTGATCAGGTTATTATTAATGATGTGGCACACACTGCCATTTTATAACATAATATGGTTAATAATAGTACCAATAAAATGTGCATACGTATATTATGGCCAAAACTTTGCAAACGGAGCTCTCTATCCTTCGAAATTATTCCTTCCCCTGAAATGAAGTTTGGAAGAGATATATTTGACAAAATTTCTAATTTTTGACATGAAAGGGGTCATCTGTCGTGCCATGTCAGTTTATCTGTCGTTTCATATGTCGAGGGAGGGTCATCTGTCATTTCATCTGTCATCTTATGTATGTCATTCCATCTGTCATCCAATCTGTCATTCCATCTGTTATCCAATCTGTCATTCCATCTGTCATCAAATATGCCATATCAGCTTTCAACCAATATGTCAAATATGGCATTCAATCGGTCATCAAATCTCGAACGAAGCCAATCTCAAGTGGGCTACTCCACTAGTATATTATATTCCTTTTCCTCCTGTTCAATCTTAATTTTAACTGGAGCTCTCACACGTTTAGAAAGTTATTCTAATCAGATAAGGCAAACTCTGGCTTTGAAAAGCATTATATCTTCATCTAATACTAAAATCCTCGAACTCTAGATTTTATTTTGTAAGAGGAGCATCTTACAGCATCGAACCTTTCCTTGCGAACTCTCATTCTTCTGGAAACTCTTCTACAATATGTAATAGGTTAGGTGTTGTAGACTCTGTTGTGGAATGAGGACATCGGGGATTTGAATCACATTTTTCTAGCATAACACAGACTATACGGGCACTTTGTCCCTTAATTTCCAAATACTTGATTTCCAGAGTTGGCCAGTATCAATGAGACGTATCTGATACTTTCTTGAATCTATGATACTTGAGGTGAAAGTACAAGACGTACAATGATACAAAATACATGTAAATTCAGGTGCAGTATCATAGGTACAAGATACTATTAATTTTGGTTCCAAAGATACAAGATACTGATACATGATACTTGATACTTTTTTCTCCTTTCTAAGTTTTGACTCGGATATTGAAAATAAAATGTATGAATTTTACGGGGGCCGTATCATTGATACGGTCCCCAACTTTGCTAATAACTTCCAACGATGACTTGGTCTACAGTCTATTGCTTGACCTTGAAAACATTCAATGTTGGCGAGCGGTGGGAATGCGGAGATACCTAAATTGGTATTACCAACGCAGTAGTAAACGTATTTAAATTATTAAAGGGGCGTGGCCAAATCTGCGCTAACTTATCCCTACCGCTCGCCATCAGGGATCTGTGTTGCAGTATGTGGCTGCGTGGACTTCGTTTTCCAAGTCAAAAAAAACGAAAAAGGTATGCGGTTATGAAATATTGCTTTGCTCTACCTGCCCAATTTTTGTACATTGACTGCTGAGAGTGGATAATCCGTCGGACAATTTTTGTATTTCCAGTAGACAATTTTTTTGGTAGGTCAAATGTCAAATAATGTTTTCACAATCATTTCTTTACATTGAATTGTCTGCTTGGTATATCATTCGTTTTCGAAATTCTGTAAACAATTTTCGTATCGGCATTTTTTGTATTAGATGTGTTTTGCAATACATACTACTCGAAGGTGCTTAGTGCTTGTGCTATTAAAACCCATTAACATCCAGCAATCTCATATGAGATCAGACACATTTTACTTTTATTGACCGCAACTTTTGGCTTTTTTTTTCGAAATACAAAATATTGAAATTTTGTGCTAGAGCGTTAATGGGTTATTAATTTGCGTGTTCAGACAAGAACGATCTGGATTTCAATAGGTAAGTGAGAGCCTATGATGATCATAATGATTGAGGTTGTAAACAAAAATATTTAATACAGTGCAGAATATTAATATTAATTGTTTTGATTAAGTGCTAATACTTTAATTTCTATTGATATGAAATACAATTTTTTTAATTATAAAAAATGCGATTAACTTTAATTGAAAGCAGATGTCATAATAATAACTGTAGATTAAGTTAAGTTAGATTTATGACCTTTATTCCATAAAATTTCAATGTCTTGGACACAGAATTGTTAAGGTTAATTTGATGAAATTTGCTTGTTGGTGTATATGCTGAATTGATTTGCAAAATATACGAGTATTTGTTTAACGTTCCAACATATGCTACAACTTTCTTCTGCAAACACAAAGCAATGTCTGCATTTGATTGACTTTAATTTAAACAGTTTTTGAGCAAGGAAAAATCATTACAGAACGTTTGTCGACGCTCGGCTCGGTTTGACGTGCTTAATCTGGATGCGCCTTTAGCGGAAGAAACTTACCAAGTTATCATCCTAAAATGATCTTATTATACCACGGATATAATGTTAATACGGATTAAATACGGATAATACGGATTTTTTAGAGAATACCTGGGCTACGACGACAATGTGCCCCATCGCATAAGCTCGTATCAATTTTAGTGATAGAGAGAGAGAGAGAGAGAGGGTACTCGCTCCCTCCATCTGTACTACGCAAGATGTTGACTCTGCCCAGACACTCTCTAAAAACTTAACGTCTACACACATACACACACCACACCTTACCTTCCGGTTTGGCCTGTACGATGTCCAGACGCTCCGGTATGGCCTGTGCATGCTGCGCACAAGTTAAAACGGAAGGTAAATCTGTGTGTGTGTGTGTGACACGGCCTTTAATGGCTGCTCCACATATACAGGCCTTGCCTTCCGGTTAGGCTTGTGCGAGCGGTCTGACGAAACCAAAAGGCAAGCCTGTGAGTGTAGCGCAGCCTTAAGAGCTTCTTCAAAGCTCTCTTGATATTACTAGAAATTCATATTATGTCACCGATATTTTGTTAGCGTTTGGTAATTTTTTGATTGCTTTGGATTTAGTATTATATAGTAATTAATACAACGAGTATAAAAAAGCAAGAAGCAATAAAATTGTACGTACTTGCTATATCACGTATACCTTTGGTTATTCTTCTCTTGGATAGGTAGTTCTAATATTAATTATTTATTATTTACTACGTCCTTTCAAGCTCGTTAAAATTATTTTTTATTAAGGAACTCTGGTTGCCAATATTAATTCAACCAACAAGGCTTTTATGTTTATGATACCGCGTTTGAAGATCGTGAACTTGTGGAAATCGTGGAATCGTAGATTACAACAAAATTACTATAAAGATCGTTTGCGTGTTATTAAAAATAAGTATAAAGGAGTCCTCATACCAACTCTGTACATCTTCAGCGGAAGCAGACGCACTTCCATTCATTCTCTAACGTATTTTCAATTTTGTGACCTAAATTATACATTACAATAAGTTTTATTAATTTCTTGGTAAACAAAGATATTTCCCTTGTTATTAGACGCGGTTACTAAGCGGAAGCTGTAAAAATTGCAATGTGCATGCAGCTATAAACGAAAACAAACCGTAACAGTTCCGCATTTTTGTGGCGGATGCTAAAAGCTAAATGCTGACGCATACTTTTATCCCTTTCCCTGCCCCCTGTACCGCATATTAGTTTGGAAGCTCCTTAAATCCATCGAATTTGTAATAACTTATAGGTACCTAGGTAATGATATTGGTATTTAAAGCTTCCGAGTATTTGAAGGATACACCTGGGTACAGGAATTATTGATTTAAAAAGAAAATGATTATAATGATCTTTGTTATCGAATTTCTTTTCATGTATTTTACAGCGCTGGACTAGCCAGGTCGTCAATAATCGTCTTAGATGTATATAGATTTCCACCTGAGTATACTCACTGAGCTCAAATCAAATGAACAGCTGCTAATGGCCCGGGCCAAGCCTGGAACACAAAAACGGTTTCAGAGTGTAGTGAAGGTTAGGTACTTGTCTTCTAATACATACAGTCGTACATGGTCGAATCCGTCGAATCAAAGAACGTTGAGGTCTGTGCCGCTCAGGGACGTAGCTAGGGGTGGGCACGGGTGGGCAGTGCCCCCCTATAAATTCGCTCTGCCCACCCGTCTGCCCACCTCAAAAAATTTGGAAAATAATAAAACTTATAATTCAAATGATTATACAAAATTGAACTTAAACCAGGTTTATAGTTGACTTTGACTCGAGCCACCAAAATAGGAAAATTATTTTACACTAGTAGTGTAGTCAACGAACCAAAATTTATCCTGATTTTCGGACTTTTTTTGTAACAGCGAGTTTTTTTTCTTAATCGGTCGAAACCATTCCTTCAAATTTGTGTTTAAAATGTCTCAACTCTATTTTGACCGGAAGGCCCTTATTTTTCGACTTTAGTGTAAAATTTTGACTTTTTCAAGTTTCCATTGCACTATTTTTGAATAACTTCGCTTGTATTGGTCGGATCGGGACCAAAACATTTTCCTTTTGTTTGTAATGAATGTCTCTTTAAAACTGCCTGGGTTAAAATAATTTATATTAATTTCCTAACCCAAAAAAAAATTCAAAACTGCCGTGATTGATGAGTCTTAGTTTTTTTATAGAGAACTCGATATTATCTTTTATACTATATCAGCTGCAACTTCCTAAAGTTTCATACCATAACATTAATTAAAACTCAAGTTCTCTAGAAAAAACTACAACCGACCAATGACGACAGTTTTGAATTTTTTTTGTGTTAGGAAATTAATATAAATAATTTTAACCCATGCAGTTTTAAAGAGAGATTCATTACAAACAAAAGGAAAATTTTTTGATCCAGATCCGACCAATACAACCGACGTTATTCAAAAAATAGTAAAACGGAAACTTGAAAAAGTCCAACTTTTACACTAAAGTTGAAGAATAAGGGCCTTCCGGTCAAAATTGAGTTGAGACATTTTATACACCAACTCACAGGAATGGTTTCGACCGATTAAGGAAAAAAAACTCGCTGTTACAAAGAAAGTCCGAAAATCAGGATAAATTTTGGTTCGTTGACTACACTATAGGGTAAGTGCATTTTTTAGTCATAATTTTGTAGCCCTCCCCAGAAATGAAGCTGCCCAAACTTTGCCCACCTAATGTTTTAAGTCTAGCTACGTCCCTGGTGCCGCTAATTATTTTCGCACCTCTACAAAAGTACACTACAACAGTTCACACAACAAATGTTTATTTGTAGTCTAGTCAAGGAAGAGATTGTAGATCACATGGAAGAGAGTGCAATTTTATTTTATGAGTGTGTTTAAATTTGTTAGGAGGTAAAAATGCTAAAAGACCCCGGTTCTAGCTACATGGCTAAAGGAAGGAGGGGGTGAAAAGGTCCCGTTTTTGGGGTTTTCGCTTATATCTAGAAAACGGTGTATCGTAGGGAAGAAATATTCTTAGCAAAGTAAAAGCTGTTATAGGCCTGTTTTGTTTATCTTCATGAGCACTAGATGGATGAGTACAGGTAGCTTTTTTTCCAGCTTTTTGGTAAACAGCAGCCGAGCTTTCTTTTTTCTAATGGCTTCAAATCATATATAATCTTATGGCTATACTTGTTTAAGACCATTTTTAACCACTAAATTACATATTTTCCCATATCAATCCAAAAAAATATTACTTAGTTAAAAAAAGGAATTGAAAATACTGGATCATGGCCATAATTTAAGAAACGTGAAAATTCTTATTCCTCTTGAATTAAGTATAGATTGCCTTAATTTTTGCTGTGTGAATCTTGATTGAAAAATAACACCCTAAAGGCTATTTATTGTTACAAATTAACCTTTTGTGCTAACATTAGAAAGACGTTCTTCATACTTCTTATACCTTCGTTTTTATAAAATTTTCTCCTAGTGATGTCACCCGCTAATTAATACTCATATTATTTCATACAAGGTTCAAATGACCTCATTCGGTATATTTTATTGTAAGTAATATTGTGGTAATCTATAAATTATCGCGAATAATAATTTTTTGACATGTTGTGACGAACGTGTAAATTTATTAAATTTTACAGTTCATTGATATTTAGTAAAATTATTACGTCAACGTTTTATTAGTTTGATAATTGTAAATTTTTTCCTATTTATTATCATAATTTATCGTTATTGATTCATTATAAAACCAGTCGCTATTTTTTTTTCATAGCTTAGGTATTAATATTATAAATCTGGATTTTGCATCAAATAATTTAGCTCCTTAATTGATTATTAGAAAACTAGTTTTCCTAAGGATTATATTGGTTTTTCGCAAACAATTAGGTACTAACTTATACAGGCTGTTTCAAAATGTACCTATTTCTACATTATTTTCTCTGAGTTATACAATTTGGAATTTGATTTGTTTCACCTTGTGAATATTCTCGTTTTATACGTTAAAACTGCAAAATCTGCCTTAAGGCCCGTCCCCACACACACAGGCTTGCTTTCCGGTTTGGCCTGTACAGGCCGCATGCACAGGTTAGACCGGAGCTTTTGGACACTGTTCAGTCGGCCTGCACAGGCCAAACCGGAGCGTCTGGAAAGCGTCCAGGCTGCCTGCACAGACCAAACCGAAAAGCAAGGCCTGTGTGTGTGGATGGACCTTTACCGATGTTGAAGCATAGATGTCTAGCATTCATTGGGTTTTTAGAGGCGTAACTTTTTTTCTATATCAGATATTTCAAATGTGCTCTTTTTAACTCAAAATAGTAGATCGAGTATCACTTTAAGAGCAAGAGTAGATAAAGTAACACTTTAACCTTCTATAGGCGCGCCTTGACCCTAGGGCTTAGGCCAATGCCTAAGTGTATTGCTAGTACTGCTCCCATTTGATTTATTAACAAATCAACAATTTAGGCAACTCATAAGTCGTTGCTTAGCGTTAGTACAAAAGGCTGTTAGAGGCCTTGTACACCAGAAACCAGGTGTTGCATTATATCTCCATTAAGCGTAGATCAAGGGGGTTCGAAGCTAGAAATGAAACACACAGTAAAGTTAAACATTAAATAAAAATAAAGCTAAGTACCTAAATGGCACTAATACAAAATGAAAAAAAAACATTTCTTATGGAAAAAACTTAGTTTGGCTAACTAACAAAAGACAACTCTGTGATGTTAAGATGACTCGGCCACATGATTTTTCTTCTAGACCACCAGACCTCCCTCAAGACCCAAAATTGACATCTGAGTGAGACCAACAGACCTAAAAGGAACACGGACTTGGCTTCCTTCCAGACCACCAGACCCACTTTAATACCTAATGACAGACCTCTGAGTGAGATCACTAGACCTAAAAGAACACCAACGGCTGAAAGGGTAATTCTTGTCGCCAGACCACTAGACCTCGCTTTAAGTCCCAACAAGGACCTCTGAGTGAGACCAACAGACCTAACGGACAAGACTTGGGTTTGACTTCCTGTCGCTCTAGTCCTCGCTCTAAGACCCAGAAAAGACCTCTGAGTGAGACCAATGAACCTAACGACCTAACGAACAAGACACAGATGTTGCGTGTTCCTTCAGACCACTAGACCTCCTCTAGACACCTAAACAGGCCTCAAGATAAGACCACTAGACCTTAAAGGAAACGCGAACACACGGATTTGCTGAAGGCAAAGGAAAAATAAAAATTAATTAATTAAATCCTGGCGTCAAGTCTGTGAGCGTAGCGGAGCCTTAAGAGCTTCTTCACACCTCTCTTGATATTACTGGAAATTCATATTGTCACCGATATTTTTGTTAGCGTTTGGTTATTTTTAAATAATTGCTTTTGGTTTAGTATTTTATTGCTGTCGCTCTAGACCTCGCTCTAAGGCCCAGAAGAGACCTCTGAGCGAGACCAATAAACCTAACGGACAAGACACAAAAGTTGCATGTTCCTCCAAACCACTAGAGCTTCTCTAGAGACATAAACAGACCTCAAGATAAGACCACTAGACCTTAAAGGAAACACGAACACATGGATTTGCTGAAGGCAAAGGAAAAATAAAAATTAATTAATTAAATCAGTCAATTAATTAACTTAACTTGGGATTAATAATAATTAATTAAATTAATTAACTAACACGGATTTGCTGAATGCAAGGGGAAATTGAATAAAGGGGAAAGTAACAAGAGTGCGCTTCCGCTCACCACGATGGTGAAACGAGAAGTTCCTTATCAAAATGGAGTGGGAGCTTGTATTGGAAATCCGAAATCTATTGGAAAACTCGGATTCATTCGACAATCGATAAGAACGCAGCAAATGGAATTGAACACAAAAGCGACTATCAGTTAATTGTTATAAATTAAATTAATAAATTTTTAATTAGCACGGCTTTTAGGGTCCTTAGAGCCGTTTGCACTAATGCACTAAATTGCCGATTTGTTAATCCAGTAAGAAAAAAGTAGAATCCCGTTGTAAAGTATCCCTCTATAACGTTTTTCCGGATATAACGGACTAAATTTTTCGGCCCCTGATGGTACGTTATCAACGGGATTCTACTGTATTTAGATGATTTCTAAGTCGTTGCTTAGCATTAGTGCAAATGGCCCTTAGTTTCTTTTTTAAACCTAAAATATTCAAGGTATCAATTTTTTATTTTCATAAGACAGAGTCGCGAATACGAAACGACGTATCTGTAGGGTATTAGTATAAAAATAAAATTAGTGAATTGAAAGTATAAAAATTATTTTATCAAAGCGATCTAATTGTGGTTAAATGAAGGTTTTTGAGGTTGGCGTTTATTATATCACACTTTCCTTATCAATCTAATTTTGTCAAAACATTGCGGTTGCAGTGTTCTTGTTATAACTATTTATCTTCATACGTAATACAAAACACGTATCGCCTATAAATTATATTATTTGTTTGATGTATGTTACATCTTGAGAGTTTGAAAAACCTACTTATTAAAGGTAGTGCAAAAGTAACGATATACCTACTTTTAACTCTGTTGTGTGTATGTTCTAGTTTTCATAATAATTATTATATTAGTTTTCTAACTTTATACGTTTTTTTGTAATATCATTTTTAGGTGTGGATGGCCTTTATTGATTTGAAAAGTTTCTAGCTTGATGCTTCTCTAAAGAGTTAAAGAGCGTAAAAGTTAGAGTGATAACAGACGGCGCAACGTGTAGACGACACACATGGTCTTTGTGTCTAACAAATTTATTGCTTATTGAAAGTACGGCCGTTTAATATCTAAAAGTTTACATAAATATTCTTACCCGAAAACTGAAAACCACACATAGGTAACTCATTAGAAAATGTTTAAAGTTTGAAAAATTTTGTCGTCTTTGGTTAAATAAATCCCACTTGTCATAAAAGTCAAGCTTCAGAAGAGACGAATTAGGTGTGCGTTCGCATGAAGACTTTACAAAGATTACGTGAAAAAGAGAGAATGTGTAAAAGTTGTAGACAGGTGGATGATACTTGAGTTTCCACTAATAGCTCTGTATTCAAATACCAAAAGTAGTTTGAAGTCTTTGCGAGTTCTCCAACTCGCACTTCATTCGTCGAAAAGCTTTCATTGTAGGCAACAAATTTTAATCCTTTTCTTTTTAAAATATTTTTTGAAAATACGTTGAAATTACTAATTTTTAATTGTGTATTTAATAAAAAAAATCGTAATTATTTTGTAACCTAATTCTGTTATAGAAATAAACTTTCAAATTACGTTAACGAACTTCCCAACATATATGTGGAGGATTTGTTTACAAACAATTCATTATAATCTTGTTTTACTCCAAATTATTTTTAGGAACTTATTAAAAGCTCGTAAGATAGTATTAATTGTTTAAAAAACAATTAATTGATACAATTTGTTCCTTATAATTTTTGGCTTGTGATTGATACAGTTTTAATAATTATTCAACCGAGATACAAATTTATCTTAATTAAGACTAAATACAGTTTATCTAATTTACAACTAATTGACTGATAACTAGTTTATATTTAAACAATATGGGTTCAAAATCGATACTTGAATAAAATTGTTTTCGGTTTATAGTACTATACAAGTAAGGCACTAGGTGGAATAGAATCCCTATGGTATAAAAGTCGTTGGGTATCACAAAGTTGATCCACTCTCACTTGGGTTTTAACTCCGATTTCACATGTCAACAGCTTGTATATCTATTCGTCATGGATTCCTGTATCATTTTTATAGTTCTATCTCCTCTATGTCGAAACTTTTTTTTTCATTCTTTTAAAATTATTCATCCATGAGTTCAGATGGAACTTTTTTTAGCTTGTTAAACGTTAATGATTTGCAGTTAGTAATTGTATTAATTACTGATGTACTTAATAATGACTCGGCTACTTGATTGTAATCTTTCTTGTCAATCATTGTACTCTTTTTTTTCGCTCATATGCGTGCAAATGAAGCGAATTGATTTATTTGAGAACCAGTTAAGAGTTTGACGGATACATAGGTACATTTAGTTTTTAATTTGTTATAACTGTAACCAGAAGCTACGGTCTCTAGAAAATAAAGTTCTCAACTATGATAGACAGAATAATTTTTAATTAAAATCAGATTGTTGCATTTTTACTTTTTGTGTATGAAGTTTATTGATTGACTTGCATTGTTTTTATTAGCACTTCATAACTTCGCTTTGCATTAAAAATTGTTGAAGGTCTTAAATTTACCTAGGGCGTCTAAGCTCAAAAACAGATTATAAATAATTAAAATAGCAAACTTGGTAGATTTTGGCTTTTCTGGAGGTAGTTGTAGTTGGTTTTAATTATCAACATCCATGTGTTAATTAATTTTATCTCTCACTTGATTTGGGTTCTGTATTAGCTCCTAGTGAGTTTTTGCCACTACAACTATGACCAGGTCATCAGCAAAATCCGCTAGATTAATACCCCCGTGTGTACATTTTAGTGCTTTACCGTAGTAGTAATATAATATAAAGTAAAAAAAAAGAAAAAAAGAAGTAGGGGTTCGAGAATGAATCCCTGTGGCACTCCCAGCTCTGCGAGGTATTACATTATTCTTTCTCACAATCTCTTTTGGTGTTCGATGTCAGTAACTTCTTCACACATTGCCGACCGGTGACGTAGTACTACGTCATTTAATGTTCAAACTGAAATGACGTGGTAGTACGCCATCGGCTCCTGGGTTTGAAGGATTGAACCATGGTTTGAACATCAACATGACGTATAGTACGTCACCGGCCGGCAATGTGTTTTGATACTCTTCGGAGTATGTATGGCGATATTCTTCTTTCCCTAAGCTCGTTAAGTATTATTTCCTATGATTTCCATTCCTCACTTTAGGGCTGGATTAAGATTCTCTCACTGGGTTCCCTGGGAACTTTAATGTGTCACAGGGTAGGTAACATGAAATAACCAGAATCACACTGTAAAGCCCCAATCGACTTCCCGAGGGTTTTCGGGTAATTCAGAGTTTACTGAAGACCTTTATAGTCTAAAACCTCGAGGGGTCAAGTGGGAGTGTAAAGCATTCCTGAAAATCTTAATTTCCCGAAAAGGGTCCCAAGGGGTTATCGTTAATTCGTTTCTAAATACAAGTCGACTGCATATTTGCCTCGGTTTTCTAGGTTAGGATATTATATAGGATATAATATCATAAATATAATAAAATAAAAAAAAGGAGTTGGCCGTGGTTTGGAGAGCACAATAATCTGTAGGTCTAGGTTCTGTAGGCCATGTAGGCAAAGCCGTAGGCATGTTTGGTAATCTATAAATTTAAGCACATTTTATACATTTTAATCTCAATACATCTGCGTTCAGTTTGCGTGGTGCCCTCTTTTCTTGCCACTCTAAGCAAGTGGTGCTTATTTGTCTTATAGGGACAATCCAGCCATGCTTCGCCTTTTTAGCTGTTTAAACAACTTGATCCATCATGGCATCTAAAGACGATCTCCTCTCTCTGCACCCATATTAGACCTCAATCAGACCTTCTTTTCGAGTTCGTCTACGTATTACGTCTGGATCATTGTGGCTTTCTGCTCTTGCGAATTAATTAATTATCAATCTTTCTGAGAAGGTTTCCTTACTCCTTAACTAACATTTTTGTCTTATAACCTTTAGCTAAAAAGACTGATTTATTTTATAAGTAGTGCTATATTCTTGCTCCTCAAGTGCTAATTAGTTGTTAAGAGGCTTTATTAAACATTATTTTGTTCCCTGAACTAAATAATTCTTTAAAGTAGTACCATAAACGTTCTTAGAGCAAAATTATAAAACTGTTTATAGGACTTATATAAAATTGTTTTAAGAACGTTTATAAAACTTTTTTATACAACATTTCTCTTACTGCTTTATAACATTTCTGTAATTGAGCTTCTTATCTTCACTGCAACTCTTATGCCCGTATTTATAGACAGATCTCAAGCACTTGCTCGTACTCAAGACTGAGACTAGGCCGGTTGCTATTAGTTTCTATTGTATTATACAATGAAAACCAATAGCAACCGGCCTCGTCTCAGTCTTGAGTACGAGCAAGTGCTTGAGATCTGTCTATAAATACGGGCATTACAACATACTTATGAAAATGTACAAATAAACGAACAAATAGCTCACAATAGAAACCTTATGAAACTGTTGTGTAATAGCAAAGAGTGCATAGGTTATAGAAAAATATGTCGTAATACGCAGGTTGGAATTACGTGTTGTGATTGGTTGGACAACAACCAATCACATCCCCAAAATCAAAATAGAAAAATAATTGTTTTTTTTAAATTAAAAAATACATTACCTACTATGTTTTTTATTGAATGTTTGGATAATACATTCAAATTTAAATGTTTTTAAATACGATCCTGTATCTGCTTCTTTATTAGATACAACACATATTGTATACATATTTTGTAGTAATCACTAACTGGATCTAATTGTCCTATAATAGTTGCATTCGTGGCAAATGCATTTTATAAGGAAGAGGCCATGTTGAAAGAACTACAACACGTCCGAATCGCCGCCATATTTGACAGATAATTAAATGATTTAAATTATTTTATATTATTACTAGTTTTAGAGAGAAAAATAATGGTACTTTAAAAGTTTTATGTCTTTATAAATATATTATATATAGAATTAGCATAATTTTATTATCAGAAAACGTCAATTTCAAAAATATTAATTTTTTTGTGAATTTCAATAATTTTAAAAATATTAAGCAAACGCACGGGGCATTAAAATTTCATGATATTTGTGGTATATAAATAACAGTAATCTTCGCGTCGTTTGCAAAAATAATCCTGTAGGCCATGCATATCATCTCCTAAAAGCTTTGACTTAAAATTCTTAGCCATGATGGCTATCGCCATGTACAGTCTCGTTCATAGCTTTTGGCCACCCCGGCAATACGTTTGCACGATTTGTGGGTGCAAGCATCATAATACCAACACAGTTTGTTGATTAAATACTTGTTGGCAAAATAAAGTTACCCCTCAGTTTAAGTAGGGGGGGTGTTATTGATGGTTGAACCGACAAATTGTTATAACGTATTGCCGGGGTGGCGAAAAGATATGCACGAGACTGTACTACAACTTTTTTTCAATCACCCTTGAAATCTATCGTTTAGACCGGTTAAGGTAATATAGCTTGAGAACTAATTTGTTTCCTCTAGATACGTCTAAGAAAATATTATTGTATTTATAGATGTTGCTTTCTACAGCTCTTAACAAAAAAAATTGAAATTCTAGTAATTCTTATAAATCACCTATAAACTCATTGTATTGAATATCTATTATTGTTTCATAACTATCTGGTAAGAGTGTTTACAGGCGTTATACAACGACCTATAGTACTAAATTGTTTTATATACCTGCGCCCATTTGGGCCCTATAAGGGTTGCATAAACGTTTAGGAAACATTTTTATTGTAGCAATTTTATTATAATTATTGTTTCGTAAACGTTTTACAGCTTTTATAAACCATCAAATTGTTAGTTGGGTCAGTACGGCATTTAGACACCTGTAGTTTTCTAAGATAGTTTTTCCTCTAGTTTTTAAGATATAAGGTGGCTAATAATAATAATAACTTGCCAAAATGCTTTCATAAGAAGGTTATTTTTAAAACGCATTTACGTCGGTACAACTATTTTTCCATGCTTTTGAAGGACCCTGCGTACTGGGTAGGGGGTAGCATGTATGTCACTTAAAAACATTGTTGCTCTATCACTATTATAGTTGTATTTCAAAACAAGTGATGCATATGTTCTATTTACCATAGTGTAATTAATAATATTAAGGATGCAATATCCTGATGAACCTCATCTCATTCAACGTATTATAAAATAAATACCTATTATCGATCAACATCATTAGTTTCATTAAGTACATTTACTAACTTTGTCTTGAATTACCACGTATAGGTTTAGTTTCCCAATTTAAATTGAAATGTAGATAATGTTGATGGTATCCCCTGTAGTGATATTTATTTTAAAATTGAAGCTGTGGTAACCACTCGGCTTTCATTGGTCAATTTTTAAAAATTAAAAATTTCTTCTTTCTAAAACTTCGGTTTCCTAGAATAACGGTACCGTCAAATAGCGTCCGTAATATGACGGTGTTGACGTCACGCAGCGGTGACGTCTAAAGTCTGGAATTTCGAAATTCCACCAATAGGAAAACTTTCGTATCGTCGTATACGACAGTTTCGGATAGCTGAGAATTAAGCTTAAAAACAGCCGTAAAAGCGGTGAGATAGCACCGCTATCTAGGAAACCATGTATACGTTTAAATATATGGTAACGCTTTTTGTGACGTCATGGGCCGTCATATTATGGCCGCTATTTGACGGCACTGCTTTCCTAGGAAACCCAAGCTTTACTTTTTATATTTTTTCCATTAACCTAAAGGCGAAAACACACACTCAGACTTTTACTCCGGCTTTGCTTGTGCAAGTCAGCCGCAAACTGACAAACAGACAGACATCGCTTCAAAAACCACTGTTTCTGCTTAAGATCACCCCAATACAATACTTTCTTTTCCTTCATTAACTAGATTTTTAATATTTAATTACATATTTGAACGACCTTAAACTAAGGATTTTGCATGTTACTATATAGTCTTCATTACTTCACTAAAGTGTCGAGACCATTAAAACTGCGATTTAACTACGATGACATAAAAGTTTTATTATGGTCCGTTTAATGGTTTTCTACAGGATCGTTCAAAAAAAATTTTTTCCGTGGAAAGAGAATCGTAATAGCGCTTACAGATTCCATAACGCCTGGGTGTAAGGGAGGGGGGTGATTATACTATGGGATAGGGAGCCCAGCTGCAGATTGGATTTTAGTAGCTTTCTTTCTCCATGAATGTAGCTTTTGAGTATGATGCTAGATATAAGAGGTGTAGGAACGTTGTATAAGCTTATAGGAGAACTAAGTGGTGTGGCACTCAATTCTCGTCACATGGGCCTGATATTTAGTGCTGGTAATTATTTATGTACGTTCAAGAAGTCGTTAAGATGTTAATTGATGAAGATTAATTAAGCTTCAAGTCATTCGATTCTTATATGATGTCGAAGTTTTGATTCTTCCTTTTTAGAGGTTATGTCACGAATAAGCTGCTCTTGTCCACTTGGAAGTTTTCCATCTAAGCAACTTGTGAAACAGCTATTTACAAAAAATGTGTAGCCATTTACCCTTACAGTAATAAAAACGAATATAAAAGTAACTAATAAGTAATTACAACATACAATCAATTGATTATACAGGAAGTAAAAGTTTTCAATAAAGGAACAATTACTGAAAAATTACTGAAACATGTAAATTGACTTCATTTATATCAATAATTCAAAAACTGCGCTTATTTCGGTTTGAGGGCATATTAGTTAGTTCCACGATTTTTAAACTTTCTCTTGTTTAATAGTTGAGTAAAAGAATTAGTTTTGGCGTGACGTGCCACTGTATTATGATTCTGGCAAAACTTTTATCTCGACAGACGTCTCTGGTGGGTAACGAGTGTTAGCTTAGGAACTAATCCATCATAACTTTTCAACACTACAGATTCTTTTATATACGTTTAAACGCGCCCAATTCTGTATTATTGTCCTTTATACCGCACATTTATATTTCTTACCATAAAAGATTTTACTTACACAATTCTTTTGAAAAAAAAAGTCTCGAGCACAATTTTTTCAAGTTTAATTTTAAATTTTTCTCAAAAAGAAGTAATAAAGATGTGCAGTTTAAATTAATTTATTGTGAAATTTGAGGGTCGGAAAATGACGACAAGATTTCCTAATATTATATTTATAGTTGAAATCGTTCTCAAAAAATTACGATCAAACTACAATATAAAACGTGCGTGTAATTTACGAGAGAATGTCTGTAACATCTTATCATTTGTGTTGTATGAGATAACGCCTTTAAAATCTCGTAAAGCCCTTGAACACGTTGTGAATCTCAAAAGGCTTCCAACTAACTTCTTGTTTTCTCTCCAATTTCGATGATCCTAGTGCAAAATGAATATTGGGATAGATGGTGTGATAAGTTATCGTTTTCTGATCTTTACCCTAAACTTGTCACTTGCACCTCTATCTACTCGAGAGTTTTAGTTTGCATGTAACACATTTGAAAATAGTTTTATTCGTTTACTTTCAATATAGATTTAACTTTACCGCGCTTTTAATGGAAAATGAGTTTTTACAGTTTGTTACTGTTTTTTTTTTGAAAAAGTTCGGCCGAGATGCATTTATTAAACGTATTAAATCACATTTTGAATCGTGATTAATATATGAAATTTTGAATGATTTATAACTCGTATTTATGAGTTGTTCGTTGGATACGAAATGGAATTTTACATAATTTATTAAATTGAAGGAATTGTCTCATGAATTGTGGTTAGAAGTATGTTACATTTTTTGAACTTTATTATTTATATTTTTTGAAATTCGTCATTTTGAATAAATAAAAGTACCTACTTAATAAAGTTTAAGAATTTTACCCAAGTAGTATGTGGAGCAGAACTAGCTCCAAGTTTTCTGATTTACAATGATGGACATTGGACAGTTATGAAGGGAAGGAATATTACGTGTCTTGAGAGATTGCTACGTGGTCTTACTTCATTATAACAATTGGGACTTAGTTTGCAAATGAGTTAGACCAAAGGGTCAGGACAAGCACATGATTGGATTTGCCATCCAATTCCAATGGCAATTCCAAATTCCATACTAGACGAGAGTGAAATTTTAAAAAATTGACTCATAGACTTCAAAGTCAAAATTTTAATATAACTTTTTTGATGTTTTAATTGGACGAAACTCGCCAAAACGACAATTATTTACACCCAAGAAAACTTCTTATTTGAGTATTTGGGAACAAACTCAATACGATTATAATGTTTTATCTACTTACAAGAGAACAAAAGTAAATAATTTGGTAATATCCTGCTAATTAAATTTTCAATCAATCCCATCTTGAGATTTGAGTCAGGTGAGCTAATCAGAGTTACATAGCCGTTCTACACTGAAAAGATGGTGTGGTGCTTGTCTCGCCGACACAAGCCGACGAGTCAAAAACTTGACATAAACATTGGCGTTTCTCTTTAATTCTTTCTGTTAATTTCCTAATTTATTGGTGCGCAATCTAGCGGTGGCGACCTCTCAAAGGGTCGTCTGTAAATTTTTGGGGTCGTATAATTTTTTTAATATTTTCGTGTTGGATATTGATAAATTTTACAGCAGTTGACGAAACCACTTTAGCAAATCAAAATTAATTTTAATTAACTTAAATATTATAAGCAGTGAACCTGGGACTTGATCCAGGGCGAGGTGATGAGGACGATCGTTCCAGTCTTGAACTTTTCCTTCTATAAAAACAAGAACTATCGGTTATGCCACTAAAGCAATAATTTTCCCATCCCCTGAGATATTTTTTATCAGTGCCTGATCATATATGTATAGGGCTCGATCGCCCCATTATTGAATTATTTAGTAGTGATCACCCCCTTCTTCCAATTAAAATAGTTGCCTACACTGATCAAGTACTATCCTACTGGAATATTATCCGTATAAGTTATCATTACCATTCCTGTGGATTCGTGTAAAAATTCCGTTGGCACAGCACAGCTCTAATGAAAGACCATTGGTACCAACCTTTTGCCTGGGTAAAAGACTTTATAGGCATTCGCGATCTTACTACTTATAAAATTGTAAAAAACTTTTTTCAGACATGTTTTATTTTTCACCATAACACTCCAGCCACAAGTTTTTTTGGCATGAGCACATCACAGGCATTAGAATTAGCTGTGATCAGATCCCTTGGTTCCAGTAATGCTCTGGTAGCCTCCTTTCGGAAGGCATTGATGATTTTGTTTTATCAAATACTTTAAACCTAGACTTCTATCTTCTGATCTTGTTCTTTTCTTTTCGTCTTCTCTGAGGCGATAATATTATATGATAAGTACATGTGGCCGCTGTTTGTTTCAGTCTCGATGACGACCTCTCATATCCCTTTAGGATTGTGGACATTGGGTTATTTGAAAGGGTTAGATCTATAAATGACGCCTTGTCCCATATTTGAGTAGTGGGGCTCTTTCCAGAGTTCATAATGGTAAGGTCATCGGATGACATCCATTCAGCAACCATCTTGTCGTTTTTATTTTGACTGGTGGAGTCCCATTCAAGAGAGGTGGCGTTTAGGTCCCCGCTTTACCATCACTGGATCAGTGATTCCCTGTGTACTTCTTCCCCGTCCATATGTATAGTATGTCAGCCAGTGCATCCTCACCGGTTATTAGCGATGCCTAGCAGCTGTATAATGTGACACTCTTGTGAAGTGTGAAACCCTCCTCAGCAGCGACGTCCCGAGCCGGTAGTACCGGGTTTGCAACATCAATAGCTGTGGTATCATTTTATATCTATGTCAATTCACAGCGTGAGGTATTTTAATATTGTGTTAACATCTTCACATGCAATAATAATGTCTATATTTCTTTATCTTGCAGTCGCTACGAGGAGGTCGTGAGCCACTGAGTATCTGGAATTTTTAGCATTTTGAGAAGTCTGAACATTATATGGCCTTTATCTGCTTGGGTCATAGTCAGTGATTTTCCTCTTGTTTGTGCTCCTCTCGACGACCATCTTCCTCTAAGAGGGTCACGCCATTTCGTCCATGCGGTCCATTTATTTCCTCATTAAGTGAGCTTTCAGTGTATCGACAATCCGTCTTAAGCTTCAGTTCTTTAAATACTGTTTGTGTAAAATCTTTTATTTCTTCCTTTTCTGAATGTAATAGAAGTACGTTCCTTCCTCAACTATCGCCTATTGGTACTCCAGTGAGTACTGAGAGCCCTGTTAAAAATTAGCTGCAGAGGGACCAGACTTACAACAGTCTAACCCAACCTCCAAGAAACCTTTTACGGTTGCTACTGTGGTCTTTACCAAATGAGGTCGACGGCTCAACACGACCTATCATGACTGCTGAAACCGCAGAAACATGTGATGATTTCTGCCACCATGGCTAAGAATTCTAACAGTATGCCTTCATAGTGGTAGGCTCGCATGTTACTCTTTTTGTCATGTTGTGAAAATTAAATCACAATTAGTAGACTATGGGCCCATAACAGAAAAATCGGGGTGATCTTATTCAGGACCATCACTTGGGCCTTCTCTAACAATTTCAGTACAGGATCGTGAGACCTTAAGCCAGTGCCAGGTGCAATCAAGTAGGTTTTCGTGTTCGGTGGCACTCAGATAGCTTATTTCCTAGAAATGGGCCTGAATAAGAAATAAGATCACCCCAATTTTTCTATATGTGAACAGTTTAAAATTTGTTCCTAAAAAATATAGTTGCATCTCTATGATAGATTAACTGATCAACTACTTTTCAATAGATCCTCGTATGTATTTGTGTGCATTATTTTGTGCAAATTTTCAACACCTAGTTACATTTTGCGCGAGTTTATTTTTTCTCTTTTTGAAATAAAATATGGCAAATTTATTTTTGACCGACACAAATGATATCATTCGGTTGCATATGTGTATTCTGGGGATTTCATTTAACAAATCCATTACTCACTATTGTTTAAACATCTAAAACAATGTAAGCAAATGCATATAAATGCATGCATGGTCAAGTAACTCAAATGAGTTCATTATAAACTTTTTATGTCTCTTTTAAAGTATACGTACATGTGAATGTGTATCCATTTAAAAAAAAAACTTGGCGTTAATTAAACCTATTTTATGTGAGTGTGACTCAACTTTTTAAATGAGCTGCGTGACTTAGACTCGAATCCTATTTTATTAATGAAATTATAAAACTAGACGATTTTTTTAATAAAATAATCAAGACACACACCACAAGTCTTATTTAAGAATGACTTTTATAAATAGATCCTTTTATTTGACTCTTATTCAAAAGTGCACTGAACTTGAATAACTTACGGTTTTAGTACATGCCAGTTTGAATTTGTAACTTCTGCTGATTTGGATTTTGCATAAAAATTATTCTTTATCTTATCTTAAAGTGCATTTGACAATTTCTTGTATAAAATGTTATTCGGTAGGTCTATTTCAATTAGGCCCTCGGGGTCAAATTTAATAGTTTCAAATTTGATCATCTTTAGAGATAATATAAAGTTATGTTAATAATCGAACTATTGTTCAAGTTTCTTGTAATAGGCCCATACGTCTAAAATTAATCGACACATAGTTTTAGCCTAAAGGCTTAACTTTTTACCAGGAAAAAATTTCAAGTACACCCAAATTATGTTGATGGATACGCATTTATAAAGTTGTTGTAATGATGCCACATATTATATTGCACTACAGCATTTTGCACTTTTAGATGCATTTAGGTTTAATCAAAAAAATGTTGCTTTTACACCTCTTTTTTTCGTATAATTCGTCAACTATCAAGTATTTACTTAAAATATAAAAAATATAATTATTATAGTATTAACCGACTGGATTAGTGGATTAGTTTGTCAAGGTTAGCTAATTAAAGGTAATTGTAATCCAGTGGCGTGAATCGATAAATATTTAAGATCTTATTTATAGAGTTAAATTTCCATCATTACATCTATCGAAAAAACTGACAAGCAATTGCTTCTTGAGTCGTGCAATTTTAAAATTGGAAACTAGTGATGAGAGGTTTATTTCAAACTTTAAACATTTTTCAACATCTCTGAAAAATATTTCGTACTAAAAAATTTTAAAAATGATTTAGAATATTTATTGTTCGTATAAAGTAACATATTTAAATCCAAAAGTAATGACGATATTAAGAACGAGAGCTTCTCGTATCGTACGTTATCGCGCAAGATCGTAGTGGCTTAATTTGGCCCAGTCGACAATAATTTGGTCCCTGGACTGTCTCGGCATCCTAGAAACATCAATAATTTTTAATTATCCCTAAAATAGAAAACTCTTGTTTTTGTATTTATACAAGGTTAGGTTAGGTTAGGGTAGGTCACGTTAGGTTAGGTTAGGGTTGATAAGGTTAAAAACTTAAATGTCTGGCTCCCAAACACGTTTGGTCTCGTCAGCAATAACGACTTACCGACCTGGTCAGTCCGACCCTGTCTTCATTGGAACCTCAGAACAATAATTTTTAATTACCCCTAAAGTAGAAAACTTCTATTTTTGTATTTATACAAGGTTAGGTTAGATTAGGGTTGGTAAAGTTAAAAACTTAAAGGTGTGGCTCCCAAACGCGTTTGGTCTCGTCGGCAATAACGACTTACCGACCTGGTCAGTCCAACCCTGTTCTTATTAGAACCTCAGATCAATAATTTTTAATTACCCCTTAATTTAATAGAAAATTGTTATTTTTGTTATCATATAGTTAAAAACTTGAAGGTGTGGCTCCCAAATGTGTTTGGTCTCGTCGGCAATAACGACTTACCGATCTAGTCAGTCCAATCCTGTCCTCATTGGAACCTCACTTTTTACATTTCCAAATATATTTTGTTAGCCACGCCACGCTTTCAAAAAGTAGTTGTGGCAATTCTTCATTCTTATTGGAAAAATAAAAAATAACACTATTGATCTCGTTTTATAATTCTACTATACTAAAAGAACAACTAGAGTAGTCCCAACGAAAGAAGAGCCCACCACCCGTTACCTTGAAAGTACCCAATAGTATTGTACTGTCGCCACTGGATTTTGAAGCCACGCCACGCGCAGATTTGATCACGTCGTGGTCTTTTCTTTCTTTGGAACTACTCTGAAAGCGAGAACAACGAGAAGCAAACGGAAAACAAGGCAAAACTTTTCCTGAATGTTTGATGAAGTAAAAATTATTTTCCGTTATTTAATGTGTCAACGTGCTATTTTAAACATTTGAACTCTTTAAAGTTTTACTCAATTTACAAGTCCATAATGTGGCATTTTTTTATGAGCTTGCAGTGTACTTGTGTAGAAATTTGTTTTTCAAAGTACTGTTTAGTTCGATCGAGTTTATTAAAATTTAAAAGTGGCTTTATCGATTTTCGCAATTCCCAATCTAAATTTTTAAATCTTGTGCTATTTATAAAAACAAATGCATAGTGGCAAGTCTTGGCCACAATGAAAGAAAAAACTGACGGCAATTGATATTTCTTTCAAAATTAAAAATACAGAAAACTGTTGCAATTATTAGTAAAGGTATATGCATACTTATACTTATGTTAACTGTTTATAGAAGAGGAACAGCAAGGAAAGGAGTCCATTTATAAGGACGTCATTTTTCCGTAAAAACTTTCAGGGCACCGGTATACAGGTTGTATCAAATAATCCTTCCTTATGGGAACTTATGGGAATCTGGCATAGTTGTACAGTTATTGGTTAAATGGGTGAAAATTATCTCTAGCTTATGTCGATCTAAAATCAGAAATGTAGCCTCTGGAGGGGGGGGGGTTAGCTTCGTTATTTCACGATCTGAAACGATTTTCTCAAAGCAGCTTTTCTTCTATGTGACCATTTCTCTAACTCAGCGAATAAGTGGCTATAAATGTTTTATTTATTCTTCTTTAGCAAATCTATACCTACTTACTGTCTATACCTTATCGTCCTAATTATTTTTGGATAGCTCGCCTCTAGATAAGCTTCTAAATCCACTTCTCATAAAAGCTCTTTTTAATTCACAACAGGAGCGATCGGTCTCCTGTGTATGTGTATTGTGTACCCTTTATGTTCCCAGAACTTATTAATCCCTGAGGCCTAGGAGTTATAGACACAACATTTTCCTGTACTACTGTCATGTCAAATGTGCCAAAAGACTTTGAGTCGGCTAAGTGCAAGTCCACGCCTCATAGTCTGCATGTAGTGATGTCTCGTCATTATCTGCAGCAGTAAGTAGTCCAATTACTTTTCAATTGGTTTCCTAATTAGTTTAAGGACTTCTTGTGCTACTTTTAGGAAAACTTTTTTATTTTGGATTTATCCGGGAACCAAAAGTGAATTTCTTGATGGACACTGATGTTCTTCCCTAGCCCATTCTTCTTAAATTACTAGAGTAGATAAGTCGAATGCTTGTGGAAGCTGTATTTCTGAACCAGTTCACCTGTGTTCATAATTGTAGGAAGGATAACATTATCAACCAGTTTCGTTATTTTTCTATGACTTTGTATCTATGATCTAAGGTTAAATAGCTAAGGTATTTAGCAGTTGTTAAGAGGAGTGGCGGAAAATAGAAGGCCGTTTTATAACTTTTCCATTCATCAGGTATAAAGAAGGAAGAGTTTTTGGAGGATACTGACTTTTCAAGACATTGTAAACATTCCAAAAGACTTGTGTTACATTTCTGGCGTAATCGCCTTAATAACAGAATTTTTTGTCTTTGTGGTATTTAACACAAGAAGGTCATTGCATAGAGGTTCGTTGGTCTTTCATATTTTCCACACTTCCATCCCTTAATATCTCTTCTATCTATCTACACTACAAGATCAGTCGATGCTAAAAAACTCTTTTGATTCATCTTCCTGTGCTTACTGCAGATTTTACCTTAAGGCTCGTCCACACATACAGGCTTGCCTTCCGGTTTGTCTGTGCAGGCGGCGTGCACACGTGCACATGCCACCTGAACGCTCTCCACATTCTCCGGTTTGGCCTGTATAAACCGCCTGCACAGGCCAAACCGGAAGGCAAGTGTGTGTGTGTCTGTGTGTGGATGGACCATTACTCTTGTTCCTACCACCCTGTACATGTGTACATTATAAACTAAATAATTGAAACAATTTGTTACATTTCATAATGCACTAATTTTTTTTATACTTGATAATGTAATCAATATTAAGTAATGTTTACGCAAAGAACGGATTATCATCGCTTTAACAAATTAATGTCACGAAGGCTCAACAATGATCAAAAAAAGGTTACCGAAAGACTTATCTCCTCTTGAACCAAATATAATCGCAGTATCGCATTTTAATAATTAGTACTAAAACAAATTAGCTCATGATCCAATTTCACATCTTAATTCCACAAAAATATTGATTAAAATGCATTTTAATTTTCTTATTTAAGTTACACGGTTTATTATTGCATAGAGTAAGAGCAAAGTAATATGCTAGTTACAGCACAAACATTTCCGGTGTTTATTTACGACAAAATAGAAAATCGTAAGTTATAATTGAAAATTTGACTTCTTTAACTTATAAAAAGAGTGGAAGTTGGTTTAAATATAAAAGAAAATTATAGGAAAGCGTTTCTCTCTTTTACTTTTTCTAATGCTTTTAACAAATTTCCGTTGTTGTTTGTCTTAAAAAAATCATAATCTCAGTACTCTTTTGATTATGTTTTTATACATTTTGACAGCTTATTAATTATTTCAATTTTAAATTCTAGCCAAAGATGATAAGTCTTCTTAGAATTTGTTATAATTTTAATACAAAACAAGATTAACATGATGTATTAGTATTTTGAAACAGAAGGCTTAAATCCAACTTTGAACCAAAAACTACTAATCTTGACCTTTCCAATTATTATTATTGGCGCTATTATTTAATTAAAATGTTCTATAATTAATATACAAGGAAGTTATTCAGATGATACTTTCAATACAGTGTGTCCCACCGAAAACGATTGATTGGTTAAAATTTTAAAATGGATTTTATCAAAATTGGTTGGGCCATATTTTTTAGTAAATTCTTGGCTATGTTAGGATATAGTTCTTCTACATAGAACATTTCTCCAGGACAAGAGTTATTTCTAGAGCGAACAGATGTACACACTGTAGATTTTTGCATACTTTTTATCACTTAAAATTAGTTTTCACGTAATACAAAATACGTTATATTTTTCAGTTGTAGCCAGAACACCCTGTATATTTCTTCTTCTTTGAGTACAGAGTTTTCCTTTTTAAAATGATAAAAACGAGCCATAATTTCAATTATTTATTATTAAATGAGGATAATTAATTATTACATGTAAATATTTTACATGATTAAGCGATTTTAATAATTTCATATGCAAATCTGCGTTATAAACACCGCTTCTTTTATTATAGTCCTTGAACTTTTTATTAATTTAAAAATTATTGAAGATTAATCATAATGTAAATTATAATAATGAGTGCTTTAAAGTTAAAAATGAAAAAGCTTTTTTTCTTTCAAATAATGGGTTTAATGTTAAATATGCTTTATCGTAGGCCATTTAAAAAATTACTTCTTTACCGGTTGTATAAAGACTGTGAGTAATGTACTAAATTGATTATAAACTCAAAGTTTTAAGGGCATGCAGCAAAAGCACAGGAATCTGAGCTTTAACGTCGCGCCTAGAAATTTCGAAGCACGACCGTACACGACATTAAAGCTTAGATTCCCGTGCTATTGCTCCTTGACTTGATTCAGTAACTAACAGTTAGTATGATATTTAGTCCATGTCAAATAGCCCTTAGGTATGGAATCTACGGACACGCCAAAATCTACCTCTTTTGGAGATGAATGCAGACCGTATCACTCCTAAATATATATTCATATTCATAGAAAATTTCTAATTCTGCTGACCCCAACAGAGACCATCGATCTCAATTATTCACTAATGGGTCAAAAAACCAAGAGGGAACGGGAGCGGGTGTGTACTCACCCGAGGTCGCTCTCGAAAACAGTTTATCGCTGGGCAAATATGCTTCGGTTTTAGAAACCGAACTGACTAGGTATATTACACAGCGCTAATATAATCCTAGATGGGAAAATACTCAATAAAAAGATTTTGATATCATCGGACAGCAAAGCTGCTCTGCAAGCTCTAAACACTTGCAAGATAACCTCCGGCCTCTTTTTGGAGTACGTGGAGACGCTGAACCAGATATCCAAAGATAATCTCCTTAGCTTTAGTTGGGTTAAAGGACATCAAGGAAATGAGGGTAACGAAAGCAGATGAGCTGGTCAAGAAAGGTTCAAAAAATCTTCCCTGTAACTCTGAACCAATCATAAAATCAACCCTTAAAAGTGTCGATGCCCTTCTTAAGAATGATACTCATCTAATACACACTACAAGACGGACAAATAATGCAAGCTGTCGCCAGAACAAGAACTCCATACCAGCTCCCTCCAGAAAGCTTGAAAACTACTGTCTAAAGCTGTCCCGAGTTAATTTACGAACAATTGCAGGGATACTCACGGGACACTGTCGGCTAAATAAGCATCTTCACACCCTGGGAATAGTAGATAATCCCAGATGTAGAGCATGCGATCACGACCGCTAAACACGTGCTTTGTCAGTGTCCAGCTCTAGCGCCTCCCAGAGGATCCGTGTTGGGGGACTTCTGGCTCGACATGACCAGAATAAGTGCCACTCCTCCCGCCAGAGTTCTGGAGTACATCCTAAAAGTGGGATGGCTTGGCACCTAATGTGCCTGGGGAGGCTGCTTGGAGGTTGTACAATGGGCCTAAACAAGTGCTGGGAGCTCCTACACTGATAATCCATACTAAGCTCATTCGAAATCAAAAATAATTTATGAAAAGCACCAGCTTCGTATTTCAAGAGGACAATTCATTTTAAACCACAAAATTTGATGTTTTAATTAATTGATAGTGGCAATTATAAAAAAAAATAATAAGAGTAGGATGTATTGAGGAAAAACTTGAACTTTTTGAACTACGATTTCAACGTCTTTGGCTCATATAACGAAATTTTTGGCTAACGAGTGTCCAGTTTAGATTTTACTCATAATATTGATTTACATTCAGTTAATTTAGGGGGAGTTGTTACATATTACAGATAAGATTAATCTCAATATTCGGAATTTAAAAATGAAGCCATAGTGCCGTGTGCAAACCCTTGTTACCATTAATGATTTTTAAACTTTTTCTTAAATTGAGTACAAGCGTGCATAACTTGTTGTAATAACAGGGGGTTGGAAGTGTGTAGTGATGGCCACATTACCTTCATTATAAAGTCGGGATCACGTTTAACGATCGTACTAGCCAATTCTTGACGGTGTTATAAACGCTATAAAAAAAATGCTATTGTTATTATTTATTATACCTGCGGCTTTGTGCATATTAAAGGCCCGGATAATGAATTTGAATATATCAATGAACTTGAGGACGACCATTGGCGAATTTTATGTAACATCCAAATGTAGTAAACGGGACAAAAGAGACCAGTGAGCCATATTTGTGTTCATGTTTAGAGTTTTGGTATGCTCTTTATTTTATTCATATAGTAGATAAAGTTAAGCTTTTCACCTTTATTTCTAAGCTTGCAAGAGAACAAAAGCAAGACATTTTTTTATTTGTGCGAACACTGTTGAAATATTCTTCGAAGGTTTCGATACATTTTTTAATAATAAGAAATGTCCTCTCTATATTATTTGTGGAATAATTTTGACTAGAACTTTCTTAGATAACATTATTTACTTCTTTTAATTGTAAAAGAAATTTTCAACTTTTATACTAAAAAAAAGTATTATTTATTCGACCAAAAAATAAATAAAGACGAGGATTATTGTTGTTATGGATACCGTGGTACCCATAATCCACATTTAATATGATGGATTTATTCTTTTATTAGAACTAAAGAAATACACGAAACAAGAAGATCATAAAATTTATTTTAACAATTTATTGTGTTATGAATTATGTTAAGACCACCAAAGCTAACCTGTTCTATTTAAACTAACTACTCGTATACAGGCTGTCCTGTACATCCTGTAAATCTATTTTTAAATTGGCCGAGTGGTTAAGGCTTGAAAAACAGGGTTGTTTTAAGAAACACTGGTCTTTAACAAGAGACGGATCTACATATGGACTAATAGGGCTTAAGCCCTGGGCCCCCAAGTGTCAAAGGCCCTACAAAAATTGAATTAATATAAAGCAAAAATGACGTTTAAACCTCAATTTAAAGATTCTTAATGTAACATAAAATAGGGGCGCATTGGACTTCAATAGCTCTGGGGTCCGAAAATCGTCGATCCGCACCTGTCTTGGACAATACTGTCAATCGCTTTCTTGTTGGATCTTATTTTAAAAGTACTCATATTGTTGAAATATTTAAAGAGTCAAAGTTATAAAAACTATGTATTATTAGTTTTTCTATACTTTCTCTAATTATTGACAAATTATTTTATTAAATCATGAATATTTATACTTTTATCAATTTTAAATAAATAAAATGTAAGTCCTAGAAATACTAATAATTACTTTCAATTCTGCTCATAATTTTCTTTAATTAGCTATTTAATTCAACAGTTTATAAAAACTCTGAATAAGAAAAGGGATTATTGAGAAGGATCATAGAATTTAATGAATAGTGAGTAGCGGTAATTGGTAATTGTAAACGAAATACATTTTATTGTCCATTACATTCTCATCAAAGAAGATTACTATTTACATTTAATTAATTAGTTGTTATTTACAAACTTTTGTGAAAACTAGTTATTTGCAGATATCAAAGATACACAGAATAATAATAGGTAACTAAGAAGTAAACAATAAATTTTTTGTGTCAGCATAGGTTATGTAATAAAGAAGGTCCTTATTTATACAATTTGGAATTTGAATTCTCTCACTCTGATGCGAATATAACTCAGACCAGTGTTTCCCAACCTTTTTTGTGCCATGTCCCACCTAAGCCTTTATAAAATTCTAATCCCCCCTATCTAACATAAACATAATTTTTAATATTTAAAAATTGAATTGTTCACTGAAGAAGCTCTGGACCAGTCCGTTTTCAAATTGACCTCCTTTATAATTAGATGGCCCTCCTGTGGGACGTGGGCCCCACGTTCAGAAACACTGACTTAGACTAGTTAAATGATGAGCAACCGTGTTCAAGTATAACTGCAAGGGTAGATAAAGTCATACTTTAACCTTCTACCGTCGATAGGCGTGCCTTGACGTCCTGGACGAATGAGAGTGTATTTTGCTAAATATTTCAAAATCATATTGAAATAGAAAGAGGCGCCTTTGCGACATCTCAGAATACAAGCTTTACAATAGCTTTTAACATGCACGAGCACTGTACAAATGTACAGCGTGTTCAGAAATAAACTCAACCCACGTGACCGAATTGCTAGGCAACCACCAATCAGATTCAGAATCAGAATTTGATTTGTGGTTGCCCCAGACTAATAATCAAGATGGACACCGCACACGTATGAATATTGTGGTAGAAAACTGTCGCCAACATACACAAATGAGGGGAAGAGAGTAGGAGACGGAAAACACAAACATGAACACGAAATATCCGATCTTCGGATGCAGTTGTAATAGTACGAACGTAATAGTTCGTGTTACTTCGTTTCGAAGCTGATTTTAACAATGTTTGTCATAACAAAAGGTGTAGGGGACAAATAAAAATGTAAATAACGATGTCCATCTTGTTTATTGGTCTGAGATGGTTCTTTAGCAAATTTGTCACGTGGGTTGAGAGTATTTCTGCACTTTGTACATATCTACCTTTGTTTTGATAAGTTGTAATACAGTGATGGTTTATTTAAATGTTGTTTTGAATAATTCAATATTTTTTTTGTATTTCTGGTAAAACTTCAAGAAGGTTGGAAGGTTTCTCACCAACAAACGAAAGTTTTAAGAATATCGATATATTTGGTTCAAATCAAACGGAGTTACTTCAGCTTCAAAATACCTATGACTCGCGTGTCCACGGACTTGAAGCCACTTTGCATTTAATGTAAAGGTTAGAGTCAACTTTCTCCAGGGTTTCCACTCAAGCCTATTTAATGAGAAAAGAAAGTTTTTTTTTCATTATTTTGCAAATAGTAGTCTCAATTATTAAACGGGGAAATAATGTAGAGAGAAAACCTACCAACATCGACAACAGAAAGTGTATATTTCATTGCTATTAGGTTCTTCAAATTAACTCAATTTGGTGCTTTAGAAGTAGTTTTGATGTTCAGGAACTGTTATAAAGTCGCACACCCTCAACTTTTGTTAAATAAAGCAAAAGTTACTTACAAAACTTTAAAATTTGTCGATACTTCCTTCATTGCATTGTGTAATAATAGAGAAAAATTCTCATCCTATCCAAATCATAAATAAACAAAAATGAGGTGTAGAAAACGTTACAATGGAATTTCATAGTTATACTTGAGATAATACATCTTAAGCCAAGTTTTATTGAGGAATATCTATAAGTTTAGATTAAAAACCATCATAGTCATAACAATTTATTTTATTATAGCGCCAAAGACATTTTCCGTGTTTTTAAATTATTAAAAAAAATTTGCATAATTTATATTTACGATTATTTGATCATTAAAGTAATAAACTTTTGGCTGATGTATAATTACAATTTGTTTGTTTATTTTTTTTACAAAGTTGATATTTTCCCGAAAATTTTATATTATCTATAACAAATTGAACTAAATCGTAGTCTTTGAGCAAATCTCAATTACATCTTCCCAAATATGGAAGATGTCTTAATGTCCGATATAATTTGATAAAATGTCTTGCTTCAGGTTTTGATATTGCAGCTTTTGATTTGCTACAAAATACAGGGTGATTCAAAACTCGTGGCGAAAAATAAAATGTCATAGTCAACGTCAAATTTAGAGTCAAAAATGTAAAATAAATTTTTTTTATATTGGGTTTCGTTTCCCAGATAATCGTTTTCAAAGTTTCCAGAAGAAGTTAATTTTTTGCCTTGCAAAAACATCACTCTCCACCTTTTATTTTTTATTAATGTGTGGTTAACTTTTTAAACACTTTTAACTTAGTTTATACTTAAATTATTTGTTTTCAAAATTAGTTCAATTTCTAAAAAAGGCTATTCTTAAAATAAAAATTATAATTATTTTATTAAAAAAAATAAGTGATTATTGTAATAAATTAACTTTTCAAACCCGCTCTGATTCCATGGTAATTGTTAGGTATATCAAAATTAAGTAATTTTCCACCAAATTAATTTATAATGCCTCGAAGCTTCGTGTATATTACTTGTTTTTGTTGTTGAATAGAATACAAACAAAATTATTGTTTAATTTAGAATTGAAATGTTTTAAAAATTTTTAAGTTTCTCACCAACTTTAATTAATTTTTAAGCTAAAGCTCTGTGCTTAACAATTTTTTGATCCCTGCTAAAAATAATTGGAGAGTAAATTAAAGGAAACGACATATTTGTTTCCTTCAATTTTTAAATATTTTGGAAATCAACTGCTGAAATGACCCCAACAAACAATAAAATGCGTTTAACAATAAAAATTAAATGTCAACATTTTAAAATTAACTCTTTAATTCTCACGATCAACACAGAATAAATGAAGTATAGTTGCAAGAGTTAATAATATTTTTTGCAAGGGCATTTCATGTAGTGGTTAAATATAGCGGTCTCATGCAAATTGATTAGATCATCGTCGAAAAATCTCATTTCTTCGTTTCATAAAGGAATACGTATGTACTACTTAACTCACTTTTGTGTTTCTTGTCTTATTTTGAGATGAAAATAAGGAAAAAAAAATTTGAGTTTTTATTGCATGGCGGTGAGTTTGATATAAAGAATTTTAAGAATTTTTTGGCATTATTATTCCTACTTTACTTTTATTACATTATATTTGTCCACATGCAGTTTTGTCAAAATTAAAATCAGTTAAAATAGGTCTTTTTATTCAAATTTTTCTAATTTTTTAACAAAGGATGGTTACTATGCTCCCTACTCATTGGAAATTTTCGTGTAATTCAGTCCTAACGGACTTGGGAATATGGTCATTCGGTTCAACCAACGGTAAAGTGTAGTCGCTTCAATTTTTCTCATTTTGCTCAAAACCGAATCAACAAATGTTGGGGCCTGAGGCTCTAATTATTTTCGGGCCGCTCCAAAAATACCCTGCAGTCCACAATGCAAATGTTAATTTATACACTAGTCCTAGTCAACGAAGGTGTTATACCTAGAGAACATGGAAGAGAGTGAAATTTTTTTTTTCAGGAATGTTTTTGGATTCATTGAATAAATAGCTTCTAAAGGAGCTTAGCAACCGTTGCCTCTAAGAGAAAATGCGACGGAAACGACATCTTGGAAATCTATGGATGACTGATTTATTCCATCGCGTTTACAGTATCATTGGCTATCATTATGTTTCCTTATAAGTAAGTGGGAGTATAGGCAACCATTTCTATTGGATAAATTGACCGGAAATCGCTATATTAAGAAAATCACTGTTGAAACACCGGAAACCGGGTATTGCATTAATTTTTCCCATTAACTTCACTCAAAGCCGAAGACGGGGGGGGGGTCGAAGTTAGAAATGAAACACACAACGAAAATGTATATACCAAAATATTTATTCTAAAATAAAATGAATAATACCAAAGGTACCAAAATGGTACACGTACAAGAAAAACCTTTTAAAAAGACGGGAGATATGACTCGGCCACTAGATTTCCACCAGACCTCGAGACCCCTCTCTTACGAGATAGACCACAGAGTCCGGGCGGATGCAGGGAAGTGGTTCACCAGACCTCGACACCTTTCTCTTACGAGAAAGACCACGGAGTCCCGGTGGACGCAGGGAAGTCGTGCACCAGACCTTGAGACTCTTCTCTAACGAGAAAGACCACTGAGTCCCGGAAACTAGAGAGAGAGTAGTTTTCCAGATCTTGAAACCTTCTCTGACGAGAAAGACGACTGAGTCCCGGAAGCGAAGAGGATTTCGTACACCAGATCCCGAGACCTCTCTATGAAGGGAGAGACCACTGAGTCCTAGTGTACGAGAGAAAATCACGGGCTTGCTGAAGGCAACAGTGTAACAAATTAATTAAACTTAATTAATAAAGAACGCAAATAAAACAAAAATGACACAAGGGAAATATCACAAAGCGCGCCCGTTTACCTCAAAGGTAAAGCGAGGAATCCCTTATCAAAACGGAGACGGGGTTTATATTGAAGATCCGACGACCAACTCGGATCCACTCGACAACCAAACGCTGTAGCTTGAATTGTACTCGAGGAAAATTATCACTTAGTAGGTTATAAATTTTACTAATTAAATTAATAACTTTTTAATTAAAAGACGAGCGATGGTAAAACCTACTAAATGGAATCGCACTAAAATTACAAGCACGTCGGTACAAAATTTATAATTTTAAATTAAAATTTCAACCTTATAATGCAGTCATATTAGACTGAAAAGAGCATAAACTGCAAAGTACCCACGCCTTGAACGAATTTTGATGAAATTTTTTTTATTGAGTTCTAAATACCCTAAAGATCAAAGTTTATATTGTTAAAAAGTGTGCATTTGCCTCATCCTCTTTTAACACCACTTCTTGTGAATTCAATTTTCAAAATCATGAAAAAAGAATTTTTATTTCATAATTTTGGGTGCAAATGCTTACGCGTTTGATAATTAGTAACTAAGCAACAAGTTTATGGAAAAAAAATTTTTTAAAATGCATGATGAAATTCTTATTAACATTTACTTAACAGTCACTAATGAAGCACTTCTAGGCATCTCAGAAACTTCAAATTTGGCACAACTGTATAATGATGTTGTCAAGATTAATAAAAAAAGTCTTCAAAGTTCTGAAAACCCTCTGGGGCCGATTGAAAGGGGGGGGGGGGCAACACCCCCGTTTTTTATTAGAAAAAATCAGACCTACATAGAGATCTACTAGGGATGCTAATGAATCACAAAGGTAAAAATGAAAAACATTAGTCAGCTCCAACAACAAATCTTACTACTCCACGTGGTTCTAAAAGAATTTAAAACTTTTCAATCCTATAATTAAAAACTGTAAGATAAAGAAATAATTAAGCGATAAGGGTGAAATAATTTTTCTAAAGGTTAAAAATGATTTAAGAGGTAAACTAAAAATTACACGGAAGCTCTAGGTCTTCTGGTTGCTGAGTTACAGCAAAGACTATACAGTGTAAGACTGGCAAAGCTTACGGGTCGAATGTGACCAAAAATCCCCGTTACAGAAGATGTCGCTAGTCACCGGGGCATTTTCGAGTGAATAAGATAGCTGGTCGAGGCGGGAGCAACGAAGAAAGGGATAAAACAAAAGTTTACCCTTAGAGGAATTTTAAACGATTTTGACCTTAAAAAGTCTTTTACATTTTTTAATATAGGCTTCGGTAGTCTCTTCTATATGGTCTTTGGTTACAGGGAAATCAGCTCCTATCGTTGCCAACGCCGATAGCAAAATAGGGAAAATTAAAAATACGTAATTCTGGTCCAATCTTTATGAGATTGGACTCAAAATTAAAGTGCTTGAAGAGCTGAACACGGGCATCAAAAATTTTTTTCCATTTCGATCTCAGGGGCGGCGCTAGCAAAAAGGATTAGAAAAAATGACAAATAGTTGGTTTAAACGTTACAAAATTTCCAGGATGCTATAATACTGAACCAGCATTGGTCCCAGCATCCGGATAGAATTTTGCATATCGTTACATATTATTAGGTTAATAGCTCTTTCCTGATAGAGTAGTGGGTATTTCTTTATTCAATCAATGGTTTTGATTAGTTAAGAGGTCAAAAATCAAAATACTCAAAGTCCCAGATCCTAGCTACATAGCTAAGCGAGGGAAACGGTGAAAAGGTTCTGTTTTGGGGGTTTTTGCTTGTATCTCAAAGCGGTGGATTCTGGGGGAAAAATTACTCTTAGTAAGCTTATGAAATTACCTACAAGATTGTTTCTATAGATATTTTCTCCATTCCTTCAGTTTTCAAGATATTTTCCCGCAAAAATTGTTAATGTATGAAAACAAATTTTTGCCTCTCGTTTTTCGGCAAACTTAGCACCTCAGCCCTTGGTTGTAAAGTAAAAATCTTCAGAAAATAAATTAGAGCATTAAATTTCCTTTCCTATTTTATGTGAGGAAACTTCTTTTTCATACATTGGGATGCGCGTACTTTAGTTACCTTTCGTGTTTTCCTTACTTTGTTTAATTTTGGGGGTCAAAATTTTTTGTTCTTGGTTAAAAAAACCTTAACGACTTTTACGGACAAATATCTCGAAAATGGTAAGGAATAGAGAAAAAATAAATAGGAACATTTTGTAGGGAATGTGATAAGTTTTCATTTTACTAAAAGTAATTTATCTCTAGGACCCACCGTTTTTGAGTTCAATCCTATGAGTTTTTTGAGTTTATTTCTTTCCTCCGGGCTCTTCACAACACCCACCGGGCCCTGAAGGGCCCGCTTCATGCGCTTCACGTATAATCCAGCCATGAATTGCTTTTTTTTGTCGAAATTTGAGTTTGCTGTCTAGCGCCTAATAGTAATGTGATAGTTTTCTTCTCTCAAGAATCTAGATCTTCAGTACGTAGTAGGATTGTTTCTTTCCTGGCTCTGTTAAAAAAATATTTTCCAAGTCAGATCTAGAAATTGTCGAAAATGGATTTTACTGTATGAGCTTGAGCTGGTGAAACGAAAGTTATCTCAGTCAATAATTGTTCACACCATATACTAACACCATACCAATTATTAAGGATTAACCCCTATGAGAAAATGTATGTTCTTTGCTAAAATCCACCAAAAGGAGAAGTTCTAATTTTGAAAAAGAATTTCCCTCTCGTTGGTGAAAAACGTATCTACTCGCAAGGTTATAAGTTAAAATGATTAAAATTAAGGTAATTTTTGTTCAATAAAACCTAATTTTCAAGGGTGTCAAATGTTGGTACTCGATCACAAAATTTTTGTTAAATTATAATTTGAAACAAAATTATCCACCCTCGTTATATTATGCACTTAAGAAAAGTGATGAAAAGTGTGTACCTAAATTGGTTTATCTTCAATAATAAATTAATAGGCTAATATCTTTAGTCGAAAGCTTTTTATTAAGGGATTAAGTTACACTTAACCACCACTTTAATTTAGTCACAAGTTTCAAATAGTAAAAGCTAATATATAAAAGTTGTTTATTTAAAAAGTTAAAAATTTAAACAACTAAAATAAATAATTTAAGTGCACATATAAACGTTTGTTTCGTCTACAAATTTTCTTTTGATGTAATTGGTTTGTTTGTTCTTTCAATAAAATTGGTTTATTATAGTTTTGAGAGATACTTGAGTTGGAATGTAATTAAGACGTAATGGGTGGGCTTGAAAGTGTTTTTTTTAGTTCGATTGGAAATATCGAAAGATATTTATTGTTATAAACAAAATAATTTTCGATGGGTGGACACAAGAGGCAGTAAAGTTTTATATTTGAGTTTGAGCCCACCCAAGTTTACCCCTTAGTTTTACGTGCCTCTATAACTTGTTAGAGTGAGGAGAAACCGACCAGCTTATGAGGCATGAATTTAAATTTTTCTATCGTGGGTGTTGGAAAAAATTTTGGAAATTTCCTAGGAAAAATTTTAAAAGTGCAAATTTTGTGGTGTTGGCTAATAAGTTTAACTGGCGCTTTTATTCCAATTTAATAGCGTCTGGCGACCGGTCAAAAATATAAAAAAAATAAATTTGGACAATAGTAAAAACCGCAAAATGTTTTAAGAGTTCTCGGTATATGTTTTGAATTTATTTAAGTATTTTTTGCGTTAATAAAACTGTTTTGAAGAACAAAGCGTTTTAAAGAAGTAGTAGTCACGTTCTTAAAGAGTTACATAAAGCGCCTAGTAACTTCAAATGCTCATACTCACATCTGCACCGATGCCAATATAGGTACTAACACCCTAAATATTCAAGTGTTGTGTCGGTCATGTGTATGCAAGGGATGTAATAGTATTTCTATGTTTTATATTTTCTTCAAATCTCATGTTTACTTATTTATTTCCACCACTATAATATCGGACAAGAGTTGTAAGAACAAAATTTTTATACGGGAAAAAATTATTTTATTTAAATTTAAATTAAGGGAGGAAGAATAATACATCAAATTGAGCTTAAAGAGGTGTTTAAAAGCGCGCTTTCCTATTATGATAATTCCGCAAAAAATTTGACAAACTTCGTCATGAGAATACTTAATTGAACGTCGTGCTTTCAACTTTGAAACTTTTAACAAACAGATTAATGTTTTCGTAGACAATTCTTACACAGGGTGTGATGTTCCAAACCCCGTTTAAAGCCCTATCCCCGACACCAGAAGTGCGAACTTGTCGGAGAATAGCGGACACGTGATCTGACTACACAGTATTTTCATAGAGGTGTTGATACTGCACCACTTGGGCCATCGGGTTGCGGTAGATTGATCATATTAACTCCAAATTACATTGCCACTTTGTACACTAGACGCACTCAACTTGATTGCCTCTATTTTTATTTCATATCCAACATATAACTTTTAAATTGTTTGTGTATTAGAAGGTATATTAGTTTCAATATTTGATTGATAGAGATTTTGTTTACCGACGTATTCGCCATATTTTACAAAATTAGATTTATTGCTGTAATACGTTAAAAGTCAACCTATTTTTGAATAATTTTAAACAATTAATTAATTGCCTATAAAGAGATCGGTAGTTTGTTAATGAACTAAGCTCTTTCTTATGCTGCAAGAATTGTTTAGGGAAATACCTTTTCCACTAGCAATTATTTCCAATTTGTCTAAAGACTTAACGACGTGAACTTCTTCTTTTAAAAATTTTCAGAGATGTTTTTTAAGTTTAGTTTTACAGAAAATAAATGTGTTTCAAGACTTTTTAGAAACGTCAAAAGAAGTTGGATTTATTTGATTTTTGTTTTTGTCGTTTTATTTTTCATAATGTCGAGTGAAGAAAATTTAAGTTTTTTTTAATCGAAAGAGTATTTTAATTTACTGGAGTGGTAAAAAATTGATCTTAATGTGACATGTATAATTAAACGGCATACCAAATAAAACTCGAGTGACCTCAACAAGCTTCAAAGTTACAATGTGTTTCTTAAATTTTCTTTTCTCGTAAGGCTAATTTGCATTTCTAAGAACTCTAATTATTAATGAATAACTGCATATAGCGTCAAATCTTTACCTTCTTAGAGCACAAAATGGAATTTATGCATTATTCGTGTACTCGGATAATTTATTTTTTCTACGACCTTTACTATAAATCTGTGGTTTTCAAATTTTTTCAAAGGTGCGCTGCTACGAATATTGAAAAGTAAATGTCTGAATTTGATTGAGAAATCAAAATTTATTTTTTTTCATTATCAGGATTTAATTGAAATATTTCTTCTTTCGATTAAAAACCTGTCATAGGCGAACCATAAGTACCAACAGTCACGCAGGTAAGCTGTTCTTGATTCAATTGCAGTTTATCAATAATTTCCAACTCATATTCCTCCTGTGGAGTGTGGAGTCGCCTCAGTCACGGTAATATTCCGATTAATCCCATGAGTGAAGGTAGGTGAAATACTGCTCACAATAAGCTGTATTTGACTTGCCTTTCCATTAGGAGTTGCTAGTAGAAATCTTCAAGATGACCACAAATAATAATATCCTTTCCTTTTGCTCGTATGTACAAATCACGGTGTAAGATATGAAAAGGTGGCCTAACGATAATGCTCGTAAGGAGCGCGAAATGGTTACAGTTTGTCCGCAAAGTGTAACTGCGAGGTCAAGAGTGAGATAGACTACGCTACCCGTATTGCTTGGTATATTAGCATTGAAAAGCGTTTTAAGTTTTGTAAGTGATTTTTATTTAGTATTAATTTTGGACAATGGCTACTAGTAAGTGTTTTGCCCCTGGGTGTGCTACTAGTTTACGCGAGTAACAAAAATAATGTGAGTTTATTTGTTTTAAATAAAAACAATTTACAAGCTTGGAACCAGTGGCGTAAATAATGGGCCCCATGATAGAAAGGGCCCCAGAAACATCGTTTATTATGAAATTTCGTTATAAAATCAATTTTTGGTTTAATAAATTGATTATTAACGGGAAGTCAGGAATGGGTAGGATCCCCGCTCTGGATTATTCGGGAGGGCCCCCAAACTCTTAGCTACGCCACTGCTTGGAACGCGGTAATTTCATTTGCTCGTATGACAGTATTAACTGTATGCATCAATCGTGGTGCGTCTCACTTGCACAATCTGGTGAAAGGACCCCGCACAATTCTTATGGGAAATGGCCCTCGGTGAATTTTCCTAAAAATTTAGTATATTGTAGTATTTGACCTACTGAACAAAAGTCTCCATGGCCACGAAGCCATAAACCTAATATTGTAGGAAAATTCACCGAGGGCCATTTCTTATACGTATTGTGTGTGACCAGATTATCAGTACTTTAAGTCTCCACAACACGAACACTATTAGGTTTAGGGCTTTGTGGCCATGGAGACTTTTGTTCGGTAGGTCAAATACTACAACATACTAAATTTTTAGGAAAATTCACCGAGGGCCATTATGTATAAAATTCAAAAAATCACAATTGTGTGTGACAAGATTATCAGTACTTTAAGTCTCCACAACACGAACACTATTAGGTTTAGGGCTTTGTGGCCATGGAGACTTTTGTTTGGTAGGTCAAATACTACAACATACTAAATTTTTAGGAAAATTCACCGAGGGCCATTATGTATAAAATTAAAAAAATCACAATTGTGTGTGACAAGATTATCAGTACTTTAAGTCTCCACAACACGAACACTATTAGGTTTAGGGCTTTGTGGCCATGGAGACTTTTGTTCGGTAGGTCAAATACTACAACATACTAAATTTTTAGGAAAATTCACCGAGGGCCATTATGTATAAAATTAAAAAAATCACAATTGTGTGTGACAAGATTATCAGTACTTTAAGTCTCCACAACACGAACACTATTAGGTTTAGGGCTTTGTGGCCATGGAGACTTTTGTTCGGTCGGTCAAATACTACAACATACTAAATTTTTAGAAAAATTCACCGAGGGCCATTTCCCATAAGAATTGTGCGGGGTCCTTTGTTATAACCATATAACGACAGTTTGTTGCGCCACCTTCTCATTATACACCATAGTACAAATGTACTGCCTTGTAGCCGTAAATGTTTTACTGATGTGTTCGGATTCGTACTTCAGTCATTTCCAAAACTTAATTTTTTACAAATTTGCCATCAGTAAACGGCCTTCTTCCTTCTCCTTCTGTAGACATACTTTGATTTTTTGATTTGATTATTTCCGTTGAGTGTTTTTGTTGGGAGCATTCAGAGTCGAGTGATTAACCAAGGGGTGGCCATAGTCTGATTTTTCATTTTTTTAAATACCGTGTCATCATCAGGAGCGAGCTTTACATTACATCAACTAATGTGATTGTGATCGCGATGGCGGGTCCACATTGGCTATTTTGGCAAAAAAAGTACAAAATCAAATTTTAGTTGAACCGAAGAAGGCTCTAATCTTCAAGCAACAGTTAAATACAAATGTGAATTTGCTCTTTTTGTGCCTTGCGTAGCTATAAGTTACCTAAAAGAATCCTCTCTTTATCTTGAGCCCAGGGCCCCAAAAATGTAACAAGGTGACCAACTTCACTAAATATATAATCGACTATTACTTTCCGATACCTTAAGGTTTAAGGTATTAAAGGAAAGTATTGTAATAATGGGGTAAAAAAAATATTTTGATATAACACCGGATATATGTATTTTGAGGTCTCCCGAGTCGATCTAGACCATTTTCAGAAAAAAGTCTGTGTGTGTATGTGTGTGTGGATGTAATCCGTCACGAAATCTCTGAAACGGCCGAATCTCTGAAATGTGTCGCGATGTCGCGATTTACCTACTAAAATCTTAACGTCAACTATGATACAGACAGCTGTCTTGTCAGCCATTTTGGTTCAAACGTCAAAGTGAAGTTTAATGTCATTTTTTTGCCATTTCGATTTTGCGAGAAGCAAAGTAAGAGCTTACATTGTTGTCTAATATCCTAAGGTCTGTTCTCATCAAAACATTTAAGAATGGCTTAATGTCATGTGAAATAATAGGGTTAGGAATAGCGCAAATAACATCAAATGTCCCTTTGACGTTTGACTAAAAATGGCTGATGAGTCAGCTATGATTTATTATAACATAGGGCCGTGATTATAAACGACAAATAAAGTTTATCTCGAGAACAATATTTATCTTTTTTAGACATGGCAACGTAACAAAATTACAATGTCAAAGTTTGACGTTTGAATATAAATATTAAAATTTGAGGTTAAGTCCTTTTTGTGTGTGTCGTCAAACTTTGACAGTTTAACGTTGCTATCTTGCCATGTCTAAAAATGATAAATTTTATTTTCGAGATAAACTTTATTTGTCGTTTATAATCGCGACCCTTAGTTGTATAATTAATATCATACTAAAGAAGCCATGACCGTGAGTCACGACTAAGTTGCATTTGCGTGTTGAAATCGTCTCCTGTCGGTTATGATCTACTAAAAATTGCTTCGCGATCGACCGGTCGTTCGCGATCGAGTTGTTGGACGTGTACATTCCTGATACCATAGACATATTAATTTTTGAACCTATCGAAACCGATTCTAGAGGAATTCCTGAATGTTTTTAGTTTCAATGTAAAATCATTACTAAAGTCTGTTAATTGTACCTCTTTTGTAAGATTTAAATTAAATCATCCAGTCATTGGGTTTCTGGGAAATAATCAGTAATTAACCTTTCTTCTAAAAACGTCAAATGGTCAAGAACCTTTACTTTAAGCCATTTTCCGCTTTTGAAAATAAATTTTTGTCTTTAGGAATTTGTTTGGAGTAGGTAGGAGGTAAAAATAGTAAGGAAAGGTCCTGTTTTTTGGGTTTTTGCTTATAATTCGAAAATTGTGGATTCTAGCGAAAAAATTATTCTTAACAAAATGAAAGCTTATCAAATTTCCTACAAGATTGTTTCTATTCAATTTTTATATGTTCCTAATAGTTTTTGAGATATACCCCCGCAAAAATCGTTAATGTATGAAAAATAAAGTTGCATAGCGGTTTTCGTCAAACTGTAAAAGTGCGGTATCTCGAAAACTGTAAGGAATAGAGAAAAAATGGATAAAAACAATCTTTTAGGAAATGTGATAAGCTTTCATTTTGCTCAGAATAATTTTTCCTTAGAACCCTCGGTTTTCGAGATATTAACAAAAACCCAAAAAACAGGACCTTTTCTCTCCTTTAACTATGCAGCTAGAACCCCGATTGTCAATATTTTTAACACATTTTTGTGCCATCCTCTTCCATGTGCTCTATAATTCCTTCGTTGACTTATTCAGAATTTAACTTTTTCTTATGGAGTGACTAAAAACGTAATTTCTCTAATTTGATAATTGGAGTTTGGGTACCTTTTTTGACCAACCCTGCATAACCATTTATATAATTACCGAGCTGGTACTTGTTCAAAGTAGCGCACATGCATTTTACATTATAACGTGTTATAACGTCGTTAAACTATTGTTGAATTTTGAAAAAATAATCAATCATTTGCATGGATAGAATCCATGACTTTTATATGAAAATTGATGGTTGGACAGTTTGATTTTGAAACCCCTGGCGAGTTCGTGAGATTTTAAAATCAGTCTGTCTCTCTATGTTAACACATACATTGTTTTGACAATTCTTGTAAACAATCCAACAATGCATTTATTCAGTTTAAACTTTTATTATGAAATTCGTTCTTATCGATTAGTATTTTATAAGTTCGTTACTCCAACTTTTTAAAATAAAACTTATTAAATAGTTTAATTCCATTGGTTAAATGAACATTTTATAGTACCTATAGCAATTAATACCTAACGGTAAATGGACGCCAATTTCCTTATTCTAAAATAACTCAATGTTTACGTTTTTTTACTATTATTAAAGATGAATGGTTGTTTTTGCAACACCGTAAGGTTACGACTTCATTTAAAAGTATAAGTAGACTTAGAACTTGACCTTGATTAATATGGATACTATTATTATTGGCAATAATAGTTTCTAATAAATTCGTTCTTTATATGTACACATAGTTACACATTTTCTATTTCAATTAAGCAATTACAATTCATTTTGTAGCAATTTTTATGACTGCCAATTGAATATGGGTTTGTCGTTCTAGACACAAAAAAAATTATCAATCGAATTAGATTAAAAGTGATGTTTTATAACATAACAACCAATTCATTGATTTAGCTGGTTATTATTAGATATTTAGTAATAGTTAATAGAGTAGGCTGGTGACAATATAATGGGGGTATGCGTACTTATTGAATTAATTAAATGTTAAAGCATCAAGCATTCAATGTATAAATCGTTTTGACAAGATGACTTGAACTGATAATTTCTTCGATATGATTGTAATGTGTCATAAAGTTAATTACATGATTGAATGTATTTAATGTTTTAATTTGTGGATGTAACTAACTGGTGTAGGAGTTACACAATTTATTAGGAGTAATTTATACTTGTTGCATGCAAAAGTAGATGTATTTTAAAAATCACTTCAATTCTAACTTTGTAATGGTTCATTTATTTAAATTATTGAACTTTTAATTGTTAATCATTACCATAAGAGATCGTTTAAATGCATAGACGTTAAAATTTAATGGTTTGTGTTGTAATGGAAGGAAATGGCTAAATATGTTAAATAATTTTTTCTCTAAATAAAGTTTCTCACTATTGTTGTAGATTGGTCTGCATAGGCCTCGACCTTTTAAAATATATCATGCACTTCCCTATCTTCTATAACATTCTATTTGCTAGAGTTATGGGCGACCTTTCAGATTTAAATATTATTGTTTTTAAAAGTTTTCTTCCAGAGTGTGCCCAACCGATAGCTAAGATGCTAAGTAGGTTTTAAAATATGCTTTAGGGCTAGGCAATATGCATTTTCTACATACTGAGTGGTTAGCTTTGCTCATAATCTGAAAGTGCTCCCATAAGGAACAGTGTCTTGCGAGTTGTTTCACTCCTGATATCACTCAAACTTGAGGGTAGGTCAGGCCAAGGTTGGATATTATCCAATGGATCCGAGTGGATCCACTTTTGAGTAGTTGGGTTTCTCTAATGATCAGTAGCTCGTGGCTAGTGCTTTTAGCACTGAAACGTTAGAGGGTGGTTGCTTTGCTTATAACTCCATTAATGAACAATGTTTTGTGAGTATTTCTGACTCTTATTGACATAAGTCGCGCCGTACTTTCTCACGTTGTTGGGGTTCAGTATACACAAAGAGCTTCTTTTGTTTTCCCAAGAGGCCGACGGAAAGGCTCAGACTTTTACTTGCGTTGACCTACAGGCCGCGATTCTCGAAAAAGCTCGTGCAATGGCGAAGGAATCTCGCCATGCCGCTAGAAGATGATGAGGTGAAAATTAGGTCGTCGGCATAGGCGATAATCGAGATTTTGGAATTGCCTAGGGATAAGCCGTCCTCTTTAGGAAAATTAGAGAGTAATTCAACTAGTACGATATTGAATAAGAGGGGTGATAACGGGTCACCCTGTTTGACTCCTCTTCGTAGAAAGATAGGTTCCGTTGTGCTACCGCCGATGGAGATGCGGGTGTAGGCGTCTGTATATGTGGCGGAGACGAAGCACCGCAAAACGGGATCCACATTGAGCCGGTGGAGAGCTCTGCTTATGGACAAATGGCTGACAGAGTCAAAAGCCTTCGAAAGGTCCAGCGATGTAACGTTGTAAGGCTTGAGGTTTCGGCGGCTTTTGGCTAGCATGGCGGATAAAAGAAGGTGATTCGCCATGCAGCCATCTACAGACCGGAAACCATTATGCATTATGTCTAAGCAGATGTGTCTTTTATTTTCAGAATTCCGTGACTCGTTCTTTCAGTACTCTAACTTTAGGTTAAACCATAGACGAAATAAAATAAATAATATGATATTTATTTCGTCTATGGTTAAACGAAGGTTAAGAACTTTTCACATTGAGGGTTGTTGCTTTGCCCACAACCTGTAAGATGCCTCTTTAATGAAAATGTTTTTTTACCAAGTACCGACTCCTAACTGACATCACAGGAACCTACACTAGAGGTTGGGGATTTTCTACTCGTTGAGTAGTTTCCTTGTTCATACAATATTTAAAGGTGTGTCCTCACTGGCGAACTGTAACTGCAACCTATATTCGAACTGTTTACAGCGACAATTGTCTGTTTTAGGTAAACACTAAGAGAGTCTGAGCTCGCTCGTGGGCGTTGAATTACTTCGTTTGGTATAGTATCCGTTGCAGTTACAGTTCGTCTGTGAGTAACTATCTTAAGATGCCTCTGAGTTCTATCCTGTCACTAATTCTTTCAGTACTCGGACTTTAGGTTAGTCAAAAGTCCTAAAGCAACATTTTTCAAATAGAGGGTAGTTTGTTTTGCTTATAACTTGAACCTATGCTGTAACCTATGGTCGGAGTAGACGAAAGAAAATATTTCACTTCTGACTGTGGGAGCACAGAGTAAACATAAAATCCACTAATTCACAGGGAGTGTGTCTTTTAATAAACAAACATGTCTTGTGCTCTTGTGACTAGTCTGACATCTTTCAGAGGAAATTAATTATTTGGTTATTCTGTTTCTCCGCGGTATGAATGGTGCTCATGGATATTCTAAAATTAGGCTATGCAAATTCAAATCAGTTGCTGTAGTCTCTGCTGACTGCTTAACCTCTTAATTAGCAATTTTGTTGTGTTAGTAAGTTCACTAAAACTTCATCCTTCATCTTCAAGATTATTGTATTTTTATCATTATAATATTTTCGATATTATTAATTTTAACTTCAATATTCATCTCTGCCTTCTCGTAAGTGTAGAAACGTGAATATTTGAGAGGCTGCGAAGTCGAGGGGTATGTACCAGTAAGTACCTATTACTAATTAATAATAAGGTTCCTACTCGTAACACTAGAACTCGAATTAGAGAATAGAATCTACTCTCGATGTAGGTGCCTTCTATAACAATTTTTCCCTTTTGCTCTGAACATTTACTAGATATGTGCACAATAATATGTGGTCATACCGATTAAGCAATTGGAAGCTTATTGCTGGAGGGTTGCAATTGAGAATTTCTGCTCGTTAAGATCTGTAATATGGTTTAAATGTACAAAAAGCGATTGTTATATTCTATTAGCTGTAAACTTAATTCTTCAAGCTCTAGTGGTTTTACTACGACTACGAATAACAAAACTATTTTAATTAATCTTCTGAAAGAGAGCAACTTAGAGAAGAATTTTGTGATCGGCTAAAAATGAATTTGGTGGAATAAAAATGTAATTAGTATGCGTAGGTTGTAAAGTTTGGAACCGTATTTAAAAAGTTAAATAGTTGAAGAGATAGAAATAAAATTTTGAAAAAAAGGTTAATGAAAATAATATATAATTTAATTGGTGGAAGAGCTAATGTTTGTTTCAACATAATTTGATAATAAATTTTCAACTATTAATGTCAAACGTGAGGGTTTGGATAGCACTTTAATACAATGTTTAAATAAACAAAACGGTTTAGGGGTGTTAGTGAACCTGTTGTGTTAACCCTACAGGTAAATGTCTAATTTGATTTAAGATAGTAAGATGTGTAGAATAACATAAAATAGTTGTGCTTAGTTAATTATGCATTAAATTATTCAAGGGATACGTACCTAGTTGAAATTGTTTCGTTACTTTATTATAGTTTTCCGCACTTTTTATCTCTTTTTAAGTAAAAGTTACTTGAAATAAAAAATTAATTACTTTGCCACTTCTTGTGTTGGAGTTTTATACTTCTTGCTTCTGGTAAAACGTATTAAAAGAAAAGGAAGCACACACTAGATAAACTTATACGTAAGTTTATTTAGTACTCTTACATTGCTATTATCTGTTTGCAGTTAAAGGTTTTAATTTTTGTTTAAATTACAACTCTATTGGCAACGTAAATTTCCAACTGGTCAAAATACAGATGCAAAATTGATTCATGACTAATAAAAAAGTTCATGTCTTATCGTTTTGAATTATGACTTGGCTGCTAAAAGAAATATGTGTGCTTTGAGGTTCGAAATTCTACTTTGTGTAAACTAGCTCACAGCAGATTTTGCATAAAAGAACTCTCTTTCTCCATACGCCCTATTTTAAATATCTTAAATTAGGTTTATAAGAACAAAAAAAACAAAAAAAAAACCTAGGCTCCTTAATAAATCGACGAATAGCACCAGGATATGTGGTATTCAGCAAGTCGTGATCTTTCAATTCAAATAAGATTCAAGGCAACAATTTTTAGCACCTGTATCTTTTCCTTCTTCTTCTATTAGTGGAAGGGGCTGATTTAATAATTAAAACTGTCTAAAACTCGTTATAATACAAAGAGAGATGGAAAGGAAAATGGTAGGAAAACACTAAAGAAAAAAGTGATACGAATGGAAGGACAAAAATACGAATGAAGGTCTTAGCAGAAAATTTAAGCAGCTCACGAACCATGAATTAACATAGTACCTCATGAATTGGGGGTCTAGAACAATAAGGAAGTATTGATCGACCACCAAAACGATGGTCGGCCAATCTGGTGGTCAGTGATACAGCGGCAGTGCTCTAGAATTGCAAGAGACTGAGAAAGCTGGAAGGGAAAAAGGGAGGGATTATGTCAATGACTGAATGAGAAATACCTTCCAAAAGAAGAAGGCTTACAGAAAAATTTCTCATCAATCTTTGCTACCAGTAAAGTGTTGTTGAAGCAATTTATGAGAAGTACCCAAGTAGGTATTCATCGTTCAGCATCTATAGACCTTCTACTTCTTTTGTTAGTCTCACATAAGAAAGGGACCCTGATGAACTGATCAAAATAATTAAATTGGAATTTTTGTTTCGTTTTTTATTGGTTTAATTGAAGGCACTTAAATTAATGCCATAGAATAATTTTTAAATTCAAGTAAGATCATATAGTAAATCCGGCAAATTATCCATAAAACTAATGTTTAAAATTCAAAAGTACATTTTATTGCAAATGTGAAACTATCAATCTTATTAAAGTATGTTTGAAAATTGGAAACTATAGTCGTTTTAGTAGTATAGTTACGAAAATTATTGTAAGAAATTGCTAGAGCGAGATTGATGAAGTTTCTTATTATGATGTACCGTGTCTGGTTATCCAAATACGATACACAAACTCATATTTGTTTATAGTTTATAGTATTATTACCAGATTATTTTTACAATCTAGGGTACAAGTGTAGAATTATACCGGGTGGCGACTGGGCCTGTCGGTCATATGAATTTAACATGCAAAATCGTATATTGGGAACTTCTTAGTTCCCAATTTAGTTTAGAAAAAAAAATCTTTGCATAGAAGTTTTAGAGCAAAGAATTCTGCATTTGAATCAATAAGCAAAATTAATTTTGTACGTTTTTTAACACCAGTTTAATTTGAAAAATTCGAAAATTAGGCAATGACTATTTCTGCTAATTTTAGAAATTTTCAAAATAAATTTCTGGCGTTAGACAACGTACAAAATTAATTGTGCTTATTGATTTAGATGCAGAATTTTATGCTCTAAACATTTTATTTAAAGATTTTTTTTCTAAAAATAAATTGGGAAGCAGGAAATTACCAAAGTATGATTTTGCATGTTAAATCCCTATGACAGAGAGGTCCGGTCACGACTCTGTAGAATAATCTCACATCTATATAATACGCCTTTGTAGTCATTTTTTCGACCTCCCCTTGACTCAATAATTTCTGTTCTTTTTGAATGTAGCAGTCAAGAATTTATTCTATAGGTGGGTAAATATCAAAAGTTAGTTCCATCTAAACGGGCTCTAGCTTCCATCACAGATCCCATGTAGATCAAAATATAGACACAGCAGTTAAACAAATAGATAAAACACGTCTTGACTTTTAAAATACCATATTAGACTAAAATATTTTTTAACAACCACTCCATTCCTCAATGTATTTCGATTCGATTTGACTCTCTATTTCTTCGCGTTCTTTATTTTTCATATCTGTCATCAGGTTTTTGATATTATTCCAGGCCTCTGCATTTTCAGCCATAATATCTGTCAAAGTTTCTTTTTCTGGTTCTCTTCATAGTTTTGTGAAAGTTTGGTACCTCGTTCTTTCCAATCTAGGACATGGGAATATGGTATGTGCGGCCGTATCGTCCTCTAATCAACAGTATATCGGCACCTTTCTTCTTCGGTTTAAAAAAAATCATTTTAAGATACTGTAACACCGAAAATCGGGTTGTTTCATTAAATCTCCCTTAAGCGTCGCTCAGTTGGAGACAGGGGGGTTCGTAATAAAAAAAAATAAAACACACTGCGGATGGAAAGAAATATTTACTAAATAAAAAAACTGAGAGGGTAGTCGTTATCCAGACCTCGAGACCCTTCTCTGACGAGAAAGACCACTGAGTCGCGGAAACGAAGAGGGTTTCGTTTTTGGTACACCAGATCCCGAGACCTCTCTATGAAAGGAGAGACCACTGAGTCCTAGAGTACGAGGGAAAATCACGGGCTTGCTGAAGGCAACACGGAAAATTAGATAAAAATTAATTAATAAAATTAAATTAATTAATTAATTTAACACGGGAAAAAAAATAATTAAAAAGGAATAAAATAAAATTAATTAATGAACACGGGTTGGCTGAAGGCAAGGAAAAATTAATAAAAGTTAATTATTGAACACGGCTTTGCTGAAGGCAAAGGGAAATTGAATGAAGGGAAAATTAACAAGCGCGCTTCCACTCACCACGATGGTGAAGAAGGAAGTCCGTTATCAAAATGGAGTGGGAGCTTTTATTGGAAACCCGGCGACCAACTCGGATTTACTCGACAACCAATAGGAAAGCTCTAACTTGAATTGTACTCGAGGAAAATTATCACTTAGTACGTTATAAATTTTACTTACCTAATTAAATTAATAAAATTTTAATTAAGGGAAACTCGCAGGTAAAATTGAATCCATCGTAACCGCACAAAATTCCTGATCACGCCGGTCTTAAATTTATTATTATCAATTAAAATTTCATCCTTAAAGTAATTATTAAAAATTAATTAAGGGCTGTAAAATATTCAGGGATGTCAATGAATCACGAAAGTAAAAGAAAAAAAACACTAACTATATCCTATCACTAACTATAACACTTCACGTGTTTTAACAATAAATTTAAATACCTATTCAATAACTTTAGAAACATAATGGAAAAAATCCCAAAGTAGGAGTTAATTTATAAAAATTAATTAAATAAAAACGTCTAATTTCTCCTAGTTCTTTTTTATTATTTGTGTACCGGTTTTGATTGTAATAATTTTAGCTTGTGCTGAAGATGGGGGCGTTAGTAGGCCCTTGAAACCGGTACACAAATAATAAAAAAGAACTAGGAGAAATTAGACGTTTTTATTTAATTAATTTTTATAACTTTAGAAACCTATAATTAAAAAGTTTAGATTACGAAATAATGAAGTGATAAGGTTGAATTAAATTACAAAAGGTTAAAAATGACCCCAGAGTCACACTAAAAATTAAATGGAAGCTATAGGTGGCCTGGTTCGGAAGTTAACCCGAATCAGCTGCGCTATGAATGATAAGTCTGATAATAAAAATATAAAAATTTAAATTGAGTAATTCTCATCCAATCTCTTCGAGATTGGGCTCAAATGAAATCGCTTGAAGAGCTGAACAAGGGCGTATCGAGTTTATCTCCATTTTGATTTCAGGGCTGGCGCTAGGGGAAAACTAAAGAGAAAAATGACAAGCAGCTGCTTTAAACGATACAAAATTTCCAAGATGCTGTAATACTGTACCAGTATTTTGATCCAGCATCTGGATAAAATTCTGCACCGTTACAATACTTTCTAAAGTTCCCGTGCTCGGACAGTAGTTGCGTCATAAAATAGTTCAACTTTCTATGCCCTCATGTTAGCCACGGTTCTATTATCTGGAGTAGCTCTTTTGTCCATTGGCTTTTTTTCTACGTTATCATCCCATCTCTTTTGCCAGATAGTTGTGGAATTTCAATGCGTTTGATTTCGGGCGTATTCTGTTTTCGTAGAGTCGCCTCCTTTCGTCCTCCAGAAGGCCGATAGGTAGCAACAGTTTCCTAATTACTTTTTTCATCTTTCCTCTGTACGTCGCTACCCTCATTGCTTAGTGCTAGACTGATGCTCCCTATAGGACTATCGATTTGATAACTTCGTAGATGACGGCTCGCTTTTGGCTTAGAGAAGCCAGTTTTTCGTTTGAACGACTTTTACTTTCTTTGCGTAACGGCTGCCTTTGTACACGATCACCTACCTCCGCTATCAGGTTCCCATCTCTCGAATGTCTTATGGGTTTAATTGTAACCATGCCACTAGGTTGACGTGCTTTTATCTCTATTATCTCTTTAATCTGTTCACTGGTGATGTCTGGCTTAATATCCAGTATATTGCAGATGATTTGCCGGTTCTTAATAAATGTTTACATGGACAACTTTCACGTTGCTGTTAATTTCTGAATTGAAACCTAACCTAACCTAACCTGAACTAACGTGACCTAACATAACCAAACCACTTAACGATTGGAAGAAAGGCTCACACTTTAACCGAAAGGAAGCATTTCAACTTGTGGGACCATGTTCACATCCACAACCTTTACAGTATCAATTGATATTAGAACATGACGCTTTACCTCAACATGAACCTATTTAGAACTCAAACGCGAGTCAAAAAACTCACGAACCTCTGACAGTTTTGTGGGCAATTTGAGCCCGTAGAAATGCCCTCAACAGTTTCCTCAGTACCTTTCTCATCTTTCCTCGTGACCTAACCAAATCACTTAATGATTGGAACGAAGGCTCACTATTTAACTGAAAGGAAGCGTTTCAACTTGTACCAATAAATTTTAATACAATCTTTACAGTATCGATTGATAGTAGGCCACGACGCGTTGCCTCAAGATGGAACTCATTTAATTTAGAACTCAACCGCGAGTCGGAAAAACTCACCAACCTCTGACAGTTTTGTGGGCAATTGGGGCCTGTAGAAATTTAGAGGACTTTGTTCTCGTGCATAAAGCTAATTGCACTCAGAATTAAATTCTTGCTGTGTGAAAGTTAAGCTGAAGACCTACAGTGCCTCTACAATAATTATTGTCACATACACATCTGAAAAAAAATTAAATTAATAGCAGTTCATACTTTTGTAGACAACTTTCAAGTGAAACATTAAATCTAGATTTTTAAGCTCTGGGAGGTTCTAATCACTATTCAATGTTTTCTCTTATCTGCCAACTTCCTTCAGAGATTTCTTTAACTGTTAAAACATCTATAAGATCCATATTAGAGGAAGAAATTCAAAGTTAGGCTGGAATTAAGGGTCCTGGGTTACCATTCAATGAGATGTCCTGTATAAATTCCCGTCGTTTGGTCATAATGTTGCATATTGGCACCATTGTGCATCATTATTAATCAATTGAGCATTTTTTATCGTTTGATGGAAATTATAAAATTTAAAATGATTAAGATTCTACGGTTTATAGCGATATACTCTGGGACCCTTATTATACTTATGGTCTTGGGTTATAGCCTCTTTAATCCGAAGTTGTGGGAAGACGGAAAGTTTGCGTAATATGTGAAAACCTTTAAAGTTTAAAAAATGTTTGAAAGTAATTTAAATATTATATTTCTCTTTAAAATTTAAGTGGTGAAAAAGTATTGTGTGGCTTACTCAAGAGATTATTAGACTAAAAAGTACAGGTACAGTTTCTCAAGAATAATGTTATGCAAATAGCACGTAAAACTTTTTAAGATGGAGAAATGATACCCTCATATTGGCGTTAAAAGTTAACAAGCAACTTGATTATAATGTGAAATCTCATCTTGCATTTGCATATCATAACGGGGCGTTTGCACTTCTTCGCGAACTAAACAAGGAATAGCAAAGAAGACGCAGTCGCTAACTTTTACTCTATTTTGGAAATTTGTTTTTCAAACAAAATGTTCAAGACACTTTTAGAATGTTAAATGCGCATCATAGGTCACCCCTAATGTAAGTTGTCGGGGGTTTTTTCTCCTTTCTGGGCGTTCTAAAGACCTACACTTATGCAACGAATGTTGATAAATTGCCAGGAAAAATTAATGTCAAAACGCTTAGAGGATCATAAAGTTATTTTACATAAAAATTTTATTCGTAGGACGTTTTACAGTTTTACTTATGGCGCCAATTGTAACAAGTTAGTTTCTTACGTTTTACTAACTTTTAAATTAACATAAAATAAATTTCAACTCAATTTTTGTTTCTAACTCAACTACTCAACACACCTGGAAACTCCACATTTTATTGAAACTCTCACAATTGATTCTGACGAATCAACCATTGCTAATTTGCATCAGGGTATTATTTTATTTGCTGTAAAAGTTCATTTTTCAGAATTTATGGAAAATGTGGTGGTTAACACGATTTAAAAATTTTGAAATAAATTGGTTTAGTATTTTTTGATTACCTCGTAAGTGCATTTTTTTTAAAAGAAAATATCTCTTGAACAGTTAAAATGTTTCAAGTTAGCAAGTTAAGAAGGGTGCAAGCACAGTCAAGCTTGTAAGAGCGGCAAGGAGGATTATGTTATCAAGTTGATATCGCACTGATATGAAGTTATAGCTTGGATGTGGTTAGATTCACTGATGTGAATGTACCAGATATACATCGATATCAACAAGATTTTAAATATGATTCCTTCTTAAGGGTTATGATGAATATTTTATATCTAGATATTTTAAAAATTAACGTTTTTTTACTTCTCATTTTATTGGAGAAATTGCACCAAATTACAAAGATCATCTCAATTCGCATTTCTCCCTTTTATAATTCTAAAAAGTTCTTTAATTAATTTGTTCTTAAATTACCTAAATTAATTAATTGTTTTTATAATATTATTTTCTAGTCAGCATTAAAGCCATACATACGACTTCCAAGTTGATGAACTTTTTAGAAAAATAATTCAGAACCGTAACTAAAGTTTTCGTACAAAACTTCTCTTTATCATCAATAAAATTGAAAAACTTCGTCAATATGGCTATAATTTATGTTCAATTTGCACGTTCTAATTTGTTTACACATTAAAAAAAATTGTTGATAACAAGTTGATACAGCGATCACGTTTTTTGTATTTGCTCTACATATTTATTACTATCTGAGCTTGATAGATACGTCGATAACTGTAAATTTTCTACAGCTTAAATAATTCTTAAAAATATGAAAAACACATAAATTTCTTACATTTTTTTGACGAATGTTAAACAGCCTGTTTTTTATTACCGACGTGCCCAAAATAAAAATTATATCAATTTATCCAAACTACACCCCATTACGTTCGTAACTAACATTTTTCTCTTTTTACAGAATGATCCTGATTTAGTTTTTGAAAATTTAGAAGAATCAAAATTAATTAGTCATGACAACAAACATAGAGTATATAGAAGAGACACTTCTAGTAAGCAATCACATTCTAGTCATCCAATTGAAGACGATCATTGGCTAACGCACACAGTTAAAAGAATAAAGAGACAGTTTAACTTTGGTAATTGGTTTGCTCCAAGTCGAAATGAAGAAGCTACGACGACGACGACGCCAAATCAAGAAGTTACGACGACGGAGAAACCGTATGCGTTTGGTAATTGGTTTGCTCCAAGTCGAAACGAAGATAGCAGCCGAGAAGAAATAACGACGACGACGGCGAAACCGTCTGTTTTTGGTAATTGGTTTGCACCATCTAGAAACGATGATTCGAAAAGAGAAGAAGTCACGACTGTAAAAAATGCGCTTGATATTGGTTTCGGTAATTGGTTTAGTCCTCAACGAAGTGATAATTCCCAACAAGGTCAACAACAACAACTTATTGTAATTGTTTTTATTTTAATAGTTAATAGTAAAAATTAATTAGTGTGATTTTAGGATGATGCGGATAACGAAATTACAGATGCAAGAGAAAGTGTAGAAAATCTTTTTCCTCTTAGCCATTTCAAAGAGTAAATATTGCTTTTAATTACGAGAATTTATAATATGGACAAAGTTGTTTGCAACTGATTCTTGAAAAACCAAAGCTTTTAGTGTATCGAGAAGGCTTAGGGCCGTTTTACATGGACTAAATGTTGTACTACTTGTTAGTACTGAGTCGACTCAAGGAGCAAAAGCACGGGAATCTAAGCTTTAACGTCGTGCGTAAAAATTTTGACGCACGGTCGTGCATGATGATAAAGCTTCGATTCCCGTACTTTTGCTCCTTGAGATGATTCAGTACAAGTTCGTACGACATTAGTCCATGTAAAACAGCCCTTGCTTGAATAATAAGATAATAACACGCGAGTAACAAATGAAGAGTAGCACATTTGTATTTCTAAGCCTTCTTCAAATAATCTTGTTGTGATAGCTTTGTAATAGTAAAAGAAAACGTTTAAAAATTAATTTGTATTTACAGTACTGATGATGAAGATGACTTGGATGGTGTATCTGGTGAAGGATCAGCTGAACATCCTTCAACTCCACACATTATACCTGGACAACCTGGTAATAAACTTATTAAATTAAATTACTAATTAATACTTGACGACCGATGACAGAGCTCTTCTAAGATACCATCTTATGGGAAAAAAGTCTAAAGATGTCGATAGAGCTCTGTAGCATTCCCTTTACTGCAGCAGTACCACTTTTGAGCTGTTTCTGCTCTTTAGCCCTAGCAAAATTGCTCTGGATGCTTAAAGCAATTTTGGGTCATAGTTTGAAGAAAATTATGTCAATTTAAACTTGGGCAAATTACTTTTATGCTTCGAAAGGTACCTTTGATATGATAAAAGCACTCGATTTCGTCTCAGCCTAAAGGCTGAGCAGCTGAGCTACATACGGAGGTTTGCCTTCCTGTTTGGCCTGTGCAGACGGTCCCAGGCCGGAGCGTATGTACATCGTTCAGGCTCCGGTTTAGCCTGTGCAGGTGCTTAAAGTGTGTTACTTCTTTATAGTTCTCAAGGGCCGATTTTAACGATACAATTCTAAAGCCTGCGCCACACACACGCAGGCTTGCCTTCCGATTTGGCCCTCTGCAGGCTGTCTACACAGTCCAAACCGGAGTGTCAGGACATCATTCAGGTGGCCTGCACATGCCTAACCAGAGCGTGTGGTTATCGTTCAGGCGGCCTGCAAAGGCCAAATCGGAGTGTCTGAAAATCGTTCACGCGGCCTGCACAGGCCAAACCGAAAGGCAAGGCTTGTCTGCGTAGACGGGGCTTAATACACCATCTTGGGGGAGAAAAAGGTCTTAGAGATGTCGATAGGGCTTCTATAGTATTCCATTCAGTGCTCCAGTATCACTTTTGAGCTGTTTCTGCTCCTCAGCTCTAATAAAATTGCTCTGGATGCTTAAAGCAATTTTGGGCCATAGTGTGAAGAAAATTATGTCAATTTAAACTTGGGCAAATTACTTTTATGCTTAGAAAGGTACCTTTGATATGATAAAAGCACTCGTTTTCGTCTCAGCCTAAAGGCTGCGCTACACACAGAGGTTTGCCTTCCTGTTTGGCCTGTGCAGACGGTCCCAGGCCGGAGCATATGTACATCGTTCAGGCTCCGGCGCTCCGGTTTAGCCTGTGCAGGTGCATAAAGTGTGTTATTGCTTTATAGTTCTCAAGGGCCGGTTTTAACGATACGTTTCTTCTAAAGCCTGCGTCACACACACACAGGCTTGCCTTCCGATTTGACCTCTGCAGGCTGTTTACACAGCCCAAACCGGAGTGTCTGGTCATCGTTCAGGCGGCCTGCAAAGGCCGAATCGGAGTGTCTGGACATCGTTCAAGCTGCCTGCATAGGCCAAACCGGATGGCAAGGCTTGTCTGCGTAGACAAGGCAAGACAAGACAAAACAAGACGAGACAAGATGGTGTAAGCCACTATCTTGTGGGAAAAAAGGTCTTAGGGATGTCTATAGAGCTTCTTTAGAATTCTCTTTAGTGCTACAGTATCACTTTTGGGCTGTTTCTGCTCTTTATCTCTAACAAAATTGCTCCGAGTGCTTAAACCAGTTTTGGACCACAGTTTGCAGAAAATTATATCAATAAAAACTTAACCAAACGATGTTTATGATCAGAAACTTATTTTGGATATGATAAAAGCACTTGATTCCGTTCCAGCCTCAGACTTCTCTTGATTTTGCCCATCCATCAACTGTGTTGTTTCTTTACAGTTCACAAGAGGCGGTTTTAATAACACAGCTCTTCTAAGACACCATCTTGTGGGAAAATGGTCTTAGAGATGTTGATAGAGCTTCTGTAGCATTCCCTTCAGCGCTGAAGTATCACTTTTGAGCTGTTTCTGCTCCTTAACCCTCACAAAATTGCTCTGGGTGCTTAAACCAATTCTGGGTCACAGTTTGAAGATAATTCTTATGCACCGCACCTTCAATAGGATCTCTAAAAAAGCAGTTGTAGTTTTGATAAAAAGTTTTGACTTGTCTTCTGCCTATGAGTTTTTAATGTTATAGTGATAAAACATGTAGCATTGTCTGAAGCAATAATCGTAGTGATTATTAATAATTTTTGACTGTGGACAGTAGAACAGAACATTTTTGTATATGAACCATTGAACCATCAAAGTGAATTTTTGTCGTTGCCCTTCTGTATGAAATTGAAAGTCAGAATATTTCCCCTTTATCTTATGAATATTTCACATGTCAAAAGTGTAGGAGTATCATCTTTATTGCCCTAACAACAGCTGAAACTGTTCCACAATGGCAATAACAGTTCAAACTAACAAAATTGAATTCTTATCATTTTCATGTAGTAAATTTTTTTATTTAATTAAATTTTGAAACATTTTCACTATTTTTATTTATTTTCAGTCTACTATCGAATTACAATGACAGTTTTGGAGCCATTCATACCAGAATTTAACAATCGTAACAGTCCTCAATATCAAAAATTATCGAGAGATTTATCAAATGCAGTTGAACAACTTTACGAAAGCTTAGATGGACGACAATCAGCTACAGTAATTAGAATACAGTAAGTTTTCATTTCTTCCAAAATGGGTTTTTAAAGTAAAATTTTTATTAATAAAATTATTTTTTAGGAAACGCGAAGCAGATTCATTTTCAAGTAAAGCAACAATGGATTTGGGCACAATCGATTATTACGATCATGGAAAAATTAGAAATCACTTATTCTCACACATTAACGATTACCACCGACTAGGAAACGTTCCAGTTTCAACTCAGGAGTTTACATTTAGACAATTCGAAGGTACGATAAGCTTCAACAATCGTAGTTTTTACAAACTTAAGATTGTTTTGTTTATTTTATGATTTTTTTTTATTTAGTTTTATTTTTTTTTAACCTATTACCTTATCCTGCTTAAAATTAGGTCATAGACCTTTACCCACATGTCAAAGCGATGAGTTACCTTGTCAGAATGGGGAATGCGTACCAGCAACGGCTCGTTGCAATGGCATTTATGAATGTACGGACCGATCGGATGAAGCCGGATGTCGTCGGGGTACGTTTTCGTTTTTTTGTTTTATTTATTTATTTAATTTACGTTTTAATTTGTTTAAATATTTTGCGTACTTTAACAAGGATAATTTGAGGCTTTTGAAATTCTGAAGGTGTTTTGAGAACAAATATTTTAATTATTTAACATAATAAAATGTCTAAATTTGGTTGTGGACTTCTAAATTAGTTTGTAACATTAGTATGCATAGTTTGTGTAATAGTTTATACACATAAGATAACATTGTATTATATTTTATCAACTAAAATAAGTCTTAGCTAAACAAAGTATCTTAACTTGTTGATTTTATACATTCATTCATGCTCTTACTATATTTTGGTGTTTTAAACTTAATTTAGTTGTAAAAGCTTTTACCAAAAAGCTTCCATTTACTTACAAATAATATAAAAGCTTAAAAATTGAATAACTTGAAGTTTTTCGTTTTTAATCGCTGTAAAGAACTAACGGAATGTTATGCTTTATAAAGTTGCTCTTCGGATCGATTAAGAGAAAAAGTTGATTGTAGATTCAACTTGGTTTGTTGAACAGTTTATGCTTTTGTGGGTTTTTGGTTTTTTATTGAAAGGCTTAAATTAATTTATTTATAAGTAATAATAGACAAGAAATTTTTTTATCTGAAGCATGTATAAATTGTAAGATTTTTGTAAAGTAATTTTAAGGTTTTACTAAAATAGCAGGTACTGGTTGTAATAATGTGCATTAATTATTTCTTATCAGCTCATTTAATGTAACAATAATTACTAGTTAATGTTAAAAAGTTTATTGCATAGTTGATTATAGTTTACATTAAGTGAGTTTTATTTTTACATACAATTATGTATTAAGTGCTTAATGTAGAGCCATTTTTGCAGTTTTTGAAAGTATTGGGCGTAGTAAAGAGCATTTGAACAATTATGGAAAATTGTAATATTACAAAATCTTCGAAAATTAATAGAGGAAGCTTTACATTTGGACCATTATTAAGTAACTGTTGTATGAATTTTGTGTTAGATGAGTCAGTTCCATATCATCCGTATCATTGTGAACATAATCTAAATGATTGATTTTTGTTGTAACTTTAGACTTTTGGAGCTTTATAAACAGCAATAGTCCAAAGCTGGATGATTGTTGAAATAGGAAAAAGAATGTTGAATGTTGATGTTGGTGGAACAGAAGTGCGTTAGACAAAGAAGAGAATGAATAAAGTTCAAACAATTAATTTTGCTTGCAATTTGCTAGCAAATGCTTATATTTACAATACAAATTCTAGCAATAATTGCTAATGCAATCCTTAATCTACTTCAGCTTTTGCTAAAGTAGCAATTGCTTAATTTCTATTCATTAGCCTCAATGAGCTGTCTTGATTTATTTTTCTACAGTGTGGGAATTTTAAATTAACATGAGCAAATTGTTTTTCCATGATCCTATTGGGGAACGTAGCTTGATATGAGGCTATTCTGTAGCATTTTTGATGGTTTTTACGTTTTATGGTACTACATATATGTTAAGTATCATACGTTATTATTCAAGTGATGATTCGTAACAAGCTTTAAATGAGCCTATCATGTGAGGTAGAGAATGACTTACTTAGAGTTACTTTTAATTATTTTAGGTGGCAAAAATAAATTCTCTTTTCATCTCGATTGGAAATTCTATCATTTAACGTATTTTAAAGCCCCATTATGTTGAAATAGGGACCTAGAATCATGTAAAAACAATTTGTGCTGTGCTAAATGGTTATTTAAGATCTGTACACCTTATTACTTATTAACTCCACAAGCCTAAGTTGATTGTGCTGTTCGTTGTTCTTTTTCTGTAAATGTATAGATTGAAATGTGGCTATTCTGTAGCGTTTTTGATACTTTTTACGTTTTATGGTACTATTATGTTAAGTATCATAAGTTATGATTGAAGTGATGATCCATAACAAACTTTAAATGAGCTTATCATGTGAGGTAGAGAATGATTTACTTAGAGTTACTTTTAATTGTTTTAGGTCGCAAAAATAAATTCTCTTTTCATCTTCATTGGAAATCCTATCATTTAACTTATTTTAAAGCCCCTTATGTTGAAATAGGTACCTAGAATCATGTAAAAACAATTTGTGCTGTGCTAAATGGTTATTTAAGATCTGTAGACCTTATTAGTTATTACCTCTGAAAGCTTAGGTTGATTGTGCTGTTCGTTGTTCTTTTTCTGTGAATGTATAGATTAATAAGTGGTTATTCTGTAGCGTTTTTGATGCTTTTTACGTTTTATGGTACTATATGTTAAGTATCATAAGTTATGATTGAAGTGATGCTCCATAACAAGCTTTAAATGAGCTTATCATATGAGGTAGAGAATGATTTACTTAGTTACTTTTAATTATTTTAGGTAGCAGAAGTAAATTCTCTTTTCATCCCCATTGGAAATCCTATCATTTAACTTATTTTAAAGCCCCATTATGTTGAAATAGGAACCTAGAATCATGTAAAAACAATTTGTGCTGTGCTAAATGCTTATTTAAGATCTGTACACCTTATTAGTTATTACCTCCACAAGCTTAGGTTGATTGTGCTGTTGGTTGTTCTTTTTCTGTGAATGTATAGATTGATATGTAGCTATTCTGTAGCGTTTTTTATGCTTTTTACGTTTTATGGTACTATATGTTAAGTATCATAAGTTAATATTGAAGTTATGATCCTTAACAAGCTTTAAATGAGCTTATCATGTGAGGTAGAGAATGATTTACTTAGAGTTACTTTTAATTATTTTAGGTAGCAAAAATAAATTCTCTTTTCATCCCCATTGGAAATGCTATCATTTAACTTATTTTAAAGCCCCATTATGTTGAAATAGGAACCTAGAATCATGTAAAAACAATTTGTGCTGTGCTAAATGCTTATTTAAGATCTGTACACCTTATTAGTTATTACCTCCACAAGCTTAGGTTGATTGTGCTGTTGGTTGTTCTTTTTCTGTGAATGTATAGATTGATATGTAGCTATTCTGTAGCGTTTTTTATGCTTTTTACGTTTTATGGTACTATATGTTAAGTATCATAAGTTAATATTGAAGTTATGATCCATAACAAGCTTTAAATGAGCTTATCATGTGAGGTAGAGAATGATTTACTTAGAGTTACTTTTAATTATTAAAGGTAGCAAAAATAAATTCTCTTTTCATCCTCATTGGAAATCCTATCATTTAACTTATTTTAAAGCCCCAATATGTTGAAATAGGGACCTAGAATCATGTAAAAACAATTTGTGCTGTGCTAAATGCTTATTTAAGATCTGTACACCTTATTAGTTATTACCTTCACAAGCTTAGGTTGATTGTGCTGTTGGTTGTTCTTTTTCTGTGAATGTATAGATTGATATGTAGCTATTCTGTAGCGTTTTTTATGCTTTTTACGTTTTATGGTACTATATGTTAAGTATCATAAGTTAATATTGAAGTTATGATCCTTAACAAGCTTTAAATGAGCTTATCATGTGAGGTAGAGAATGATTTACTTAGAGTTACTTTTAATTATTTTAGGTAGCAAAAATAAATTCTCTTTTCATCCCCATTGGAAATGCTATCATTTAACTTATTTTAAAGCCCCTTATGTTGAAATAGGTACCTAGAATCATGTAAAAACAATTTGTGCTGTGCTAAATGGTTATTTAAGATCTGTAGACCTTATTAGTTATTACCTCTGAAAGCTTAGGTTGATTGTGCTGTTCGTTGTTCTTTTTCTGTGAATGTATAGATTAATAAGTGGTTATTCTGTAGCGTTTTTGATGCTTTTTACGTTTTATGGTACTATATGTTAAGTATCATAAGTTATGATTGAAGTGATGCTCCATAACAAGCTTTAAATGAGCTTATCATATGAGGTAGAGAATGATTTACTTAGTTACTTTTAATTATTTTAGGTAGCAGAAGTAAATTCTCTTTTCATCCCCATTGGAAATCCTATCATTTAACTTATTTTAAAGCCCCATTATGTTGAAATAGGAACCTAGAATCATGTAAAAACAATTTGTGCTGTGCTAAATGCTTATTTAAGATCTGTACACCTTATTAGTTATTACCTCCACAAGCTTAGGTTGATTGTGCTGTTGGTTGTTCTTTTTCTGTGAATGTATAGATTGATATGTAGCTATTCTGTAGCGTTTTTTATGCTTTTTACGTTTTATGGTACTATATGTTAAGTATCATAAGTTAATATTGAAGTTATGATCCTTAACAAGCTTTAAATGAGCTTATCATGTGAGGTAGAGAATGATTTACTTAGAGTTACTTTTAATTATTTTAGGTAGCAAAAATAAATTCTCTTTTCATCCCCATTGGAAATGCTATCATTTAACTTATTTTAAAGCCCCTTATGTTGAAATAGGTACCTAGAATCATGTAAAAACAATTTGTGCTGTGCTAAATGGTTATTTAAGATCTGTACACCTTATTAGTTATTACCTCCACAAGCTTAGGTTGATTGTGCTGTTGGTTGTTCTTTTTCTGTGAATGTATAGATTGATATGTGGTTATTCTGTAGCGTTTTTGATGCTTTTTACGTTTTATGGTACTATGTATATGTTAAGTATCATAAGTTAATATTGAAGTTATGATCCTTAACAAGCTTTAAATGAGCTTATCATGTGAGGTAGAGAATGATTTACTTAGAGTTACTTTTAATTATTAAAGGTAGCAAAAATAGATTCTCTTTTCATCCTCATTGGAAATCCTATCATTTAACTTATTTTAAAGCCCCAATATGTTGAAATAGAGACCTAGAATCATGTAAAAACAATTAGTGCTGTGCTAAATGGTTATTTAAGATCTGTACACCTTATTAGTTATTACCTCCAAAAGCTTAGGTTGATTGTGCTGTTCGTTGTTCTTTTTCTGTGAATGTATAGATTGATATGTGGCTATTCTGTAGCGTTTTTGATGCTTTTTACGTTTTATGGTACTATTATGTTAAGTATCATAAGTTATGATTGAAGTGATGCTCCATAACAAGCTTTAAATGAGCTTATCATATGAGGTAGAGAATGATTTACTTAGTTACTTTTAATTATTTTAGGTAGCAAAAGTAAATTCTCTTTTCATCCCCATTGGAAATCCTATCATTTAACTTATTTTAAAGCCCCATTATGTTGAAATAGGAACCTAGAATCATGTAAAAACAATTTGTGCTGTGCTAAATGGTTATTTAAGATCTGTACACCTTATTAGTTATTACCTCCACAAGCTTAGGTTGATTGTGCTGTTGGTTGTTCTTTTTCTGTAAATGTATAGATTGATATGTAGATATTCTGTAGCGTTTTTTATGCTTTTTACGTTTTATGGTACTATATGTTAAGTATCATAAGTTAATATTGAAGTTATGATCCTTAACAAGCTTTAAATGAGCTTATCATGTGAGGTAGAGAATGATTTACTTAGAGTTACTTTTAATTATTTTAGGTAGCAAAAATAAATTCTCTTTTCATCCCCATTGGAAATGCTATCATTTAACTTATTTTAAAGCCCCATTATGTTGAAATAGGAACCTAGAATCATGTAAAAACAATTTGTGCTGTGCTAAATGCTTATTTAAGATCTGTACACCTTATTAGTTATTACCTCCACAAGCTTAGGTTGATTGTGCTGTTGGTTGTTCTTTTTCTGTGAATGTATAGATTGATATGTAGCTATTCTGTAGCGTTTTTTATGCTTTTTACGTTTTATGGTACTATATGTTAAGTATCATAAGTTAATATTGAAGTTATGATCCATAACAAGCTTTAAATGAGCTTATCATGTGAGGTAGAGAATGATTTACTTAGAGTTACTTTTAATTATTAAAGGTAGCAAAAATAAATTCTCTTTTCATCCTCATTGGAAATCCTATCATTTAACTTATTTTAAAGCCCCAATATGTTGAAATAGGGACCTAGAATCATGTAAAAACAATTTGTGCTGTGCTAAATGCTTATTTAAGATCTGTACACCTTATTAGTTATTACCTTCACAAGCTTAGGTTGATTGTGCTGTTGGTTGTTCTTTTTCTGTGAATGTATAGATTGATATGTAGCTATTCTGTAGCGTTTTTTATGCTTTTTACGTTTTATGGTACTATATGTTAAGTATCATAAGTTAATATTGAAGTTATGATCCTTAACAAGCTTTAAATGAGCTTATCATGTGAGGTAGAGAATGATTTACTTAGAGTTACTTTTAATTATTTTAGGTAGCAAAAATAAATTCTCTTTTCATCCCCATTGGAAATGCTATCATTTAACTTATTTTAAAGCCCCTTATGTTGAAATAGGTACCTAGAATCATGTAAAAACAATTTGTGCTGTGCTAAATGGTTATTTAAGATCTGTACACCTTATTAGTTATTACCTCCACAAGCTTAGGTTGATTGTGCTGTTGGTTGTTCTTTTTCTGTGAATGTATAGATTGATATGTGGTTATTCTGTAGCGTTTTTGATGCTTTTTACGTTTTATGGTACTATTATGTTAAGTATCATAAGTTAATATTGAAGTTATGATCCTTAACAAGCTTTAAATGAGCTTATCATGTGAGGTAGAGAATGATTTACTTAGAGTTACTTTTAATTATTAAAGGTAGCAAAAATAGATTCTCTTTTCATCCTCATTGGAAATCCTATCATTTAACTTATTTTAAAGCCCCAATATGTTGAAATAGAGACCTAGAATCATGTAAAAACAATTAGTGCTGTGCTAAATGGTTATTTAAGATCTGTACACCTTATTAGTTATTACCTCCAAAAGCTTAGGTTGATTGTGCTGTTCGTTGTTCTTTTTCTGTGAATGTATAGATTGATATGTGGCTATTCTGTAGCGTTTTTGATGCTTTTTACGTTTTATGGTACTATTATGTTGAGTATCATAAGTTATGATTGAAGTGATGCTCCATAACAAGCTTTAAATGAGCTTATCATATGAGGTAGAGAATGATTTACTTAGTTACTTTTAATTATTTTAGGTAGCAAAAGTAAATTCTCTTTTCATCCCCATTGGAAATCCTATCATTTAACTTATTTTAAAGCCCCATTATGTTGAAATAGGAACCTAGAATCATGTAAAAACAATTTGTGCTGTGCTAAATGGTTATTTAAGATCTGTACACCTTATTAGTTATTACCTCCACAAGCTTAGGTTGATTGTGCTGTTGGTTGTTCTTTTTCTGTGAATGTATAGATTGATATGTAGCTATTCTGTAGCGTTTTTTATGCTTTTTACGTTTTATGGTACTATATGTTAAGTATCATAAGTTAATATTGAAGTTATGATCCTTAACAAGCTTTAAATGAGCTTATCATGTGAGGTAGAGAATGATTTACTTAGAGTTACTTTTAATTATTTTAGGTAGCAAAAATAAATTCTCTTTTCATCCCCATTGGAAATGCTATCATTTAACTTATTTTAAAGCCCCATTATGTTGAAATAGGAACCTAGAATCATGTAAAAACAATTTGTGCTGTGCTAAATGCTTATTTAAGATCTGTACACCTTATTAGTTATTACCTCCACAAGCTTAGGTTGATTGTGCTGTTGGTTGTTCTTTTTCTGTGAATGTATAGATTGATATGTAGCTATTCTGTAGCGTTTTTTATGCTTTTTACGTTTTATGGTACTATATGTTAAGTATCATAAGTTAATATTGAAGTTATGATCCTTAACAAGCTTTAAATGAGCTTATCATGTGAGGTAGAGAATGATTTACTTAGAGTTACTTTTAATTATTTTAGGTAGCAAAAATAAATTCTCTTTTCATCCCCATTGGAAATGCGATCATTTAACTTATTTTAAAGCCCCATTATGTTGAAATAGGAACCTAGAATCATGTAAAAACAATTTGTGCTGTGCTAAATGCTTATTTAAGATCTGTACACCTTATTAGTTATTACCTCCACAAGCTTAGGTTGATTGTGCTGTTGGTTGTTCTTTTTCTGTGAATGTATAGATTGATATGTAGCTATTCTGTAGCGTTTTTTATGCTTTTTACGTTTTATGGTACTATATGTTAAGTATCATAAGTTAATATTGAAGTTATGATCCTTAACAAGCTTTAAATGAGCTTATCATGTGAGGTAGAGAATGATTTACTTAGAGTTACTTTTAATTATTTTAGGTAGCAAAAATAAATTCTCTTTTCATCCCCATTGGAAATGCTATCATTTAACTTATTTTAAAGCCCCATTATGTTGAAATGGGGAGCTGGATTCATGTAAAAACAATTTGTGCTGTGCTAAATGGTTATTTAAGATCTGTAGACCTTATTAGTTATTACCTCTACAAGCTTAGGTTGATTGTGCTGTTGGTTGTTCTTTTTCTGTGAATGTATAGATTGATATGTGGCTATTCTGTAGCGTTTTTGATGCTTTTTACGTTTTATGGTACTATATCTTAAGTATCATAAGTCATAAGTTATGATTGAAGTGATGATCCATAACAAGCTTTAAATGAGCTTATCATGTGAGGTAGAGAATGATTTACTTAGAGTTACTTTTAATTGTTTTAGGTCGCAAAAATAAATTCTCTTTTCATCCCCATTGGAAATGCTATCATTTAACTTATTTTAAAGCCCCATTATGTTGAAATGGGGAGCTGGATTCATGTAAAAACAATTTGTGCTGTGCTAAATGGTTATTTAAGATCTGTACACCTTATTAGTTATTACCTCCACAAGCTTAGGTTGATTGTGCTGTTGGTTGTTCTTTTTCTGTGAATGTATAGATTGATATGTGGTTATTCTGTAGCGTTTTTGATGCTTTTTACGTTTTATGGTACTATATGTTAAGTATCATAAGTTAATATTGAAGTGATGATCCATAACAAACTTTAAATGAGCTTATCATGTGAGGTAGAGAATGATTTACTTAGAGTTACTTTTAATTGTTTTAGGTCGCAAAAATAAATTCTCTTTTCATCTTCATTGTAAATCCTATAATTTAACTTATTTTAAAGCCCCTTATGTTGAAATAGGTACCTAGAATCATGTAAAAACAATTTGTGCTGTGCTAAATGGTTATTTAAGATCTGTAGACCTTATTAGTTATTACCTCTACAAGCTTAGGTTGATTGTGCTGTTGGTTGTTCTTTTTCTGTGAATGTATAGATTGATATGTGGCTATTCTGTAGCGTTTTTGATGCTTTTTACGTTTTATGGTACTATATCTTAAGTATCATAAGTCATAAGTTATGATTGAAGTGATGATCCATAACAAGCTTTAAATGAGCTTATCATGTGAGGTAGAGAATGATTTACTTAGAGTTACTTTTAATTATTTTAGGTAGCAAAAATAAATTCTCTTTTCATCCTCATTGGAAATCCTATCATTTAACTTATTTTAAAGCCCCATTATGTTGAAATGGAGAGCTGGAATTATGGAAAAACAAAATTGAAATACAGAATGCGACTTGATTCGAGTTTATAAATGTAGTTATTGATTATGGTATGCTTGAAACTAATAGTATCATAGTGTTTTGAATTTCTATGTTATTTAAGCAAATTGTGTACATTTTTTATTACAAGCCTCATTTGAGAAAGCCCAAATGAATATTGTGAAGTAAAGATGTACCTTTGAACATCGTCTAATGTAAAGTCGATCCTCTCACTATTCCATTTTGATTGACCTAGTAATAGGTACTAAACCACTTATTTGTTGCATGTTAATTCTAAAAAATCTCTTAATGGTTGTATTAGAAATACAATTTGGTATTATCAATTCTGTAGTAGTTAAAATCTAAAAGTGCAAAATAGTAGTTTGTTTTCTTAGGAGTAAAAATGTCACTATTTTTAGGCAAGTCAGTAGTCAGTAGGCAATACTGACGAGCCAAGAAAAGTATTTTTACTCCGTATGAAACATTGAATTTTTTCTTCAAACGTAAAACTTACAAAAAGCAAAAATAAAATTTTAAAAAGAGCGTCATCTCTTGAAAATTATTTGTAGTTCAATTGTCCAATATTTTAAAGAATTAACTTTAACTTGTAAAAAGAAGCTAATTATTAAACGCAACGAATAAATTATAACAGAAAATTTATAAAAGCATTACCTTTTTACATTACAAATGCTTAGAAGTATCATTTTATGTTACAATTTGTTGTAAATATTTAGGGTTAGAATTTACTTTTACCTCCTAGGATGTAAAATTAAAACTTTAACCTTACTTGTTCAGTAACAAAATGTCAACTTTTTTTAACGTTTGAAGAAAAAATATCTCATTTCTAATTTAAATTCAAAAATAACTGAAGAAGCATTTTAAACATTTCCCCAATTACAGAGATATTGAAAAAAAATCTCATAGACTCTCAGAACACTGATGTAACAAACAAATTAAACAACAATAATAAGTACATTTTTAAATATTAATGACACATTTTAGTTTTAATTGCATGGTTTTTTAAGTTTTTAATTTCCAATAAGTCTCATAACAATTTGGCTTATTTATAGACTTTTAATTACTTCGGACTATTGGTTGTAACTTTATTTCTCAAAAAAAATGTAAATACACTTTAAATTTGCATTACTAATTTACTAACGATTGTTAATTCTTTTACTTACTGTGTTAATTTTATTGCACTTATAATTAATTTAAATCGCATGTAGGACCCGATTTTAATAATAACGATTTGGACACTACAACACAAAGGCATTTACCAACAGATGATGATCGAGGAAGCACTTTCTATCCAGTCCCAGTAGTACCAGAAAGACCATCACATCCAACCTATCAAACACCTACAACACCTCATTACCAATTTTATACAACTACACCTTCTTCAATTAGACCACCACAAACATACCCTACATCACCATCGGAGGAACATCCGCTTCCAACAATACCACCTACAATACCATATGAACCTAATCACTTAGCACCGTCACGTCCATCAAGATGTCGTGCTGATGATACTCTTCAGTGTGAAGATGGTACTGTAATATGTGCTGTTCAACAATGCGATGGTACACCCGATTGTCCTCATGGTGACGACGAACGGAATTGTCCTTCTGGTACACTTCTTAGATACCGATTTGTAACTAACTGCTTGATGTTGCAGACATCTTGGTTTTAATGTTGATGGTTTCTCTCATATTTTAATAAATTGTACAGGCATTATACATAAATCATAAATTCTATTTGAATCATGTTTTTGTATGTACAGTACATACCATCAATTTGTTCAGTAATTAAAAATTGTATTGGCATGTCATTATTGAGTTGAAATTATGTAATGATCACAAATTCATAACAAATCGTGTCATGGTTTTTGGTATCTTTAAAATTTACATTGTACTTGTTACTTAATTGTAGCTTTTGCTCCTCTTAACAAGACAGTTCAAACTTACAAGTTTGAACAATTTGTAGGTTTGAAAGTTGTGCTTATTAATGTTTTTAATACTTTTTATTTTCTTAGCTTGTGCCGAAGGAGAACTAAGCTGTGATATCAGTAGATGTATACCACTAAGTAGTCGCTGCAATCGAGTCAACGATTGTGAAGATGGAACCGATGAATTGGATTGTCGTAAGTGTTTGGCATGTCTTTTTATTCTACACCTAAGTTTTAACTTGAAAAATTTAAAATAAATCGAATAATTAATCCGAGATGATTATATTAATTAGAAATTTGGATATACATTTTTTGAAATCTATTCTTATCTCTAATTTTATTTCTGAAATGTGTTTCGGTTAATTTATATTTATGCGAGTCTGTAAGCTCAACACTTTTGTTAAATGCTGCAATATTTATGCATATTGATTGATTATCATGAAATATTAGGAAGCTTTGGTGTACCTATCCAATGACTTTATAAAATTTATAATTGGAAAATTATTTATTTTTTCCCTTTTAATGACTAATTTATTGATCATTAATAGTTTATGGAAATCTAAATTTTTTTATTTGTTGTAAGATTATCTTGAGATATGACAATGCGAGACTTGTTGCAAGTTTCCTTTTTGTTAACACATCCTATGTGGATTAAAAACATATTGGTCGAAAAATTTCAATATTTGATAGCTGTTCTTTTCAAATTATTAAATACGATTTCCGAACTTTTAAAATTTCACCAACTTCCAGTTCAGGAAAATTAATTAATTTTTTATATTTGAGTATAAAAAGTGCAATTTAAAAAGATTAAACCAAGTTGAAGTCCTTCTAACTAATAGAGGTTGAAACTAAAGATTATCCAGTTGAGATTCGTCTTTAAACGGTGGGTAGTATCATTATGGATCATGCTCAAACATGATTAATGTGCTAAGTAAATAGATAGTGGTGATAATTATTGCTCAGATGAATTATAAGGTGGCCAAATATTCGTAATTTACCTGACAGGGAGCTCAATTGGACTGGACCTATACTTTGAGTTAAATAGGGCTATTGCTGAAGAGTGTGTTAGAATATGGGGAGCTCAAAGTTTATTAGGGACGTCATGTTAAGCGTAGCTTGTAATTGGGAAAAATGTACAGTCAGTCTCACAATTAATGGCCACCGTTAATATACGTTTAGCACGAATTGTGGATACATCCATCATAACACCCCCTACTTGATGGATGGGTAACTTTATTTTGCCAACAAGTAGTAAATCAACAACCTCCCCTTCTGTATTATACATACATACAGACTATACATGCTTTTGGAACATGGAACTTTTTATTTGTTCTTCCTTCTGTTACAGCCGACACAGAGCGGTTCTTGACAAAATAGCATTTATTATTATCTAGAAGAACAAATAATAAGTCCCATGTTAAAGATAACTTCGAAGTTAGTTAATCAAAAGCTTTATAGTACTGGCCGTTAGTGTGGATTCTTTCTCAACGTGGACGTGTATTCCCAACAGATGGGGCTAGATTAACCTATAAGAAAAATAAGCTCATGCTTAGGACATTCCATAGGCATCACAGAAAGAGGGGTACCGCGTGAACAGAACACGTGGGATGACCAGGCATGGACTGGCAAGGGGCGCAGCTGAGCGCTACAGCGTTTCGGAAGTTAGCTTTCTCTCGAAATTAATAAATAAAAAATTCTGGCATTTTCAGATTTATATAGGGTGAGACTTTTAAAAAATGTCATAGGCATAAGACTAGTAATTCAAATATAAAATTGATCATCTAGAAATATCTGCGCCCCTGAAAAAGTATACTCAGTCGGCGTCTGGGGGTGACTGCGTAAGAACCAGGGTAGATAATACCCTAAAATATTCCTAAAAAAAGTCTGAAATTTCCTTTGTGTGTGTGAACCCGTTTCCACTTAGCCTCGGGAATTTTTTAGGGGAAAATCAGACTTTTTGAAGATTCTTTACGATGTGATCTCCCCCTAACACCAAGTTTCAAGTTTACAGAATTCTTTAATTATTGAAACCTACCCGCTACCCCAGTAGGTTTCCATTAATATAGATTTATAAGAGGGCATCACAATCTTTAGTGCTTAGGGCCCTATTGGTGTAAATCCTGTCCTGTCAACAGACAGTTTCAAAGGAAAATATTCTAGTCCATAAACATTGTAACAAAAGACGATTTTTAGGGCCGTAAAACTAATTTGGACCTAGGGCTTCAGACCATTTAAATCTGCCACTGTCTAGCTCAGTATTTCCCAACGTGGGGTCCATGCCCCACAGGGGGAATTTGATTGTTAATGGGGGGCAATTCTAAAATGAACTCAACTCGTCCAGAGTTTAAGTTAACCCTATGCCGACTCTCAGTTGCTACTCGAGTTACTCGGGCGAATTTTTGAATATTAAAAATGATGTATATGTTACATAGGGCACATAAGAATTTTAGAAAGGTTTAGCTGGGAAGTGGCACAAAAAAGTTTGGGAAACGCTGTTCTAGCCTATACTACTGAAGTACTCGAATATATTATTTCTAAAGACAATGAACACAGATGATTGAGCCATATTTTAAATACATACCTACATCCGGGAAGAGATGTCCTCATGTCTCTTCTTAGAAATATCTTCATCGTATTTGTTAATGGTGCTATTGTTTGATTATTATTTTTCTTCTTCTGGTTAAAAACAGGGACATAGCTTCAAATTTTACCCTCCCCCTCCCTCATGTGAAAATATGACTTAGGGTTCTTGTATTTCCCAAATATTTCTTGATTATTTATAGCTTCGATAATGATCTTTCTGAGGTTCAATGGTTACAGGAAGATATCACGAAAATTGCCTAAGCTTAGTTGGTTAAGTTAGCTCTTTCACTCTCTCAATGCTTGCCTCCCACAGCCTTGGTGTTGCACGCTATAATAGTCTAGCTGAGCCACTGATTGGACTGTGCTCTTTGGAGAGCCTAGGCGACTTTCCTACTTATAATGATGTTGACGGCCATAAGACTCAGAACCGACCTTTTCTAATTTCAACTCCAAATCAAGAGAGGTCCAAATCAATTAACACTTAGCTATATCTCTCACCTAGACTACGAAGGTAAAGCAGCAAATCCAAGTTCTTCGCCTATGAAAAACTATCGTGAATTGAATTTTATCCAATTAACTGCATTACATTTAAAAAAAATTTTGAATATCTATTTTCTTTCTTTGTTTTTCCTTCGATTTTTTTGGGTCGCCATGCTTAGTCCGGGGTCTGAGTGCAGTGCACCCGCTACATGCTACATCCCTTTTTGTGTTTGGTCTTGTTAAAACCCGTAAAACAAACCGCTAAATTGGAAAGAGATTTTACTCTTTGCGATTTTTTCATTGCTCTTTGAGAGGTGACTCAGTGCCAGGACGGTAGCCAAGAGTACGCCAGGGCAGGCTGAGCCTGCCCTGCAATTTTTTAAGCCTGTTCTAGCCAGAGCTTTTCTAAGAATTTCGCAATAACAATGAAACGATAAGTTCCTAATTGGTGCCGAAGAAGAAAACATTGACTTTGAGAATGTTAAATTTTTGTAAACTTTGGGCAAAAAACTTCCATCCTCAGAAGAGATTACAGTTTTCAACAGATTTATACAAACCCAGAAGAGAGAATACCCTGATTTTTGCTTTCAGCCTCCCTTTAACATTTTTAAGCCGTCTTGCTACGGCCCTGCTCAGTGCCCCTTGCTTACAAGATGTAATTATTAAGCGCCTTCTAGTGATTCTAGGTGAGAAACTGACTCTCTAGCTTCAGCACCACGTCCTCTACCCCATCGTTTGGTTAATATCATTAGAATTAGTTATTTTATTAGAGCATGAAGTTTGTTGATTATCAAAAAACCGAAGAATCATCTTATCGGTTTCTTGAAAAAAGCTACAAATTTTTCTTAACAAGTCATCAGTTGTAATTAAAAGAATGCCTTGAAACTTTGTCGTTCAAGGTTTTCCGCGGTTTGTTTAAAATTTTTTCAATAAATCAATTTCTTATGATTTTTTTTAAAACTTTAATGGCTTTAAGTAGCAACCTAAATTTTAAGTTCACACAATAAAAATAACTATACATAGGTAATCGTTTCTAGAAAATAAAGTTATTTGAAATTTTTAAGACCCATTTAACAATAATTCGACCCGGAAATAATCTCATTATATCTTTCAATATACTTTATGACATTTAAGACTTTTAGGAGTTCTTTGAACTGCGCTTTTATAAAATGTAAAATTTTCATTTTAATTAAAATAGCAATTGATTATGGGTGGGCCCTAGGATGGTGAGGTAACTTGTTGGTAATTTATAATCAGTTGACGTACCTTTGTAAACAATTATCAAAATTTATTAGTTTATCAGGAGTGGGCTACGTCTTCCAGTAAAGTATCAGATTTCAAAAAGTTTTTTTTGGAAATAACGCGGTTTAATGTATTATTTTCCTTTGTGTTAATATTTTATAATAACGGTTTAAGTACACATTTATTGTCAGAGACATAAAATTCCAATTTGGTATTGTAAAATATACGTACTTGTTGGGCAAATGTAGGCGTTAGAACGTTATGATTTGTCTTCTTGTCTCCACCCTACGATTGGCGCCCCTTGCTGAGATTGTAATACGCTCGGAATGTAATCATCCTTTATTCATATTACAACTTGTGTGAGTATGGTTTTGAATTTGTCTGTGAATATTGTTTGTCCTGAATTCACTCCAAAGTTATATGCTTTTTTATGAAGATAATGCAGAAATATTAGAAATGTTATTATAGTATTTGAAATTCAACTTTTGGAATTTTCATGTTGATTGTTGAACGTAAAATGTTTTTCTTATTTAAAAGAGAAAATTTTATTTATTTATTTTATGTCTAGCATGTCTGCAACTTACATTTATATTTATTTCAAAGTATTTTGTGTTTCATGAGATTGTAATTTGTAATTAGGAAGAAGATAAAAAAGTTTATTATTTGGCGCATTAATCAATAAGCTCTTTTTTTTTAATTTTTTATTAAAACAAGTGGATACTCTGAGTCTTATGCAACGTCAGAAATTCTCTTCACATGCAAATGAGAAATTGAATATTCATACGCATCCACTAACAAAAACCTGTAAGGACATATTCACTTCTTCTACTCCAGCAACTAACTTTTTAATAGTTAAACTTTATTAATATTGACAGCAGTCTAATTAATTGTGATTACTTTCTCGTTGAGGTAGTTTTTGTTATTAGGGTCTGTTTCTTGTAGGTATTCTATTTTATAATAAGGAAAAAAAATTCTAACTTTTATACCTTTTTAAGTTGAGTGAAATCGATGAAAATTAAATAAGTTTTAAGTTACGTTCTTTTCGTGTTAGTAGAAGTTAATTTGATGCTTTTCCTGTTTGTCTGATGCGATTTAATTTTAAATAAATATCTTGAGGTTTGTGAACTCATTTAATTAAAATCAATTATTTTATCGAATTATTTGTAAGTGCATAATATACAATCAAATATTTTAAATGCAATTATGTAGAACGTGCAGCTGTAGAGTGAGTGGATGTTTTCTAATTCAATATGCATGTTGTGCACATTAAAGTTGCACATAATGGAAGATGACTAAAATCGTAAATTATTGAATAGGTCAAAATTGTTAAAATGGTTGAAAATTAAAAAGTCAAATGTTTCGGCTTCCTATGAGCTATACGAGTTTGGATTGTACATCTATTATTATTATTAAGTTCGTCGATAATTTTCAAAGTATTTCTCTGTGCTCATCAAAGGAGAGACCGCGCATTGTTTTCATTTACAATTGTCAACAACCTTTTTTAATAGGTATAAGGGTTACAATTATAGTCATTTGTATTGATTTTGAAATTTTCAATTGAATATTAAATTGAGTTTGTTTACCTTACGATATATTAAAGCCAAACTAATCTTTTTCTAAATAGTCGTGATGGAAAAATCTTTTAAATTATTGTCGATTATCAAATAGCTATTTTTATCCTCAATATACAACATACATTCAATTGAGGTTGAAGTACTGAAATAAATACTATTTTAATATTAAAATGATAAATTTCTCAAATATTTCTGTTGAAAACTATTTTTAAAAGTCGTTAAGTCGAAAAATCTAAAAAGTAATTTTTTTCGATTCGCAACTTAAGTTTTATGAATAATTCAAGTTAAAGACGTTGATTGATAAGCATTAGACAACTGTGTCAATCAATGGTTAAAAATATAGATTAATATCAAAAATCTCACTGTCGTCGAGCCCAACTTTTGATAAAGGAACGTTTTAACCACATTTATGAACAGCTCAATTGTGGCAGACAGCTTTGACACCTTGTGCATCAATAATTGTTTTATGAGGGACGTATTGGGATAATGGAGTTGTCTGATTTTAAGTGCATAATAGGTTTTACTTCAAAATTATATCTCCATTCAGGGTTTGTTAAAAAATAAATAAAAATTACCATTCGTATGTGCCTTCAGTAGTTCTGAAAAGTCGAGCATGGTATGGAGTATGGTGATGGTGAGGTATGTATGAGAGTGAAACTAGCGACGGGGCACCCTCTCGCTAGAAATTTTGTATTTCCTTTATTATAATTCTAATGGAAAAGATCCCAAAGTAGGAGTTAATTTAAAGTTAAAGTGTACTATCTATTTTGCTGGCATGCTCCAAGAAATCGTTCTTAACGATTCCTGCTCTGCTCAGAACCATGCACTACATTGAGTATCCCGGAATCAGTTCATAAAGATCGTTTGATTTCGGAACCCATATTAAATTAATTCAGTCGTTGTTGGACGTCCAATTTCAATTTGCATACACTCGGGACGGTTCGAACTAATTCCAGTATTAACACTCGGTTTTTTTACTTGCTTTTTGCCTCAAAGTAGGGTTTAGGTACAGATATTCCTATCCACCCATACGTTTTGTCTATCTGTCTGTCTGTCGACCTGTCCGCCCTTTGGTCTGTCTGTATGAGTTACTGTAAACTCCAGAATCCATGGTGAAGTGCTTGATATAATATCAAATTAATGTAATGAGCGCTTACTTAAACGCAATCAACTTCTTTCATCAAAAATTTTAGGATATAACAGATAGTAGCTAAAACCAAGAGCGAGTATTTTAGATCTCGGTTAGGTTAGCTTAGTTTAGGAAGGTTTAGGTTAGGTTAGGAACTCGTCAGCTCAGAAAATCGTCCGATAGAAAAACAGTACGATGAACTGCTTTTACACAATTCATCAAGCTGAGTATTCCACTTTAATAACGAGTCAATATAGAAATTTAACAGTTCCATACTATAGTCACTTGATATGTATGTTCTTTTTGCCCAATTTGTTTAGTTTACTTTCTGTATATCTATCTATAGAAGGACAGGCTTGAAGTTGAATTGAATATGTTTTTTCTTGGTTTTAGTCCAGCGTAGAGGACATGGAAGAGAATGGAATTTTTTTATTCAGCAATTATTTTCTTCAGTGTTTCGAGTAATTAGAAGCTAATTATACTGAAAGTCTCCGGTTGCAACTATATGGCTAAGGCTGGGAGAGGGATGAAAAGGTCTCATTTTTGAAGTTTTTGCTTATATCTCGAAAACGAGTGGTCCTATGGAAAAAATTATTCTTAGCAAAATGGAAACTTATCAAATTTAATACAAGATCGTTTCTATTCATTTTTTCGCTGTTCCTTAAAGTTTTTGAGATATCCGCCCGCAAAATCCGTTAATGTATGAAATAAAATTGTTGCCTCATGATAACATAATAAAGGAAATTTAATGCTCTACAAATTATTTTTTAAAGACGTTACTATAAAACGAAGGGCTGAGGTAGGAAGGAAGGAAGGGCAAAAGTTTGACGAAAAACATGAGGTAAAAATTTTGTTCATACATTAACAATTTTTGCGAGCAGATATCTCAAAGAGTATAAGGAATAGAGAAAACTGAATACAAACAATCTTGTAGGAAATTTGATAAGGTGAGAATTTGTTAACAATAATTTTTCCTTAAGACTCGTCGTTTTTGAGATATAAGTGAAAACCCCAAAAACGGGATCTTTCCACCCTCTCCCCCCTTAGTTGTATAGCTAGGACCGTGGACGTTTAGTTTTTTACCTCCTAACTACTCTAAACACATTCCAGAAAAATCCACCATCCACCCTCTTCCATGTCCTCTATAACCTCTTTGTTGACTAGAGTATGTAGCCTCAGGGCCTTATGTGAAAAATAGTCAAATATCCCATTAAGTTGTAATTTAATTGTGACACATCACCCTGTTCGAGGCTTGGTGCCAAAAGAGTGACATAATCCGCAAAATCGCAATAAAAAGTTGAAATATTTTCACGCATCATTGTAATAAAGTAGGAATAACAATGGACCCAATACGATACCCTGAGGAGCACTTATATCCGTCATTCTTAAATCCGAATTTGCTCCAGCGTAACTCGGAAAATTATTACATGGAGAAACATGAAAAAAATTATATAGAATAGGAAGAGGAATTATTTTATATTATTTTTCCCATGCTTCATAAATAGTTCCCAATAACACCTCAAGAGCAAATTTGCCATTTTACAGTCTTGTAGAATATTTTGATTTTTGAAATTTTAAATAATTTCATTTTAAAAATATTAAATTAAAATAAACGCAATTGGTTTACGATAAGATACTCACACATTTGGTTGTTGTGATTAAACAAATTTTAGTTTGGTAGTGTGCTTTTGAACTTGATTTGACCTGCTTGGTGTTATTTATTTGTAAAAGTGTCTTGTGCTTTTTGGATATTTGAGACGGTTATTAATTTTATTATTAATTTTGCAGTATTCTTTAAGGTTAGTGTAATTATATTTTTTCATTACATCGTCTACGTTTTTGTTTGATTTTGTTAATGCGTATGAGTCATGTTTTATTAATGACCATGAAAATGAGAGTTTAAAATTTCACGAGAAAGTGCCTTATTAACGTTATTTGACACAAAGTAATATCAAATGTTTTTGCGTGTGTCTAAACATATTAAGGAGTTGGAATGCTAACAAAACTTCTTTGAAAGCATAAATTTTTTTGACAAATCCAATTTCTCTCTCAGACCCTGCACATAGATAGATACACCTAGAAACGTTAATTTGATCATTTGAAATTGATAACACTAACATTTTATTATTTTTAACCAGGGCTGGATTATCCATAAAGCGTACAGGGCCCGGTAGGACTCACCGTTTTTGAGATATAAGCGAAAACCCTAAAATCGAGACTTTTCACACCCTTTCCGCCCTTGCCTCTTGATTCTTGTAGCTAAGGCCGGAGCCTTTTAGTATTTTTATCTCTCAACTAATCCAAACACGTTCTTAAAAAAATGTTACTCTCTTCAATGTGCTCTATAACCCCTTAATTGACTCGACTATAAATAAACATTTGTTTTGTGAACTTTGTAGAAGCCCGAAAATAATTGGGGCCTCAGACCGCAATGTTTATTGATCCGGTTCTGTTTTTAACCATATTTGGTCCATTCACCTCCACTTTTTATTATTTTTGAAACATCGGCTCTAACAGCAAATACTTGTTTTGAAACTTTTGGAAATCAGAAAAATTAAGAGAAATGAGGGTGTCTTAGGTAATATCCCAAAGAGGTTTAAGGGTGACCAATAACTATGAACGAGGTGAAAAATAAAATATTGTTTTTCTACAGTTACAATAGTTTCTTATAGTTAGGGCAAGGGGGCTCTGTATAAGTTCTCAATAAAACGATTTCTTCCCCACCTTTTTAAGCATGGCATTTTTAATCTTTTTATTAATTGTAAGTAATCTCGACCTTTTACTTTTAAATTACAATCAAATTGTAATTAAGTTAATTTAAATAATGACGCCTTAAATGTGTAATTGTAAATGTATTCCAATTGCTGGTTTTTTTAATCGATGAAATAACTTTTTTTTATCCAAAAATCTCTTAAATGAGTATTCCCTCACTGCTGTTTTCATAATGAGCAATACCTATTCCGTTTCCACAATTTCATTACATAATCTTGTATTTTAATCTTTTTAATTGAAGAGAATATTATAAACTAATTAATTAGGTTATTATGTAATTAATTAGTTTTTCATTAGAAATTAGCTTATTCAAGTACATTTTGTTAGGAAAATATAGAATTTACAGTCCTTATAATTTGTCTTTGCTCCTTATAGTTGTATTTGCCTTCTTCTCTTCATCCCCACGTTAAAAATCCTCAGGAATTGAATATCTTTGTCTATTGAATAAACTATAGCTTACAATTGAATTTAACACTGATTGCTCTAGGAGCATGTAAGTAGATGTTTATTGGTAGGTACTTTAATTTTCTTCCGAAAAACTAGCATTTTGTTTATCTACCACTGGCAAATTATTGCTTGGTAGGGGGTAGGTAACCCACAAATTCATTTTCGAATGTTTAGAAAACTAATGTTTAGGGATTAATTCAGATACTACCCCTCTCTCTCACTTACTATTGTTTCTAACTAATTGTATCAAACCAACTACATATTTGGATCTACATATTATAATTACAACACTTCCAACCTCGTGAGGCTACAAATTTTTTGTACGTCTAATTATCATAGAAATCTAAAAACAGTCAAATTATCGATACAAGTCAACACCCTTGTGAGGAGTGTGTTTTAAGTAAAAGGAACTTGGAATTTAAAGCTGCTAATGTGACGATAATAATCAGGTATCACGTAAAAGTTAGTTCTACTTATATAATAATTCTAATAGATATCGTCTGCAGATGGGCGGTATCTGTCACGGGATGGGTGTCACGCAGGGACCTGTGGCTGTGTCGCCCCAGGCCTGGCACGATGTCGCATACTCTCACCCCTTTCAAACTTACCTGTCACCAATTTCTTATCTTTCGACTCGTGTTGATTTCGTTTTCAGTTCCACGATATAAAAAAAATTTCCACGATTGGCATTAATTATATGGTTGAAGTTTTGTCGAGTTGTGTAGGGCAATTTTTGGGTTAGGCGAGTTATTAAAATTCATTACTATATTAAAACTCGATTTTAAGTTACAAAAGCTTCAATTTAAATTATAGAAGTTTGCTGGAAGCAATCGCTAAAATGTTTCACTACTTGCTATGTTTATGAATTAGTTTTGCTCTAACAGTTTAATAAGCAAACAAGGAATGTGTAAAACATTAAAATTTTACTAATAATATAAATCAATTTTCTTAATGTACGCTTATTACTTTGAACTATTTTCTGCATTATGTAAAGAAGTGTTCAACTTTGCGTAAGGTACCAAGTGGTACCGACTTAAGCATTTTTCGCTAAATTCTCTAATCATTTATTAAAGAAAATTATAAATTTCTAATTTTATTTTTTTAATCAAATATTTGAAAAATTATAGTTCATTTCCTTGTCTATTTTCACGACAAAATACAAATAAAAGTCTTAAGGACTTAGGAAATGCATGCTAATTTGTTACACGTAATTATGGAGTTTCGTGATCCAAAAACTAATAAATTTTATTCTTTCGAAAGATTTTGGATAGTTTTAGATACAAGGTATCGATTGGGCTGGCAGGTTATTCACCACTTGGAGAGCATAATACTTTACATACTATATGTGAGGCTTTTTGTTTCTTTCTAGCACTTAAAGCTGTAACAGTAGGCCTGTGCACAGGACCGAACTGACTAGTAGTTGGCCCCACTCTACGAAATATGTTGGCTCCAAATATTCAATGATTTTCCACCTCTAAAATGTATTGTACTCATCAGGGGTCGATTGACTTCTAAGCCTTACAGAACTGCGACCAGTGTTGATTTTTTGTTCCTAACCCTACTCGTATGTTATGTTGTCAGGAATTCAATTTTATCAGCGAAGCATAGAATGTCCCTGATAAGTTTGCTTTTTACTTCTTCAAGCCTCAATTGAGCCCGTCCTAAGTCTTTCAGCCTAGCCAATACATCGCAATTGCAGAGAATGTTTCTATTCGGCGGATTCGATCTTCGATTCACAGAGTCTGCATATGCTTTATCTGCACTATCCTCTAGTCCCAGTTTCTTGAGGTGGTACCTCACTGGGCAGTGTCTAGTAAACAGACCTGTGATGAGTCTGATTTCCTTCTTTGATAATAATAATAATTATGTATATTTATCCAGCAGACAATAAAAAATGTCCGTAAATAGGCAGCTTTTTAGCATTCGTGGTACTCAATGAATTTCTTCGACTGTCTTTGTCCTGGTGCGTTGTTGTTCTTTGGTGAATTTTTGTTCTCAGTTTCCCATTTTTGGATCTCCGCCCTTCTATGTGTTCTAGATAGTCCGCAGAATGGTTCGGGTCCGATCAAGAGGGCTTTTGAGCCTGTTCTAGCTAATAACTAGCTAATATTTCGTTTCCTTCAATTCCCTCGCGACCTTTCACCCAATGAAGAGCACCTTTGTAAAACCTGTATGTTACCTACTACAACAAAAGTGGCAATAATTGAATTCTAGATTAGAATTATAGATATATATTTTAATTTGGCCAATCTTCACTAACTTGGCTGCAACTGGGCCGGCGATCTCCGACCGGGTTAGGCCGGCCCTTCCTGTGTAAACTCGGCAAATCGGAGCGCCTGTAGATCGTTTAGGTGGCCTGCGCACTGTGCAAGTTGAAAAACTCAAAGTAGGATGTGCTCTAACATGCTCAGGTCAGGATGTTAACTTACATGCTCAGTTCTTGGACCAAAGATTGCGGTAGGAGCAAGTAGCTCAGTCGAAAATCCGCTTAGCTTGATACTCTTGATATTCGCCAGATAATTAACACTTCCTCGCTAATTTTTGGGAGTGTGGAGGATGGTGGTGTTCCTCTTGCCTGTGGTTTCCAAAGAAAGAACATAAATCTTTGGTGTTCGGTGGGCTTAGACGAAAGTCAGAGCGGGCTTCCATCTCGTTGAGGTACGGCACCTTGAGGGGAGTAAGGGGGGCTGCGCCCCCGAGCAACCCTATAGAAATAGTGTTGTGCACTGTGCAGTGTTGGCCTGCTGTAGTAAAATTCTAAACAAGTGCAGGCAAAAAGAAAATTCCGGCTTGCATGCGCAGTTGAACTAGCTATAAAGAAAGACGCCCTTGACTACGAGATGACACTGTGGATCAGTGTTTCCCAACTTTTTTGTGCCATGCCCCACCTAAGCCTTTCTAAAACTCTAATGCCCCTTATGTAACATATAGATAATTCTTAATATTCAAATGTTGAATTGTTCACTGAAGAAACTCTGGACGAGTCCATTTTCGAATTGCCTCCCGTAACAATCCAATTGACCTCCTGTGGAGCACGTGCCCCACGTTGGGAAACACTGCTGCTGCTGTAGATAGTTCATACTACCAGCTCAGTTTTGGTCTGCACAGAGCACAGGCCTGTCATGGTAGAAACCTGAGGGTTTGTAGCGAGCTCATCCCTCTATAATTACACTGATGTGATATAGCTAACTGTGTGTAAATGGAGGACATGTCATGTCGATCGTTAGTTCAATGGTCTCAGACCATTGCGATTCTCAACCCGTGGTACGCGTACCCCTAGGGGTACGCGTTTAATGGCTTAGGGGTACGCGGAAAAAAATTTATTAATGGCGGATGTCTCGATCCAGTTTTAGAGCGATAGCAAACAGTGGGCCAAAAAATTGAGGTACAATTTAGGATAATGAACTGCCAAGGGGTACGGAAGCCAAAAAAGGTTGAGAACCGCTGAGGCTACCCTGTATAGGCAGGCAAAAACCCTGTTGGCTGTTAGGTACCCTGTTACCTAAACAAATAAAGAATCTTTAGTTATTAGGACACACGGTATATAAAAATTGTTGATTATTTTGTTATTTAACGAGGAAAAATATAATCGGTACAAAGCTTAATTAATATCAAATTTCAACAAGAAAATTTTGTTTTAATCGTAATGGCGCTATAATGAGGAAAAAACATTACATTCGTACTTAAATTGTTTTAAAACTCATTGGTGGTTTTGGGTTCGTGCATTTTTTTATAAAATACTTCATTATAATTTTTTTACCGAATTGATTTGCTTGTTTGATTAATTAAAAGTTGCTACTTTTAACTTTTTCCAAATGGCGCAATCTGGTCGAAATGTTCCAAGTTACATATTTGGACACTGTAAAGTTGATATGTAAACTAGACTTGTGAAATTTACATATAAATTCGATTTTTGACCAAATCAACGGTCAATCGAAACGCTTAAATTTTGATCTTGAAAATTGTGTTGTTGCTAGGTGTTGAAACAAAGTACTTACATGCGAAAGCTCTCAAAGTTTTAATAAATCAAAATTTGAGATTAGAGCAACACTTGATTTGACAACTAGTGAGTCATGTACAATTTTAAATAAAATGTTGGTCAATTTTTATTATTTGTACCTCAAATCGAGTTTTTGGTTGTCGACAAACTTGCCAAGAATTTGTGGTTTGTTTATAATACGCGTGTGTATTCGGATGCAATTGAAAGGCATTTTCAGAATTTTATTTATAGCTAAATGAATTGAAACAGATATAAGAAAGTTTCATATCGTATCATTGTTATAATTAGAATGTAATTAGTCATCACTATAAAGTGGAGAGTGTCTAGAGGCTGTTATTATTATTAGCGTATTATTGCAACCGGTCTATAATCGTCAATTAATAAATTATAGGTATTTCATTGTCTGTCACTGATATATAACTGTGATTAATATTAAATATTGGAACGAACTGTATCATAATTGTCATTTTAGCTTATCACTAAATGCAATTGCTCGTTTCTATCGCATTTGTCACTTTCTGAGTTTTTCAAATTGTTGAGTTTCCAACTACTATGGCATTCGCTTTTCCTGTGTTATAAAGTTTTGATTTATTTAAAAAGTCTGATGGAGTTATTTTAAAGATTATTGAGCTTTTCATACATTGGAAAAATTTATAAGCAAGCCATCGATTTGTTTTTCTCGTTTTTTATATTTTAAATTTAATAAAGTAAAAAATTTTGAAGAAAATTGCTTTCTTTATGAAACCAATTTTCTTAATTAGCTTAAAGGTTCAACCCCTGTGTCACTTCTCACATCACTTGTCACATCGTTCTCTTACGTTATTTATACTTAACCTTATCTATAACCTGGTCGTGTTTGAGAAGAGTTTTAAGAGAAACTTGTCGGATTCGTCATTGAACACGTTCTTAACCGAAGTTGTTTGGGATTTATTTCCAAATAAAGGCTCTCCTAGTCCTATTGATCATTTTAAGCCAGTCCCAACTGAAACCAATATTTCGAACTGTTTTTTAAAGATTACGGGAAGATCTTTTTCGTTTAATGTCACAATAACTACTACACCATCATAAAATAAATTTGCTTTGCACTTTAGGTAATTTCTACTATTATCTTGATCAGACATAATAATAATAACTACCTATATTTCGTGCATTCTCTGTAAATAGTAATACTTTTAAAATAAATATCATGCATCATCATGAGGACACGCAATTCAAATGGTCATGTTTTACTTTATTGTCAACAATATTTATACAAAACTTAATCAAAATTCTTTTTGTTTTATTTTCAAAGCGGCGAAGACATGAAATATATGTATTCATAAATTTGTAAATAAATCCATCTGAAGATTTGGTCACGTTTTTGTATAAATTTTGAATGATGGTCCTATATATGGTCAAGTTTAAGTAACATATTTTACAATAAAACTACATAAATCTTGAAAATACATTTGGTTTAGGGAGCTGTGACCATGTGTCTAAATTATGATAATTTTTATAATAAACTTTCTTCTACTTCATTGTACAATCGATTCCGGTTAATTTGGTTACCGGTTACACAGACAGCGGGGTATTTGGATCATATCTTACAGAACAAAAGCGAAATACAGGTTACTAGTTTGGGACACAAATCCGTTTAACAGGGACGTTAAAAAGCCCCGCAAAAACGTTATCCTTACAACAGGGCCCTCTCGCAAAATTCAGGATGAAGCTCCTACCCTCCCCTTTAAAATTAGTGTTTCACAAGACAAGATTTCTTGTCTTGCTTCACCATTTCTTGTCTTGTCTTGTATAGCAAGACATTAAAAAAATTAAAATATGTCTCGTTTTAGCGTCATTCTAGCAAACAAAAATCTTGTCTTGTTAGGTCTTGCATATTTCTTGTCATGCATATTTTTGATGAAAATAACGTCGGGGCTTCCCCTTTCTTGATTTTTATTGCAAAATACTTGCATTCTTGCAACCCGAGGATTTGACAAGACCGCAAGAATGCAAGAACATCTTGTAACTCTTGCACTTTCCTCGCAAGCTAACTTCTTGTCTTGTCTTACTACAAACTATGTAACTCTTATCTTGTTCTTGTCTTGCATTTTGTTCAAGAACAAGACAAGAACGAGAAAAATGCAAGAATCTCGGGAAACACTAGTTAAAATCATTTTATTGACCGGAAGTTGATTTTATAAGAAATTTATTTATGTAATCATTTTCCTCCACGTTTCTATTACTCATTTTTGCAATTAAATAAACAAAAAGACCTTTTTTGACACAATAAACAATGATTCCGGGGCCCTTTCTATTTAGAAGCCCTCCGCAATGTCTCCGTTATTGCCACTGGTTTGTAATATCTGGAATAAAAGTCTTCCTGGGTTATATTCAGAAATAGCCAGTTTTTGAAATATCAGTTGATTCAAATCATTTTTTGGGCTCTTTTGAAGAATACAATAATAATAGCGGGTATAATATCAAAGTGTGGGGCTCGTGGAGGGTCGTGAGTGGTCGTGAAAGGTTTCTCCTGAGCTAAAAATTTAAACTAAAACTTCTGTCTGCTGTGTCTGTCTCTATGCAACGACCAACGGCTGTAAATTAACACTACTGAACTGAAATTTAGTGTCGCAGCCATGGTGACATGGTGACTTAGGATTAAGATTGTTAGTGTGGAGGATAAACCGAGGTTTACGCGCACTTAGGCCACTTGATCGGGCCCATTGTGCTGCTTCCCTTTAGCAACTCCTTCTGGCCCTTCAGTCCTTGATCCATCCCAACCATTGGATGAATTCAAGGATACTGGAAGGTGAAGTGTTGCTGATACTGGCCATATAAAGCCAGTATTCTCCTAACATGGATCCTCGAATGAGTGTCAACGTAGGGTGGTGAACAAGCACGTGTTTCATTGTTTCATCCGCTTCGTTGCATCTTCTACAATTGATTCATGATGGAACACCCACACGTTTCTACTGAACTGAGGACCGTTTGCACTACTTCCCCTTTTTAACTTATAGTTTAGATTGCCCTTGCTTAAGATATGCTCCGTAACAAGTCTACTAGGTTTACGTTAGGTTGTGTGTAGTAGTTAAGGGAAGGCGGTGTAAACGCACCTTAATCAGCTAAATTCTGCTGTGACTGCATATTTTTTTGTCAATAAGAAACAGGGAACGCACAGACTTGTTGATTCGGTTTATCAAAGCATGTAAAATTCGTAACATACATAATGAACCAAATTGTTCGATCCGGATTAGGGAAGAATTGGATTACTAAACACTCGAATTATGGAGGATCTACTGTATTTTGAAAGCTTGTAAAATTTATTTTAGTGCGTGGCCACATTGACTCACCGCACCTCGTTCTTCTCATAGCAACGCACTTCCCGTAGCACCAATAAAATAAATATAGCATTGTTTTATATTAGAGTGAGAGGCCAGTTAATTAAACAATACTTTATGTATTTTTTTAGTGCGATGATGCTAGAGGCAGTGCGAGGTACGCTGCACCAACTTAACCACGCACTTGGACGTATGAAAAAGTTCAGTTATGGTCACATCAAATTTTTCTCATTCAGTTAGCTTGGAGATGGATTATAATTATTCTCTGATTATTACTAAGCCGTTTGCAATTTTTATTTTATGAAATAAAAATTCAATATGAGGTAAATTAAAGTAAATTATTCACTTGCACTTGCCAATTTTAAACCAACACGTTTAACCTTTAAATTCCGTAAGTTAAATTTTGAAAATGTTTTGTATTTAGTAACAAAAAAATGTATTGCCTAAAGGTAAAAAAATATAATTATATTTAAATAATATTAGTGATTACTAATTTTACGCTTTTTTACCAATAATCTATGCGTACTACCGCACATACGTGTGCTTTATAAATATTTCAGTAGTAGGTACCTACTAGTTGTAGGTATGTGATGTTAATACATAATCGGTTATTTTTAAACGTGTGCTTGATAACAATATTTAAAGAACTTGCGTAACACATAAAAATTAAAATGCCATAGATTTTTCCCAAGTATCAACTTGAATTTATTGAAAGTCTCGTCTGCCAATCCCAGTTTGCTGTTTATCGTTCTTTTTCTGGGTTTATGACCTGCCCTGAGAATTTTAGATGAAGCTATTAAAAAAATATTAATTAGTAATAGGGTTAAGTTATGTGCTCACACCTGTCTTTATTCATACCTATTAAATGTTTTGTTGAGCCCTTGTTCTCTTATTATTTGCGTGATACACTTCAGACAATTTCTTGAACTTCATCTTGTTATATAGGCGTAAGGGCTGTAATCCTACAGATGTCGCCTCTAGCTACAATTTTCCAGGGCAGGCTCAGCCTGCCTGGCTACGGCCCTGTTTAATCTCTTATTTCTTGTATATTATTTTGGCTTAGTTCACTGACGAAGTTGTCTAATTGTACACGGTCCTATTACTGTCCACTCGGAGTTCCTGATTACAAAATAATCACTCTGGGCCGTAATACAGAAGTATTACGTTTTTAGTGGAAAATTTTTGATGCTACCCTTCAGTATGGAATATAAAGGGTATAAAGAAACTGAAGCAGTAGAAAAATAATGACACTACTAAAAATGGGGAACGATTGCATTAGAAGAAATTGTTGTTGGATAAATTGATAAATAAAACTTTTTGGCTGTTTTACATCAATTTTATTTCATACATATAACAATATTCAAAACAAAAATAATAATTATACTAAATAAATATTGACTAATTGTTTAAATTAAAAGAGAGTTTACATACAGATTTATGCGTAATTTTTATACGTACCTGCACATAATTTTTCGTTTACTTAACCGAAAAATAATAATTTTGTTGTTGAAATAAATCGCCAAGTTACGATTATATAAGCTTTGGAAGAAAAATATCCGGTTGATTGTTGTTAGGGATAAATTTTGAATTGCAACAACTAGAGTTTAAACTGAAAAGTTAAAATTATTCATATTTATATAACAATTTGCATAGAAATACATAAATGGTTAGATGTAAGGATTTGAAATGTATATTTTCACAGTTCACATCCTAATGTAATTGTTTATGGTTGTGGTTGTTGAAACAAAACTCTTGGACTTTAATTTTGATTCACTTTTCGAGCACCTGCTTAAAGCACAAGTCTGTTAATTACCCATCATCATTAATCAATCGACAATTTAATTATTCTAAAATTCGATATTTTTTATTAATTAAAATTTTATGCAGAAAGAAAAACCTTTTGTACGTATCGATGAAATACAAAAATTTTTTAACAAATCAAAATTAAAATTTTCTTTTTATTCGATTATTTTTACTAATTCAATTTTAATCGTTGTGCATGTTTGAAATCCAAGGATTATGATGAATTTAAAATAACGAATTTTCCATATTTATTTTAAATTATTCAATATAATTCTTGTTTGTACAATCTAGTTTAAACTAAGTTTTTATTTTAATAGTTTATATTTTTAAGGGTGCATTAAGGAACTCAAGTTATAAATTTTATAAATTGGGTGTATCTTCGTGTGCACTTGTTGCTCCGTCTTTTTATTTATTTAATTAATTTTTCGATTAGTTTTAATTGATCTATTAATCTACTAGCATTATCAAATTATAAAAATTTAGTAACTTGCAGGATACTGTGTTGTTTTTCGTTCAAAACTTTGTGACTTTTATAATAGTTTGTCAATATAAAGGCAACAATATGTGATCTTTCTATTAGATTATTTTATTTAAACGTTAAGTGTTGATGCTAATCTGAACAACATTGTACTCGAACCCAAGTGTCGTGTTGTACTGATAAAGAGTTTCAGTTTTAACATATTATGTTTTCACACAATTTTTCAGCAACTGTTACAAAATACGGAAAATTCTCCAAATTCGAATCTTCCTATTCACACAGTATGACAGTATACAGAATGCGTTAAAAATATTTGTCTTAGCTTCCGAGAGAGTGTGTAGAACAAAAAAAATGTTAATTTTTGTCATAAGAATAATTTATCTCTGGGGTTGGGACAGATATTTCTGAAGCATTTTGTCACCCATCTTCATCATCGAATCAGTATTTCAGTGCTGCTCGAAGACCTGGTGATAGAAAAATGAAAATCATCGGAAAATCTTTGTTTTTAAATCAATTAATTTGACGTGTCAAAATTTTGATATTTCTGTGGCAAAAAATAATATTTCCATTCTTTCATATACTTTTGGCGCTTATGTATGTACTACTTACGAATATCGCATTTTTTTAGTATGAGCTTCTCTTGTTTATCGGAGACGATTCATTTCAGAAGTGGAACGTTATGCAATTCTTAAAAGATATGTCTGCTGTCTGCACTTTTAAGTTTTAACAAGATGTACTACCATTTTGCCGAACTGTATCAGGTCAACATATTATTGCGAGGGGGGTCAAGGGGGGCAACCACTTCCTTAGTCAATAGGCGATAAACGTCAAAATATTTCGAAAGAAAGTACTAATACGACGTTAGCTAGGCCTTCCATCCACTGATTACCAATTTTAAGAGCAGTAACATTTTTCTAGAGCTCACTGGCGCCCTCTAACGAGACTGGTAGCGGTTCTGAATCAAAATATGTAGATGTTGATTATGTAGAGATTGGTAGTAGAGCCAATGCGCTAGAACGAAAATGTGTCTGGTCGCATCTCATCTCATCAATTTTAATGATAAAGAGAGAAAAGTACTCGCTCCCTCCAAATAATTTCGATATAGTACGCCAGGTGTTGGCTCCGCATAACCAATCTCTAAAAAATCAATTTCTACTTATTCTATAGACTCTGAAATATCCAACTTTGTCTCACTCTAACCGATCATCTTATCTCTTTCACTTAGCAAAATCCCAATTCATAGACGCTACTTGGAATAATTGTGCGTAGATATTGATTTTGGCCCTTTCAACATTTTTGAAAAAGCACCATTTTTTCTTAGGAGCTTGGGACATTCCGCTAATGTAAAATAAAAGTTAATTTTTGAATGGCATTCACTTCTTCTTCTTTTTCTTATTTTCAGCGTCTCTATCGGAGCTTGCTGATCACCATGGTGTATTGTATTCTAAATTTTGATCGACAAAAGACCGATCCGATCTTGCAAATTATATGTCTCCCGACGTTTCTTCCGTCTATGATTTTCCTCTGTTCACAAGAAGAATTTAAATTGTCTTTCCATAATAGTACCTAAACAAAGTCTATCAATTTGCTTCAATACTTACAAATTTGTAGAATCATCCAATTTCAAAATCTATGACAGCTCTGACCACGCCCCCTCAGCTCGCTAATAAAGTTGGTGGAACTGTATGTATGTTTAAATATACGGAAACTCTTTTTGTGACGTTATTGACCGTCATAATATGACGGTCGCAATATTATTACGGTCACTATTTGACGGCACCACTTTCCTAGGAAACCCAAGCTTAAGCCTCTATTTGACTACATTTCGAAGGTTTCTAATCTCTTCGAGAGATCTTCATCCAAGATGCGATTTTCTAGAGACCATAAAGCAGGAGGTACTGGAGATACATAAAATCGGATCATACTCACTCTCAGGGCTAGTGATAGGTCCTGGGATGTCCATGGAGTACATGTTTTAATAGAGCTTAATAGAGCTTTTAATAGAGAATAATAAAAGTTATGAAGTTATTACCAAATTACTTTTATTGTATAAAATTGTTTGAATTTGTTCTTTGTTTGAATTTTATACAATAAAAGTAATTTGGTAATACTGTAGTTTGATGTTTGGGACCGTCGATTGTGCGCACCTTGTAGAATAAAATTAAACTTCGTGACAACTGACACACTCCTTTTGTTTTAGGTCTTTATATGTGTAATGTTTCCATTAGCTATTAGTGGCGGGGAATTTTTGGTGAGGAATTTTTAGAACAGTCCCATCTTCTAGAACTAGTTGACCTTTATTGATATCTCTTGGTTACAGCCAACATTTTCGTTTTGTTTATATTTATGATATAAACATAATTTGAAATTTACCTACTTGTGTAGTCAATAGGTACGACTGCTTATCCGATGTTGTTGATCACCATTCCAGATGACTAGTCTTCCAATGCTTTCCTAATTATCTATTCTAAATACTTATATGTTAAATAGCATCGGAGAGAGAGGATATACTCTTGTCCAACCCTTTTTTGAATTATAATTTCCTACGGGAGCGCATTGTCAATTTTCACTCTTCAGTGGATATTATTTTGTATGTCATGATCTCATGATGTCGATACTAAGCTTCTGCAGTGCTAACAGTACAGCAAGACAGATTTATGTTGGCGAGCAGTGGGAATGCGCAGAGCACTAAATTTGTTTTTATCCCCACCAACGCAGTAAGAAACTTATTTAAATGAATAAAGAGGCGTGGCCAAGTCTGCCTGAACTTACCCCTACTGCTCGCCTGCATAAATATGTTTTGCAGTACAATTAATTAAATTTGATTTTCTGTATGGTTACAAATTTTAGCTTTTGAATTGAAAATAGAAAATTTATAAAAATCTGATAATATAAGTCCTAGAGGTGCTCGGTGAAGTTATGTTATGACATATTTACAATTCTACCTGGTAGCACGTTGAAAATGAAAACCTAAAATAACTACATATAAATGTTTATTAATTTTAAATTTGTCTGACGATATTTTTAGAAAATAAAAACACAATAATTTATAAGATCAAAATAACTAAGTTACCTTTCTCTTTACTATCGTGGTGAAGAACTGAAAGTTTCAAGACGCGTTCGTTTGTTTTTAGTTTTTTTTATTTAAGGTATTCATTTTCAGTAGACACTAAATTCAGCAGTGTTTCGCGAAAGTTTAATTCTATTAGAACATCTTTTTCGAAAATTGCACCTGTATTTCAGTATTTGTAATGTTTATACTTATTATGCTGATGATAGTTAACAGTAGAGCTATTTCAAACGTACATTCCGGATTATACAAGCATTTTGTAACTGAGGAAAACGCGATACGTTTAAATTACCAAACCTTCCCAGAGTAATGTGTCGCTTCACGGGTATGCACGTTTGCAAAGGAAATGTTAAAACTGTAGTTCTCCTCTGCATAATATAGAAAAACACTCTAAACATTTTATCCAATATAAAATCTCCTATTAAAGGGAGCAATACCTCTTGCTGGTGATACTACCTCTTGACCAAATTACTGCATTTTTTAGCACGTGAAACGAGCTTGTTCTTTCAGTTCAGGTTAACTTGTATAAGTCAGCAGTTGAGGAAAAAATATGGACACGTCAGCTCTAGTGCAAACAGGAGTGGTCCACAAATATACGTGGTGGTTCTGAATTAATTGCTCGAAATTCGTGACCCGATTGAACTCGTCATAAAGATGAAAAAGTTCCAAAAAGTTCCAAAAATTCTAAAGGCTCGTCCACACACGCAAGCTTGCCTTTCGGTTTGGCCTGTGCAGGCTACCTGCACAGGTCAAACCGGAGCGTCTGGACAGTGTTCAGGCCGCCTGTACAAGCCAAACCAGAAGGCAAGGTCTGTGAGTGTGGACGGGTCTTAATTTCAGAGCTTATAAGAAATCATAAAAGGTCCTACTAATTAAGTAAATAGTATCTTGAAGAATTCGATTTTGAACCAACGTTTACAGACACGTTTTTTTATCCTTAAACCTGCACCACACACACAGGCTTGCCTTCCGCTTTCACCTGTACAGTATCCAATGCTTGATTTTGACCAACTAATTTTAGGACCACCCTGTATAATTATTCAAAATTGGAAGCTTCTTTGGAGTACTACATTAAATTTCCTTTTACTTGAATGAGCAGATAGAGACTGACAGTAAACTTGATTAAATGTGGATTTTCCAATATGCCGATTTCTAAGTTTGATTTTCATCATTGTAGAAATCCCAAGCTATGAGACGTCTAATGAGCTTCATATATGATTAAAGAAATCCTAAATAATATCCAAACGCTAAAAATTTTCCAATTTTTGTTTTAAGGAAATTTGAATAATTTTCACTCTACTATTTTAGGAAAATCTTCAGCCTTCATCCACTAAATATTTCTAAGTTAAATAAACATTTGCCCTAAAATTAAACTCAGCAAATTAAATTATTTACTATCCGATTATAAGGATTAGACAGTTAACGGAATTATCAATTTATAGCAGATTTAATGCGTGAACGAATTTTAGTATTAGGCCGGTCACATACTTATACGACTTTTGTTGACGACACGTCGCCGACATGTCCTCTCAAATTGCAACACTTGCATTTTTATGTAGACTCGCACACTCATCAAACACGTCGCAAACAAGATAAAACGTGTCGTAAACAAATTTCATACGACCGTGCATGTTCCAATTTCAAACGACACTTGTTGCTTGAACTGTGAATAAGTAATTATTTGTTATTAATTTTGTCTATAAATTTTCTTCCTTTTTGTTAAAAATGGAAGCAAGTGCTGATTCTTTTGCATCTTAACATAAAGTCTTAAATGTCTCTCGAGACATTCTGTAGAACGACCTAAATTTTTCTGCGTCTATAAGCATTTCATTACTGGTGCAATTTGTAACTATGCTTCTATGCAGATTAGCTGAACTGTATGGGTGCACCCAGTATTTTCGCTTTTTCTTTTTTCTTCGCTGTAATAATACTTCATCTGACGACATATCGTGTCGAACTGGTGTGCGAGTACAAAGGTTTTGTCTACAACATTTTGTTTGCGACGAGCATCCAACAAACGTCGTAAACAAAATTCATTCGACATGTCGTATAAGTATGTGACCGGCCTAAGTTTTCTCAAATTAACACTATGTGACAAGACTTGTCATTCGCGTTACTTAAAAAATAGCTTTGGTATAATCCATTTTTTTTTGCCAATAAATTTTTTTCTTAATTTATTTTTCGTGTAAACTTTTCGTTAAACTAATTTCGGAAAAAATCTGTTTATTTTATGCTGTATTTATGGCACGTTCTTAATACGAGGTCAAATTTTAAGTAACTAGGCGTGAGGTATAGCTAAAAATAGAAATTTTATAATTATTGTTTTTAATTAATTTTCTTATTATTATAATGTACATTTTTTTTAAAAGGTTAAAATAGTTTTTCATTTCGATCATCTTTTCGAGTCTATTTTTCAAAAAATTTGGCTTCGTTTCACCTTCGTAAAGATTAATTTGCCGACAGCGGAAAAACTTTTATTTTTGCACTATTATTTATAATTTTATGTTGTAAAAAATTTGGAGAAAATTGAAGAAGATATATGGACGCTGATGACACGGAAATTGTCTTCTTAATAGCTCGGATAAACTTAAGAAAATATAGCTTTCCTTAGGTCTTTTTTTATTCTAAAAGGTATGTCAGATATTTTAACGCCATTTAATTATAACCAACAGAACATATGTGCCAGATTTAAATATTTTTATACGAAAGTAAAACTTTATTGTACCTAGTGAAGAAACGACACTTTGTTTCGAACAAATAAACGTAAAACGTTATCTAAAAGTAGTGGCCTTTATTTTACTCGTTTACAATAGAATTTAGTCATCGAACGTGATTTTTATAATTCGGTGTGATGAATTGAAAATGTTGAGATCATAAAAATACATCCTTTTTTTGATCAGGATTAGAGGATGTAACAAAATGAACAGTGCAACATACAACTGCGCTTGAACGTGTCCTCCTCTATATACCCAAGAATTATCACGCGATTTCATTCAGTCGCGCTCGTCCGCATTCTGCGATTGTTATCAAAGGTGCTACTGCCTTTTCGCTTCTAACGACACGACGAAAACTACCATCACATTTTGAGCTGGTGCATTTTTATTACTACATCATTTGTATTATTTGTTTAAATAAGCATGTGATTTTTTTGTGATATTTTTATGTTTTGAATTCCACTGCCAGTTTTTGTATGTCATCATTTCTTTTAGTTTGTGTTGTGAGTTTAAAAAGTTATTATTTTAATCTTATGTGATCTTTATCAGTGTGTTCTATTTTTTTTAAATAATAAGGTATATAAACATTTATTTTACACAATTACAATAGTTAGAGAAATTGGAGTTGACGCGTCTTGAAACTTTGAAAACTTTTGCGCGCTCCTTTCGCGACAGAAACGCGCTTTTCACCCAAAAACTTAAAATTGTTAATTTTCAACTGCAATTATTTCGCTGTAATAGTTTTCCTTTTCTAATTTAAAATCTCTTGGTATGTTTTAATATTTACGTAGATTAATGTAAATGTTGTTAAGTTTATTGTTTCTCCTGAGAGACTCAATCTAATCTGCAGTAATTAAATATTTGTAGTAAATGCGCTTTTCTCGTTATGTTATCTTAAATTAAATTATCTAACTTAACGAAGTTTCACATATGAAATTAACAATTCAGAGGAGTAAGAAATTAACGAGCTACTTAAAACAATTACTAATTACCTACTTATTGTAATTCGAGAATTGAAATTACCATTAAGGGATGCCATAGATCTCAATTCAAATTGGTTAAAATTAATTAAGTTGAAACAACAATTGGTGAAAATTTTTTGAATAGTTTTGTAAGTGTTTGAAGTATGTATAAATATTTGGTTGAAAATTTGAAATAAATTATGTAATTTTATAACCTCCCACATTTGAAAATTTATTTCAACTACTTTAATCGATTTGTTTTTTGTAAATTAAAATAATCTATTTTTGTATAAATTGGCATTTTCAATTATTTGATTAATTTCTTTTAAAAATATCCGATGCCAGCAGCCCTCAGAAATTTATTTATACAGAGTGTCCCTGATTATAAACGCATCTTTGTTGTGAGAAATAGCTTTGTTGTATGTGGAAAACCGTGTAGAATTTTCTAAATCCGATTTTAATTTTTCAAAAAAAAATCATGACATGAGTTTGTAAAGCTGTAACACTCCTCTTATAACTGTTTTTGTTATAAATATCAAAAAGTTGATTTTCTAAAATGTAGTAACTACAAGTTATCGTGGTGCTCAACTACTGCGGAGCTCTTCCATAAACTACTACAAAACATTTTTGAAAAGCACTCCAGTATACAATTATGCACTGTTTTCCAAGTTGTTTAGGTTTAGGATAGGTTTAGGGGATACTAAGGCTCAGTTTCACAGTATTGGTTTATACTCGACCTTAATTAAGGTCGGTTTGGTCTGAAAGCTACGCTTAGATCATCTTTCGATTTCACAATTGACAATACATTTTTTGGAAATTATAATATTTTTAGATCCAATGGAAACGTATTATTTAATTTTGTTAAATACATGTGTCATTTGAAAATCTTTTTGTTAATTCTAACCTATCAAAAAACGAATGTCAAAGTGAAATTTAAAGCTGGAGTGGAATGTCATCCATCGGTTAACATAAAACAAACCTTAAAGCAATACTGTGAAACTGCTTAAGCTTTACATCTTGGCTTACCTTAAACTAGAAAGTTTAAGCCAAGATTGTGAAACCGGCCCTAAGTACCTGATCAACCATAGCACGGTTTGATCGTGTTACTTCAAAGATCTAATTCCAATACCTTGCTGGTCGGTCAACAGACTTACCTTGACTTGATCTTAAGTAGTTATCATAGCAAGATGACAACTGAATGAAGTATAAGCAATATGTCATAATTTATGGCCGTTTGCACTAATGCTGAGCAACGACATATGAATCGGCTAAATATGTTGCTCCCATTTGATTTATTAATAAATCAACAATTTAGGCAACTCCTATATCGTTACTTAGCGTTAGTGCAAACGGCCTTCAGTATTTAGCTAATTTTGTGAGATTTTTTTATAACAAGTAGATAGGTTTAAGACTTCCGATCGTCTGCTTACGACGCTTCAGATAGTTGCTGTTGTTAAAAGATGTTGTCAACATATTGTAGAAGCCCCATATCAAAGCTTGCTATGATTTTGAAATAAAAAAGCATTTCACTTATAGATAGAGTTTTCTGGAACTTGCTGTCTTAGCAGAGTCCACCTCATTTCGCTATGTCAAGAAAAATACCTCGAATAGAAAAACTGGCAGAGTTTACATTTTCAAAAAATTTCTTATGAGTTCCCAAAAATCCCAAGAAATAGACCAGTATTAGGGGGTAGGAACAACCAGTTGATCTACTCATTCTTACTTGCTATTTTTGCATATATTATTTGTTGTCTTAGCAAAGACCAACTCATTTCTCTAAGTCAAAAAAAATACCTGTAAGTAACAGAAAAACTGGCAGAGTCCACATTTTTTTTTATATTTTCTTATGAGTTCTTAAAGATCCAAAGCAATAGACCAGTATTAGGCGGTAGGAACAACCAGTTCATCTACTCGTTCTTACTTACTGTTTTTGCATATATTTGTTGTCTTAGCAAAGACCAACTCATTTCTCTAAGTCAAAAAAATTACCTGTAAGTAATAGAAAAACTGTCAGAGTCTACATTTTTTTAAATTTTCCTATGAGTTCTTAAAGATCCACAGCAATAGACCAGTATTAGGCGGTAGGAACAACCAGTTCATCCACTCGTTCTTACTTACTATTTTTGCATATATTTGTTATCTTAGCAAAGACATTTCTCCAAGTCAAAAAAATACCTGTAACAGAAAAACTGGCAGTCCACATTTAAAAAAATTTTCTTATTATTTCTTAAAGATCCAAAGCAATAGACCAGTATTAAGCGGTAGGAACAACCAGTTCATCTACTCGCTCTTACTTGCTATTTTTGCATAAATTTGCTGTCTTAGCAGAGGCCACATCATTTCGCTATGTCAACAAAAAATACCTCTAATAGAAAAACTGACAAGTTCGCATGTAAAAAAATTTTCTTATGAGTTCTCAAAGATCCGAAGGAATAGATCAGTTGACAATTAGTAGGAACAGCAAGTTCATCTACTCGTTCTTACTTACTATTTTTACATTTATTTGCTGTCTGAGCAGAGACCGTCTCGTTTCGTTATGTAAAGATAAAATACCTCTAATAGAAAACTGGCCACGTTTTTTAAAATTTCCAATGTCTTCTCCAAAGGAATAGCAGAGTAGGCGGTAAGAACAGCCAGTTCATCTATTTGTTCTTGCTTCCTATTTCTGCATAATTGTTTTTGATGTCTTAACAGAGAACACCTCCTTTCGCAATGTCAAAAAATACCTCTAAAAGACAAACTGTCCGAGTCTAGATTTTCAAAAATTTCCGATTATCTCTGTCCGTCGAACAGATGCAGCTAAACCACTCCCAAAAACAGCGCGCGATATTCGAATAGAATTTTTCTATTGGTCGAATTTTGAAAATCCGGTTTACAACATTGACACAAGAATTGACATGTGTCGCCCTTATTTGACAGAAATTTGTGGACAGTGGCTTAGCTGCGTCTGTTCGGTGGACAGAGTTTCGTTGCCAAAGATGCAAAGCAATAGCTCAGTAGGTGATAGGAATAGCTAATTCATCTACTCGCTTTTTCCTAGGGCCGATTTTACAAACACAACTTAGTTAGAGTTCAACAAAACTTGGAGTTCTAGTACGGTAAACTACGATTGCACCTGATTTTACAATACGAATTTGCCTTAAACTTAGGCTCAACCGGAGTTTAATTTAAACCGCTGTTGAGCCGCAATTGTTAAATCGGCCCTTACTATTTTTGCATGTATTGTAGATATGTTTGAGAAAGAGTGAGCTGTTCTTTCCATCTTGTGAACTGTAGCTCTTGATATTTGGGAACTCATTGGAAAATATAAAAAATACGGAGTCGATTGATGACAAAAATGTTTACAGTAGACTACATACGACGCCGGCGTTTTTCTTAAACGTTCTGTATATATTTTTTCTTAGCAGGAAATAAATTGGGTGCTCAAAGTTTAAATGTGTTTAGAAAATTGCAATAAAATTGTGTTAATAGGTATAAACAGATTAGAATTAGTTAATCACTTTAGCAAAATTTAAGATTACAGATGAAAAATAGATTTGCAAAATGAAAATTTTATAACATGTGCTTGTGTTCTTGTGTGTTACATAAGCGATTTAATGGACATGAGTAAGAGTATGTGAAAACAGAAAGATGAATGTTATTTTAATTGAGGACTTCCAAAGTTATAATTTGTTAAAAGTAGAATTTTAAATCGCTCTAATTAGTGTAATGTTAAATATTTAAAGATTAATATTTAACAGGAAATTAGCTAGGTATTTTAGTTCTGATAAAATTTTGTTTTTTTAACGATTTGAAGCATATTCAATGTAATATAGTATTTATTAACTTATCGTTAATATTTTATAGACTTTGACTGCCTTCACATTCCAATATATCTGCCCCTGGAATAACTGTATCGAAAAATTTATAGTTAATGTACCTGAGTCATAAGTGAAATTCGATGGGATACCGTAGGTCCGTAGGTGGAACACAACTCATTTCTTAAAATTGGGTTAGGTTAGTTCAGAAAACACCTAATATTTTCGTGAATAGAAATTTTAGAGCGAAACTGTCCATAGAGTTATGGGTTTTATACACATGCTTTTAATTATTAATTTATATTATTGTAGTTTATTGTTTTTTATCTTTCAACGTCTATTTATAATTTTTACAAACAAATGTTAATGTTAGAGTAGAATTTTTACTGCAGGAAAGAAATAATTTTCATCAACTTGATTAAAATTGAAATTAATAGAAAACTGAAATTTTCGTGCCACTCTTTCGGGTGTGTTTTTATAGTTATTTTTGTTTTATAGTGTAGAGCCCAAATTAGAATTGTAATAGCCTTTTGTGTGCTTTGAACGTTTTCACGTAATGTAGATCAGGCGGTTTTGTGCATCGCAAATTGTAAACAAAGCCACCAGTTGCGGAAAATTGAATGTTTCCAAACATATTCGCACTCAACTATAGCAATTTTCATCTCAAATGTTTATTTTATTGCAATAATGTTTTAATAGGTCATTTAATTATGTCATTTTATTTTCCTTCTATATTTAAAAAAAATTTTCATTTTTTTGGAATTGCTCGGGTAGTTCGAAATGTATTGTGTTACTACGGCTCTGAACCTCTGAACGCTTGTTTACCTCTGTATAACAGGGTTGTGTGTAATTGTGCAACAGTCCTTTATTATTAAGGGTTGATTTTATTCCACAGTTTTAGCTCCAAACTATTTAGCTGCAATCGAATTTTCTTCATCCCCGTATTTATCGTTCTTTATGTATTTTTTTACTTCCAGTAACAATTTCATATTTCCACTCCTTTTTTTTTTAATTTTTACCTCCTCTAGAACATAATATCTTGTAATTGCATTATTCTAAAATTATATGTACCACCTAGTTTTCAACCTCACATTTTTCCTTTAATTTAATCAAGTTCGCATTGCATATTTTGTGTTATGCATTAATTGAGGTCGTTTAAAAAAAATTATACAATACAAAGAGTAGTAGTAATTGTACTTTTAAAAACATTACTAGATAGATTAATTTATGAGCCATTAATTTTTATTAAATCTGATAAACTTAAAAACACATACCATATATTACGATAAATCATAACTATTGCAATTAATCAAATTCGATCTAATTAATAATAAATTTTTTTAAAATAACCAAGTATGTTAAATATGAGGAAAAATTGCATTCATCGCTATTTTTATATTTGTTCAATTTTCTTATAGATTAGATATGAATTTTAATGTAATTATAAAAATTAGAGTGTAGTAAATTTGTAATCGGGAAGTGGTTCAGAATATGAGATCATGATGCATTCATTTCATCTACGAATCTACGATAAGATTGCAATACGTTTATAGCTATGCAAGAAAATTGTTGGAAAATTGTATGATCAAATTGATATCATAGTGACGTAGTTTCTTAAATGACTGTTAAACCAATATTACATAATTATTAATAATGAAATGATCATCAACATTACGTATTGTATACAGAATGTTCAAGAAAATACTGCGAAGTCGAGGTACCTTAATTATACATTTCTTGTCAGTTTAATAATTTTCTTATAATATTCAAATGAAAATCTTTTTTACATAGTTTTCATTAGTTGCTTTGGATGGGGTCCATCCATGCCTCGTCAGGAATACGAAAATTTTATATAAAAAAAAATTATAAACCCTGTTTTGATATGCAACATTAAAGAAGTATAAAGAAGTCCAATATTGAGTACATACTCGAGCAATTCAGATACGTTATTCAAAAATATATAGCAAAGACCAAAGCCCATACATGAAGACCATTCAAGTCCATACAACTAAACGAGAAAAATTCCGAAGCTTAAAAAACCCAGAATGAGTAAACTCAGTTATTTATTTTATTACTGTAACCAGGACCGGTAGAAAAATAAATAAATCTACACAAGAGACTGCCTTGAGTGCTAAATAAGCGCGAACAAATTTTTTTTAATTCATCATTATAGACCGTTTCATCAGATGAACGTTCGCTCTCTAAATTTTAATCAAAAACATAAATTTCGTTTTTTTTATCTTTACCGACACGTGACTGATAGAAAACTCAATAAATAATTAATTTAGTAATAAATTTTCTAAATTAATATTTAGTATTAACTAAGAATAAATGTATTAACTAAATTAAATAATTAAACTCCATAAATACATCATTTATACATATTACAGTGGTCACGTGTCGGTAAAGATAAAAAAATTCAAGTTCACATGTCAACTATACTCCGTGGTCGAAAATGTATAGAGTGACTCATTTTAAGAACTTAAGGGTATGACTTCTCCTATGAGAAATCATAGCTAAATAATAAGCTCGGTCATAGCAAAATAATAGGGAATTTTCAGAATAAAACTGTTGGTTATTTACTATATTTGGTTATTTACCCCAAATATGGTAAATAACTAACAGTTTTATTCTGAAAATTCCCTATTATTTTTGGTTATTATTTTGCTATGAAATCATGTAGTGTGAACCACCTTTTAGACAGCCACAGGAGGTGAAACGTGCAGGACGGATCAATCCATAGGCGTGTGCCTATGCATGGATCCGTCCTGCACGTTTCACCTCCTGTGGCTGTCTTAAGTTCTTAAAATGAGTCACTCTATACATTTTCGGCCACGGAGTATAGTTCAGGCAATAAACAATTTGATAGTAAATTTACCGCAACAGTAATATTAAGATTGATCCTTATCGATTTTTGGGTAGATTCTTAATCTTAATACTAAAAAACTAAAGGGGGGTAACACTAAAATGGTGTAAAAGGGTGAAAATCACGTTTCCTTCATTGTTTCGCAAAAACTAAAACTTAGAGGGGAAGTATTATGATCGGATATTGTAACAGTCGACATCGAAAATAATCTATCGAGACAGCGATTTGATAATATTTCCTTACATTCAGCCTCCCCCTCCCTTTAAAGGACATTGGGAGTGAAAAGGTTGTAAAAACGCTCAATTTCAGTTGAAATCAGTAAAAAATTAATTTTGGCGATCATTTATTCTATAGAAACGTAATTGTAAAGCTTAAATTCTTCCTAAAGCTGCAGAGAATGAGAATCAATGAGAATATTGACGGATATTAATAGTTTTTACCAATAAAAATGACCAAAGAATCATCCTGAACATTTTGCTGTTGCGAAAAAAGTTATAAAATATTTTAAAAAAGTGGGAAATTAGGAAGCTTTTGTTGCCATATTTTACCCTCTCTCGTTTCTGAATTTCAGTGATAGTTCGGGGGATTTTTAGCATTAAAACTTGTCTGTTTGTTGTATAGACTTGGGTTGTCTCGTATAGTTGCTTTGTACATGTACATGGCTATAATAAGCATTACTACAGAACTCGTAATTTTCACTGACTTAGTTGTATGTAGAAGGGCCACTGGACAGAGGCTAAAATTTCCAGAACTATTGAATTTCTTAATAACTGTAAAATCATATCACTTTTCCTTGGGTTTAAATTCTATAATGTATCTTAAAACAACCACCTCAAACCATGTCAGTCAAGAGAGGCGAATGGGGATATTCAGGCAACTCGTGCACTCATGGCGTATTTTGCAATCATTTTTTTATAAATTCCAAAAAATTCACTTGCCCGAATATGGGCCAAAAATATTTTTTTTCATCTCTGCACACATAAGTTTGAACATATTCCAATCGACCTACCAAATTTCGTCCAAAATCTTGAGATCTAAGAGTCAAACGTGGCTCACCTGATCCCAAATAAAATAATGAACACCCAACTTACATGAAAGAGCAAAAAAGATTTCTGTAGAAAAACTTGAAGAACAAACCCCATTTAGACATTAAAATAGTTACAACAGGATTCTGAAGAAAGCTACAAACTTTGAATTTCCACGATGTGCTGTAGCTAAAGGGAGGGGGTCTGAACAAAAGAGTTCATACCGACATACCGAGTGCCCACCATCAAAGCGGCACATAGCCAAATAACACAGGGAGTTACATTGGTAGTATCCTGCTCACCAGCTTCATCTACAACAACGGTAATGGTATTTATTGAAAGAGAATTATTTTCGGAATCTGTTCATGTCTGTATCAAATTGAAATACTTGTATTAATTTGACATATCATGGCTGCTCATAGTTTTTAAATTATGAAAATATATTAATTGCTTTTTCAATGTTAAAAAAGGTAATTATAATTCTCTATTAAAAAAATAATTCTCGTATCTCAGTAGATACCATTACCGTTTTTGTAAATACAGCTGATGAGTAGGAAACTGCATATGTTAATTCCCTGTGTTATTTAGCTGTATTCCTCGTTGATCGTGGGCACCCGGTATACATTCCTTCATTTTAGAGATCAAAAATACGCTTTTTTTATTATATTTTTTGAAATCTCATTAACAGAATAATTTAAGACTAAGTAATAGAGTATAGGAAGTTTCTTGTTCAGAATGACTACTAAAGTTTGTCTGTTTTTTTAGGGAACACCTTGTATTTAAATAAAATTAGTGCTAGACGTGACTAACGCCAAAAGAGAAGTTCAATGGTGCTAAAACACCATAAAAATGTCACCTTAACAGCTTAAATTTTGATAATTTTTGAACTGTAATTATTTAAAACGCTACAAAGGTTATCACTCCTAAAACTGTTAGGGAAGGCATCGTCCCTTTACTTAATGGCTAATACGATCCTGCATATTAATGAAGTTATACTGTTTTCCTAAATAAACATAAATTCACTAACGGACAAATGTAAACCTATATTTTGCTTTTTTAAATCCTATTTCGTGGCAGTTAATGTATGTCTTTTTATTGTCAATTTTCGTAGGATAAAATTATACGTAATTAGTAATCAATGATAAATGATATTTTGAATAATTTATACCAATTTTATTTACTTCTACTACAAACCTTTATTCATCTCAAATTATATGTTGACCTTTCTTTTTATAAAAATGTAAACTTAAGAATTTTTTTATATAAATTTAAGTGTTTCGTCCATCTAATGGTTATGCAAAATAATTTTTTTTTGGTCGGAATTATCATGCAAATTAATGGGTGGTTAAATGTCGTACTAAAAGAGCATAATCCTTAGTTGGTTCTTTGGATACTTTTCAAAAAATTTTCACAATTTATTTTTAATGGGCTTTGTTATTATCATTATTAATTAACTTCGGTGTCTTGTGGGACTGTGGGAATTTCTTTAGGAATTAGTTGGTAATTTAGTGACGGATTTCTTATTGTATATATTTGTTTGCTTCAAGTTTCTGTTCTAGCAACGAATTTAAATTATATTATTTGTCGTCATCGAATAAACTTAATACTGCAGAAATTACTATGTATGCTAATATAGAATTTAATGGATTCTGTATTATTACATTTCGAAGGTACTACGTCCTGAATTAACCAATTTGAATAGAGTTGCGGCAAGGGTCGAATTACGTCCTTATTTTGTTGACAAGATTACTTAAGAAATTAGATAATTCCAGATGTTAAAAGTCCTGAAATAAATTTGTTTAGGGTTATTATGTTTCATGAAAATATAACAAAAAATTAACTTTTTTCCAAGAGTAATATTTCGCTAAAAGTATCATAATTAAATTCTATTAACTGTCTCTATTCCTCTTTTATCTTTTTTTATACCTAAATTTAATTATTTAAAAAAAATAGAACACGCAGTTTTTAATTAAATTAATAATTACCCCTAATATAAACGTTTCTTTTATTTTAAGATATACGTACTTATTATATAAAAATATGTGCGCTCGTAATTAGTTTTCCAACAACTACTTGTTCGATTGACTGGGCAAAATGTTGCAGAAAAATAGACTTTTCAAACGATTGTTTGAAATTTTTTTAATTGTCGTCGTAGCCACCACTACTGCAGGTAATTTTTTTTAATTGTTTCAATTGACTGTTTCTGTACATTAAAAAAATTTGTGTGATGTAATTATTAGTTAATTTAACATTTGACTTTAAAATTTCGTCCTTGATTTTTTTTTCATTTTATCTTTATTAAATTGCACGCTGTCCACCCACAATCACATGTAAATGTCATTAAAAACGAATCGTTCATTTTTCCACATTGAACACTATATCTCCAAATTGTAATTGTCAAAATTATCCTTTCTTGTTACGTAATAAATTGTTTTAAGTTTTAAACAAAACCATTGTTTTATCGTATTGTATAATACATTTTAAGATTTATTAATTTTGTTGAAAATTCATAACTAAATTTGTCAAAATCAGCTTGTACTTTTTAAACATAGCATTCATTAACTTCCTTATCTGTTAAGTTAATGATCGAAATAACGAAGTCAAGGTAAAAGAAAATAATTAAATGAATTTTGCTTGATGTGAATTAATTATATTAGGTACTAGGTGATTTTTTTAAATTTTAAGTTATAAGATTAGGACATGAAATATGAATATAATAACTTTTCAGTAGATTAGTAAAAAAAAATTGAAAATGTGAAAAATATTGGGAAATTCGAACAATTTGGAAAGAAAAGTGCTCTAAATTATGTATCGAACGTTAATCGACACGACGCGATGTATGCAACAAAAGTTTCCAAGGTCAGGATGAAAAATTTAAATTGATGAAAATTCCGAGATGACGCAGAAAAACTGAAAATTTGCAATTTCGTTTTTCGACATTAAAAAGAAATTAAAAAAAAAATTCTCGGGAAAAATTTTCAGGAGGTCAAAAAAGCTATCAAACGATACCAAACTCGATTTTTTATCACGTCAACACTAGGCGTCGCGACGTTCAACTTTTCATTTTCGTATAAGGGACCTATTTTTTTTCCGAAAAATTACTCAGTAGAAGCTTGTTTAAATTCGGATACTAAACGAGAACTTTTTTTTTCTTGTACTTTTCTTGATTTATACAACTTCTTAGGTTAGGTTATGTAATGTTATGTTAATACAGTAGAACCCCGTTCTAAAGTAATTCTTTATAACGTTTCTCTGGATATAACGGACTAAATATTTGGTTCCATTTTAATATTTTGTCTATTTATTTTGTTTTTATTACTGACTCTAATGGTACGTTTTAATGGGGTTCTACTGTATCTTACTTTACGTTATTTTTTACGATGAAAAATAACGACTAAAACTTTGTTATTAATGTTTTAGAAACGTAAATTGATCAAAAAATAAAAATAAATAAAATTATTATTTATTAAATCTTAATAATCTAATTTTATTTCCTGATTAACTTGCATTTTTAAAACTTAGAAAACTAAGTTTTAGTCGTTATTTTTCATTGTAAATAATAATAAAAAGTAACGTATTAACATAACGCAACATAACAACCTGAATAGTTTTGTAAATCAAAATATTTATTTTGTTTTTATTACGGACTCCAATGGTACGTTATAATGGGGTTCTACTGTATCTTACTTTACGTTATTTTTTACGATGAAAAATAACGACTAAAACTTTGTTATTAATGTTTTAGAAACGTAAATTGATAAAAAAATAAAAATAAATCAAATTATTATTTATTAAATCTTAATAATCTAATTTTATTTCCTGATTAACTTGCATTTCTAAAACTTAGAAAACTAAGTTTTAGTCGTTATTTTTCATTGTAAATAATAATAAAAAGTAACGTATTAACATAACGCAACATAACAACCTGACTAATTGTGCAAATCAAAAAAAGTACAAGATAGAAAGTTATTGTTTGGTATCCGAATTTAGATAAGCCTACTGAGAAGTTTTGCAAGAAAAATGATAGGTCCCCTATAAGAAAATGAAAAAATTAAACGTCGCGACGCTTAGCGTCGATGTGATAAAATGTCGAGTTTGGTATCATTTGATAGCTTTTTTGACCTCTTAAAAATTCTTTCCGAGGATTTTTTTTTCTAAAGTAAACCATTTTGAAATTACAGTCGAAAAACGAAACTGTAAAATTTCAGTTTTTCTCAGTCATCTCGGAGACCATGTTGAGTTTTGAAATTTTCTAGACGAATTCTTAAAGGTCATCAAAATATGCAACTTTTTGCTAAGTTAACCAATGTCGAAACTCTTACGGTTTCCGAGATCCCAATGTTAGTAGTTTATAAAAAAAATCACCCTGTATAGCTTACCTACTAGCAGTATCTAATGTTACTTTAGCGTATATGGACACTTTCCATGGTCTTTCAATCCCACGGGGTCCATGGTTATTAAAAGCTATTATCTGTAGAAAGAGACTTAGTCTTTACTGACCATCATATTTTAGAATATTAGCTTTTTTTAGTTTCATCCCACTTCTGATGTACGTTGTCTAAGTTGTTTAAGTAGTAAACATTCTTTTCCTTCACGTTAATTGGGATGTAATTTTTTTACATTATGCGGTGTATAATTTTGCTATACAAGTTCTCATAAATTATAACAGTGTTCACACCCTTCACCTCGAACAGAACCTTTTGATTATTTTTAGAAGCTGTTTTATGTTAGTTAGATAGAGAGTATAGGTAGTAGAGACAGAGGAAGCATTAAATCAAATATGTATAATTCATTGTATCAATCACATATTAATCAAGGCGATACAGAATACAATAATTAATAGTTGATACTTTTAGACCGGGGTCGGGATTCGGTTAAGCATTGTATTTAAACGGGCGATAAAATTGTGCGAAACTTGTCGGCCCGGCCCTTAGATTCAAATTTTTGAATTTTTATCAAATAATCATTTATTCTGAAGTCGGCTGAATTATTACAATAGTTTAGAAAATTAAAACTCATTCGAACAAGTGATTTGCCGAAACAGATAATTTAACATTCTCGTCCAGTTTGTTTGAATTTAAATAGTGCGTGTGTCTGATTTGCATTTGTTTAAATTTTGGATAAAAATGTGGTCAACATAAACGATGAGAGGATTCATTAACATGTAACAGGTTTACTTGAGCTTTCATGACAGTATAATCAAACAACCGATTTGTGGTATTTAGAATATAGATTCTACTAGGTATAATGTTGACTGTACATGACGAGCACAAGTGATTAAAGCTTTAAACTTTATTAAAACATGTTAATTTATATAGATATAGTTACCGACGTCCCGACGTATAAAATCGTTAAATGTTGAAAAAACTATTTACTTTTATGTTCGAACCTTTATTAGCTTCAATACAAGAGTTTTGGTATGTAAATAATTAAAACAAATAAAAATGTAACAATTAACAAAACATTACATTTATGTAAATAATTTGCAGCTTTTACGATAATAAATCATTAATCAACCTTTTGTCAAAATAATTGATCAGCTCTTGTTAGAATATTCAATTAAATGGTCAAGTTCGAAGACCCATGCATATCGATGTACTCAATTGTCCTTTAATGCGATTGATACAATCATATCAATTTATATACTTACATAGTTAGTAAGACCTCCTCTATCACTAATGTAATATAATGCGTTTGGACAAATTTTTATTAAATTGGATGACTAACGCTGATATATTAACCTATCGAAATGAAGATCAAATAGATGTGGCTTTATATATGTTTTCTTAATTTATTAATAGTCGGTTTGTACTTACAATTATAAAATTTTATTTAAGACTACCAGGAAATAATTTATTTAATTGAAATTAAAGTAGGCTTGGGCTCAGGCCTACCCTGATTTATGTACCTGTTGATACTTTACTTGAGAAATTAGCTCGATTAATATTAAAGAGTGGTAGGAATGGGTCATTCATATAAATCTGAATTTGAAGGGATAATTTCTTTATCCCCTTTTAAATTTAACTTTCCAAGTTCTAATGCTTAAAAAGGAAAAATGTAAACATCACGTACATCAGAACAATAACATCCCTTGCAAGTTACATTAAATTTTTTTAAAAATTTTCTAATACTGTGTTTAATGCTTATACTCTTACCTTAAAAAGGTTGGTGTTTTAACCTAGCGATTCCAGTGGTTCTAAATATTTTTTAAAATAACCATTTTGATGTTCAATACCTATTCTCGTTTTTCTCTCCGTAGCTTTGTCAAAGTCTTCCTTCTAGATCAGGTTCTCTATTAATTATCTACCGCTTTCATTTATAAAACTTTTGCGTCAGACCATCGTTTGTTTTGCTACAAAGTCAGAAAGAGCGTACTTTTCTGTTGAATCGATTTCTAGGCTAGTTGAGATAAATCTACTTATAGATCTGTTAATAATCATTTTTCAAAAAACATTATGAAATCAAATTTGTTTCTCTGTTAATTATCTACAACTTTCATTTATAAAATTTTTGTGTCAGACCTTCATTTGTTTTACTACAAAATCGGAAAAGAGCGTGCTCTTCTGTAGAATCGATTTCTAGACTAGCGGAGGTAAACCTACTTATAGATCAGTTAATAATCATTTTACAAAAAAATATTATCAAATAAAATTTGTTTCTCTATTAATTATCTACAACTTTCATTTATAAAATTTTTGTGTCAGACCTTCATTTGTTTTACTACAAAGTCGGAAAAGAGCGTCCTCTTTTGTAGAATGGATTTCTAGACTAGGGGAGATAAACTTACTTGTAGATCACTTAATAATCATTTTACAAAAAACGTTATTAAATTAAACTTGTTTCCTTATTGAATATCCTACTTTCATTTATAAAATTTTTGTGTCAGACCTTCATTTGTTTTGCCATAAAGTCAGAAAAGAGCGTGCTCTTCTGTAGAATCGATTTCTAGACTAGCGGAGATAAACCTACTTGTAGATCAGTTAATAATCATTTTACAAAAAACGTTATTAAATTAAATTTGTTTCCTTATTGAATATACAACTTTCATTTATAAAATGTTTGTGTCAGACCTTCATTTGTCTTGCCATAAAGTCAGAAAAGAGCGTGCTCTTATGTAGAATCGATTTCTAGACTAGTCGAGATAAACATACTTGTAGATCAATTGATAATCATTTTACAAGAAACATTATTAAATAAAATTTGTTTCTCTATTAATTATCTACAACTTTCTTTAATGATATTTTTGTGTCAGACCTTCATTTTTATGTTTTTCCAGTTTCGTAATTTAATGCTCCAGTTTAGCGATTTTCACGAGATGCCTGGCTATTATTGACAATATGTTTTTCATTGTAACCAGGTGTTATTTTTATTTAGTTTTTATATTTTATTATCGACCCCCTCCTCTTTAGGACGAGAACACAAGGTCTTTTATTTTTGTTTTCGTTAATCGTCAAATTGATTCTTCTGAACTTTTGTTCAAATCTCGTTTAGACCCAAATGTTGGCAAGCAATGGATGCAAACATTAAACATATTTAAGTATAAAAAGGCATACATCAAGTTGGCTAATGTAAAATTGTTTTGTATTTTTGTTACTCGAATATTATTTATTCAGTTCTTCTCCATTTTAAGGCATTTTTTGAAAATTTAAATTAAGCAAAGTTTAAAATATTCTTCCTACACTTACTGTTCATGTGAAATAATTAATATTTGATTCGAATTGATATCTTTTGGTATAGAGTTATGTTCATTGGCGCTAATAATTTATAATTATAGCGTAATTGTAAATTAAACACTACAAAGCGTGCTTGTTTCAGGAGTAGTACAGAGTTTATAATTAGACTTATAGTATTTAGATCTAATGACAATGTTTAAAAAACAAAGTAGGTCAGTGTCATTTATTACAAAACGCCAATCAAAGCACTTGATTTATAAAAAATTATATTTACAAAATAAATTTAAAATTTGTCTACAATAATAATTTGAAAAATAAAAACACACTATATCCTTTTTGTATACGTGTTTTCATGTTTAAGTGTAAATAGTAAGCGGTGGAAAGTCATTTATGAATTTTTTACATCCGAGCTGACTTTTCAACCCCACACTGTGTTTTTGGTTAAATAAACAGAAAGATAAATGCAAAAATTTGAGTCGTCTTTATGTAAAGGATTATAAACAGAATGAACTTGTTTATCTCAAATTTGAGTTTTTGATTAAGTTTTAAACAAATTATGAATCTTGGACTTTTTTTAAAAAAAAGGTACTTGTAAAACTTTACAAACGAGCCCTACTTTTTTAAATAATTTTCGTGCTAAAATAGAAGAAAATAAAATTTTCAGCTATGATGAATAATAAGTTGGGTAGAAAATTGTTGACTTGTTTTAAGTTTCTGTTTTGGGTTTTATTTTAGAAAAATGTATTATATTAGGGATGAAATTGAATCAAATAGTAAATGTTATTTGGAAGAATTCTCATTCGGTTCAATATATGTTGTAGCAAACATAGTTACTAAAACCTAATTTTCTACTTATTTTCTGTGATTCTGAAACATACGCTTCGGAATTTTAAGCCTATTCACGTTTACATGAAATGTTCTTATAAAAAGACCCATTTGGAAAATGCTTTTTTTTTGTTCTAACATTTCGTTACTGTATGTAGATGAGACTATTTCATCTATTATAAATTTTTTCAGTACCCTTCGAAATGACACTTTGGGTGTTTGGTTCATGCCAAAGAATTTCTTACTTTGAAGTAGCGATCTTATTTTAATAGTAATGCGATAGTTTAAGTAAGACCTAAAGGTAAATTAATCGACTCAATTTGTAGTTTATTTTAGTTTGCGATTAAATAATATACCTTCAATTCTAAAAGTGTGTTCACATTATGGTAGTTGGAGTATAAATCTGTCATCAGTCAGCAATCAACCTTTCTGATACGTTGCCAACACGTTGCAAGTTAAAACTTAGAAGTAACCATTCTAATTCAATCTCAATAATAAAAGAATTAAGTGATTGTTGAAAACGACTATTGGAAATAAATATTATTGATCATTTTTATTAATAATATTTATTCGTGTTACTTCTACCATCCATTTGAAACTTTATGATCACTCCTTACATAATAAATTTTAAAATGTAGGAAATAGCAACTGTTGATCTTAAAATAAATACAAGTTTTAAACAAAGCCAACTGATTATTTGGTCAGTTCAAATAAATAAATTATTTCGCAATGAAAAAATTTAAATTAAATAAGCAGCTGTTATCATTTAAAAATTATTAGTTCGTAAGGTTCTTCAAGGTATTGCTCTATTAATTGAGGAAACTATAACAGTTAGAAAACTTTATTGTAGTAGCTTTCATTCCTGCTTAGTGCTCAGCAACTATAACTAAAAATATATTCTTTTTGGTTATTACTGTTCTTCCAAAAACACCTTTGGTACAATGGACTTGCTATGACCAAGAATCATATATTATAAAACTCTCCCATCTATAGGACCAAATGAGACGCTAGAAACCCTAAAATAATTGAATAAGATGTTGAAGTATGTGAGAATGTGAGAGCAGGCAGTCAAAATGAATGGACTTGTATTCTACACAAACGGCTTCAAAAACCCAACAGGTACAGGAGCTGGAATCATCGGAGACGGCAAATTAACGCAAGGGGTAACTTTAAGTCTCAGAGAGCACGTAACCGTCTTCCAAGCAGAAATTTACGTCATTTTAACATGTGCGTAAATGGTTTTAGATAGAGGCTATTCGTGGTATCTGACAGCCAAGCGGCCCTCTAAGCGCTGTCACGCCTCATGCCATGTCGGTCTGTCCAAAGAGGGCAGGAAAATAGGACCCACTTGACTAGAACCAGCCTTGGGCATTACTTAGAAAATGGCAAAGAGAAAATGCCATTAATGAAGTGGTATAATAAACATTGGACGGAAACTCCTGGACAGGGAAATTCTAAAATCCTACTGGAGAGACTTTCTGACGAAAGAACTCTCTCTCTATTCAGAATGAGCAGAGATGAACTACAACTAGCACCGGCAATTATAGCGGCCATTGTTAAGTTAAAAAGCACCTGTATATACGATGGGAATAGAAGAAGACCCACAGTGGATGTGCAAAGAAGGAGGAAACTCCAATTCATCTTCTGCTACACTGTCAGGCTTTCACCAGAAGTCGTGGAGCTGGAATCATTGGGGACGGCAACTTGAGAAAAGTTGCCTAAAAGCACCTAACCGTCTTCCACGCATAAATTTACGCCATCTTAACATGTGCACAAATGCTGTTAGATAGAGGCTATCACAACCAAAGAATCATCGTAGTATTTGACAGCCCAGAAGTCCTCAAAGCGCTGAACGCTTGTGAGGTCTGGGCTAGTAACGGACTGCATCCGCAGACTGAATGCGCTAGCGGGGGAAAATTTCGTCAACCTGTTATGGGAGCCAGCATATGTCTTGAAGGTCTGGTCAAATAGGACAGGAAAATAAGACCTTTTGGACTAGAACCAGCCTGTGGCATTCCTTAGGAAATAACAAACAGAACATGCCACTTATGAAGTGGTGTATTAAAGACTGGAGGGAAACTCCTGGACAGGGACGTTCTAAAGCCCTACTGGAGAAACTCTCTGACAAAAAAAAAACTCTCTCTCATTTCAGAATGAGCAGAGATGAATTACAACTGGCGACGGCAATAATAACGAGCCATTGCCAGCTGAAAAAGCACCTGTATACGATGGGATTAGAAGAAGACCCACTATGCAGTGGATGTGCAAAGGAGGAGGAAACTCCAATTCATCTTCTGCTACACTGTGAGGCTTTCAAAGAAGTCGTGGAGCTGGAATCATTGGGGACGGCAACTTGAGAAAAGTTGCCTAAAAGCACCTAACCGTCTTCCAAGCAGAAATTTACGCCATCTTAACATGTGCGCGAATGCTGTTAGATATAGGCTATCACAACCAAAGTATCTTTGTAGTATCTGATAGCCAAGTAGTCTTCAAAGCACTGAATGCCTGTGAGATGAAGTCCGGACTAGTAACGAACTGCATTCGCAAGACCGAATGCACTAGCGGGGAACAATTTCGTCAACCTGGTATGCTGCCCTCATAACTAAAAACGCCGTATCTAACAAAAATGCGAAAATGAGTTTTTTGCATCAATTTACTTAGGATACCTTAATCTTCATATTTACTAAGTAAAAATGCCGTATATTTAGCTAGAATTTGTAATATTTTGTAGTTACTTTGCCGTATCTGCATGAAAAGTACGTTCTTCATAAAGAAAAACGCCGAATATCTCAGAACTATAAAAATGCAGATACGGCGTTTTTAGTTATGAGGGCAGTATGGATACCAGCTTATGCCATGAGTGTCTGCCCAAAGAGGGCAGGAAAATAAGACCCATTGGACCAGAACGAGCCTTTGGCATTTCTTAGTAAATGACAAAGAGAAAATGCCACTAATGAAGTGGTATATTAAACACTGGAGGGCAACTCCTAGACAGGGAAATTCTAAAGCCCTACTGGAGAAACCATCTGACAAAAGAATTTTCTACTCGGAATGTGCAGAGATGAAGTACAACTGGTAACGGCAATAATAGCCGGCCATTGTCAGCTTAAAAGCACTTGTATATGATGGGACTAGAAGAAGACCCACTATGAGGAGGATGTGCAGAGGCGGGGAAAACTTCAATTCATCTTCTACTACACTGTGCTGAGGCTTTTACTAGAAGTCTTTACAGCATTCTGGGCAAAGAGAAGATACTCCAAAGAGAAGTGCCCAGCTTTCCAATTCTGGACTTGATCAAAAGCACAGAACTCTCAGAACCCTCTCAAAGGGGTGGGGTTGAAATCCGAGGAGCATAATAAATCCGAGAGGTCGCGATGCAAGGACCCACTAGGGACCATCCTCAGACCTACAATTAATAATGTGAGAGCAACAAAGAAAGGCTTACTTTAGTGCTCCAGCACGGTTCAATATTTTATTCACTTATGAACGGGATTTTTAGCTTTTAGAACTAGTGATGGACGAGAAATCGATTTTTTTCTCGTCTCGTCTCGTCTCGATTTCGAGACCAAACTGCGATTTATGATACGAGTTACTAAAGCATATATACGAGCACTAAAATAGCTTACCAGTTACCAGACGAAATTAACCTTTCTAGAGTCACATTTTAAATTCGAGACGAGAGTCGAGGCGAGACTCAAGTTTTAAAATACAAGACGAGACGAGCAATCGAGAAATTTTCGTCTCGTCCATCGCTATTTAGAACTTAGAGTCCTTTGAAGTTAGACGAGTAGACTTTTAACCTAAATACGTCAAAAACTTCATAAAGTGGTCTTGAATCTATCGTATGTTATTAATTATTGTACAGATCATAATTTTTAGCTTTTACAGTATTTTTTATGTACATTTTTTGCCAATAGTATAAAATTTATTGTAATCTTTTATAAAAACAAGTCGCTAGTGCAATTGTAAATACAAACATACAATAGATCAAAACTTTAGATATTGAGAAACTTACGGAATGACAATAATGTGACTATGTGCATCACGTGTTTTTGTTATTGTTCTGTCATTTATTTGCAGACACATAAACATTCCCTTGTAGACCGTCAGATAACTTTGCAGTTTTTGATCTTTTGCAGCAAAACCTTTTGTTATAAAGCGCCCTATTTTTTCCCAATAAGTTTTTTTTAAAGGAAAATATTGACAATATCTTATACAATTTTGTTTTAAAGTAATTCTTTTATTCAAACTTTTGAAACAATTTGAGCTCGTTCCCAAATCATCCAATCGTTGATTGGAAATTATCAATGCAGGATGCAGGAATAAATGCATTGAAAATGATATTTTCGTACAATATACCTAGCCCAGTTTCCACATCCATATAAGCATATAAACCCAAGAAAATTAGCAAACGGCAAAAAAATTACGTATTCAGATAGATTAAGACATGGCGAAAAAGATGCAAAAAAGTTTGCATTCAATATAGGTGCCGCTTCATGGAAAAAAATGGACTTCAAGAGGAAAAAATGTGTTTTTTTAAGAATATCTCGGAAAATATGCAATCTAGAGAAAAATGACTAGACCTCCATTTTATAGATGAAGCATTTTTACATAAAAAATGTCCTATAAAATTTTTCCGTTAGAGCAGTGGTTTTCCCAAAAAACAATTTCAAAAATATGTTGAAAAACAGGATTTTTAAATTTTCTTTTTGAAATTATAATTTTATCAATAAAATCGGGCAAGAACATTAAATTTTTTTAAATGTAAGTACAAATACATTACCTATGTACTCTCGGAGTGTTCGAGAAACGATGGTCTTTATTTATTCGCCTTCTATTTTTGATTGGTCTATTCGGGTTATGATTCTAATAAATGCTGCTTTGGTTTTGTATATTTATTTTGTATGAGCGTTCTTAGCGTAGCAATCTTTTGTTTTACCCTGACATTATTATCAGTATACAGTGATTCTTAATTGATCGGGTCTTCGATGTTAAGCCTGGCACAAAGTGAGACTTAAAATTTAACGATTAAAACGTAAGACTTAAAACTTTAACGTAAAATCATTATACAGTATGTCTGTAAATACACCTTATAGCACTTTTATTCAAGTTCCACCTGTTTATTAGTAATTTTTCTTGATCTTCTGGTGTACTTATTCGGTGTTTTGAGTGCATCTTCTGAGGAGAGCTTTCTAGTTAGTACTCTCTAAATACACAAATAGTATGCTAATTTTTGTCTCATAGAGAATAGTATTAAAACTGATTTCAACACTTTGTATCCTGTATATCTCTTTAGTAGTTTTAGTTCTAAAAAAACGAATCGAAGGGTGCCTACTGTCTATGTCGTCAAAGGAATGTAAGCTGCTAATTTGTGTTGCTTAAAAGTTAAAGAATACTATTACAATTTTCAAAACTCTGTATATTCCTTCAGGGATAAGTTTCTGGTACAGTCTCGTGCCTATCTTTTCGCCACCCCGGCATTACGTTATAACAATTTGTCGGTTCAACCATCAATAACACCCCCCCTACTTAAACTGAGGGGTAACTTTATTTTGCCAACAAGTATTTAATCAACAAACTGTGTTGGTATTATGATGCTTGCACCCACAAATCGTGCAAACGTATTGCCGGGGTGGCCAAAAGCTATGAACGAGACTGTACGTTATGGTTCCATAACATTCCATAACTTAACTTTATGATGGAAAGAAACATTGTTTGAAAACCAGTTTTTCGACATTTAGGAATATATATCTGTTGGTGAAGCGATAACTATCTTTCGAGAAACTGAGAATAAGAGTCGCGTTTCTGAAAATCCAATTTTAGTGGGTACCCACTTTTTTAAAAGAATGTAAAATGCTAGCTAGTGTCTTTTAAAAACTAATATTAAAATTTTTACCACTGCAAGCTCTTTAGGAGTAACATTTCAAAAAATACCTTCTTAGTAGGTTCTTATATAGTCAAAAAATATGGAAAGCTAAATTGTGTTGCTTAATGAATACTATTAAAATTTGCAACATCCTGTATAGCCCTTTCGAAAAATGAAGTAGGGATTTTAAAAGAATCATGATTTGTAACCCTAAAAAAATGCATGTTTCGACTAATATTTATCGCAGATTTCTTCATCCTCGCGGGTCTTTAATTTTAACCAACTATTTCAGAACCACCCTGTACATACAACTGTGTTGGTTTATGAAATTATCTCTTTTAGGGGCATTACACAATTACACATCTCTAAAAGGCATAATAAGGTGTTTTTGAAGATAGTTTCGTGAGACTAATTTTCAAGTTTAAATATTTCCATCAATTTACCTAAATTCAACAGCCGCTTCTATAGTTCCAGTAAATCTGAGAAAGTTCTAGCTTCACAGATTTAAAGTATAAGTTATTATCTTTCATTTCCAGAAAGGGATGTTATAAAATGTACAGTGCTTCAAATTTATGAAGGATTTGCTTAAAAAATTGCCACTTTTGTTACTTCTAAACTATAAACAATAGATACAGAAAACTTGAAATTGTAAGTTAATTTTCATTAGTGGATCACAAAGCAGACATATTTTCCTTTACAATTACTATGCAATTTTTTTAAATCCGTTTAATATTAAAGATTTTGGAGCTCTTTTAAAGTACAAATTTTGAAAAAATTTTAATTTACAAAAAATGAAGAAATATTAAATCCTTCTACTTTTATACAATAATATATAATCAATTTTTCATGATGTAACTTTGAAATGTAATTCTTATTGAACGATTTGCTTCACCGAATAATTTTTTTAAATAATGGTTTCAACAAGATAACATTAATTCTTTAAAGAACGGCACACAAATAATTTCATTTGTTGTTTAAAACTACAAGATGTTACAGAAGTAAACAAAAATACATGGAAATGAAAGTTGAAACCTTTAGGTTTACATTCATTTATATTTTTTAATTTTATCATTGCTCATTTTGGATTAAAACAGTTTTTTCTCCATCAACTTGCACTTATTTTGCAATATTTTAGCTCGCCTGCTTAACAATATTTTTGAAAACATGGCATTTTTATAACACATTTTTCGGGAAAACCACTGCTCTAACGGAAAAATTTTATAGGACATTTTTTATGTAAAAATGCTTCATCTATAAAATGAAGGTCTAGTCATTTTTCTCTAGATTACATATTTTCAGAGATATTCTTAAAAAAACACATTTTTTCCTCTTGAAGTCCATTTTTTTCCATGAAGCGGCACCTATATTGAATGCAAACTTTTTTGCATCTTTTTCGCCATGTCTTAATCTATCTGAATACGTAATTTTTTTGCCGTTTGCTAATTTTCTTGGGTTGAAACCTTTGGAAACTGGGCTAACCGTTTTAACTAGTAAATTACGTATACCTACACGAGAATTGATCAAAAAATAAAATATAAAAAATTAGAAAATGTTTGTTTTTGATACGTTTCATGAATTATTTATAATTTTCGAATTTGATTTCCGATCCACAACTCGTAACAAATTTATTTGTATTGTATATAAGTTAACCTAATTTTGCTGAAAAGCAAATTAATTACAATTATTCGTATTGCTAGGCTTGTTTGCTGCCTTAAGGATTTCCTATTTCTAAATGAAATGCTCACTAAACAAATCTCCGATAGCAAATCTCGGTATGCGGAGTGCATTAACCTGCTTGTATTTTTTCCTGTAAGATTTTCTTACTCAAAGACGTACCATGTTTATTATCATCAAGGTATATTATATGCGTGTATTGAGGATGCGTTGACCTAGATGTTAAGAAGAACACATTGCATTAATAGTTTAACGAAAAAATAAATACACATTACGTAAACTTCTATTTACAATCTTTTAAGACTTTACTAAATACTTTGTACGGTACGAAGAGTCGCTAAACATCAAAAGCAAGTATCGTAAATTATATTTGTAAATATAATTTCGACCAACAGCTGGAATAAACCGTAAAATTTACTAATTTTGAAAAATTTTCTTGCTGATGTGATGGGAAATTTTAGCTTAAGTTGTTGAAAACACGCAAACGTAATAAACTGTAGCATTATAGTTCTTTTGTCGATTTATCTTTAAATATCCACAAGATTAATGTACTTTAAAAATTAAAATCTTATTGACGAATAGATTAAACTTTTTTGGGTCTATTTAATACGGTTTTGAGGCTCAACAAACAATCTTGATTGCTTTGGTAAATTTTCAGCTCGGGAATTACATTTTCGATTTGTTTCGATTTCCACTATAGGTAAATTTATAGTTTACAAGCTGGAATAGTCTTTTTTATAAACTTTTGTGAGTGATGCATGTATTTTTTCTGTATTGTCTCAAGGTTTTGTTCAGATTGTGCATTTCTCGTGACTGGAATAGAGTGCAGTTGAAATAGCGTATTGTTTATTATTGAACGAAAGAGAAATACAAAAGTGTGTAGATTTAAACCATTTTATTGTTCATGTGCTAATATTAAACGATTTGAACTAATTTTCCAGTGAAAATGGATTTTTTGTTTCTCTACCATCAGTTCAGATATCCCTTAACAGACCAAACATTCTTCTGGTTGTTCGTTGGTCCGATTTCTTTTCCATCTGCCTGTGTACCTGCTGCTCGCTTGTCTGAGCCTCCTCCCGTCTACTTCGTTGCCGAACTCACTTTTTCTTTGCCTATGTATGCCTGATTGTCAGTCAGTAATTAACCTGTCTCCATATCTGTAAGTGTCACTCTTTTGCTCTTGACATTTCCCTGCCAAGAATTTTTCTGATGGTTGTTCGTTTGTCGGATCATTTCTCCATCTGCTTGTGTGTCCCCTGTGCGTTTGGCTGAGCCTCCTTTCTTCTCCATGACTGACCGTTCTACTGTTTCTCCGTCTATGTCTACCTAATTGTCAGTCAGTAATTAACTTGTCTGCATATCTGTAAGTGTCACTCTTTTGCTCTTGACATTTATCTGCCAAGTATTCGTCGTCTGATGATTGTTCATTTGTCGGATCATTTTTCCATCTGCTTGTGTGCCTGCAGATCATTTTTCCATCTACTTGTGTACCTGGTGTTTGCTTGGCTGAGCCTCCTTCCTTCTACTTGATAGACCGTCCTACTGTTTCTCTGCCTATGTTTGCCTAATTGTCAGTCAGTAATTAACTTGTCTGCATATCTATAAGTGTCACTCTTTTGCTCTTGACATTTATCTGCCAAGCATTGGTCTAATGATTGTTCATTTGTTGGATCATTTTTCCACCTGCCTGTGTACCTGGTGTTCGCTTGGCTGAGCCTCCTTCCTTCTACATGATTGACCGTTCTACTATTTCTCTGCCTGACTGTCAGTCAGTAATTAACCTGCCTATATATGTGTGAGTTTGACTTCTTTTACTCTTGACATTTCCCTGCCAAGCATTTGTCTGATGGTTGTTCGTTTGTCGGATCATTTCTCCATCTGCTTGTGTGTCCCCTGTGCGCTTGGCTGAGCCTCCTTCCTTCTCCATGACTGACCGTTCTACTGTTTCTCCGCCTATGTCTGCCTGATTGTCAGTCAGTAATTAACTTGTCTGCATATCTATAAGTGTCACTCTTTTGCTCTTGACATTTATCTGCCAAGCATTGGTCTAATGATTGTTCATTTGTTGGATCATTTTTCCACCTGCCTGTGTACCTGGTGTTCGCTTGGCTGAGCCTCCTTCCTTCTACATGATTGACCGTTCTACTATTTCTCTGCCTGACTGTCAGTCAGTAATTAACCTGCCTATATATGTGTGAGTTTGACTTCTTTTACTCTTGACATTTCCCTGCCAAGCATTTGTCTGATGGTTGTTCGTTTGTCGGATCATTTCTCCATCTGCTTGTGTGTCCCCTGTGCGCTTGGCTGAGCCTCCTTCCTTCTCCATGACTGACCGTTCTACTGTTTCTCCGCCTATGTCTGCCTGATTGTCAGTCAGTAATTAACTTGTCTGCATATCTGTAAGTGTCACTCTTTTGCTCTTGACATTTATCTGCCAAGCATTGGTCTAATGATTGTTCATTTGTTGGATCATTTTTCCATCTGCCTGTGTACCTGGTGTTCGCTTGGCTGAGCCTCCTTCCTTCTACATGTTTGACCGTTCTACTGTTTCTCTGCCTGACTGTCAGTCAGTAATTAACCTGCCTATATATGTGTGAGTTTGACTTCTTTTACTCTTGACATTTCCCTGCCAAGCATTTGTCTGATGGTTGTTCGTTTGTCGGATCATTTCTCCATCTGCTTGTGTGTCCCCTGTGCCTGACTCTCAGTCAGTAATTAATCTGCCTGGATATTTGTGGTTGTCACTTCTTTTGCTCTTTCGACTAATCTACCAAGCATTCGTCTGGTTATTCATGTGTTTGATCATCTTTCCATCTGCCCGCTTGTCTGAATCTCCTTCCGTCTACTTGATGGGCTATCTTACCGCTTTTATGCTTATATCTGCACGTCTGACTACCAGTTAATAATCAGCCTATCTGGATATCTGCAAACAGTCGAACAGTTGATTGCAAAATTATTACAGACATCTCTTTCGTCGGTCGTCTTAAAATTTTCTATTTAAGCAATCATTGTTAAAACAACGCTAATTTGTGCTATCAAATTCAATTTAAATTATAGACTTATTGCTGGCCATCTCACATCAAATATTTCATAATTACTGCACGACTTCTGACATTATCTCATTAGGAAGTTAATTTTATTATTTAAATGAAAAAGTTATAGGTATTGAGACACGAGCTTTTTGTTTCGCTCTAACGCATTCTAGAAAATGGAATTCTAAAAAATCCATTATTTAAGAAATGCTCGAAACAAAAATTAGGTTTACTCTTGTATTCACAAAGACTTCGTGTTTTGTGGGAAACATAGAAAAAAAGGCAATATAACCTGTAAGACAAATCGTATATACACTTGTGGGCAGCCGATCTCAGGATCTGTTCAAAGGTCGAGTGGACACGCGGTGGTTTACAGTAATTGAGTTTGTCGCCTCTCGCATCTGTCATTCCCCCAGGACGTGGTTCTGGAGATCCTGTAATGTCGACGCTACCCAACAAGTCTACTTGCGTTTTCTTATATCTCCTATTTGGTGTTAAAGAAAAAAAAAGATTTATAAAAAAATCGTTATTTGCAATAACGTCTTTGTTTAAGATTTGAAAATGTTTAATTGTTGCTTTTAGTTGATAAATTTGTCTTTTTGACACCGATTAGTTGTCAGAAACAGATTTATGAATCTAAAGAAATGAATCATTAGTGCGGTAGCCTGCAGCTTTTCTCCTTTAGTTTCCGCAAAACAGAGTTGTTTCCTGACTTTTCCTGACCTCACTTCCTTTTCGCAATTTTGAAGCGACTACGAAACCGATGTTAAGAACAAATTATTGTTGAAATAGCGATGTTAGTTTACAGCTTTTTTGTGAAACAGGAAAAAACTTTATTAAAAGTCATTTTATTTACATTTTGTTATTCGCTCTTCTCAAACTTATAATTTATAAGTAGATTTTTATTTTATTTTCTATTGTTGCGAAATTTTTTACTTTTTCCCTGTTTCTGCGGCTGATTGTTTAGGTAAACAAAGGTAATATTGATACATTTTTAACCCATTTTGAAAGTTAATTAGAACAGATTTTATATGGCATAGTCGTTTTGCATTACATTTTTTAATGGTTGATTAATTCTTTCACACATCAATCACCATTAAAGTAAATTTGAAATAATTAATATTCAAAGTTATTACCCGACACACATGAAGCCGCTCGACTTTGAAAAAATATTTATTACATTAAGTTGCTTATTTTCTGCAATTTCCTATGAACAATTAACTTTTTAATTAATTAATATTGATAGAAAATTTGATCACATTGCGGTATATAAATTATAGTAATTTAAGTATAAAAAACGGTAAGGGCAGTTTACTGGTCAAAGACAAAATGTTTGGGGACTAAGCGAAGCGCAGTCCCCAATTTTGTCTGAGACCAGTAAACCCTTAACGTTTGTGATGCTTACAACGTTTTTTGCACGATAGAAACTTTTCCTTAATCATAAAAATGAAAATGTCAAAAATTATGTTTTAATTTTTGTGCAACATAATTTTTTAGATGGCTTTATAAAAATATTTGAAGGTGTTACCATAGTGTTATTTACTAACAAATTGTCTCCGCTTTTTGAAGTAAAAAATTCTAATATTTTGCTGCATAAAAACGAAAAAAAATGAGTGATTTAAAAAGTGTGAAACTTTTCCTTAATCATAAAAATGAAAATGTCAAAAATTATGTTTTAATTTTTGTGCAACATAATTTTTTAGATGGCTTTATAAAAATATTTGAAGGTGTTACCATAGTGTTATTTACTAACAAATTGTCTCCGCTTTTTGAAGTAAAAAATTCTAATATTTTGCTGCATAAAAACGAAAAAAAATGAGTGATTTAAAAAGTGTGGACAGTGAAATAGAAGAAGCTTGGAATATTGGTTGCTCCTCTATTGTTCCTGAAAAGTCGAGAATTCGTTATGAGAATGTATACAAAATCTTTAAAAGCTGGTGTGAGGATAAAAATCTACAAATTAACGAAAAAATTTTGCTGGCTTATTTTGTACGACGAAATGAAAAGTTGAAGTCACCTGGAAGTCTTTGGGCTGAATATTCGATGCTCAAAAGTACAATTTTTCTAAATGATGGAATTGATATATCCAAGTTCACAACCTTGATAGCATTCCTTAAAAGGAAAAATGTTGGACACAAGCCAAAAAAATCGGACATTTTCACTAAGGAAGGTATGACGAACTTTTTGAAAGAAGCTCCGGATGATGAATTTTTAACTCTTAAGGTATTTTTACATTTATCTATATTATTGTGATTTATAAGATAAGAATTTTTGTTTTCATTTTTAGGTGGGAATGATATTAGGTATATCAGGCGCGTGTAGGAGAGAAGAATTGTATAATATGTGCGTGCAAGACATAGAAGATCGAGAATCATTTTTGATCGTGAAAATTCCCAACACGAAGACCAACATCCAGCGAACATTTACGGTAATTGACAAAGATAATGATATTAACTACCTGGAAATATGTAGAAAATACTTCAGGCTACGCCCACAAAATGCAAAGAGTCAGCACTTATTTTTGAAATATCATAAGGGGAAGTGTAGCAATCAAGTAATAGGCAAAGGGATTATTGGAAGTTGGCCGTCAAAAATCGCAAATTTTCTAAAATTACAACACTCCAATACTTACACCGGTCATTCCTTTAGGCGCACTTCGGCGACCTTTTTAGCGAATAAAGGAGTAGACGTATTAGGACTGAAGAGGCATGGTGGGTGGAGATCGTCCACCGTAGCAGAGAGTTACGTTGAAGATTCGCTTGAAAACAAAATTGACTTTGCTAAAAAAATTTTAAATACAGAACAAGGTAGCGCCGAGGTGAGACAAACGTTGAATTCAGTAGCAGTTTCTCTAAATCCAAGTGCCGCACAAAGTAGCGTTATTACTTTTAGTAGTTGTAGTAATTGTACGTTCAATTTCAATGTGAAATAGTAGCCGGGACTAGTCTGTTATGTTATCCCATAACAGAAAAATCAGGATTATCGTATTCAGGCCCATCTTTTGGGAATTAGTTATTTGAGAGCCAGTGCTTTGAGCAGCCAATCAGATTTTCGTGTTCGCTAGCACTCAAATAACTTACTCCCAAAAGATGGGCCTGAATATGATCACCCTGATTTTTCTGTTTTTGGTTCGAAGTCTTATTTATTATTATTTAATGTTTTTTGAATTATATCGTTTTTAAATGACTATTTTTTATTTTTTTTACTTACCGTTCTAGAACGGTAAGTAAATTACTTACTGTTTTGTTTATATGAGTTACCAGTAAAACATACTTACCGATCTGCCAACAAACGCGGTAACTAAGTGATATCGTTCTATCGTGCAAAAAAGCTTTAAATTGAAACTGTAAGTGGATATTATAAATAATAATAATCTGTTCAATATTTTACTAAATTAGGTGTTAAATTATTAAAATTCACATTTCTGATCGGCTTATACCAATAAAATTTCTGATTAATTGACATCTTAAAACAAGATAAGCTAACATCATCTTGAATTATGTTACAGTAGGATTATAAACAAGTTTTTTTCGGCCAAACTATAATTGGTAAAATTTGTATTGAAATTTTGACGGATTCAGAAGCGACTTGATTTCGTATATGTGATGTATAGGAAATACTACGTACAACGTCAGAAGTGGGATAGTTCTTTTGGAGTTCGCTTTCCATACTTTTGGCATCCTAGTTTGCTTGTAATTGTCCTTAAGAAGCATTAGTTTTGAAATTTAATTGAATGCAATTTTTTCTAACATAAAAAGATCAATTTTTAGACGATAGGATCTTTTGGGATGTAGAAACCTACCAGAATTTTTTCTAAGACAAAATTCTTGAATTATAAGAGTGGACGGTTCACATTCACATGCCGTACCTATTGTTCTACCTCCATATAGTAAATATTCCTGTCTATCTAGGTATTCCTGGATCAATTCCAACCTTTGGATGAACTCAATGATACGTGCCAGAAGAGTGACGAATTTTTGAATACAGATCTGATTGATCAGTGTTCCAGAACTGTTGCTCATTGATGGACAATCTTTTGAACTTACCATACTTAGTAGGGTCCAGTTGATGTCTTTACTCTTAACATGTATTCTTCCATGAATTGCTCGATTCCATTTCATACGAGCAGTGCTGGTTATGAGTTGACATCAACTTCAAGACTTTTATTTGCCTCCCCATTCTTCAAAAACCCCCCTTCTCATGCGTCTGAAAATATTAATTTGGATTTAGAAAATTATTCGACATTAATCGAGATATTTTATTAAAACGATGGCCCTTCCTTCTTCCTTGTAGACTAATAATGAATTATTTGTGCACTTAGTTGTACCTATTACAATTTTAATATCTTTTAAGTTATTTTTGTATTGATGCAATCAATTTTGTGTATTGAATCGTGCAGATAATTGTTAAAAATTTAATAAATGCACCAAGAAGAATGCCTCTACTTTAAATTTACGAGAATTGTTGGTAATTTTATTGCGAATTCGTGCTCTTTAATAAAAATAAACTTCAGGAAAATATCTTGTGACGTGGTGACTACACCGCTAACGAAATAAACTAACTTTTGACATTCAAGTTTTAAACTTAAAATTCTTTAATTTTACGAAATTTTTCAAAATTAATTAATCAAGTGATGGCTTTAATTGAAAATCTTCTTAATATTCATTATTTTAAACCAGGATATGTTTCAGTGGACGTATTTTGTAATATTGTAATTTAAAAAGCATTAAATTTAATAGACACTTTTTAAGTAGTCCGATTTAGACGAAGTTTTGACATTGAAGACGTCTAGGATGGAGTATAAATTAATTGAAATTTTTAGACTTAAATATTAAAATATGGATCAAAATTATTAATTTTTTTGAAAGACTCATTAATAATTGCTTAGCATAACTTGTCAAGTAGCTAAAAGTGGCATTATAATGTTATGCTATCTCGTCTGCTTCCAATCAGATGTGTTCCATCACTTTTTTACTTAAATAAATAATCGATTGATGTTTATTTTTAAAATTTATTTTTCGTATATTTTACTTACTTCTCAACTTCAAATAGGCGACATATTTTAATTGACCTAATAAAAATATACAAATTGTCGGTAATTGGTACTTTATGAAGACCAAAGCTTAATGTAAATAAAGTAAAATTATCGCACATAGGAATATATTAATATGTTAAGACTCAATTAGTCGAATTGGTCCCCATTATTCATTCGTTTTAATTCTAAGAAATAATACTTTTTTCATAAGAGAAAATTGTGCCACTTTACATACGGAAACATTTTGATTCTGGAGCAAATTCCATAAGATTTAACAATTAGATTTTTTTCCTTAAATATTTTCCATGACATGCTGAAACGAGAGAGCGAGAGAGGTGAAGAAAGAAAACATATTCACAAACAAACTGCTATATTTTTCGGACCATAGAATTGGGGTGCGTCTTATGGTCTGAAGGTATATGTCATACCGTGTCAATCTTGGAGTTCTGGATGCGAACAAAACGCTGCATGTTCCGAGATAGTACCACAGCAGCTTAGGTTAGGTCGAGTTGGGTTGGGTTAGGTTAGGTCTCACATTTGTGAATACTTTTATTTAATAATCTTTTTATATAAATCTGAGGTTAGTCTTATAATCCGAAAAATACGTTATAAAGACACATCAGATAAACTTAGACGACTAGATATAACACGAGTTATTGGTCATATAGAGACAGATACAGATACGTGCACAAAAACGAGACATGAGAAATACATTTTATGGCTGTAAATTATACAAGTGGAAGCTTCTGCTTTGTTTTGAATTCCTGAAAAAAATTTGTTGTTCGTACGTACTGATAGTGGGTGTGGGTGGTATCGTAATAAATTTGTATTTGGATTTATATTTTTATATCATTAAAATAATAGAGTTATTCATACGTATTGTTTTGAAATCAAGAAATGAAAACAACCCTTGCAAATAAAGCTCTTGTTTTGTTAATAATTTCACTTTATGATTTTGAAAAGAAAATTTTTCTTTAGTTAACTTTAAGCTGTATATTTTTTGAACTTTGAAGTGGATTTTATTATTTTATTATACTAAAACTGAAAATTTCATAAATATTAGTTATGGCGATTTGTCTTCAGGAAAACAGTTAGTAACTGGAGGGAATTCGTGCTTGATAGTAAGCCATTATGCTAATGAGCGTTGATGATCTGTATCGGGGCGTATCGTACCACGAGCTTTACAAAACAGTTGTCTCCGATTTTTAACAACTTGCTTGTGTATATGGTAAAACGGGATATTTATCATTTTTTACTGTCATCATTAAATAGTAGCAAAGAGTAAAAAGTATATTTGCTAGACTAATATTTGCATAAAAAATGTAAACTGCAGTTTGTATTTACAAGAGTACGTTGATCTTTTTAATTTTCTACACGAATAATCGATGTAAAATTAAATTTCTAACTTCATTTTTATACCCATTATAATATTACAAAATAATCGATTGCCCTATGTAGTAGAGAAAATAAAGTTTTAGTCGGTGGTTTCAGCAAATGCATGAATCTTGAGGTAACGTTCCTGTTTTCACTTCTGTATGTTGTAGGTGCTCAAGTTTATTGGCGTTTGTTGTTCATTTCTTGTTTTGTGAAATGCAATATTGTTGTAATAGTTTACGTAAAACGGAAATGCATTTCTGTATGTTTCCTTGAATTTTCAAGTTCAGTAAAATCACATCTTTATATTTAGTGAACTGGAAATGCAAAGTCATCGTGTGACCACTTCACCGCTAGTTTTTGATGGAAGTAGTTTTAAATAATATTTAAATACTTTTGGCACAGTAAAAACATATGCATAAAGTGATGTATAAATATCTCCATCTCAATAGTCGTTTTTCTGAACACAAAACTGGGGAGCTTTGTAGTTGAAGTTGGGAAAATTTTGTTTTAATACGTTCTATGGAAGAAAAAGCGAATTCTAAATAAATAATCACGTTGGACAGTCCATCCCAACTTTAAATCCAGAAGTGTTTCACCTAAAACCCGAAGGTTCTTTTGTTTATGTAAGGGCTAGAGATGGCTATTCGGGGAACGTTAACGGCTTAGATGCCGAGTTATTTACTGTGTTGCGATCGACCAGCATCTCTGTCGCTGACCTTCCCTGAATGGGCTCATTGTTATGATTTTTAAGAGTTATTATTTTTAAACCCATCATAGTAGCCTTCTATGAGGGATGATTCGGAATGTATGACATAAATGACATCGTCAGTCCGTTTGGGGATTAGGTACCCCGTCGATGTAAAATTGTGGTCAGGTGATGTTTTTTAGATTCCTCGGCCTACTGATACATAAATCCAGACTTTAAGTAGGGTAAATTTTGAGTCCTGTTTAATCAAAGAACACCTATCAGCGTTTAAATCATGATCCTATACCTATCAGCGATGTGCTATCTAACTTTAAATTACTTGTCCTCTACCCTTCTCCTACCGATTGCTAAAAGTTGGTAGAGAGTTTAACAGGACAGAACAGAACAGGTTGAAAAGCAAGGGCCACAGCGGATCACCTTCTGCTGCACCCCTCCACAGATCGGAACGATACACGTGGTAGACTTACTGATGGGAGGTTTATACGAGTAAAAATATAGTCGTATGAGCCTTATAACGGTCGAGAACGGGGGCGACAGAAAAACTACCGAGGGTTTGGGAGATGAAATTATGACCCACAGAGTCGCAGACTTTCGAAAAGTATGTTGTCTATTGCGATTATATTGTATGGTTTGGACTGTTTTCTACGGTCCCATTTGATGCTGGAGATAATCAAGTTGTTTACTATATGCATCCATTGATAGAACTAAACTCGCGCTGAAGAGTGGAGAGTTAAGTAAAAAGATTAGCTCGTCTAGGAACAGGTTGAAAAGCAAGGGCTACAGCGGATCACCTTGTGTTGCACGCCTAGACAGATCGGAACGATACACGTGGTAGACTGACTGGGAGATTTATACGAGTGAAAGTATGGTTCTATGAGCCTTAGATATAACGGTTGAGAACGAGGTCGACAGAAAACCCCTCGAGGATTTGGGAGATAGCATTATGATTCACAAAGTCGAAAACTTTCGAAAAGTATGTTGTGTATTCTGATGATATGGTATGATTTGGAGTGTTTTCTACGGTCCGATATGATGCTGGGGATTATCAAGTTATTAACTATGCATCCATTGATGGACCTAAACTCGCGCTGAGAAGTGGAGAGCTTAGCCACTCAGCTAGGGACGAATATATGATTTTATTTAAGAGACAGACAAGATGGTAGAGCCTGCTGTGACGAATCTGTAGTGGGGTGATTTTAAATGTATGACATCAGCGATGCGCTATCTAACTCTAAACTACTTATCCTCTACCCTTCTCCTACCGATTGCTAAAAGTTTGTAGAGTGTAAGTAGCGCAGCTTATCGCTAATAGCTACAGGATCCGAACACTGTAGAGATTGTTTATGGTGCGATATCGTCAGCATAAACGAAAATTATAGTTTATGCTGGTAAAAAGATCAGCTCGTCTAAGAACAGGTTGAAAAGCAAGGGCCACAGCGCATCACCTTCTGCTGCACCCCTCCACAGATCGGAACGATACACGTGGTAGACTTACTGATGGGAGGTTTATAGGAGTAAAAGTATGGTCGTATGAGCCTTATAACGGTCGAGAACAGGGGCGACAGGAAAACTACCGAGGGTTTGGGAGATGAAATTATGATCCCCAGAGTCGCAGACTTTCGAAAAGTATGTTGTCTATTGCGATTATATTGTATGATTTGGATTGTTTTCTACGGTCCGATTTGATGCTGGAGATGATCAAGTTGTTTACTATGCATCCATTGATAGAACTAAACTCGCGCTGAAGAGTGGAGAGTTAGGTAAAAAGATTAGCTCGTCTAGGAACAGGTTGAAAAGCAAGGGCTAAAGCGGCTATACCTTGTGCTGCACGTCTCGACAGATCGGAACGATACACGTGGTAGACTGACTGGGAGATTTATACGAGTGAAAGTATGGTTCTATGAGCCTTAAATATAACGGTTGAGAACGAGGTCGACAGAAAAACTCTTGAGGATTTGGGAGATAGCATTATGACTCACAAAGTCGAAGACTTTCGAAAAGTATGTTGTCTATTCTGATGATATTGTATGATTTGGAGTGTTTTCTATGGTCCGATATGATGCTGGGGATTATCAAGTTATTAACTATGCATCCATTGATGGACCTAAACTCGCGCTGAGAAGTGGAGAGCTAGGCCACTCAGTCAGCTAGGGACGAATATATGATTTTATTTAAGAGACACACAAGATGGTAGAGCTTGCTGTAACGAATCTGTAGTGGAGTGATTTTGAATGTATGACATGGTCAGTCCTTATTTATTTACGAAGTTCGTGGTGCTAATGATGACCGTTAGCGTAATGTTGGTGACTTCGCAGCTACTCTTATCCTTTCAGTAGTTTTACGTATACGTATACAGATCGATTACTTCCTTTTGGTTTTTCTCTGGTGGCTGAAGTGTTGCCACGAAATTTTTGTATCCACATCAAAATTGTTACTAGAGCTTGAGCTAAACCTCGTCTCGTGAACGCTCGACCACTTTGATTTTATTTCCTAGGTGATTAGTTGTAAATGAGAGAAGTTTGAACATGACTCCTCTTCTTGCTATTGAGACGCTTGTTCTTCTCGAGTGAGTGGAATTAAATTTTTTGATAAAAGCAAGTACAGCAATTTCCAATACGTAATTAACACCTCCGCTTCTGCTTTACAAAACTTTTAATTTTAAGCACCCCAGGTGGTATTTCCGGGATTGCTATGAAATATGATCTCGATAAATAATCTCTGAATAGTTTCTTGGGGCCATGTACAAAGTTAAATTTTAAACTTATTATAATGTTGACCTTATAAATAAGATCTAGGAAGTTGGAAGTTATTATAATCCATTATTTAAAATAGGTTATCTGTCTATCATTTGACAATACTTAACATAAACTAAAACCATTTAGTATTAGTAGTTGTGTATGATTTCGAAAAGTTTTTTTTTCTGTATACATAAAGACACGTACCTCATGTGATCGATCATTTCTATATCAATACTAACCATTATAATATAGCGTATAAATATTTGAATAGATCAATATTTATATTTTATATGAGTCCATCATAATAGTCGTATTATATAGCAAATTAGAACTATCCTGTAAATATTTTTTTCTATTTGTATAATATAGGTATACAAAAAAAATTTACCTATTTGTATAAATGTAACCGTTTATTTAGTAAGACATCATTATTTTTACTCATTGATTATATCATACGACTTTATTCAGGGTTGAATTGGAATCAGTTAACTGGCACACTTTTTCTAGCACTTGGCTTTTGAAAGGGGAATTTATCGTCTCTATGATCTACAAGTGTCTTTGAAAGTGGCAGAAAATGTAAAATCTGTTTTAGTTGATTAAACACTAATAAATAAGAAATTACCGTTTCTCACTGTGTTGTCCTGACGATAAAAAATTTTCTTTGTTTTAAACGCTTTCTTTAAAAACTGTTTCGGGAAATAGAAAACACTTTCTCATCGAAAACGACCAATACTTTTTTTAATACTTAGTTTTTTTGAAATTTTTGTAAAAATAGCTTTGTAAACTTATTTTGTAAATTTGTTTCGTTTTATGAAAACGGCTTGTTATATTCTAAACGGTTTGATCAATTTAAACGAAATCGAAGCTAGCATAGCTCTTATGGGAAATGCTTTCAAGTTGAACTTGGTGAAATTTTGAATCAAGCAGCTTACGTGTGGGTTGGTGATCAAAAAGTTGAAGTTTCTATAGATAAAAGGAGTTTATGATATACGTGTTAAAAGAGACGTTTTATTTTGCGAGTAAAGAAGATTACTAAACGAGCGTAGCGAGTGGAGTAACCCCACGAACAAAATAAAATCACTTTTAAGGCGAATTGGGATGATCTTGACGACCAAGTGTTGGAGAGAGATAAATATATCGGAAAAATATTACAGGGTTTTTAGGAAAACGGCCTAACATATTTGAAATTTTTGACTTGCAGGTATTCTAGAATGTTATTTAGAATGGCGCCAGGCGTTTACTTTTTTTTATTTTTTGTTTAATTACAAAAAATTTTCTTTTTATTTGGTTAGTAAAACCGAAATCAAAAATCTGCTGTACAGCGCATATGAGGACGAATGTGCTAATTACAAATCTTTTTTGATTTTTTGATTTTGATAAATAATAAGGCCCGAAACACGAATATGAGTTTTTCTTTGACAATCATATGCCGACCGACCGTCTTACTTTATTGTGGTTTGTGGTGCAAGGTTCGTCCCTTATCTTTTTCTGCTTCCAGAAATTCACGAATATAGCTCTTGAAATTTTCTTTGTATGTTTTTAAAGTTACAATATGAAGAAAGAATACGTTTTGATTCTGTACCGATTTATGCTGATATTTAGAGAATTTTAAAAGACTTCTAAAAATTAGGTATTCTTGATTTTTTGTAATTTTGTACGTTGTGATTGATTCAAAATTCCACTTTTATCATTACTATATTAATTCGAGTTCTTTGAAAAGTATTGAAGAAGCGATAAAAAACATTAAAGATTATTGCTTGATTAAAAATAGGCAGTTGAAGAAATATCAGTAAAATCACACAACTAGGTATTATTATCAGGTACAAGGACAATTACATGTCACGTTTTACTATTTTAGAGGCTTGAAAATAACCACACCAATTTCTCAAGAGTAACTTTTTCAGAAAAATTAAATTTTTTCCATCTTTGTAACCGTAACCCATCCGTAGACCAGAACATTATACTATAATACGGGTGACACAGGGGTTTGGAACACTCTTATAACTCCGTTATTTGTCAACATATCAAAATGAAATTTGGTGTGGATTGTACTCACATAAATTGCAATTGTTTTAACTACTTGTGAAAATTCTGTCACTTCCGATTACGCCGCAAATGAAGTTAACTTTTGATTTTCAAATGGAACACCATAAATATTTTAACTTTTTTGAAACCTACATTAAATTTTGAATACAGGAGCATCAAAGAAATTAATTTTATAAGCACAATAAAATTTATTTTTCAAAAAATAATCAGTTGTCTAGAGTGCTGTGATGTGGTATAAAATCATCGGTGAGAGCTAATTGAACTATGGAAATTATGTTTGCACCACAAAAGTTGAAGGTTGGTGTTCTGAAGCTTTCAGAAAGTAATTTAGTTACATTTTCCTCAATAACTTCATTTTTTCAAATGGCATCATATCGGAACAACTCCATCGTTGTATTTAGAAAAAATTACTTTATCTGAGGTAGAATTGTTCCGATATGTTGCCATTTGAAAAAATTAAGATATTGAAGGAAATGTGACAAAATTACCTTCTGAAAGCTCCACAACACCATCCTCCAGCTTTTGTGGTGTAAAAGTAATTTTCATAGTGCAAGTACCTCTCACGGATGATTTTATACCACATCACAGCACTCTTGAAACCAGCGTAATTTTTGAAAAAAAAATTTATTTTTGCTTGTAAAATTAATTTTTTTGATGCTACTGAAAAATAGTACCTACATTCATCTGTAATTTGTTGACATCGGTTGTATGAGAAAAATTTTCAGATTTTGTTTCTGTTGTGTATTGTTCACACTTTTTAAAACTTGCCTTGTAGATTGTTAAAGTTTAAAGGGTCAATTTTTTTTGTTATTTTTTGTTATGCACCGGTATTAGACTTCGTAAAATTGCAAGAATAAAAAAAGTCGTAAGTATTTTTGAAATACAGGGCTTACTAAACATTCTTAGAATTTATTGGGAAACACAAATGTCAATAGACATAATAATTTTCAAATAAACGTCCATTTCCCTTGCATTTACGTTAGAGGAGAGCAACAAAATATTTAAATATTTTTTAGTGTGAAAAAAATAAAAACAATCTGATACGAAAATTATAAAATAAATAGTTGTAAAATTATACTAACAACAAAAAAACAACAACTTTTTTTTGTGTTTTAACACAACAAAAAGGCTTCCAAATCTCAAAAACCACAACAATTCAAAAGTTCTAATTTTTGTTTGCAATTTTCATGATCGCGTATTATTTTCTGATTATATTAATTTTAATCACCGCAAAACAATAATTTTTATATTAAGATGTATTTATGATAAATCAGCAAAAACATTTAACATTTTTCACTGTAACATAAATATAAACATATTGTAAAAGACAACCTACCACATCCTTTAGCAAGGGCGACGGTCAGTCGGCATTTATGATTGTCAAAGCAAAACTCATATTCGTGTTTCGGAGCTTATTATTTATCAAAATCAAAAAATCAAAAAAGATTTGTAATTAACACATTCGCCCTTACACGCGCTGTACAGCAGATTTTGGATTTCATTATTAATAACCGAATAAAAATAAAAAATTTTGTAATTGACCAAAAAATAAAAAAATTAAACGCTTGGCGCCATTCTAAATAATGTTTTCCATATATTGCTTTTTGAAAATTAATATTATTTTGTTTGGTTTGTCTAAAAATTCAGGAATACTTTCCGCGCGTTTCCGCGCCATCTATTATCTCAGAATCTCACTAGCAACTCATCCCAATTCGCCTTAACACAAATGTCATACAATATTTTTTATATTTCACGCCTGACACGCCTTCAAATATTACGAAACTACTTTCGGTGTCGTAATAGCTCAATTACAGAACCGAAATATAAAAAAGTCCCTTAAATAGTTAAATAGTACTTTGAAAACTCTAATTTTTTTAAAAACACCCCAAATATGGATTGTTAAGCTAATTTTATTAATTTTGGGCACCTAATTATAGTATAATATTATTTAATTAACTTTTAAAGCGGTCTTTTAATCAACGCCAACCCTCTTAAGCACAATAGCAAATCAAATTCCAACGTCGTTTTACTAGGGTTAAATTAATGCATTTAACTCATCTATTGAACCGTCAATTAATACCATTAACTACCGTTCTACAACACGGTAAGTACTACCACTATACCTTAGCCACCCACGTGTTGAATGTTTTCCTTTTAAAGACAATAATTATATATTATTAACTAATAGTTTTGAGGCAGTATTTATTATTGCATGTTCCTATTTTCAATGTATAATTTGTAACTTTTATTATGCTATGTTGTTTGTTTCAGCCCTGTAGTAACAGATGCATTATGATGTGCTCATTACTTTCAATTACCTTTATACGAATTTTAAAATAATGATTGCCCTCAGTTTACATTTACCGTCTATGTAGCTTTTTGCTTGATTAAAATTTTATGTAAAAAAACAAAAGATTATAATGATTTGACTAAAACATGGGGAAAAATGTTTGCTAATTATTTTTATAAATTTTCTTTTTTCCAGTAAGCGAATTGGAAATTGGTCGACTTATATATTTTTTTCCTATTTTATAAAAGGTTCTAACAAGTTATTAATTTTACCACAAGTATTATTCACACTAAACTTTTGTTAAAACATCGATCAAAACAGATTAGCCTGTTCGTGTAACACACAAATGTAAGGCTTAACAATGGAATATTCGTTTAATAATACGAGCAAGATTTTTAATTCGCTTTGATACCAATATTAATTGCTTATTTTTATACACAATGTTTTTTTAGTAGACTCCCACTGTATGTTACTTTAAAATTATATTTTTCTTCAAAATTCTCTTTGCTTTTGCCATCCACGTGTACTTGCTACTTGATTGGTTTTCATAATACGCGAATAAAAACAACAAGAGTGCTCTTATTTGCAATATTGGAAATTTTTTTAATTCAATTTTTAATAATTTATGTAATAATTAGAACTAAATGGAAAAATATATAACAAAAATAATCAACCCTAAATAATAACTCATTAAAGAGGGTTTACAATTACATCATTAAAATTATTAAAGCTCAATTTATATTTAATTAATACTTCTTATAAAACAGGTATTTTTGAAACTTACTGTAATGTTGTTCTTAAAGTTCGCTTATAAATAGGTAATCGTAATAAAATTGTTCTCTTTAGCAGTTTAATGGAAAATTTATCTACCCCAACCCGGTAGATAATTACAAAACTCATATAATTAGAGCTCTCACTGTTGCTCGTGCTACAACTTTTATTTTTCTTGCAACAGAGACCTTTCCGCACTGATATTACAATATATTATTTAAGACGAACATTAATGTGGATTAGAGGTGTCGGAAATTAATTAATTTATTTATCTACCCCAATCTGGTAGATAAATAAAGATCTCAAGCAACACTGAAGCAACAACCAACACCGTTTAACTCTTCTAATCGTTGAAGAAAGTCATTAATTTTGCCTGTTTAACCCATTAACCGCCAAAGGTGCGCCAGCGCACCCTTTTTATCTAATTTTTTTGTGGGATCAGGGGCACTAATTTGAAAATTTTTTTTTACAGATATTTTTTTTAACAGTTCATAGAATATAGGTATAAAAAATTTTTTTAAATTATAAATCTCACATTTTCACCCCTTTAAAATTTTCTAAAAATCGCATATTTTAACCAATTACGACCACTTCTACAAAAAAAATTTTTTTGAAGTTATTTTGGAATAATAATTATTTATTTTTTGCTAGACTTGAAGAAAATAAGTAAGTTTAAAACACTACTTTGCGTTTTTGTCAATTTTTTTGAAAATAGATGGTCCTACTTGTATGTTTATCTAAAGGGTGCGTATACGCACCTTTGGCGGAAAGTATAGTTAAAAGTTTGAAATTTTATAATATAAATTTTTTTTTATTATTTATTTTTATTTATTTTATTTAGCAAAGTAAGCTATTTTTTCTATGAAAATTTTCTAAATAATCTGTGTGCCCAATAACTTGACATTTTTTACATATTTTTTTAAATATTACCACATAACGAAATCACACCCTGCTACTCAAGAACGATAGATTTAGAAGATTGGCACCCATTTTTTAAATTATAAGTCAAAAATTTAGACAGTTCGGCATTGTTGTAGAAAAGAAACGATGCTCTATTTTGGTCGCCATTCTTGTGAAAACCAATTAAATTCGGTTTTTTAGCTATAGTGTCTTCGTTTGGATAGTCGCCTATTTATTGAGGTCTATTGAATAGGTATATAGCGCAAAAAAACGGAACCTAATGTTAGATTAGGGGCGAGGGTTGTTCTGGTTCATGGTCGAAAATCCACAACAACATACAGTTTTTTTCTTGTTTTATTTGATAACTTTTTCTCATCTTACGCTCTTTTTGATTGTTTAAAAGGAATAGAATTTTTTTGCAACGGACACAGTGAGGGAAAATCGCACTGTTGATTGCCCCGATGAATGACGATAGCAAAACCATGTAAAAAAGAGACGAGAGTATTACAGATGTGAATTTGATCCTAATTTGGAGGTTTTAGTGGAACGGTACAAGGAATGCAAGGGTGTTCTTCTACCGCAGCCTTATGTCATAAATCAGTATAATAAATACATGGGGGAGTGGACTTGCATGATAATGGAATTGTAATCTACGGTTTTGGAATAAGAGGTAAAAAGTGTTAGTGGCCACTGAGTATTTCATGGTATTTCCCAATTAGACTCTCGCTCGCAATTAGTGCTGAGCTTGTTGAAATTTAGTGGAGAAGCAGAAAATCCTGATGTTGCGGAAGACATTATTATAGCATCTAGCAGTTCAACAGATGGCAGGCCTTCTAGAGCCGCTTTACCAAAGGTCATAATATTTTACAATATTCGCCATATTATTATAATAGAAGATGGTAGCGTAAGAAGAAAATGTCCATTATGTAAAAGTAATACTATATGTGTGTAAAAAATACAAGTTATTGGGCACACAGATTATTTAGAAAATTTTCATAGAAAAAATAGCTTACTTTGCTAATAAATAAAATAAATAAAAATAAATAATAAAAAAAAATTTATATTATAAAATTTCAAACTTTTAACTATACTTTCCGCCAAAGGTGCGTATACGCACCCTACCGTTTCTCCTTCCACATAAAAAATTTTGAAATTTTTTTTTTAAATTAGACTTAATGAATGTATTTTGAATATGTTTCAATAAAAAAATTTTGAAAATTGGGATTATTTATTACCTTGGCCGTTAATGGGTTAATAGTTACACCTATCTTGGAGATTTAACACTAAATATCGATTTTGCTATAGCATCTGATCTTCAGCCTTGAGGTTCCAGGCTATTCTTTTCAGGTCAAAGTAGTTCCCTTCAGTCTGCACACACTTACCTTAATAATGATGGTACTGTTGAAAACCTCTCTGGAGCTCATCATGTGAGATGCAGTTTAAGGCCTGTGTTACGACCTTGTGGATTTCTATTTCTTGATTCAAAAACGAGAGGTGGTGTCTGTTTACCACTGAGAGGGCAGGCGAATAAGGAATCTGCCGCAGCACATAAATGGATTTAGATGTCAAAAACCGTCTAAAGGCTCGTCTACACAAACAGGCTTGCCTGTGCAGGCGGCCTGCAGAGGTCACCTGAACAAGTGAACACTGTTCACTTGCTCCGGTTTGGCCAGTGCAGGTCGTCGGAACGGTGTCTACATGCTCCGGTTTGGCCTGTGGAGACCACCTGAACGGTGTTCACACGCTCCGAGTGGCTCTGTGCAGGCCGACTGCACCAAACCGGAAGACAAGCCTGTGTGTGTGGACGGACCATTAAACGTAGAGTGTTATCCAGTTATCGGAAATGTTTGAGTTGGGGCTGGGAGGCGGCAATGATCAAATATTGTCAGCAGCTTCAAAACTTGTCGCATTGTTTTATTGTCAAACTTCGTATATGAGAATATGTGTGAGTATATGAGATCGAGATTCACGATTTTTTAGTTGGTATAGTGGCTAGAGCTTCTCGAATAACGTATATGCAGGGAGGTGACTTGTTTTATAACATTATACTCGTAGTTAATTTATATTTAATTTGTAATTTACGAGGGTTCACCCCGTCGAGAGTGACGGGACACTGTCGGCTCAATAAGCATCTTCACACACTGGGAATAGTAGATAATCCCTGATGTCGAGCATGCGATCACTAAGACGAGCCTTCTGAACACGTGCTTTGTCAGTGTCAGTGGCTCGACATGGCCAGAATAAGCGCCACTCCTCCCGCCAGAGTTCTGGAGTACATCCTCAAAGTGCGATGGCTTGAGACCTGATGGGCTTGGGGAGGCTGCTTGGAGGTTGTACGATGGGATCAAACAGGTGGCCTAAGTGCTGGGAGCTTGCTCCCCCTCCACTAATAATCCAGAATCACCCCGTCGAGATTTGGCAAAGTTCGGAAGACACTGAATTAGCAATTGCAGCAATTTCTGGTGGGGTGCACACAAACTCGTTGCTTTCAATATCTTCTTGCAAATCCATTCTTAAAGTACTTTCTAAAAAATTTTCACTAAATAATAGGTACAACGCTTATGTAAAATCCTCTGCTTTTATAAACAATTTTGTTTGCAGCTATGGCAACAAACCTAGCTGATCTTTTCAAAATATACAACAACGCCACTACGATCATCACAATTTAAATTAATTTGTTATTTTGACATTTAACAAAAAATGTTCATTGATGTAGAATATTCAACACTTTTGTAGAAATAATTGTATGTAACACACTTGCGGAAAAGGCCATTACAAAACTCATCTCGCTGTCGCTCGTGCTCCAGATTTTATATTCGTTTCGCAGTAGAGGCCTTTCCGCACTTATATTGCAATATACTGTTTAAGAACATTAATGTGAATAAGGAGTGTGGGAAATTAAAGTTTTATGCGGGCTAGGTAAGAATTTGTACAATGTTGGACAGACCACCGAAAGAGACAGAGTATTTATTTGCCCTTTATAAACTTTTTCTGAAAATCGGAATTATCCTCGGAATTATCAGATATACTGTATTTGAATTACTTCAGAGGTCTGCACGAGACTTCTCTAAACATTCTGGCCGCGTTGCAATTATTATTCACAACAAAAGAGTTTAAAAAGAGGGAAGGGGAGTTTAATTGTATGACAAGTGACCGACAAGGTTTAGTGTTTACTACAATAGTTTTAGTTTTTAAAGAAATGTCTTTTAGTAATTTTGTCAGTGGCAAATTCTAAAACACTCGTTCCAGACACGTCCTAAACAAGAATTGGTAGGTTGACAGATTTCTTGTTAAAGAACGTTCTTTGATTGGTGGTTCATTGTACCTGTCACTTAAACCTTTGTTTCAAAAATACTAAATTAGCCACTTCGGGCTCAAAAAAATATAAATACCCACAGGGTGGTGACCACAACTCTCGCTGTTAGAGATATAACTTGGAAAATCATACTTTCTTAATTTCCTGCTTTCTTGATTATTTTAAGGAAAAAAGCTTCAAATAAAAATTGTAGGGCATAAAATTCTTCATCTAAAACAAAATACAAAATTCGTTGTAAGAGCTGCATAATGGCAGAAATTACATGTGAAGATGTAGAAAATTACTTTAAAATAGTGATAACCATGTTTTTTTTCTAAATTTAATTAATTGGGCACTGACTAATAAATGTTGTCAATGTCTGCTGTTATAAAGCAAGGAAAAGTCGTTCTGTTTATCGATTTATATACAGAATTTCATTCCCTACAACTTTCATTTAAAGCTTTTTTACTAGAAATAATTAGGGAAGCAGCAAATTACGAAATTATTCTTTTACATTCTAAATCCCTGTGACTGAGATCAGTGTGAACCTTGGTCACCCGATGTAATTACTGGATAGGTTAACTTCCATAAAATGGAATTCGCACACTTTTCTCTTTCCACCCACTCTACTTTGAGGAAACATCCACGATAAATTATCAGATGTCTTCTATGTTGTGGTCATTCATTTATGTTCGATAGTTTTCTTTATTACACACAAGATTTACATTTTAAATTAGTTTTCTTTGAATGTTAAGTACACGTTCATAAGGATACTACCATTGAGAATTGTTTAAATAGGAATGTTGTCACGCCTTTTAAAAATATTGTAATAATGCGGTGTCACTTTGAGATCTAACCATCAGTGAGTGAGATCATTTACTTTGTGTCATTAAAACGCGAAATTAATAAAAACGAAACCTCCACTTTGTTGGAAAACTCTTATTACTTACCTTCGGTTAATTTATTTGGCATTTGTACCTTTCTCTCGTAATTACCGTTAATAGGACAGTGTTTAAACAAGATTTATGTTTCAATAACAATATTTAATAATTTATTTATTAGAAATAATAAATTACGTTGTGCAACCACTAGCTAAGAAGACAAAATTGTTACTCACAACCAACATCTTAATTTATTTAGACAAACTTAAAAAATGTTAACAAAAAATTATCCCGAAATGTAGCAATTTCTCAGCGGAACACCGACATTGTTGTAGCTTTCAGTAGACTTGCATTACATTTTTTACTTCTGTTTTATTTTTCTTATTTGGACGTTAATTTGTACATTTTTTTATTACTGGTCTTAAATGCTTTGTTATTTGTACAACTTCATTACTAAATTAATTTTTCCCTAAATAAATAATTTCTCCAAATTAATTTGTTGAGAGTGTGTGTAAAAAGTTTATTTTAAAGGCGAGCCTTAAAATTTTTGATTTAATTTTGCATGCCAACTGATTCATTTTGATATTTCTATTAATAGTTGGAGTTTAGTTGTAAATGCTATTTGAGTTATTTAAAAATGCACTAAAAATTATGGATTTTTATAGGTGTTTAACCTTCCATTGTGCATAATAAAGAAGTATAAACTAAACATTGGCATAAAAATCCTATTTTGTTTACCGATTTAAAACGCCTTCTTTATAAACTTTTGTTACATAATCAATAATTAATTGTATTTTTTTATACTTATTAGAAAAAATTTGCTTCAGTACTTATTATTTTAAAAATATTCAAAGATGTGTTGGATGTTGTTTTACCATTATTGAAAAGGTCACATAGTTAGTTATACCACATTACACTAATGTGCACTTCTATTAACATTCTTCCAAATTAATTTTGTGGAAATTCGATTTTTAGTTACTTATTATGTTAAATTTTTCATACGAATTGTACTTCGTGTTGTCAGCGAAACTTAAGCTTTAGTAGGAAGCTCATTTGTCAGGTCACATCTTACATCAACCCCCGAAGTACATGAGAAGGCGTCTACTTTACCATTTTTCTTTTAGTTTTATCTCTTACTAAAGTTTTTCTATTTTGTAATTTTTCATTTAGACTTGTAAAATTGTTACTTCGTTCCGTATTGCGTAATTTAATATTACAACTAAGACTTGAGGTGAATATGCTCTTGGTAAAGTAGTAAACTGATAGGTTTTATGATAAAGAAAGGAAAAAAATCACCCGAAATGTAATAAACGAATAAGACACATCTGATGTTTGAAAACAAAGTTGGCTTTGAAAACCAAAAGTGAAAAATGGATTTGGTCTCTGTATGAGGAAGTGTGTGTATTCTTAAATTAAATTTTTCTCATGAAGCTTTTTTCTATTTTGTTTGCCAAAAGGATGACAAAATTATAAGGTCGCACTACTTTTTATAAATGGATTATAAAGTGCTGTTTATTAAAAATCTGAAGTAATTTTTTTTTACAAATCGAAATTTATAACGGCATTAAGTATTTTTATTATTAGAATTTGGATGTAATTTTTTTAGGTGCTTCATTTTAACTTCAAACTATTTTTCATTCGAGACAATATATCATTTAAATAGCTTTTTTATTTATATGTACAGGTGGTATACACTATATTTAACTTCCAATTTTGATTATTGTGATAGATATATAAAAAACAAATTTAATATTACATAACTTTTATGGGCCGGGAGGGGAATTGACTTAGAAGTAAAAGAAAAAAATTTTGTGTTGAATAATTAGTGTGGAAAAGTAGTATATTTGGTGATGTAGTTGGAAAAGCGATAAAATACCCAGTTGCTGAACCAAAATTTTTCAGAACTTACTGTATCGTTTTTGAATTTCGATTTCCTTAATTTATCTCTAATGTTTTTATAAATTTTCTGTTATAATTTATTCGTTGCGTTTAATAAATTAGCTTCTTTTTACAAGTTGAAGTTAATTTTTAAAACTATTTGACAATTGAACTACAAATAATTTTCATGAGATGGCGACACTTCAAAAAATTTTATTTTTGTTGTTTTACGTTTGAAGAAAAAATTAAATGTTTCATACGGAGTAAAAATACTTTTTTTTGGCTCTAAGTACCATAAACGGCCATAAATCTTAAAAAGGTTATTTTTCCATTTTAGCCAATTATTTCTAGTCGAAATAACCTACTATTGCCTACTATTCGAAAATACTTTAACCGGCATTTTGTCGAAAAAGTGTTATAAAAATAAAATTATGGTGGACAGAGCGAGTCTTTATGTGGGCATCGCCCACCTGTGCTCACCCCAAGCTACGTCCCTGGACTTGTATTACTTTTTTGAGCGTTCGTTAACTAGGCTAATAATAATTAGTAAATAGGTAATAATTTTTTTTAGATAATTGGAAGTGAATTTATTTTACTTAACGTATCATTCAATTATCATCAATCAATCATTCAGGTTAAATGTGTCTCTTTCGGAACTTTTTGACAAATTTTCTTTAGTTTATTATAAGTTTTCGTGTCGTAAAGATCGTACTAGTGCTTGGTCGTGTCATTGGTGCAAAGATAATTAGATTTTTAATATAATGAAGCTAAAGAAACCCCTTCTTTTAATAATATTGACCTTCGTTTCATTTGTAAATCAACTTAAATCCCTTTTGACCAAGAATTTTCTTAGAAAAAATAGGAAGAAAAAGGTTTTACTCTAAAACATGGTATAAAATAATAAAAGTGGACCTACGAGATATGTTCATGTTCGTAAGCAGTGCGAAATGGTTACAGTTTGTCCACAAAGTGTAACTGTAAGGTCTAGAGTGAGATAGACTACGCTACCCGTGTTCCTTGAGAGCGAGCGTTTTAAGTTTTCTAATAAGCGATATACCTTTTTGATTATTAATTTTGGACAATGTCTAGTAAATGTTTGCCCCTGGGTGTACTAGTGGTTGCGTGAGTAACAAAAATAAAGTGAGTTTACTTATTTTAAATAAAAACAATTTACAAGCTTGGAACGCGGTAATTCCGCTCATTTAGCTCAATGGATCAACGTGAGACGCACTGCCATACCCGGTAGAACCGCTCACTCGCACAATCGGGGGAAATTTATTAACCATTTAGCGACAGCTTGTTGCTCCACCTTACTAAATTATACACCGTGCTTTGAAATAATTTGTTAGTAGATAGTGTCTTCATCGTCTATTGAAACACTATTTCAGAGGAAATTTTGAACTTTCTTTTTCATTGTTTGTTACTTTCAACATAATAGGGTTGTTCTTCAAGAAAAATTACTTACTAATCTCACTATTTAAAAAAAATATTTGGTGGTCGAAGTGTTTTCTCAGCTAAAGAAGCTCTTTCTTTGAATAATATGAAACCTAAGTCCTTTGGTGATATTGTGATTTATTTTAAATGTCTTCCTATAGTTAATAAATAGTTATAAATGTGATTTTCATTAAAAACAAAATCAAAAATTTTCATATGTAGTTGCTCAGTTCATCTGCATCTACTCCATGGTCCTTTTTATTTGACATCGAACATTGTAATTTAATTTTATTACATTTTTTAAAAATTGCTATTAAAAGGTCATTTCCAATTTTAATTTTCAAATAGTTCTTTGTGGCTTTAGATGTGAAATGAGTAAGTTTACACCTTGGTTGTTAAATCTACATCTATAACTGTAGAGTCTAGATCCAAACTGAGTTTCTCTTGGATAATACCGAACTAATACCAAACTATCATCGCTTCATTTTTCAAGCAAACAACGGAGATAAAATGAAGTAGGAAATGAATAAGAATAAAGCTCGCGATTTTGTTTGAGACGAAACGGCATTTTCTTACTTGCTGTATTAAGAAGTGACATTAAAATTAGAAAACGTGCACTCGCAATTCTCTTAATATGAAATTGTGGTTGAGAAGAGGTCCTTACAACGAAAGAGCGTTTATTAGTGGTATATAGCTCATGGTATACCTAGAGGACTCACCCCTATAGGTTAATTCGTTTTTAGGTTTCTTGAAGTAGGTTTCAGTAGAATTTTTAGCTCAATAATTCTCTATTATTTGGCGATCAAAAAGTATTAAGACGTGTTTTAAGCATTTATACTTGGACTGAATTAATAAATAGCAAAATATGTCATCACATAATGGATATTAGTGAAGATTCACTAATCTTAATTCACGAGCATTCACGAGGAGGTCATTACATGACTTTAGCATAATTGAGATGCATAAAAAAATTATTTTCAAGTCCTAAGTTATCATGATCATGTTAAGGCTTTACAAAGTAATTTATTCAAAGTTCCAAATATCAGATATCCGTCCCCAAAAGAGATATCCACCTCCACTCTTATAGAATACCTCTAGTGAAACACTTTACCTCATAGAAGTCCACCTCTTGTACACATGTTTCGGCAATCGGCAATATGCTCCGCCATAAGGGGAACTGTGCGATTGCACAATGAATCAAAGGTACTGTCGGATAGAATTCATCAGGGGAGCATAAATAACTAAAGATACTTGAGAAGACATTCCGGAATCTTCAGATTCCCATTTGGAAATTGAAAATAAACATTTCTAAACCCCGGATAAAGTTTTGGAGGTTTTAGAGGCTCCCAATCGCATTTTTTACTCTTAAAATAACCTAAGGGTTATGTTAAGGCTCTAATAGGCAGCAGGAGGTGATTCGATGATTTTAGCATCATTGTGGTGCAAAAAAAATTATTGAAAATTCGTAAATTGTGAGTTGGAGCATAAATAATTATTAAGATACTTCCGGAACTTAATTCCCTCATTAGCAACGGGAGTTAATGTACGTAATGTAGGATGTAATAAACGTATCTTAAATTTATGAGATAAAATATTCACAAACCTTAAATTAAACACAATATGTGGGACCTAACCTAATCGGGACAATCAATAATTAGCAGGTACTCGACACCTCTCGAGCATTAATTTGGATAAACCTAACCTAACTTAACTTAAAGTAATCTATCTTGGACTATCTCGGAACATGCAGCGAGACACGAGTTTGATTCCCATCGAGAACTTAGGAATCCAAGACTGACTCATATGGTATCACTTACCTTTGGACTGTAAAACGCACCCCAATTTATTTCAAGGCGATTCCTAGACATAAAGAAATTTGAAAAGTCCAAAAATACTGTAATATAAAATTTGAGGTTTTACGTTTCATATTTTTATCCAATATAAGTCCAAGTAAAGTCTCATTGCGTCTCTGTAGGATTAGTTTTATCCTCTGGAGCAAATGATACCATTTTCTCTATTGTATACCAGTATCAATATTGCCCACCTCTGATACAGCATTGTTTTGTACAAGTATTGAGTAAAATAAGTATTTTTTTAAAATTATGGCAGTATTTACTAAAGTTTGTGAAATGAACAAGCAGTGCTCTTCTGATTTATCCAAGAGCGTCCGATTTAATCGGGGCCATAAGCCCATAGAAAAATTCCATATTTTTACAAGTTGACTCCTAAGTAAAATCTTTAAAATCTAATGCGTTCCTTCTATGGTAACTGTAAAAAGCTAGTCGAAAATTTCAGCCAGATGAACTAAATTTTCATCAGTATAAAGTGGATTGGTTGTACATATGAATTTTCGTGACTTCGCTCTCTAATAACGTCATCATAATTTAAACCATTTACATATTCCCATTCCTTCTTCGATTTTTGTTTAAAAATAATATTAATGCCTTGATACGAGTATTTATTGTTAAATAGAGTCGGGTCTCTATTTGATGGATCTGTGTCCGAGAGATCCACAATTGCAAAAATAGTAAAAATTTGAAATTTTGATTTTCCCAAAAGAAAATCGAACTTGTATCTTTCATTTTTAAACTTTTCTTAATGTCATAAATTATCTAGTAGCCTATTTAAGAAGACAATAATTAAAAATAAACAATTTGGTTAAGTTTTAATTGACTGCATAAAATCGTTAAGTGTTTGGAGTATAATGCAAGACTTATGGTGTTAGTTTATTAATTTTAATTCGCGATTCAAATACATTAAATTTTAATTAAAACCGTTAAATTAAACTTAATTTTTTACACTTATTTAAATTTGAATTATGACTCGCTTATTTCTAATATGTGTATGTTATTATATTTAAATTTTTATGCAATCATAAATATTAAACAAGAGTGACTTATACCAAAATTATTTTACTAAAGTTGATGTAATTGTTGATGTAATCATTAACATCTGTAAATGTTATAACGACATATAAATTTAAACATAAAACGTACAAAATTACAATTGTTTGAGCCGTCTATCTTTACTCCTCCTTGTCAGTTTAAAATTGTTACCTAGTGAAAACTCTATCTGTTGCATACAAATAGTTTTGTAGAGCAAAAAAACCATCTGAAGTTTTTGCACGTTTTTATTGCTCATCGTAATGGATGTGTATATCGAACTTGGTAGATTTTCGTAAAATCTAAAATAAATTGAGAAAAAAAATTATACTTTATGTGTGACGTTATATTGGATAATCTGAAAACACACGAGCTTTACCTTAACTGAATTTTACATTCCTAAACTTAAAGTCTAGAAGCTTTAATAATATCTTCGATTTGTTTGTACTAACGGATTTTCCGAGTGGTTTGTATTTAGAAAAATAAACTCTAGTCGAATAGTTTGTAAATGCTCAAGATTTAGCTGTGTTAAAGTTCTCGATCGCAATATTATGGAATAGAATATCTGCGCCCACTTTTACATTCTGGTGTTAAATGTCAAAGCCATACTTCAACGGAATTCACTATATTACGTTAGTAATGTGATAGAGGTGTTTTGCTTTTAGTAGTCATTTTACTAAAGGGTTTGATCCTTTATAATGCTAAAGTATGTATTGTACTCTCGATTTTCTAGATGAAAAGAGTTTGTGCAGAGTTTTTGTGCTCGATCGATGGCAAACTACTAATAAACCAATAACGAATCGACTGGAATCTCTGATAACTTCCTTTATTTTATAAATATTTGTAAATAATGTTTTTTGTTTTTTTGCGAATGTTTTATTTTAAAAATTTCCTTTATCTTAAATAATCAGTCTTTATCTAAGGTTTGTTAATTCCACTATTTGAATAATGAGCTTTACGTGAACTTATTACTCTGAGCTCGGTGCTTCTTAACGTTAACATGAATGAAAATTGGTTGTTTAATTTTATAATGATAAATTTTGTTAATTGGGAAAATGTAGATTTTCATTATTTTCAGTTTTTTTCAAGAAAACTTGATCTGCTATAACTAACGAATTTTGTAAGTCACCGAGTTGTTAATATTTTACCATGTATATACAGGGTGCTTCAAAAGGTATGCTCCATAATTTAAAGGGTGTTTGGTGGTGCTTCAGAAAGAAAGTTGTCTAAAACTAGAAAACAATTGTGCATTGGACATGAGCAATGAGCATGTTTTAAAAGTTTTGCTTCTTTCAGAATCACCAAGCGTCACTTAAAGTATGAACGATAGCTTTAAAAACACCCTGTATAGGTAAATCCGTAAATGAGGGTTATTAGAAACATCATCAATCATTTATTTAATTTTAATGATTTATTTAATTTTAAATTAAGTTTTTTATGTTTGGGTGTTTATTTTTGAAATTATTTTGTTCATTAGTTCTTCAATCCTCTGTAGAAAGCAATTTAAATGCAGATTTATTTACTTTGAAGTTTTGTTATAAGAATTTTCTTTTATGATAATTAAAAAAAATACATTTCAAGCTGTGTCTAGACAAAAGTCAAACGGTTAACTTTTTAAACAATTTTTCTAACAATTATTGCGGATTATTGGGATGGGTAGTTTTTAACTTGACTTACAACTTATATTATTTTAAATTGAAGAAATTGGAGATGTCACGGATAAAATGTATAGATAGCAATAATTAATTTTTTAAATTATAATTTACAGTTAGCAAAAATAAGTACCTTTAATGCCCGGTTGCATAAAACAGAATTATAGTTTAATCCGAGAATTAGATCAACAAACCTTAGATAAGGCAACGTTACACAATAAATCAGAATATATATAAATAAAAATGTCAAAGTTTGACGTTTGTAACAACAACAATATCTTAACCTCAGATTTTAATATTATAATTAATATTAAAATATAATAATATGTATTTACAAACGTCAAACTTTGACATTCCAGAGTGTAACGTTGCCATATCAAAGGATCATTATATCAAATTCTCGGATTAAAATATAATTCACATTTATGCAACCGGGCAATACTATCGCAGAATTTGAATTTTTAAAGAGAATTTGCAATGAAATAATGAAAATAACAACTGTTCCTACCTCTCAAGCGGTGGCACGCTAGCATACTAGTTTAGTCCTAAATAAAATGAACATTATGACCTCGTACTATAATTATACCCGGTTGCATAAAAGAGAATTATATTTTAATCCGATAATTAGATTTATAACCCTTAAATATGGCAACGTTACACAATAAAAAAATGTCAAAGTTTTGACGTTTGTTTTCACAATCCAATACAAAAGAACTTAACCTCAAATTTTAATATTTATTTACAGACGTCACACTTTGACATGTACATTGTGTACATAACCTCGCCAAATTTGAGAATTACAGATCTAATTCTCGGATTAAAATAAAATTCCTTTTTATGCAACCGGGCAATATTATAGAAGATTTTGAATGTTTAATATTAAGCGAGATATTAAGAGAATTTGTAATTAAAATAACATCAATGTTCCTACTTCTCAAGCGGTAGCCCGCTAGCCTTTGAGTTTATTCTATAATAAAATGAACGTTATGCCTGGGTGGTGGAAAGCTTTTAACGGTTGGTTATAATTGACAAGAGTTTTGAATGTGACTTTAGGTCTACTTTTTGACATAATAAGTCACATTCGAAGCTCCTGTCAATTGTAAACAACTGTTAAAAGCTTTCTGCAAACCAGGGCATGACTCCTTATTATAATTGATATATGCCCTGTTACACAAAAGATAATTATATTTATAATCTTTAGATATGGCAACGTTACACAACAAATGAATAAAAATGTCAAAGTTTGACGTTTCAATACAAAAGGAACATAATTTCAGATTTTAATACTTATTTACAAACGTCAAACTTTGATATTACATTGTGTAACGTTGCCATATCAAAGAATTAGAAATCTAATTTCTCGGATAAAAATGTAATTCTCTTTTATGCAACCGGGTATTAAACTTTCACCTAGAGCAACTATTCAAATCTATATACTGCTACTTTAGTGAGCGATCTACCTGACTTACATAACCTAACCTCTTTTTTGTGAGGAGTGCAAACCACACTAAAGAGCACCCACATTTCTTTAGGTTAGGTTAGACTCTAACCTAGCCTGTAAGGTTAGACTCTAACCTAGCCTGTAAGGTTAGACTCTAACCTAGCCTAACTGTTAGGTAAGACCCTAACCTAGCCTAACTGTTAGGTAAGTCCCTTATCTAGTCCAACATTTAGGTTAGACTCTAACCGAACCTTTTAGGTTAGACCTTAACCTAGTCTGTTAGGTTAGACCCTAACCTAGCCTAACTGATAGGTTAACCCTAACCTAGCCTAACTGTTAGGTTAGACTCTAACCTAGTCTGTTAGGTTAGACCATAACCTAGCCTAACTGTTAGTAGAGAACCTAACCTAGCCTAACTGTTAGGTAAGACCCTTATGTAGTCTAACTGTTAGGTTAGACTCTAACCGAGCCTTTTAGGTTAGACGTTAACCTAGTCTGTTAGGTTAACCCTAACCTTGCCTAACTGTTGGGTTAGACTCTAACCTAGCCTAACTGTTAGGTAAGACCCTTATCTAGCCTAACTGTTAGGCGAGAACCCAAACCTAGCCTAACTGTTAGGTAAGACCCTTATCTAGCCAAACTGTTAGGTTATACTCTAACCGAGCCTTTTAGATTAGACCTTAACCTAGTCTGTTAGGTTAGATCCTAACCTAGCCTAACTGTTAGGTTAGACTCTAACTTAGTCTGTTAGGTTAGACCATAACCTAGCCTAACTGTTAGGCGAGACCCTAACCTAGCCTAACTGTTAGGTAAGACCCTTATCTAGTCTAACTGTTAGGTTAGACCCTAACCTAGGCTAACGGTTGAGTTAGAAGCTGTCGATTGGCTTTTCCATCCAATCATTCATTAGTAATTTTGTTATCATTTTTAATTTTTAAATATCCATTGAAGTGTGCTTCGTGGTTCTTGATATTCTCGATATTTTTTCAAAAAAAATCAGTAAATTAACTAACAAAATAATTCTGTTTTCACTAATTGAACTTGTGGTAAAATTTAAATTACGATAGTCTAATTTAAATTATAACTTTTAGTAATAACAAATTTCGTTTAATTTCAGCAGTTCAACCATCTTGTAGAGTTGACCAATTTAAATGTAATGACGGTAATTGCATAGAAAATTATCAAAGGTGCGATAGACGAAACGATTGTCGAGGCGGAGAAGACGAAAATAACTGTCCTCCTATAGATGGTAAGTTATTTGTTGTATTGTTGCATTATTTGTTGTTGGAAATTGTTTGATATTATAAATAAGAGGTGCTTTTTAAATGATATGGCATGAGGCACGCCAAAGGAATTTTTTTATTTGCATTAAATTTTTTATATTATTGCATTTTAAAACGCTTTTTTGAAAAAGGAAGTATTTGTGGCTGTAAGTATTTTAAATGCTTTGTTTGCCTATACATAAAGTAAGATTGTTTATAAGAATTTTGAGTAGGTAGATATATTCGTAGATGATTTATTATTTTATTTATTGTTAACAATAATACATAATGCATGTTTACATATAACACAGAGAAAAAATGCCATTCGGAACGCGAGTTCACATGTGGCAATGGAAAATGTATACCCAGATCAGCATGGTGTAACAGAAAATATGACTGCGAAGATCAGTCAGACGAAAAAAATTGTCGTAAGTTTTAGTTTCATCTCTTCTTTTGTGCCGTTTAATTTTCCACTCTTTCGTCTTGACTATATTTCTATTGTAAATTATTTTTGTGAAAAACCTATTCTTTGAGGTTTTATATGTCGTAACAAAACTCTTTACTTTTTAAATCTACTTTTAGTCGATTTGTTTTAACACAAATTCCGATTGTTCTAAATTTCATCTCAATCGTTGTTAATCAAAATACTTTTTGTGTTAACCAAATGTGTTTCTGTCGAAGAAGAAGAAGGCGAATTTTTGGGTTAAAGATTTTATTTACAGCATGTAAATCTACCGACTTCCACTGCGATAATGGATTCTGTATACCACCGGGGCAAAGGTGCGATGGAATACGTCAGTGTCAAGACGGTTCAGACGAAGCTAATTGCACTAGTACGCATTTATTTTACTTATTAATATTATTATCATGCGTAAAATTTAAAAAATTAACGTTTCGATGCGAAAAGTAGTTAAAAGTAGTTGTGGTGGGTAGTCGTTATTTAAGTAGTTGGTGATGGATGCTACATAATCTTTTAATTGCTGCAAGTGTAGTACGGGGAATTATAGGGGTAATTTGCAGGGTTGGTAACTAATTCGTGTCCGAGATAAACAATATGTTCATTTTGATTTTAAATATTCAATTTCATCACACGTCTTCATTTTTTTGTATAACACTTGATCGGTTTGATTTTTTTTAAATTAATTACGTGATGTATAAATTAGGCATAGGTTCGTGTGAGTACTACGAGTTCCAATGTCGTGACGGTACGTGCATAGACCAGGTATTAAAATGCGATAAACAACCGAACTGTCCGGATCGTTCAGATGAAATAGGCTGTGTACATTGCGACGATGATGAATTTAGGTGTAACAATGGATCTTGCATTAACATTTATCAAAGATGCGATGGAATATCCGATTGCCCACATTCTGAAGACGAAGAACTTTGTGGTTAGTTTTTGATTAATTTTTCGCAATTAAAACTTTTTTTGAAAATGTAAAATATTTGGAATTTGAAAATGAAAAAAGTTGTTTATGAGGTGAGAGTTTAATATCCTCCAATCAAATTGCTGTTATTTTATGAACAGTGGTTTACCGAGCACAAAAGTCAGTGGGAGCTAAGTCAAAACAAAATACTAGAAACATTTTCTCCTGTCAATATTTTCATCTGTAATCTCTGAACAAGTGATTTTAGAAGATGAAAAAATCTAATTTATGTCAACTTGTCTTTTTTGCAGCTCTCTTAGGCTCAGTTTTTCATTGGGAGTTTAAACTACGTTCTATCTGAACGAAGTTCAAGCTCATACTCGTTTACGTTACGGTAAAAATACAGCGCATGAGATTGATCTTCCGGATCTTCCTTCAGATGGAACTTAGTTTAAACGATGAATGAAAAACCGACCCTTAGGGTATTTTTACAACAAGCGACCCGAGTAGAGTCTTGATTCGCTGTGGCTCGATCCTTCGAATATTTACACCACTCTTAATGCGTCCAATCCAAGACTCATTAAATTGGAGCTCTTTTCGAAAGAAAAAACGATAGAGTTTCTTAGTCCCTCTAATAAATCAAAGAAAAGGTGATCGAATAATCCAAAAGTAAGTTTTTTGGAATTTTTGGGATGCACCAATAAAAATTATTTATGTCCCTCCCTCCATTTGTAGTTTTTTTCTGACTCGCTTGGTATGAAATATATTGAATTAGTCGATTCGCTTACATGAACCATTGAAGATTCAATTCCAGTTAAAAAAAGTTTCTCCAAATCTTGTTCTTGACGGCTTATCAAACGTTTTGCCCCGTCTTCAGTACCGTTAAGTTATTTCTCTTACTTTGCCCGAGTTTTCCGTAGATTTATGCACGTTTATTTTACCTTTCACAGCTACAGTAGAATTTTTTTAGAGCAGAACCCAGTCGCTAGGCCGCAGGACTGCTCAGTAGGACTCCCAAACATTTTTTAAAACTTATATAAAAAATATTTTGGTACTTTCTGATGACCACGAAGCTAATAACAGGTTGTGCCCCTATAAAAAGCTTTTCAGTCCACATAAGGACCACCCAAATGTATGTTTAACGGCGCTCCAAAAAATTTCTGTGTGCACTGTGCAGTAACGGATAGGCAGGTGGGCTCTTCTCTAATCAAACGAGTTCTGATCTATAATCTATCTTATTCTTAGTGCTTGTCATTACCTTTACTACAACTCCACGATTCTAGCTTGAACTCTGAGGTGCGTAAAGTCAAACTGAGAGCGTCACTGTATGACAGGGGTGAGCAAAAAAATATTGCACGAAAGTGAAAAACTGTTGATAGGAGGAGGAATGTTTTCAAGTGCCTACACACTACACAGTTGTCAGAGACCAAGCAAAAATAATCAAATTGTTGTTTTTCACTTCTAAAATTTTTAAGACTTGACCTTAAGCTTCATGGAAGGCAATCCATGATCGGCCGGCCATTTATCACTACACATAAGCAGTTTTCAGGCTGACAAGACAGGTTGAGTTTTTGGTAACTGTTCGTGGTGATAAATGACCGACCGACCATGGACTGCCAATCATGACCGACTAACGGACTCTACTTGAATAGAGACACTTAAAATTTAATTTTCACGATATGTGTTCGAGACTTGATTTCGTAATGTAAAATATAACATTCCTATTTTAACTAGGTTTATACATTGGCACATCTTGAGGTTGACAGCTAGTCTTCCTCCATAAATCTTCTAGGACTAGGACATATTTTACATTAACTAGACGTCTGATATCACATATAGTTTTAGAGACATTATATCATCTTTTGAAAGCTCTTTCTAAACAAATATTCCCATACGTGGGAACGTATTTGCTCTTAGACGATTTGTGTGTAATAGAACCCTCTACCATGTTGTCAAATTTCATAAAATGTGTCCCAAATAAGCTTTTCCTGGCCATGTCTTATCTGACATATTATTCGTCCTATTGAGGGATTATTTTTTATTATCTCTGGAACTGTGGAAACACTGGAAAAGCTCCTCAATTAAATAATTTTAACTTTAATATTGCGTTCGTTTAGGAAAAGGATTTTTCAGAAGAAGGGTAAAACGAAGCTTACATGCAGTTAGATCGCTTAGTAGTCCCATTCTTGGACTTCTTTGTAGCAGCTCCTTCCGTCTCCTCAGTCTTTTATCCATATCAATCTTTGGATGAACTCAAAGAGACTGAAGGGTGGAGTGTCGTTGATGCTGGCCTGTTAGGCCAGTATTCTTCTCCAATTTGCTTTAATGCAGGACATGACATAGAACATGCTCCACTGTTTCATTCGCTTCATTGCATCTCCACAGCTGGGATTGAGGGGTCAACTACTGTTCTGAATTTGTACACTAACTGCAGTTGACTGCGTATGACTGCATATGCTGTGGCTGCCATTGGCTGTAGATAACTACCGTTGACAGATCAATTCTTGTACACTGGCTGCAGAGAGTGGATAACCCCTAGGCTGGGGCTATCAGCAACTGTCATCATTCTGTATAGATTCTTATTTAGCTGACAGCCACTACATCCACGTTCATTTCGGATATAAACCTGTACTTTAAGAACAACTCGAGATTTTCTTATTCCAAAAATTTTCAACACTATTTTGTTAATTAAATGTAATATCAAAATTCTAAATTACTATTAATATAAACAGTTTCGTGTCCGTTAAATCAGAAAAAATGTTCAAATGGCGATTGCATTAGTGCATCGAAATTTTGTGATGGAAGGCGAGATTGTTCGGATAACAGCGACGAACGTAATTGCAACGGTAAGGGATTTCTTACACGATTTAATATCATTTTCAATTCGTTTGATGTTAATGTTTTCTTCTGTACTATTTTCTCTTCTGTTTTTTCACAAAATTATCACATGAAACGATGTGGTTTCCACATTCGTTTTATTTATTTATTTAATAATAAAGCTTCTTACTACATCAAGTACAAACTTGAAAGATATTTTTGTCTTAAAAATGTTAAAAAAACGTATATTGTAATTTTGTAGTTATTAACAGTGTCCAACACCATTATTTCTCATCTTGTCCTAATTTTCTTTTAACATTATATTCTTTGCCTTTCATAGTTGTTAAGAGTAGTAGATTTACATATTAATTCATGCTTTTGCATTAATGTTTGGCATGTTGTATGGGGCATGCAGGTCAAAAGAATATACAGTGCATTAATAATACTTGGAAATGCGATGACAAACTATTATGTATTCCTCTAAAAAAGAGATGTGATAAAATCAGGGATTGCCAAGACAATTCTGACGAAATAAATTGCGATTTGGCCGCTTTTACAAGAAATCAAACAGGTAAATTTTCACAATTAATTAAGGTATTAAAAATTCCATTGTTTGGGGAAACTTTTTAAAAATTTAATTTCTGTACAAACCTAAACTTTTTAAGTGTATTTTACAAATTGCTGGTCTTTGTAAGTTTTGCTTTTATTAGAAAAGTTTGTTTTGTGGTGTTTAATGAGGCTCAACCGTATTTATCTCTAAATACAATAGGGTAAACAAATTGATTATCTATTTAAATAATTGCATTTGTGTTGTCTGCAATCCGTGTTTTCTATCACTGCTTGCTGCTCGTTTTTTATGAATGCTATTTTAATGCAACTAACAAATCGTAACTTATACCAAAATAAAAATGAAACGAATGTAAGGAATGATTTTTTTGGAATTTATTGAATTGATACGAAACTGCAGTGGACGAATTTTAGTTTACGTCATGATTTAGATATTAATTAACAGCATGAAATTGCAAAAAAGAATTTTTTTATTACAACGAGCGTTAGTAGGTTCTGGCAGTTTTTGTCAATTCAACCAATTTCACTGTGGAGGAGGTATTTGTATTATGGATTATAAAAGGTGTAACGGTTATATCGATTGTTCAAATGGTATTGATGAAGAAAATTGTCCTCCACAACCTACTGGTACGTTATAAATGTTAAGCCAAAACCCACGAGAGTATTTAAATTTCGAAATTAGTTTAAGTCATCCACTAACCAACATTTTGCTTTAAATTATAACAATACAAAAATTGTCAATGTGCTATTTGTGTTGTCTTTGTTGTAAATTTGTGTTTTAATGCTTGCTTTACATATGCTAGAACCATCGTGCAGTTCTAACCAATTCCAATGTAATGATGGCAATTGCATCGATTCTTCATACCGCTGTGATAATATACCAGACTGTCCAGATAGATCTGACGAACTTAATTGTGCTGCGGGTGGGTACCTATTTTGAACAAAATTATTTTCACCAAAAAGTAGTTTTTTTAACATTTAGTTGCTATTTTATTTTAATTGCTAATTTAGAAAAAAAAAGTTTGATAGTAATTCAATTAATAGTCTAAGCGGTACACAAAAACGCGATGCAAATTTGGGCAAAAGCAAGCCATTGGTCATAGTAGTCCTTTAGATCGATAGTTTCGATTTGACCAGAAGCACCAAAATCTGCCTCTGGTGGTCTTCTTCAACATATTTCCAAGACTATATGTTTACAGTTACTGCTACGGCGGTCCTTAGGGACCGCTACCAGGATGTTCAGTATGGCTATTACAGTCCTTAAGGACCCCTATTAGTATATCTGCAGCCATCGCGTTCTCTAGAGGCCGCTACCAATATAATCAGTGGAGCTTTGGCGGTACCTAGGGACCGTGTAGACTACATGTGTCCAGTGTAGCCATGGCGATCCCAAGAGACTGCTACCAGTATGTCTAGTTTAGCCATGGCGGTCTTTAGGGACCGCTACTAATATGTCCAATATAGCCATGGCGGCCCTTAAGGACCGCTACCAATATGTCCAGTATGACTATAGCGGTCCCTAAGGATCGCTACCATCAGTATGCAGTTTCTAGAAACCGCTACCAATATGTTCAGTAGAGCCATGGCGGTCCTTAGGGACCGCTTTCAATATATCCAGTGTAGCCATGGTGGTCTCTAGAGACCGTTATCGATATGTTCAGTAGAGCCTTGGCGGTCCTTAGGGACCGCTACCGATATGTCCAGTATAGTAGCCATGGCGGTCCCAAGGGACCGCTACCAATATCTTCAGTGGAGCCTTAGCGGTTCCAAGGGACTGCTACCAGTATGTCAAGTGTAGCCATGGCGGTCCCTAGGGACCGATACCAATAAGTCCAGTGTAGCCATGGTGATCCCAAGAGACTTACCTACCAGTATGTCCAGTTTAGCTATGGCGGTCTTTAGGAACCGCAACTAATATGTCCAATGTAGCCATGGCGGTCCTTAAGGACCGCTACCAATATGTCCAGTATGGCTCTATCGGTCCCTAAGGATCGCTACCATCAGTATGTATACAGTGCAGCTATGGTAGTTTCTAGAAACCGCTACCAATATGTTCAATAGAGCCATGGCGGTCTTTAGGGACCGCTTCTAGTATGTCCAGTACTTATAGCTGCGGTGGTCTCTAAGGACCGCTTTCAATATATCCAGTGTAGACATGGCGGTCTCTAGAGACCGCTACCAATATGTTCAGTAGAGCCTTGGTGGTCCTTAGGGACCGCTACCAAATGTCTATTGTAGTAGCCATGGCGGTCCCAAGGGACCGTTACCAATATCTTCAGTGGAGCCTTAGCGGTTCCAAGGGACTGCTACCAGTATGTCAAGTGTAGCCATGGCGGTCCCTAGGGACCGATACCAATAAGTCTAGTGTAGCCATGGTGATCCCAAGAGACTTACCTACCAGTATGTCCAGTTTAGCTATGGCGGTCTTTAGGGACCGCAACTAATATATCCCATAAAGCCATGGCGGTCCTTAAGGACCGCTACCAATATGCCCAGTATGGCTCTATCGGTCCCTAAGGATCGCTACCATCAGTATGTACAGTGCAGCTATGGTAGTTTCTAGAAACCGCTACCAATATGTTCAATAGAGCCATGGCGGTCTTTAGGGACCGCTTCTAGTATGTCCAGTACTTATAGCTGCAGTGGTAAGGACCGCTTTCAATATATCCAGTGTAGACATGGCGGTCTCTAGAGACCGCTACCAATATGTTCAGTAGAGCCTTGGTGGTCCTTAGGGACCGCTACCAAATGTCTATTGTAGTAGCCATGGCGGTCCCAAGGGACCGTTACCAATATCTTCAGTGGAGCCTTAGCGGTTCCAAGGGACTGCTACCAGTATGTCAAGTGTAGCCATGGCGGTCCCTAGGGACCAATACCAATAAGTCTAGTATGGCTACAGCGGTCTCATCAGTATGTACAGTGTAGCTATGTCAGTTTATGTTCAGTAGAGCCATGGGGGTTCCTAGGGACCGCTTCCAGTATGTCCAGTATGGCTACGGTGGTCCTTAAGGAGCGCTTTCAGTATATCTAGTGTAGCCATGGCGGTCTCTAAGGACCGCTATCGCTATAAATAAAATATTATATAATATTATAATAAATTCAAATTATGTCCCCGATACCGATACTGACTGCATATAATCGAAGAAGTGTCCAATCGCTTACTTTTAATCAAATTTGTGTCGCATCGCTTAGACTAAAACTAAAAAAATTAACCCAAAAAAAAAGAAAAACAAGGAAAGTAACTCTTGACATATCAACCTTTAGACACGTGCAGAAACGGAGAAATAAAGTGTTTGGATGGTTCTTGTATTCAGGGTCAAAAATGTGATGGCATTTTTGATTGTGTTGACGGTTCGGATGAAACTGATTGTGCTGTTTGTAATATAAATGAATTTAAATGCGACGACAGTCGATGCATACCAGAAGAATATCGTTGCAACGGTCGTTCAGATTGTTCTGATGGCTCTGACGAGCGCGATTGTGGTATGTGCTTTTTGTGTTTAGTTTGCTCTTTATTATTTTTTTTTAATAATTTAAATCTTAACTAAACACTTTAATATTACCACTGTGTCAAATTCGTAGTTTTGCATTGTCCTGGAGACAATTTTCGTTGTGGAGATGGCCTTTGCTTGGATGCAAGGCGCCGTTGTGATGGTTATCCGGATTGTCGTGATCAATCAGATGAAAATGGTTGTCCCGGCGTAGGTTCTCAAAATACTACAAATGTTCCCACGAGTATGTTTTTAGACAATTTGTAGTTTCATGGTAGTTTTCTAGTTTTAGACTTTTCGCATGTTTTCTAGTCACTTTTCAAATAATTTTTTAACGGTTTCAGGTTCTTTTTAGAGTAGATTAGCTACTAACGTGTATGTGTTTTAATTTCTTCTTATCACTTTTCACATTCTTAATTTGTTCAGTATCACGGTTTTGGTTGGAGGTTTTTTCAAAAATTTGTGGAGGAGGGGGTTACATTTTAATTCAAGTAGCGATTGAAAATATTTATTCATAAGTTGTGTGGTGTGGTGGTGTTATTTTGTTTATGGGTTATTTGCTTATTTGTGTAAGTTGTTAAGCTTAAATTGAGCTTTGTAAATGCTTATTTTTATGTAATGCTTTAACGTGTATTTTAACTTTCTTTTGTCAAATTGATTTGTATATTACTTTTGTGAGGTAAATTTATTTTTATGATTTATTACAGTTTATTATTTTTTATTTTAAATTGATGTAAAAATGCTTTTATGTGATTGACAGCTTGTGCTTCTGATGAGTTTCAATGTGAAGACAAATCGTGTATTGCAAATACTTTTCGATGTGACAATTTCGAAGATTGTCCTGATGGTTCTGACGAAAAGGATTGTCACCGTAAGTATCGTTTATAACAATACACAAGTTTTATATGTAGCATCTTGCCTGTAATTTATTTGTTCACGAGTTTTCTTCGTCTGTTAAATTAAATCAGGATAAAAATGAGCAGTGCCGTTTAAAAATAAAACCTTTTATGAAGTTATTAAATTCCAGTTGCATTTTAAAATTTCTCCAGAGATGATCATCCCATGAGAGTGAGGAAGCTTTTGTTAGTGATTAGTAAATATATCGTGATGTACCTTTATCTTGAACTCCCAGCTGCAATTTTACTTAATAAGAAAATTAAGCATGGAACGATATGAGCACGGACAACATCTGAATAACCATTAAATACCTAGAGCTACTGTTATTTTTATGAAAATTGTTTATTAGTCCCTCGTGGAGAAAATTAACGTGTCACTAATACTTTTTACTGTTATCTGCAATTTTCAAAGTTTTAATTCATGAAACATTTAAATATACATGATTAGGGATAATTTAAGCGATTATGAAAGACAGAAAGCACTAACTCTGGTTAACGACGAACGTAGCTAGCGATATGTGGCTAATAGAAGATACTCAGCCAACAATAAGTCGAACCAATAAACTTCTTAATGAACCTGAAACTTTCTGTAGACCTCTGGACAAGGTAAAAAAACAAATGGACCAAATGAGCGATTTCTTAGACAACTCGCTTAAAGGAACGTGCGATCTATTGGTTCAGAGCTTAACAGGACCCTAGCAGCAGTTCCAAATGTGATTTATCTCTGGACGAACGACCAGAAGAGACTTTTCGACGGCACTGCTTTATGAAAACCTTAGATTTTACTTTAAATTTCAACGTATCTACATCTTGGTATATTTAACATTTTATTTATGTCATTTAGCGGTTCAATGCGGAGCAGATTCATTTGATTGCGAAGATAATACCTGCATACCACTATCTCAAAGATGCGATGGCCGTCGTGATTGCACGGTGACTGGTTTAGACGAAGCCCACTGCAACGGACAAAAGTGTGGTGCTCATGAGCACACTTGTAACGATGGCTCGTGCATACCAAGTTATCTCGTTTGTGACGGAACTGCTCAATGTAAAGATGGATCAGATGAAAGCGAATGTGGTAAGTAAAGGTTTTATGTAATTTTATTAGAGTCCTCATGTTGTTGTTTATTATTATAAACTTATTATAAATATCATTATATAAAAAATATTTTCTGGCCCCTTTGGCCAGGAACATGTGCGGACCCTGATTGGTTCCAGTGTTCGTATGGTGCCTGTATCGACTCTGTACTACGTTGCGACAATTTTTACGACTGCCGAGATTTTTCTGATGAACAAAACTGCTTTGGTTAGAAAATATGTACATGTATAATTGTGGAAAGTTTATGTGTTTTGTATAGATGTCATTTAGATTACATTAGTTAAACGGTTGAAGAATGATGTAGGTTATTAATAGTAAGTAATATTTGTAATTTGGAAATAAAATGTAAATAGTAGATTATAATAGTGTCTTTTTAAGGTATTTTTGGTAGTATATAAATATTTGCTCCTTTCTAATTTTAAAGGATAGTTATTTAAATTCGATAGTATTTAATGTAGCTACATCTGCTTAGTTTTTAGTTATAAATTATTTATACATCGTTACTTTTTCATAAATTATCATTATATTTTTTATGTACAGGATGATCAATCGTAAGTCAATTTGTACAATACTTACCATTGAACGTGCTTGCATATTGTGAATTAAAAGTCAATGATATGGAACTCGTTTGTCCATTAAATGCTCATCACCAGTACAACACTAATAGCTATTATTTTTCATTCGAAAATTTTATTTATTTTTCGTCTAACGACATTACTCTAATAATCATAATTTTTGAAAAAATGAAAATTACAACGAGAAACATAATCATTTGTACATATCGAAACCAAAGTGTTTGATGGAGTTTCATTGATTGAATTTTTATTTCATTTCGCTCTTGTTTAAAAGAAACTAAGAAGAAAAGCTGCATGTTATCAATGTCTTAATCTAAATTTGTTAAGTGGGTAGTATGTACTTTTTAGGCAATTAGAAAATGTAATATTCTAATTGATGGTGCATGAGTTGACCATTGTAGCAAGTCATGGTTTTATGTATAGTACAGGGATAAAAAATTGTTTGGAAAAATTTTAAAATATTTTTTCGTTTAGGCTGTGGACCGAACGATTTCCAATGTAACAGCGGTGCTTGCGTTCCAAGCTATTTGCGTTGTAACCAGAGATCAGACTGTAACGACGGTTCTGACGAATACAATTGTCCAACCGATCCACCTGTAACAGAACCGGAACCACCAAAACCGACACCACCATCAGTTTCTGTTAATTGTCCGTGGGGACAACAGCCTTGCAGAAGTGGCAACCAATGCTTGCCTTACGCGGCCTTTTGTGATGGGCGCGTTGATTGTAACGACCTTTCGGACGAAAACAATTGCCGTAAGTTAGCTTTTAAGTTAAATAATTAATCAAGTTTGAAGAAAACTCAAAAATAATCTTTTAATGTCTGTAATAACAGCGACCAATAATAATAATCGCGGTTGTAACCGTGGATATTTTTGGTGCGAAAACGGACCTTGCATTAGAGAAGAATTGAGATGCGATGGAAAAGTGGATTGTCCTTATGATAGTAGCGACGAACTCGATTGTGTAAATTCCCCAGTTTATCCAAGTAATAAGTCGGTTGCATTTTAAATTGATGCAATTGATACATTTTTTTAACTCGCTTTTAAGATTATATTTGGCTGAGGTGATGAAAATTAATAAAAATTTATTAATTTTTAAAAAAATATGGTATTGATGGTATCTTGAAATTAAAGTAATACGACTTAATATTTATTTTCTGCATTTTAACATGGATCGAAGTTTTAAAATTGAATTCAACTACAAAACTAAACATTAATTGATTTATCTGTATCATTATTAAATATTTAACTAATTTAAATAACTTTAATTTATGCAGAATGTATTTAATAATATGGTACATTAGTAGTGCATCAGAAGCCATTATTTATTTATACATTCTGTATGTCTATAAATATTTTATAAAATTGCAACCAATTTGACTAAATTATGAAAATTAATAATAATTCTATAGTTTAGTTATGAGGAGTAATCAAAAAGCAAATAATCATTCTGAGAGGCAGTAGTAAATGTGCAATACACAAAAAATGTTTTAACAACAATTTTTCATTTCAAGAGGTTGAAGAAAACATCTTAAAACCTCTTTCGTCACGTTTCTAATAGTTCCTAAAAATTTGCTTCAGACTTGAATTTTTTCATATTTAGCCCTCACGAGCACTCAACTTGCTTTTCCAATTTCCAAAATCGAAGCTGGAATAACTTTTTGATTACAATTCATAATTAATTTTAAACAAACCAAAATAATAAGTAGTTTTTTAATATGAGTAATTTGCAACCCAAAAAATGTAGTGTCTTGCAGTCTCTCAAAACTTGCTTTCAACACCTAACTAAACCAAATTTTTTCTTTCCTACAGCTGGAGTTACCGGAGGACTCAATATCAAAACATATCCAAACGAGCAAAGTATAAAAGAAAGTAAGTATTATTTGAATTATTTATTAAGGGATGTGGGAATTGTTTTTCCAATCTTGAAACTTCTGTTTGTAAAAGGAATTATTTGTTAAAATTTTTGTACTGTTGTTATTAAAACAACTAATTATCTTTATTTGTCTATGTTTGCTGATGCAGGCGTTTATAAGCTTGGTGAGTATGTTGCTCTGAAAATCAGTACAAAAATCATTTCATGTACCCATTATCCATTTAATAAATTTCCGAAATAAACCATATTTTAGCAGACGAATTTTACCTTCCTCACGAAGAAATTTTTGTGTCTTAGAAATGTGGCTTAATTAATCTGATCTGTAAATATTTACAACTTATGGGTTCTTTGTCTTTTTATTTTAGAATTTAAAAATGAAAATTAGGTGTCTATAATTTCAAAATGCTTAAGCATAATATTACTTTTTTTATAAATAAATGATGCTTTTAAGCCTCAAAAGTCACCCTCTAATTTAACGAGCTCTGCGTATTTTTTTTTTCAGGATCTTCATTAATTGTAGTAACTGACGTATTTACATATTTATTGTTTATAATTATTACTAAATATTTAACAAACGTTCCAGTTTTTTCATAAGAACACTCGTTACTTTGGAAATAAACTGTGCGTTCTTTGTCACTCTGATTTCACTTAATAAGCATACATTATACCATGATTGATTATATTCATCATAAGTAGATCATTGGTGAATGATTTAACAGACACTACCCTTAATTTGAGTAGTTAACAATCTATCAACTGTATATAATCTATTTTTTACTGCATGACTTTAATGATGTGTTTTTCTTTGTGTAATATGATTTTCGTGTGTTTAGGTCGTGAGGTCGTATTTCAATGTCGTGACGAAGGACCTTTAAGAGCTAAAGTACAGTGGTTACGTGGAAATGGCTTACCTTTACCAACAGGCTCGCAGGATAAAAATGGACGTTTAGAAATACCCAATATTCAAATTGAACACGGTGGTTCGTACATTTGTGCCGCGATTGGTTATCCACCAAGTACACCCGGAGCACAAGTTCACGTTTACCTTACTGTTGAACCACGTAAGTAATAGTACATATTTTATTGTGTTCTTGCCACCCAATCTACTCTACAATAAAGAAACTTCATGCATGATTTGTAGCTCCAGAAATTAAATCTGAGGATACCAAAAATTACCTCGCTAAGCTAAAGTCATAATTCAGAATCTTTTGCTTCACTAATTATTTTAGCTTATTATTTTAAATTAATAAAATTACCTCACATTTATTAGCGATAGCTTTGGTTTCGTAATTTCCAGTTTCGCTAATTATCTTAGGTAAAGAAGCTTCTAATAAAAGTTGTAGGGCATAAAATTCTGCATTTAAGTCAATAAAGAAAATTAATGTTGCATGATTTGTAATAGCAGAAATTAAATTTGAAAATTAAGAAAATTACCTCACATTTATTAGCGATAGCTTTGGTTTCGTAATTTCCAGTTTCCCTAATTATTAAATTCTTACTACCAAGAGTCATAGTCACTACCAATAGTCACTAATGTAAAATTAGTCTTCCATTCTTGATATCGCAGTCACTAAAATGACAATGATTTGTCACTGTTACATGCAGCTTGGCTAAAATCTACTAAAAATACAAAATTCCAATCGATTCTAAAGTATGGAGTTTTACCTCCTATTGATACAGAATATCGAGGAACAGGTATAATTTTTTGCAAAATAACTAATTGATCCTTTCTAATCTCATTTGTGTTTACTGCTTAAATTGATATTGTTTGGTAAGTAATCTACTTCAACCAATTTCTGTTGCTTATACCAAATATTTCCGAGATTAAGAACAAATTACCACAACTTTTATTTTTCTATAGTTCTTCTACCACCAACACGTCCACCTTTAGCTTGTGGACTTCACGAAGCTACTTGTGCTAATGGTGATTGCATATCGAAACAACAAGTATGTGACGGCAAATACGACTGTACCGATGGTTCTGATGAAACACGTTGCAGTAAGTTTCGATTCCAAATCGTATAAAACCAGAATTTAAATTCAACTTTTTCAGGTGAACATGGATGTGAGCCAAATGAATATAGATGCGCTAACAAGCAATGCATATTGAAAACTTGGCGGTGCGATGGTGATGTCGATTGTGCCGATGGAGATGATGAAGCAAATTGCGCTACCAACCCACCAGGCTCTTCATGTCAATATAGTGAATTTGAATGCCACTCTGGCAATCAGTGCATACCTAAAGGATACCATTGTGATCAGCAAAGCGATTGTGTTGATGGAAGTGATGAAGTTGGGTGTTGTAAGTAATAAGAGATTTTGAATTAGCAGTTGGTTACATATTTTTATTTTTCATTAGCAAACGCTGTTGTTGCCAAACCTCCACCTCCAATGGTTCAGCTGAGCGTAGGACAAGTATTTATAATCACCTGTACCGCCGTTGGTGTTCCCACACCTGAAATTATGTGGCGTTTAAATTGGCATCACATACCAGAAAAATGCACAACTACAAGCGTAAATGGAGTTGGTACATTAACTTGCCCTAACATCCAGGTAAAACAAACTCAAATGAAGTTTTATCGTTATTTGTGTAATATTATTTTTCAGCTTGAAGATCAAGGAGCTTACTCTTGTGAAGCTATCAACATAGGCGGCTCTATCATTGCTACACCAGACACAATATTAGTTATTGAAGGAGGACCATCTGTATGCCCTAGAGGAACATTTAATGAAGAAGCTCGCACATCAGACGATTGCATTTCATGTTTCTGCTTTGGAGCTACAGCTAATTGCCGATCTGCAGATTTGTTTACATATCAATTACAACCACCATTTGATGCTCACAAATACGTTGGAGTACAATTCAATAATTATGCAGGAGTCAGTAACATTCTCAGAAGTGATATCTACAGAGGAACTCAACCTGAGCTTAGTCCGGTTGGACGAAACGGTGTACACGCGAGACTTGCTTCACCTTATGCTCAATCTTCACAACCGAATGTTACACCATATTTTGCCATGCCTGAAAACTACCAAGGCAGTCAATTGAAGAGTTACGGAGGTTATCTTAAGTACAACTTACATTTTGAAGGCTATGGTGCTCCGTTGAATGATCCAGAAGTAATTCTAAAAGTAAGTATTTGATTTTTACTGAACTCGTTTTAAATGGTTAAATTAATTAGGGCAATGGATATACTTTGTTATATCTTGGAAAACCTCACAATCCTGGTAGCGATGAACAAGTCACAATTAGATTCTTTGTTGGTGATTGGGTAAAACGTTCAGATACAGCACCAGAAGCTTTGGCAACTAGAGAAGAAATTATGATGGTGTTAGAAAATGTGGAAAATCTTCTCATTAAGTTGCAGTATGTCGAAGGACACTTAGATACAACTATTAGTAACATCGAAATGGACTCTGCAGCTGTAAGAAACACCGGTTTAGGTCAGGCTACTTTTGTTGAAGAATGTACTTGTCCTGTTGGGTTTTCAGGATTATCATGTGAAGTAAGTCTAAAAGACTAATAAATTAGGTATTTGTTAATTATTTGTGCAATTGTAGCAATGTGCTCCTGGATACTCGCGTCATCGTGCTGGACCATGGCTCGGTCAGTGTTACAAAGAACCTGACGTGATATGTCAACCAGGAACTTACGGAGATCCCGCTAGAGGAATTCCTTGTCAAGCGTGTCCATGTCCTCTCACTAATCCAGGAAATCAGTAAGATTCGTTTGAAATTATATTTATTCGAATAAAACGTAATTTTTGTTTACAGATTTGGACGAACGTGTCATTTAGGATCCGATGGTGAAGTGACATGTGATTGTCCTCCTGGATATACTGGTAGACGTTGTCAACAATGCTCAGTTGGTTACACAGGCAATCCTTTAATACCAGGCGATTCCTGCAAACCAGGTGGTGGAAATTGTAATTCAGAAGGAGCTGCAAGTCCTTTGGAAGATGCCTCTGGCAGATGCGTTTGTAAAGTAAGTTTTATAGAAATATAAGAACTTCAGAATTCTTATTCATCACCAATAAAATTTTGTCACTCTTTTGACTTGTAATTCTTTTTTTAAAACGCTCACTTAATTCTTGTAAGTATGTTCTCAGTATTGTTCTTGTGCAAAAGTTATAATTTTTTAATATTTCTTTAGCAAAACACCGATGGTTCTAATTGCGACCAATGTAAGCCTAATACATTCCATTTAAGTGGTGAAAATCAATTTGGTTGTATTGCTTGCTTCTGTATGGGCATTACTCAACAATGTACAAGCTCCAATTGGTATAGAAGTTCTGTAAGTTGTTAATTTTTATCTGGTAATTTTGATAAAACATATTTATTTTAACAGATTGCTACGGCATTTTCAAACTCGATAAGTGACTTCCAGCTCATCGAATCGTCAAAGAAAGAAGTACCCATTAGTCGTGGTATCCGGTTAGATCAAAATGCTCGTGAAATAACATACAGTGATTTCTCAAATCAAAATCAAGATGTGTATTATTGGGCTTTACCTTCGCGTTATTTGGGCGATAAAGTTTCATCATATGGAGGAAATCTTAGGTATAGCTTGCGTTATGTACCAATGCCTGGAGGTCAAAGTTCTAAAAACAGTGCACCAGACGTTGAACTTATTAGTGTATGTATATAAATTTACACCAAATATAGAAACTAATTGTTAAATTACAGGAAAATCATATTAACCTTCTTTATTTCGGACGAGATTATCCTCAACCTAACTCGAATGAAAGCTTCACTGTGCCTCTTTTAGAACAATATTGGCAACGAGGTGATGGTCAAAAAGCTGACCGAGAACATCTTTTAATGGCTTTAGCAGATCTACAAGCTATCTTAATTAAAGCCACTTACACTACCAATACTCGGGAAGCAGGGTACGTTTACATCTTGAAATAATACCGTGTATAACAAAATTTCACTTTAGGTTAATATCAGTTACACTCGACACTGCTGATGAACGCAATACAGGTCGGGAACGAGCGCTAGCAGTAGAACAGTGCCAATGTCCACCAGGCTACAAAGGTTTATCGTGTGAAGATTGTAATGTAGGTTACACTCGTGCTCCAGAAGGCCTTTACCTAGGTCTTTGTGAAGTATGTTCTTGTAACGGCCATTCCACCGAATGCGATGCAGACACTGGAGAATGTTCGGTTTGTATTCCATAACTTACAACTCCACCACTTCTACTAATGTTATAAATTTAGAATTGTAGAGATAACACAGCAGGTCAATACTGCGACCAATGTAGACCTGGTTACACTCCTGATCCAATTACTGGACAATGTAAATCCGGCGACCAAATTTGTGAATGTGATCCCAATGGGTCATTGAGTTCTCATTGTATTGGAGGAGTTTGTCAATGCAAGGTACATCTATTTGGTAGTTTCAAAGGAGCGTGATAATAATTGTTTTGTTGTAGACTAATGTAGAAGGCAACCATTGTGATCGTTGCCGTTCAGGAACGTTTGGATTGAATGCATCAGATCCAGAAGGCTGTCAAGAATGTTTCTGCTCAGGAGTCACTGATCAGTGTGGAGGAAGTAATTTATATGTCGAACAAATACCTAGTCCTATATTAGATCAAAACAATCATGGATATAGTTTAACCGACCAGTAAGTGTTAACAATAATTGTATTTCTGGGGCTGGTCCCTAGTGGTTCCTTGCATCGCGGCCTCTTGGATCTACTATGCGCCTCGGATTTGGTCTTCCCTTATGGGAGTTCTGTGCTTTTGATGAAGTCCAGAATTTTCCTTATTGATAAGTGAGGTAGTTCTCTTTGGAGCATCTTCTCTTTCCTGAGACTGCTGTAATGACTTCTTGTGAAAGCCTCACCGTGTAGCAGAAGATGAATTAAAACAAGTCTTCTTCTAGTCCCATCGTATGTAGGTGCTTTTTGAGCTGACAAAGGCTCGTTATTAATGCTGTTGCCAGCTGTAGTTTATCTTTCTGAGTAGAGAGCGAGTTCTTTTGTCCAGGAGTTTCCCTCCAGTGTTTAATATGCCACTTCTCTAGAAGTGACTTTATTTCTCTCTTTGCCATTTCATAAGAAATGCCAAAGGCGAGTTCTGGTCCAATGGGTCTTATTTTCCTGCCCTCTTTCGCCAGATCGTCCGCTTTCTCGTTCCCTGCTATGTTGGTATGAGCTGGTACCCATACTAGGTTGAAGAAATTTGCTCCTGTACCTGTTGGGTTTTTAGAGCCGTCTGTGTAGAATATAAGACAATTCATTTTGACTGCCTTGCATTCCCATTTTTCTCTTGTCGGAATGTTAATTCCGTTCTCTACTTATTCTGAGAAGAGAGCGAGTTCTTTTGTCAGAGCAGTCCCTGTCCAGGAGTTTCCTTCCAGTGTTTAATATGCCACTTCTCTAGAAGTGACTTTATTTCTCTCTTTGCCATTTCATAAGAAATGCCAAAGGCGAGTTCTGGTCCAATGGGTCTTATTTTCCTGCCCTCTTTCGCCAGATCGTCCGCTTTCTCGTTCCCTGCTATGTTGGTATGAGCTGGCACCCATACTAGGTTGAAGAAATTTGCTCCTGTACCTGTTGGGTTTTTAGAGCCGTCTGTGTAGAATATAAGACAATTCATTTTGACTGCCTTGCATTCCCATTTTTCTCTTGTCGGAATGTTAATTCCGTTCTCTACTTATTCTGAGAAGAGAGCGAGTTCTTTTGTCAGAGCAGTCCCTGTCCAGGAGTTTCCTTCCAGTGTTTAATATGCCACTTCTCTAGAAGTGACTTTATTTCTCTCTTTGCCATTTCATAAGAAATGCCAAAGGCGAGTTCTGGTCCAATGGGTCTTATTTTCCTGCCCTCTTTCGCCAGATCGTCTGCTTTCTCGTTCCCTACTATGTTGGCATGAGCTGGAACCCATACCAGACTGACAAAATTTGTTCCTGTACCTGTTGGCTTTTTAGAGCCGTCTGCGTAGAATATAAGTCCATTCATTTTGACTGCCTGGCATTCCCATTCTTCTCTTGTCGGAATGTCGGAGTTCTTTTATCAGAGTAGTCCATGTCCAGGAGTTTCCCTCCAGTGTTTAATATGCCACTTCTCTAGAAGTGACTTTATTTCTCTCTTTGCCATTTCATAAGAAATGCCAAAGGCGAGTTCTGGTCCAATGGGTCTTATTTTGCTGCCCTCTTTCGCCAGATCGTCTGATTTCTCGTTCCCTGCTATGTTGGCATGAGCTCGCACCCATACCAGGTTGACGAAATTTGCTCCTGTACCTGTTGGGTTTTTAGAGCCGCCTGTGTAGAATACAAGTCCATTCATTTTGACTTTCTGTTGGACACCATACTAAATATGGGGTGTTCTTCTATCTCTCTTAGGATTGAGGCATGTCCTTGCCCATTTCTTCCTGTGGAGGAAGAATTTTTAGTCTGTAAGCCTCACTTAATGATTTGGCTTCCACCATCAGATGTAAAGGTGGGAGGTTCAGCATTGTTTCCATTGCTGCTGTAGGGGTAGTACGTGTTGCTCCAGTAATTCCTAGGCAGGCCAATCTTTGGATTTTGCCTAATTTGTGTTTGCAGGTTTTTGTTTGTTTTTGTCCACCACACAAAACCTGCATATGTTAATATTGGTATAACCATTACAGTATATCCAATAAGTCAACTGGGGTGTCAGTCCCCAAGTTTTGCCGAATGTTCGTCTATAGGTCCATAGAGAATCAGTCAGTGTTAATTTAAATAATTAAATTAAAAATTAAGTTGCTTAAATTTCTAATTGGGATTAATTGGTATTTTCTATTTATTTTAGAAGTCAACAGAATAGAATTACAACAGATTTTGTATTGAGCATAGCTGAAAATAAAATTGGATATGCGTTTAGACCTGGAAGTACGGAACGTTGGTATTGGTCTTTACCGAGCGACTTTACTGGAAACAAAATAAAATCTTACGGTGGTAAACTTGAGTTCACTCAAACTTATTCAGCCTATATACCGGATCATGTTCCTGATCAAGATGTGATAATAACTGGTAATGGAGTTACTATTTATTGGACAAACCCACAAATGTTGCAACCAGATAGAAACAACGTAAGTTTTCATTTTTGACTCGTAAGATATTTTAACAAAAATTTTTGCAGAAAATATCTGTAACGTTAAGTCCTAACGAAAATTGGCAAAGATTGGATTATAGACAAGGGCCTAGACCTGCCTCTCGTGATGACATTTTGATAGCTCTCGCTAACATTAATGCAATATTAGTTCGTGCCACTTTATCGTCTAATACGTTAACATCTTACATTAGTGATATATCATTAGACACAGCTGTTGAACAATACACAGGAAAACCTAAAGCTGCAGATGTTGAATCGTGCAGATGTCCACCTGTAAGTTAATTATTTCTTTTTTTCTGCAGTTTAACTGATAATCATTTCTTGAATAGGGTTACAAAGGCACTTCTTGTGAGTTATGTGTAGCTGGTTATTATCGAGACATAAACGACTTACAAACTGGACCATTAGGATCGTGCTCAAGATGTCCGTGTCAAGGAAATGAAGAAAGTTGTCACTTAGGTTTTGATAATCGCGTTGTATGTAATTGTTTACCAGGTTATTGGGGAGCTTCTTGTCAAAATACTGGTGAGTTGTGCTTTTATTTGAATTGAGCGTCAATATTGTTAATTTTATAAATCAAATTGGTTACAAAATTGATGTACAGATCGTGTTAGATTGGAACTATCTCCATCGATAGTAATCGCATCACCAGGAACCTTAGTTCAATTTGTTTGTGAATATCACAGTCATGAAAAATTAAAGATTGTTATGCAAGAAATTGGAATGCATACTCATACTAAAATAAATGACGATGTTTTTGAAAGCTGCGGCTTTGAATCAAAGAAAGCTGTTTATATTAGGGTCAGTTATATACCTACTGTTGTACAGTGTTTGGCTAAAAATGTGGACGATTATGTGGTGGGAATCATAACTTCGAGGGTTTATCCAGGTTTGATGTATACGTATTTCTTTATGTCCAGAAGTCTGCTACTGTGTTTTTGAGTATCAACTGGTGCTGGTTTTTATTTGATGTCACTCTCAAACACTTGGTGTTCGGAATCGATGAATAAAACACAAATAATAAATTTGTTTTGTCTGCCACAATCTTAGATATTAACAAAATAGTTATGTGTACATCTTGTAACTTAACATTCTAATCAGTTTTGTTAATTGTTACATTTTTTATAGGATCAACAGATAGTCCAATTACAACAACACCTGATTATTCTACTCCACAACCACCACTTATTTATGTAACCATTGATCCTCCATCGATCAAAATTGTCGAAGTTGGCACAAATCTTAGACTGAGATGTACTGCTCATTCTGTACAACAAAATGTAAGTATCTTTTAGATTAAGGAGATTAATGGCGAGTTTCTGGTACATTACGATTCCATAACTTACCTTTATGATGGGCCGATATATTGTTTGAAACCGTCGACATTTAGGAATAAGAAGCGATAACTATATTTTTCTTCAAACATCAAAAAAAGTAGACATTTTGTTACTGAACAATAAGATTAAAGTTCTCCTTTTATATCCTTTTAAATGTGAAAGTGAACCTTTACCTCCTTGAGGTAAAAGTAAATTCTAACCTTAAATATTTACAACAAATTGTAACGTAAAATGAAATTTCTAAGCATTTTTAATATAAAAAATTTAATGTTTTTTAAATTTTCATTTATAATTTGTTCGTTGCGTTTAATAATTAGCTTCTTTTTACAAGTTTAAGTTAATTTAAAAAAAGTATTTGACAATTGAACTTCAAATAATTGACAAGAGATGGCGCAATGGCGCTTTGTCAAAATTCTTCATTTTTTGTTTTAATGTTTACGTTTTAAGAAAAAATAGAACATTTCATACGGAGTAAAAGTACTTTTACGCTTAATTAAACAAACCACTATTATAAAAACGCGCAGTAAGTGTCTAGTGAATATAATTAATTCTTTAAACGTCAAAAAAATTTGACATTTTGTTACTGAATGACGTAACAAATTTGTACAAAAAAGTAAATTCTAACCTTACTTATTTATAACAAACTGTAATATAAAATGATATTTTTTAATCGGTTTTAATTAATATCTGACGTTTTAAGAAAAAATAAAATGTTTCATGTGAAGAAAAGCGACTTACACTACTTATAAAGCAATACAGTGATGAACGTTTTTGTTGATCTTTGTGTAATTTTAGTTACCGATAAGAATCTCATGGAGTAAAGATGGTGGATATCTATCTCCCACTAGAGCAATTGACGATGGCAGAGGAATATTGGTCATTACAGATGTTCGTGTATCAGATGCTGGCACTTACATTTGTCAAGCAACCGATGGTTACGTAGTAGTCACACAACACACAACTGTTAATGTTGGAGGAGGTAATTTTCATTATATCCATTTATAAAAAAAATGTATTCAATAATTTTAAATTTGTCATTTTGTGCTGCTCAGAGCTTTTTAAAATTGCTTTAAAGGCACCAGGTAAAGCCTATAATCAAGTAGTTGCGACTTTTTATTTATTAACCACTTTTTAAATGTAGGCAATCCTCCACAACGTCCAACTGTTACCGTTTCACCAGCATCGATTCAAGTTGACGAAGGCCAAGCAATTGAAATTTATTACACCATTACTGGAAATCCACTACCAGACGTTCAATGGACACGCGTGGGTGGCCTACCTTTTAACGAACAAGTAAGTTTTAACAAGATTTTCATTACCATTAATGCTTTTATAATTTTTTATTAGCATTCCTTTGGAAATGGTGTATTCCGTATACCAAATGCGCTTGTAACAGATGCTGGTGAATATGAAATTATCGTAACTAATACAGCTGGTTCAGATCTAAGCACAGTGTATATTGGAGTGACAGAAGTTGCCGGTCCCACTATGGCAGTAAAGATAAAACCATCACAAGTTAATAGTAGACATGGAGACACATTTACTCTCATTTGTGAAGCTCCTGTACCACTTAGAAACATAGTGTGGTCTAGAACAAATAGACAACCCTTACCATACAATTCAAATCAATCTCCAGACAAAAGTATGTTAACAGTTTACGATGCCAAACCAGAAGATTCAGGTATATACGTTTGTACCGTTACTAGTTACACAGGAACGTCTGGAAATGGCAACGCTTCAGTTACAATTTCCTCAACTCAAGTCGAGTATGTTATTTAGAAGCTAATAAATAAGAGTTTAAACATATGAATTTGTAGAACTTTCCCAACCGTTGTAACAAAACCAAAATCTCAGACAGTTTCACAAGGATCTACAACTGAAATTCATTGTGAAGCAACAGGTTCGCCTACTCCTACAATTAAATGGACTAAAATTGGAGATCCTCTACCCTCACATGTACAACAAGTAGGACCTGTTTTGAGATTGCAAAATGTTCAAATTCGCGATCGTGGTGTTTACATTTGTGTGGCTAGCAACAATGCTGGAATTGCTCAAGATTCATCAATAGTAGAAGTTGAAAGTAATAATCTTGAAACTTGAAATTGTGTCCATTAATTTACTAATAAATTGTTTTTAGGATTAGAAGTTCCTGTTGTGGAAATTCAACCTAGTAAAGCTTTGACTGTCATAGCTGGTGGTAGTATTCTTATGCAGTGTCGTGTGGTTGCTGGTATTCCACAACCGGAAGTGGCTTGGACTAGACCTAATGGAGCACCTCTTAGCCCCAATATTGAACAACGTGCTGGTGGTGTTATAAGGTAATTGATTTAAAAATTGGTAACAAAATTGGTAACTTTTCAATTTTTTATTAATTATTTATTGATACTTTAGATTTTTGAAAATTTCTACGGAAGATGCAGGAGAATATACTTGTACAGCATCTAACAAAGCTGGTAAAACTACTGCTGTCGGTCACATCGAAGTACACACTGTTCCTCTCTTAACAATATCTCCACGTAGTGGAACTTTAACTGTTAGACAAGGCGAATATTTGCGGTTGGAATGTAGGGCTTCTGGTACTCCACAACCTACAGTTCAATGGTCCAAACATACTGCTGATTACCCTAACGCAGTACAGTACAGGTGGGAAGCTTTGAAGTAAATTTCAAATTGATGTATAATAAAATGTAATGTTTTAGTGAAAATGTTGGTGATTCACGTGCTCGTGTATTACAAAATGTTGCTGTGTACGAAATAACACACATTACCACAGCTGATCAAGGCTATTACATTTGTCGAGGCACAAACAGTGCAGGAACTTCGGAAGAACGCGTTAGCTTAATTGTACAATCGTTGCCAGAACGTGGAGATATAACCGGTAAGTCTTCGAAGAAAAGAATCTTCAAGATGTAATTTTTGTAAATATTTAGTGTGGTGTGGTTTTAATTTGCTGGAATTTGTAAATAAAGATTTGTCATTTTTGATGTGAGAATGCAGTTTGGAAGAAATGATTATGCTGTGTGCAGATGAATGAAATTACTAAAAATTAATTTAACAATAATTTTTTATTTATAGTTCAGGTAGTGTACTTGAATAGTTAAAATTTATTTATAACATTAATTTTTATAATAATATAAATTGTTTTCTTTTTCATTTTTCGCTTGCTACTAATTGGAAATATAGCAAAACCTGGTAAGTTATAATAACAATTAATACTTAATTTAAATTAAATTTGTACATAATTAAAACTTTAAAATTAATATTCGATTGGTGATAGTTTGTCATAATAATGTACATAAGCTTTATTATAATTTTTTATTTTGTTGCGATTTAATTTAAAAATCGATCTTTTGTAGGTGAAGATGGTAGTTCAGGAGGTAACGAAAACAACACTCCATATCCACCACATTTATCTCCACGACCACCGTTTAGAGATAATGAACATGTTCCTTCGCACACTGATAAAACGTTTACTGCTCCGGTAGGCACTAGAGCTGAATTGAGATGTCAAACTAATCCTCAAGGTAAACTACCTAGTGTTCGCAATTATACATTTACAAATACTTTTTGTAGGCTCAGCTGATCCTTTGTATGTGAACTGGGTACGTGGTGACAACTCTTCTCTACCAACAAATTCGATTATGAACAATGGCATATTATACATCGAAAATGTACAACCGAGCGATGCTGGTGAATATAGGTGCCTCGGTATCCATCCATCTGGAGCAATCGTTTTCAGTTTTAGTGCACATTTGATGGTTGTGTGTAAGTGTCTCTTTATTATTATAAATTATTTTTTTCAACACACAGACAAAGAGCTTTGTATTTTTGTTTTCTTTTGTGATTTTTTTAAATACTAAGTTGAAAATCTTTGTTACATTCAGCCGAGGAAGACATTTGTGCACTTAGAGGTACTTTGTTTTCATCGGTGTACCTACTGCTTGCGCTTTCCATAGTAACGCTTTTTATTTGTTATTTATTGCTCTGAAGAAAAGTTGATAACTTTGTATTTAATTTGCAAACAATTAACTCATCGAATTCGGAGCTACATTTTCATTTAGCACCAAGTAATGTTGCTTAAGTTCAAGTTTATGGCTCATGCAGGTGCTCTGTTGTTTTTGATTTTTTTAATTAAACTGTGAGTAGTACAACAATTTACATTTTTGCATGAAGCCAATTAAGCATAAAAAAGAAAAACTAGGCATGAATTTTGTACTTTCTAAGATTTACAAAAATTGTTTAATTTTGTAGTCTCCAGTATGATGAAAAGGGCAGTCTCAAAAATTATTACACCAGTGTTTCTCAACCTTTTTTTAATATTAAATTTTGTAGCACTCTCCTTGCAAAATTAAAAAAAATATATGTAGATTTGGCATCTCTGCATAGACTTTTAAATTGATAAAATAGTAAAGGTAATTTAATGCTGTACAACTGCTTTTCTAAAGACTTTTAGTGTAAAACAAAAGGCTGAGGTGCTAGAGATCAAAGTTTGACGAAAAACATAAACAAAATTTTTTTTTCATACATTGACGATTTTTACCGTCAGATATATCGAAAATTATAAAAATACAGAAAAATGAATACAAACAATCTTGTATAAGTTTTCATTTTGCGAAGAATAATTTTTTCCCTAAGACCTACCGTTTTCGAGATGTAAGCGAAAACTCCAAAAACGGAACCTTTCCACCCGCTCCCACCCTTAGCCATTAGCTAGAACCTGGAACTGTTGGTATTTTAACCTCCTAACTACTCTAAGCATATTGCACTTTTATCATGTTCTCTACACCCTTTTTTTTGGGCGTTCGTTAACTGGTGACTGGACTAATGTTCGATATTTGGTGAAATATTCATATTCGAAGCACCGTACCTCGCCTTAGCCATAGCTAGGACCTGGAACTGTTAGTATTTTTACCTCCTAACTACTCCAAACACATTCCAGCTTTTATCATGTCCTCTACATCCTTTTTTTTGGGCGTTCGTTAACTGGAGACTGGACTAATGTTCGATATTTGGTGAACTATTCATATTCGAAGCACCGTACCTCGCCGTAGCCATAGCTAGAACTTGGAACTGTTAGTATTTTTACCTCCTAACTACTCCAAACACATTCCAGCTTTTATCATGTCCTCTACATCCTTTTTTTTGGGCGTTCGTTAACTGGAGACTGGACTAATGTTCGATATTTGGTGAACTATTCATATTCGAAGCACCGTACCTCGCCGTAGCCATAGCTAGAACTTGGAACTGTTAGTAATTTTACCTCTTAACTACTCCAAACACATTCCAGCTTTTATCATGTCCTCTACATCCTTTTTTTTGGGCGTTCGTTAACTGGAGACTGGACTAATGTTCGATATTTGGTGAACTATTCATATTTGAAGCACCGTACCTCGCCGTAGCCATAGCTAGAACTTGGAACTGTTAGTATTTTTACCTCCTAACTACTCCAAACACATTCCAGCTTTTATCATGTCCTCTACACCCCTTTTTTTGGGCGTTCGTTAACTGGAGACTGAGCTAATGTTTGATATTTGGTGAACTATTCATATTCGAAGCACCGTACCTCGGTTTAGCTATAGCAAGGACCTGGAACTGTTAGTGTTTTTACCTCCTAACTACTCCAAACACATTCCAGCTTTAATCATGTCCTCTACGCCCTTTTTTTGGGGTTCGTTAACTGTAGACTGGACTAATGTTCGATATTTGGTGAACTATTCAGATTATTCATATTCATAGGTGTGTGGGAATGAGGGTCGGTGCTGCACTGTGTCCAATCTCACATAAAATAATTACATTGTAATTTCTTTGGTGCTATGTGCGGTGCTAGGGACAGTGCGCAATGTGTGGCCGTGAGACTTTTTTCGGATTTTTTCTTCGTTAACATATACTTTTATCTTCTATTTCCATTTTGCTCGCGCTCCCCTTTCAGATATTTGGCGCGCCCCGTTGGGGGCGCATAGGTTGAGAATCGCTGGTTTACACCTAAGTTTCAATAGAAAACTTGTGATGGACTTCATTAATAAAGGGACTTGCCTATGAAATCATTTGTTCTGCACCCATCATCTTAAACATTCTCTAGGACCACAATGTACAATTTGCAGTAATGCTTTTACTCTGCATTTGAGCACGGAAATTTGTTAGCTTGATTCACTCATTGACTTACAGAATTATTATAACTTACTGTAACTTTTCAGCTTTTACAGCATACAGTTGAAATAGAATAAAATCAAAAGTCATAAACTTATTGTTGTGAACCATTAGCTGCTGTAAAAGTGCCTTCTAGTTCATCCATTATTATTTATTAAATCGATTAAAACTTCATTTTATATTGCAGCACCACCGAGAATTACTTTAGAACCATCCAGACAAGTAGTAAGACCTGGTGACAACGCGTATGTGTTATGTGATGCCACCGGTGATCAACCTATCAGTATAACATGGACAGCTATTAATCGAGATCTACCTCAAACTGCTTTAGCCAGAGATGGCCAATTGCGATTCCAAGGAATACAAGTAACAGATGCTGGTCGTTACAGATGTACTGCTGTAAATTCTGCTGGAGAAGCAGATGCTGTAGCTGATGTTATTGTGCAAGGTAAAATTTCAATAATTTGCTTTAATTTTGCTTAATTATTGTTTTTAGATGGTGAAGGAGGAGGTGGTGGTGGTGGAAGTGGAAGTGGAGGACCTTCGATTACAGCTGATAGCAGGGAAAAGACAGCAATTATTGGTAGTTCTATAACCTTACACTGTAGAGTGCGCGGTGGTGGTAATGACCCCAGTCAACCTACTGTTCGTTGGTACAGAGAACATCTATCCATGCCTACAAACTCACAAATAAATGGAGAATACGTTCGTATTGTTGACGTTCAACAAAGTGATGCCGGAAGATACTTCTGTGAAGTTGAAAGGGCTAGTGGAACATCTAGTGATTACATCGATGTAAAAGTTGAACGTAAGTAAATTTTTGTTTTTTAAAAAAATGTTAATAGTCTGTCTGTAGTATGCATTTTTTATACCACAGAATTTATACGGAATTTGTTATTATCACAAACTTTTAAAATGTTTTTTAAACAGCAAGTCAATTTAATTGTGCACCTTACCAATGGAAATGTGATAACGGAGAGTGTATAAGTTTCAAATTTAGATGTGATAAAATACACCACTGTAGTGATAATAGCGACGAGTATTATTGCAGAAGAAGTCGATGGGGTTTGTTATGACACTTTTTAATTATTTCTAGTTCTACGTGTCGTCAGTCCCAATGTGGTGGGCTCTACTTGGCTATTTCTTATTTGTGCAATACTTATTTATTATTTTATTAGCAAATTGACATCTAATTAACTAATTAAATTACAAAAATCTTTTAATGTTAATAAAAGATTCTTGTTAAATAATTAGTGCAGTTTTTAATCTTGTTCACATAGAAAAAGATACTTAAATCCATTTGGTGTTCGTAATCATGGTTTTTGTGAACAAATTTCATCATGGAGTAATTAAAGTCGTAACATGTGAATGGGAGTTTTCATCTTAAAACGCTTTCCATGTGGCTTTGGGCATGTGACTAGGATCCATCAAGAATAAAACCGATCTTGGAAACATCCATCTTTTGGGCTTTTTAATTTTGTTTAAAATGTGAAAAGTTTTATAGGGACAAGTTCTAATTACTTAGCAATTTCCTAATGGGCCAAACCTTGGATTTTATGTTACATGCCTACACCTTTTGCAACTGATTTTGCAATAATTTGAAAATCCAACACCTTTAAATACCGTGCGTTTCCAAATAAGGGCACCAGCTTATAGGGGGGCCCTATTAGCTTGGTGCTAGTTTTAGCAAAAAAAAGGTAGTATTTTCCAAACAGCAAAGGCCGATGGCGTCTTCGTTATTTTCTTTTAAATTGCACCATACACTTTTTTAGTCTCATATGATAGAGAAGTTTTTTCTCTTTTCAATAAGGTAAAGCATTAGGGTTAAAAGCGGATTGTTTAAAAAACCAAATGGTTTTCAATTGTTTAGCTAACTGTGTAAGCTTCTTCGCTCAAATATAATATTTCTTCACGCCACGGTCTCTGGATTGACTACCATAAGCTTGTTACGAATACATTAAAAAAAGAAAAACTTTTTCATATGGAACTACATATTATAAGTATTTTGAACAGTGCCTGCTAATGGAAATGTGTTAAACGTTGTCAACTTTGTGTAGAAAACAACAGCTCTCACTTTTAGCTCTTTTAATTTATTTTTTCTTCTTTTAATTTATTCGTAACAAGCTTATCGTAGCCAATCCAGCGGCCGTGGCTCAATGAAACATTAGAATTGACATTAATTAAGAAACATTAATTTTATACAGGTTTTATTTGTCTAAATAAATAACCCCTCCACGAATAAACCCCCTATAAGCTGGGACCTTTTTTTGGAAACACACAGTATTATAATCGATATTGTTTTTTCTATTGTAGGTATTTTAAATAACTTTATTTTTAAGATTGACGCTAACTATAAATGTTCTTTATGTGTTTAATTAAGATTCATCGTGGCATATTGTACATAGCAATTTTTTGTGTTTTTCCTGCTTAAACTTGAGCTCAAACTCGATTAAACACTCGCTAATATTATTTAATTTACCTATAGCGCAAGGATTTGAACTTACTACTACAGAAGAACCTTATCCAGTTGAACCTTATCCAGTTGAACCGTATACAGTTGAACCTGATGAACCGATCAACTTTCAACTTTATATTCAACTTTCTTCTCCAGTCTGTTACGTCGGTAACACTGTTGATTTGTACTGTCGTTCCAACGAACCCGGAGTGATTACATCATGGTCTAAAGTAGCTGATCGCTTTGCTGATAATATACAAACGAGTGGTGGTACACTACGTATAACAACTGCTATAAGAGACAATGCTGGATTGTATCGTTGTGAAGCTCGAGGTCGTTTTAGCGTTTATCATAAGGACTACAATCTAGAAGTTATTGGTAATAATTTGATTGTGGTAAAATCAACATGCGTGCTAATTTATTTATTTTAGATCCGTCTTTAGATGAAGTTCAAGGAGAACAACCTATCGAAACCAAAACCGCTGCTCAAGGCTCAACTATCATCATGGAATGTCGCACAGAGTTAGGACAACCTGTTTCATACAAATGGAGTAAATCAGGTGGCGTTTTACCAAGAGACGTATCCGTATATAGCGTAAGTAGCTTATTCAGAACTATTACTGTTTTACAAGTCTTGTTTTTAGCGAACTATTCAAATCAACGAAGTTAAAGAAAGCGATGCCGGAACTTACATTTGCACAGCAAGCAACGGACGCACTAGCATCGATATTCCAACAATTTTATTAGTTACCGGCATAGTGCCTTACTTTGCACAAGCTTCAACCAGTTACGTCGCTCTGCCAACTTTACCCGACGCTTATATTCAATTCACTTTTGAAATTTCCTTCAGACCAGAAGTTAGCAATGGTTTATTCTTATACAATGGTCATAGGAAATCATCTGCGAAAGCTGACTTTATTTCACTGGCTCTTGTTAATGGAATACCCGAGTTCCGTTTCAATCTTGGACAAAGTGTAACTGTTGTAGTCGCCGATAAGCCTGTTGAACTTGGAAAGTGGCATACTGTTAAAGTTTCTAGAAATCGAAAGAGAGGTTACTATACTCAAATAAATATCCTCGACTTAAAATTAAATTTTTACTTACAGTTACAATGTATGTTGATGGACAAGGACCTTTTGTTGGTGTTGCCGATGGTAAATTCTTAGGTTTAGATTTGACCGAACATTTGTACTTGGGTGGCGTTCCAAACTTCAAAGACATTTCACCAGATGTTGAAGCAACTAATGGTTTTGTTGGTAAGAGCAAAATGGTTTATTGCGTAACAAGTTTACAAATGTACGGTTTTAAGGTTGTATTAGTCGGTTGAAAATTGGTCACGCTTTCCAAGATATTTTAAGAGAAGCCATAATGAAAGAAGGAATTACAACTTGTGAGACTTGTAGTGAGAATCCTTGTCATAATCAAGGAGTTTGTCAAGAAGCTTTAACCAAAGAAGGCTATACGTGTATTTGCCCGCTTGGTTTCAGTGGACCAACTTGCAGCAAACAAGGAGGAGAATCTTGTACACCAAGTAATGATGTTTAATAATATTTGTTACAATTTGTTAAAATTTAATTTTATGTAATTTAGATTCGTGTGGTCTTGGACGTTGTATAGACACAGAAGAGAGTTTCAAATGTTTATGTCCTATGGGTAGAGCCGGTCGTCACTGTGAACAAGAAATAGCAATTTATGAACCAGCATTTTCGAGGGATGCTTACATAGCATATCCAGCACCAAAACCTCAAAGACGTTTAAAAGTTTCGCTTAAATTCAAACCAAAGGATTTGGAAGATGGAATTTTATTATATTGTAGTGAAAATGACGAAGGACACGGTAATTTCGTAAGTTTGGCAATTAAGGATGGTCACGTTGAATTCAGATTTGACATTGGAACTGGTAAGTTCCTGTTTTAAAGTGCGTGCGATTGTAAACTTTTTTTTTTTATAAAGAACCCATCATAGTACGAAGTGAAAAGGTCGTGAAACCCGGTGAATGGCTCGCTGTCACAGCTAGTAAGTTCTTGAACGAAGGAAGACTGCTTGTAAATGGAGATGCACCAATTACTCAACGCATTACAAGAAATCATAAAGCACTCGAATTACATACACCACTGTACATAGGAGGCGTTGACAAAAATCGTATTAATGTTAACAGCGCTGTCGGTGTTCAAGATGGATTTAGTGGATGCATATCTGAGGTAATTAATAATCTAAACAATAACAAACACATGGGACATCGGAAATGCGCAGTAAGGTCTGAAAGACACAGAGATATAAAAAAAGAGAGAGTGGGGGCAAGTAAGATAGGGAATTGTTTAGAGAAATGGGGAGTGGTCTGTCACATTAGCTACCATGTGTCAAATGTCAATCTGTCACCATAGTTTCCATATGTCAATTTCATATGTCAGGTGGAGTTATTTATCAATTTCAGAGATTGGTGTAGAGCAGGGTTTTCCAAACTGTGCTCCGCGGGAAGGTAGGAAAGGCACCGCCAAAAATATTAATAACACAGCTATTTTTTATTTTTCTACGATTAATTGATTATGTGAGATTACCTACCCTTCAAATTACACAACGTACTTCATCAAAATTCAAAGACCCTCAAAGTGCTCCATCAGAGAAAAATTTTAGAAACCCTGGTTTAGAGAGATAATGAGTGGGGGTTAATCTAACAATATATTTCCTATAGCTGCTTTCTTTCGTCGCGAAAATTGTGACCCAAACGCGTTATAACACGATTGTCATGGATTCACTGATCATGGACCAATGAGCACCGGTTATTTAGAATCATGATTCGAAGTTGTTTAGCGAAAGAAAGCGGCTAATATGTCAAATGTTTATCTGTCACTATAAGGAGGGGGGGTCATCCCATCTATCAATCCATCTATTAATCCATCTTTGAACCCATCTGTCATTCCATCTGTTATATATCAGGTTTGTTCCTACAAACAATCGAACCAGTTCAGAACGGTTCAGAACTGAACAGAGCATGCGCACATTGAAGTTGGCAATACAAATTTCAATCTGCGCACACTCCGCCCAGTTACGAACTAGTTCGAGCTTTGTAGGAACAAACCTATCTCTCATTTCATCTGTCAACCGATTTGTCATAAAATCTGTCATGCTATATATCATCTCATCTCACAGATGAGTTAACAGATAGGAAGAGTGACAGATTGGTGAGATGTCAGATGAAATTGACAGATGAGATTGATAAATGAGATGACAGATGAGATTAACAGACGAAATTAAGTCACTGATGAGACTGATAGATAAGACTGACACATAAGATGAGTTGACAGATGAGTTTGACAGATGAGATTGACAAACGAGATGACATATGAGATTAACAGACCAAATTAAGGCGCAGATGAGACTGATAGGTAAGACTGACACATAAGATGAGTTGACAGATGAGATTGACAGATGAGTTGGACAGATGAGATTAACAGACGAAATTAAGTCACAGATGAGACTGATAGATAAGACTGACATATAAGATGAGTTGACAGATGAGTTGGACAGATGAGATTAACAGACGAAATTAAGTCACAGATGAGACTGATAGATAAGACTGACACATAAGATGAGTTGACAGATGAGATTGACAAACGAGATGACAGATGAGATTAACAGACGAAATTAAGTCACAGATGAGACTGATAGATAAGACTGACACATAAGATGAGTTGACAGATGAGATTGACAAACGAGATGACAGATGAGATTAACAGACGAAATTAAGTCACAGATGAGACTGATAGATAAGACTGACATATAAGATGAGTTGACAGATGAGATTGACAGATGAGTTGGACAGATGAGATGACATATGAGATTAACAGACGAAATTAAGTCACAGATGTGACTGATAGATAAGACTGACACATAAGATGAGTTGACAGATGAGATGGACAGATGAGTTGGACAGATGAGATTAACAGACGAAATTAAGTTACAGATGAGACTGATAGATAAGACTGACATATAAGATGAGTTGACAGATGAGTTGGAAGATGAGATTAACAGACGAAATTAAGTCACTGATGTGACTGATAGATAAGACTGACACATAAGATGAGTTGACAGATGAGTTTGACAGATGAGATTGACAAACGAGATGACATATGAGATTAACAGACCAAATTAAGGCGCAGATGAGACTGATAGGTAAGACTGACACATAAGATGAGTTGACAGATGAGATTGACAGATGAGTTGGACAGATGAGATTAACAGACGAAATTAAGTCACAGATGAGACTGATAGATAAGACTGACATATAAGATGAGTTGACAGATGAGATTGACAGATGAGTTGGACAGATGAGATGACATATGAGATTAACAGACGAAATTAAGTCACAGATGTGACTGATAGATAAGACTGACACATAAGATGAGTTAACAGATAGGATGAGTGACAGATTGGTGAGATGTCAGATGAAATTGACAGATGAGATTGATAAATGAGATGACAGATGAGATTAACAGACGAAATTAAGTCACTGATGAGACTGATAGATAAGACTGACACATAAGATGAGTTGACAGATGAGTTTGACAGATGAGATTGACAAACGAGATGACATATGAGATTAACAGACCAAATTAAGGCGCAGATGAGACTGATAGGTAAGACTGACACATAAGATGAGTTGACAGATGAGATTGACAGATGAGTTGGACAGATGAGATTAACAGACGAAATTAAGTCACAGATGAGACTGATAGATAAGACTGACATATAAGATGAGTTGACAGATGAGATTGACAGATGAGTTGGACAGATGAGATTAACAGACGAAATTAAGTCACAGATGAGACTGATAGATAAGACTGACACATAAGATGAGTTGACAGATGAGATTGACAAACGAGATGACAGATGAGATTAACAGACGAAATTAAGTCACAGATGAGACTGATAGATAAGACTGACACATAAGATGAGTTGACAGATGAGATTGACAAACGAGATGACAGATGAGATTAACAGACGAAATTAAGTCACAGATGAGACTGATAGATAAGACTGACATATAAGATGAGTTGACAGATGAGATTGACAGATGAGTTGGACAGATGAGATGACATATGAGATTAACAGACGAAATTAAGTCACAGATGTGACTGATAGATAAGACTGACACATAAGATGAGTTGACAGATGAGATGGACAGATGAGTTGGACAGATGAGATTAACAGACGAAATTAAGTCACAGATGAGACTGATAGATAAGACTGACATATAAGATGAGTTGACAGATGAGTTGGAAGATGAGATTAACAGACGAAATTAAGTCACAGATGAGACTGATAGATAAGACTGACATATAAGATGAGTTGACAGATGAGATTGACAGATGAGATTGACAGATGAGTTGGACAGATGAGATTAACAGACGAAATTAAGTCATAGATGTGACTGATAGATAAGACTGACACATAAGATGAGTTGACAGATGATATGGACAGATGAGATGACAGATGAGATTAAAAGACGAAATTAAGTCCCAGATGAGACTGATAGATAAGACTGACACATAAGATGAGATTAACAGACGAAATTAAGTTACAGATGAGACTGATAGATAAGATTGACACATAAGATGAATTGATAGATGAGATTGACAAATGAGATGGCAGATGAGATTAACAGACGAAATTAAGTCACATGAGACTAATAGTTAAGACTGACACATAAGATGAGTGGACAGATGAGATTGACAAATGAGATGACAGATGAGATTAACAGACGAGATTAAGTGACAGATGAGACTGATAGATAAGACTGGCATATAAAATGAGTTGACAGATAAGATTGACAGATGAGATTTAAAGATGAGATGATATAACATAATATGACACTGACATGAGATTGACAGATGATACTCATTGGGAGAAGAGACATAAACAGACAGAGACGGACAGAGTAAAGATAGCGCGCATTCTTGTGCAAAAAATGCAATTAAGCAAAAAATACAATTGTAACTTCTATTTTCACAGATAAACGTCTCTGGATTGGATTTAAATATCATTCAATCGGTCACCGATTCTGCCAACATTAGAGACTGCAATAATGCCAACACACAAGATTTAAACGAAAGTAGCAATGAAATTTTACCTCGCGAAAATGAATTTACATCAGTACCATTTGATAACCGATTAACAGGTTGTGCTAGTAGTCCTTGTAGAAATGATGGACATTGTTATCCAATATCTGGAACAGAATACAAATGTAATTGTGTTCATGGATATTTGTAAGTATTCGACGCAAATTCTAAAAATGCAGCACTTAAATTAATATTTTTAGGGGTACAAATTGTGAAATTGCACCAGAACTTTGTAGTCATCTTCAACCGTGTCAAAATGGTGGTACATGCAACGGTACAACATCTGTATATACTTGTGATTGTCCAATCGGTTTTACCGGTACAAATTGTGAACAACGTAAGTTACAGGAGTTGAAATAAAAGTTTTTTTAATACAAAATGTTACCAACAGGTGCTGATGTAAGAAACGAAGTGCATTTCAAAGGCAACAGTTACGTCGAATTGAGCAATAGTTTGTTGAAACACAAAAATAATACCGAAAATGAAGTGATTGCATTTGAGCTGTCTACAAATTCGAGTACAGGACTTGTGTTTTGGTTTGGACAAAAACCCACTGAAGAAGGACAAGGGCAAGATTATATTTCCTTAGCAGGCATGTAACTTACATTTTATCTAACACCATTTTATATTGCTTATTTTTAGTTGTTGATGGTTATTTGGAATATAGTTTTGAATTGGGGTCAGGCCCTGCAATAATTTACAACAATCAAGTTCGAGTCAGTGACGGTCAAAGACATAGGGTAATTTTAAAGAGACAAAGCAGATGGGGATCGATCGAAGTTGATAACGATTACACCACAGAAGGATACTCTGATGGAAAAGCATTCCAAATTAATGCCGGTGGAAACATTTATTTAGGTTTGAAACTTAAATCTTGATCATTTTGTCATATTAATCTTCAAAATTGTAGGTGGAACGCCTAATAATTCACGTATGACCGGTGGTCGTTATGTAACTGGATTTGAAGGATGCATACACGGTTTTGAATTGCAAGATTCTCGAATGTTGGATCTTGGTGTTAAAGCAATATATGGTGTTAATGTCAAGCCTTGTTCGAGGTGAGTTAACTTTGTCTTTTTAAATTTGTGTCAGATTATTTCAAAATAAATTTTAATTAAGGCTGCATTGGATTCCGTCCTCCTTAATATTCTCAGATACCGATCAATTTGATGAATTCGTCCAACCCCCTCCAGTTAATATAATCCATCCAAAACCAATTAGTTTAGCCAAACCATTACAACATTCTTCCTTAAGTTCACTATTTTATACGATATGTTTGCATATATTATGCATAATATTTAAATCTAGGGGTTAATTTTTAATTTAAATATTAGGAAAGTTATAAATCTATCCAATTGATTTTTAATTAAAAAGTAAAATTTTGCTATATGTAAATAGTAAATCCCTTATTCAGCTTTTTTGGCAATTTCGGGTGATTGATCATGTACCTAAACTAAAAGCCCTTACCTATAACCTAATTGCACCTTATCTGAAAATAAAAACAAACTATGTAAGTAAATTATACGATTAGACTAAATATTATAATTAATAGACTGATGCTTTTTTATTGTAATTTTAAATTGCAACTGGATGTTTGAATGAGGTAAGAAGTGCTTCTTTAAGCCCTAATTAACGTTAAAAATTGTATTATTATTTTTATTATTGTATTAACGCTTTTTTCTATTTTAGTTCGAATGAAAAGTCGAGTACGTATGACCCAGCATCGATGAGGATTTAATATAATAATAATTAAGATACTCAAATTTTGTTATAATAAAAGTTTGATAAAATTTGGGCCAAACGTTAAATGGATTCGAAATATATTTTTGTTTCATTATTGTTCCGAATTTGTGTTCATTTTTATTTTGTGGGAATATGTTCTAATCGTATGCTAAGTTCTCCTGAACATATTTTTGTTTTAATCTAAATTATGTTCAGTAGGTCGCTGTATTTTTAAACACTTTGCTTTGTTGCATTACTTTTTCATAATCATAAGCTTTTAAACAAATACAGCTAATTAGTATTAATCAACTGCCGTAAATCCCACATAATGTTTTTTTGTTTATTACTTAATTGCATGTACAGAATTATTTTGTGCCATTTTAGGAGTAAAGTTAGCAAGATGCAAAAAAAATAAATCCAAAGGAAATTAGTGTACTATATTACTTTTTAAAATTAATGTATCGATTAATTTTTATATAATGGTGCTAGTAACAAATGTATTTTTTAAGTTTTTATTGTTCGTTGCTTTATTAACTTTTTATTACTTAATTACCAGTGTTTATCATGATATAAAATTTAAATTATATTTTGATATTGTTTTAAATAATGAATTTTTTAAGTCACTAGTGCTGTTTTAATTATCGATTTAAATTATTTTTTAAATTTCAATGTACAAAACTGAATACAAAGTTTTATATTGTGATTATGAGAATTGAAACTAAACGTATCAGCAATGGTGACTAACAATAATGTTAAATATGCGTAATTTAGAATATAAAATCTGTTTTATAATATTTTTTAAGTTTCGGTAGTTTTATAAAACAAAATTTTTATTTTACAATGTATTAGTTGGCATTTATAAATAAAAAAGAAAAGAAAATTTAGTTATTCTAAAAAAATTTTGATGTTTGTATATAATAAATGCCTTCTATATCTGTCTGTTGTATTAAAAAATATATGTTGAAGTGCATTTTCAATAACAGAAGACAATAATTACTTATAAATAAAGTTACAATAAATGTCTGTGAAGCGATCGAGCCTATTTATTATCCTTTAGAAATGTAGTAAGAAGTCCCTAATGAAGAACACCATAGTGTAATAGCTGTAATGAGACATTCCTTTCTACTTATTAAAATTATACACTTCAATTCTGATATCGATAGATTCACTTTGCTCTCATTTAATTGCCGAAAAATTTTAATTATGAGTTTTTACGTCATTTTGTCAATATTAATTACACTCATAATTTTAATAAAATTTTTTGTAGTAATATAATGTAGGTAAAGTGAGACAAGGGATGAAAATTTTAAATGTATTCGAAGATTCAACAAAAAAAGTAGAATCAATAATTCTCTGATTATTAAGTGAATATAATTAATAATAGAAGAATTACTCTCAAAATAAAAAACATTTTCAAGATCATAAAGGCATTAAATTGTCAATTTTGAATTAATATACAAATTTCCTTATTTCGTGTCCCTAACATATAGGCAACCCAAACAACACATGTATAGAAAATTGTATTTGGAGTAGGAAAGGAAAGTAGGATGATCACGTGACCTAAAAAGTTAATAAAAGGTCGAGTTTCGCGATAAGTTGAAAAGCTTATCACCACTTTCGATCGGAGTTCAAGAGAAAATTTAAGGGTTACTCGTGTGAAAAATCAACTTGGATTTTTTGAATTTCTTTTGATTGAAAGTTGTTCCTAGTATCATTATAAGTATTTCTACGAAGTTTAAAATCAAAAACTTCAATATGAAGTGTACAAAATGCAATTTAAAAATTAATAAATATTTGTTAATTTTATACAGATACTAATTAATGCTTATATTATTGTATGTAGTATGTACCGTTGTAAACAACAACTTTTTATTTACTATTATCTATTATTTAATAAATTAATGTATTAAAATTAATTGTTTTCAATTATTATTTAAATTTTAATTAAGCGTTTATTTATCAAAATTTAGGGGATGTTAATTAATTATTAGAAGTAAATTATGATTCTCTATTGTCTGCAGTAATTAAATTAGTCAAAAGGGCTCAAATAAAGCTAAAAATGGCAAAAATAACTCTTATGGGATTTTAAAACATGGACAAGAAAATGCTCGTAAATGTCGATTTTTGCGACTTCGTGACAGGATCACAGGAGTTCAACAAGGTGTCATAATAATATTAAAACAAATTTATTAAATTTATTTAAAAGACTATTAAATACACGGCCTTATCTTCACATAACAAGATAAGCTTTCGATAAAAGCTTTTACATAAAGCTCTTTGGGAATTTAATTTAATATTTTTATTTTTACTGATATCCTATAACACTTCTGCTCTCCTAATACATCAACTGGTTTATACACAGATTCTTAGCCAACTTTAACCAATTTGGACATATTTTATGGCGAAATAACCTGATTTTTACACTAAACTTATTAATTAGAAGGGATAGAGGGCTGATATAAAATATAGGGGTAGTCGAGACGTTGTATGAAGATACATATCAGTCACAATCTTATTATCTACCTCCTAACCAAAATTATAGCTAAATAAACACCAATTACCAAAATCTGCAAATTCTATTTCTGGCTGTACAGGGTTTATTTATCAAAATTTAAGGGATGTTAATTAATTATTAGAAGTAAATTATGATTCTCCATTGTTTGTAGTTATTAAATTAGTCAAAAGGGCTCCAATAAAGCTTAAAATGATAAAAATAACTCTTATGAGATTTTAACATGGACAAGAAAATGCTCGTAAATGTCGAGTTTTGCGACTTCGTGACAGGATCACAGGAGTTCAAAAAGGTGTCATAATAATATTAAAACAAATTTATTAAATTTATTTAAAATACTATTAAATACACGGCCTTATCTTCACATAACAAGAAAAGCTTTCGATAAAAGCTTTTACATAAAGCTCTTTGGGAATTTAATTTAATATTTTTATTTTTACTGATATCCTATAACACTTCTGCTCTCCTAATACATCAACTGGTTTATACACCGAATCTTAGCCAATTTTAACAAATTTGGACACATTTGTACATATTTTATGCCAAAATAAGCTGATTTTTACACAAATATTTTATTTTCTCCCTCTATCTCTTCTATATCAAAAGTTTAGTGTAAAAATCAACTTATTTTGACTTAAAAAATGTCCAAATGTGTCCAAATTTGTTAAAATTTACTAAGCCTGAGTGTATAAACCAATTGATGTATTAGGAGAGCAGAAGTGTTATAGGATATCAAGTATTATAAGATATTACTAAAAATAAAAATATTAAATTAAAAGAGCATTAAATGCAAGGCCTTATCTTCACATAACAAGATAAGCTTTCGATAACAGCTTTTACGTAAAGCTCTTTGCGACTTTAATTTAATATTTTTATTTTTAGTGATATCCTATAACACTTCTGCTCTCCTAGTACATCAACTGGTTTATACACCGATTATTAGCCAATTTTAACAAATTTGGACACATTTGGACATATTTTATGTCAAAATAAGCTGATTTTTACACAAATATTTTATTCTCTCCCTCTATCTCTTCTATATCAAAAGTTTAGTGTAAAAATAAACTTATTTTGACTTAAAACATGTCCAAATTTGTTTAAATTTGCTAAGCATGAGTGTATAAACCAATTGATGTATTAGGAGAGCAGAAGTGTTATACAATATCAAGTATTATAAGATATTACTAAAAATAAAAATATTAAATTAAAAGATCATTAAATGCAAGGCCTTATCTTCACATAACAAGATAAGCTTTCGATAACAGCTTTTACGTAAAGCTCTTTGCGACTTTAATTTAATATTTTTATTTTTAGTGATATCCTATAACACTTCTGCTCTCCTAATATATCAACTGGTTTATACACCGATTCTTAGCCAATTTAAACAAATTTAGACATTTATTATGGCTAAATAATCTGATTTTTACTAAATAACTAAATAAACACAAATTACCAAATCTGCAAATTCTATTTTGGACTGTACAGGGTTTATTTATCAATATTTAAGAGATGTCAATTAACTGTTAGAAGTAATTAATTATTCTCTATCGTCTACACTAATTAAATTAGTAAAAAGGGCTCTAATAAAGCCAAAAAATGGCTAGAATAACTCTATATAAATAAGAAATAACTAAATAATCCAATAGAATAGGGGTAGTCCAGACGTTATGGAAAGACGCCTATCAAACAACATTTGATTATTATCTACCACCTTGTCAAAATTATAACTAAATAAACACAAATTTTAAAATTATATTTTGGGCTGTAATGGGTGTATAAAGTTGAATATCTTCATCGGGTTCTTACATTAGGGGTAACAAAGTAATAATATTACTAATAATACTAATTAATACTAATATTAATTTTAATTTTAATAATTTTATGTATTTACATTACACATTTTTTAAACAATGTTTATTTAAAAATCTTAACTGTAACTAATTAAAATCAAGTCATTATTTAAACAATAAAATATACTAACAATTACAATTTCTTAAACTTAATGTGCAATATAAGAGCTTATTTAATTACAGTATATGAAGACTACTACGAACTTAAAAATAATAATTAACAAGTATCTAGTAATTACATTAACAAAATTAACATTTTGTTTTCAATGGTTCAAAGTTTCAAAGAATTTTAAAACATTAAAATTTAATAAAAATTATTCATTAATCAATTGAATTAATGTTATGTTTGTACTACCCTCGATTACATCCATATTTAACATCGATCCTCAGTTTCTCAGCTCAAAAGTTAAATGACTAAAGCCATTTATTTTGCCATAACAAATAATGTTAGAATTTGCTAAAACTTGACGAAAATCAGTCTGTGAACTCCTCTTATATTTAAGGGTGCTTTTATTAACAATTACATTAAAGAAGATCTTTTTCCGACTACTTTCATACCAAATTCCCAAATATTTACTCTTTTAATTCAAAAGAAATTGCCTTTTTAAAATTTTGTTTTATAAGGGCTGTAATTTTGGTTAAGGGCGAGATATTTAAAAAATTTTTGTAGAATGTCGTTTAGATACCCTTCGACTACACTCATGTGTAATTTCAACCCTATAGCATCTCTGGTTCAAAAGTTGAAAGTGCAAATCAGATAATTTTGATAAAAATTTCAGAAAATTTGATAAGACAGAGTCGACGAACAAATTGAAGTAACAGGAGCACAGAAGAAGGTTGAGAAATTTAAAAATAAATAGCGCGTTATTTTAAATAGTTTATGAATTTTAAGCTCCGGTCATTCCAGAAGTTCTCAATATTTTTATTTTTTTAAACCTTTTAAATGATAAAATAAGCTCTTGAGTACTAGTTTTATAACTTATTAGTAGACCGTATATCGTTTCATATTTTTCTAAATCAAATTAATGTAGAAAAACGTTTTAAAACATTGTAAAAAGGCGTAAAATTTTAATTGGATACTGCTGGTTTTTGAATTAAATTGTAGTAAAATTAAGGAGGCGTGGTCTTTATGATAAGAATAAAGATAGAGTTGTAAACAAATAAACATAACCTCAACTGGTAATTTATGTTTGTTTATTAAAATTTTAATAAGCTTCTAATGATTTACCTAGAAATAATTTAAATTAAAACTGCCCAAGTTCTCTATTCACTTCTTTCTCTATGAAGAAGAATAAATGTATATCGAGAGATAGTAAAACGTTTTTAAATAGCAGCGACATCGACTGAACGACTTACGAACTCAAGATTAATATGTGCCTGTTAATTGTATTGAGATTTTAATTAAGATTTTTAAATTGTTAGAACTATAAGGAAATCTTGAAGAATAACGTGCAATACTCCAACTACTACGGATGAAACGATTTCTTTCGAAAGTCTTGGTCGTTTTTTTTACGATATTTTAAGAACTTTCTTACTACATAGAACTGGACAGTTTTCTATTAAAATGACAATCCCATAAATTAAATTTGTTTGAATATGATTCTAAAAATTCACATTTCTAAAATTTTCGTCAAATAGAACTTCAATAATACCGAGGGGTTATCCACTCTCTGCAGTCAATATACAAAAATTGAGCTGTGAACGGTAGTTATCTGCAGTCAATGGCAGCCATAGCATATGCAGTCATAGGCAGTCAACTGCAGTCAGTGTACAAATTCAGAATAGTGGTTGACCCCTCGAATAATACCTAAGTTAGTGTTAAATTGTACCTACATGTACAGTAATTTTAATCTTTGTAATGCTAACAACTCTTCAATTACACAATGAACACAATGAAGATAAAAAATATTATCTACAAATAATTTAGTACAGCTTCGTAATGCTAATAAAATAAGTAAAAAATAACAGTGGTTCAACTACAAGTTTAACATTAATAACTTAATACAAACTTCAATTGCTTGCTCTTCATTTTTTTACAATAAATTAATGTATTTCCATTGAGATTATAATTATTTTGTTCTTCAAGGGCTTCCTCATACCATTTTGGTTTCTGAAAGTATGAAAAAAATGCATTAGAAATAAGCAATCAATAAATTATAATAAGAAGTAGAAGACTTCTATAATCTTATTACTACAGTGATGACAGGGTCGTTAACTTAATCTAATAAAAGAAGCAGCTCATCTAATTATTGTGCTAAAGGTAAAAATTTGTGTTTGACAAATTAAATCAAAAGACTTATAAATTAGTATGACATATCTACGCACTTCTCATAAAGAAGGACTGAAGGAGCTCTTGAGTGAGCATTTCTAAAAATACAAAAATTACTTAAAAACAAATATCACAATGCATCAACTATACAGTACAAAAATTAACAAATATTTATTAATTTTTAAATTGCATTTTGTACACTTCATAATGGAGATTTTAATTTAAGACTTCATAGAAATACTTAGAATAATATTAGGAACAACTTCCAAACAAAAAAAATTCCAAAAATGAAAGTTATTTTTCACACGAGTAACCCTTAAATATTTTCACGAACTCCGATCGAAAGTGCTGATAAGATTTTAAACTTATGATGAAATTCGGCCTTTTATTAACTTTTTAGGTCACCTGACCATCCCCACTTCCCACTCCACAACACTATTCTACTCCAAATGAAATTTTCTATACATGTGTTGTTTGGGTTGCCTATACTTTAGGGGCACAAATAATTGAATTCGTATTTACATTGCTGTTATGATACTGAAAATATTCTGTGATTAGTTTAATTAGGGAGTAATTCTTCTATTATTTATTATTATATTCACTTAATTATAGACAATTGTTATACTTTGTGGTTACCTCTTCATCAATAAATTCACAATTTTCATCCCCATTTTTAGTTTTCTAGCATTTAAATCAATGAGACTATTAGAAAATACAATTAAAATTGCTGTTTACTCATCAGTTAAGTATTGTCACCTTAAATCTAAAAATTGTAACCCATACAATTATTGCAATGTACTATATTATTCTTATTAGCTTATTAAAGTCTACCACTTTGAGGGGGTGTAGTGCAGATAGATCAAAAATATTATTCTTTGCAACACTTATAATATAAGCCAAATCTCATTTTAACACTTACAAATAAATACAACTCGCACTTTGAATTTGTATTATAAAAATGCGGCTTTGACAGATGAGCCCAATTAGCCCAATTATGGTATAGTATAGTAACATAAAGAATCAAATTATAGACTGTAAACTGTACAAAAATCGAGTAGTAATAAGAGTAATACTACAACAGTCGAACACAATTTTTTTTAAATAATGCATTTTAGTGCTTACTTTTGGAACAATATTGTTTATTTGTACCAAAGGTATAAACCCCATACTACATAACGCTTTCCTCAGTTCCATGGTTCTCCAAATGTTGTCATTCCACTGCCAGTTCTCTTCTCTTAAAAAATATAGATAGTAATTAAATTGTTTTAAAAAATGTACGTTTTTAATAATATGTACTTACGATGTTTCCAAATTTTCTATTTATTTTGCTCTGAATCACTTTCCATTACCTATAAAGTATATGCAATCTGCAATCCCCAGAGTATTTTAAAATGTTGTACATTCCTTCCAAGTTGAAATTTTGGTTTACAACTTAATGCGTGGGGCCAACACAATTTATTTATATTCCATTTCTTTGTTCTGTCTTAAAATTCTCTATTTAATTTACATACGTGGATTTGTATCTTCAGCCTATTCTTCCAAAACATTATCTAGAAACAAACATAAGAAATACCTATTAGAATCACTTAAATTAATTTACTATTACTGAAATTTTACAGAATGGGAGAAAAACTTCAGTAAAAAGGATTTAAGTAGGTATCTCTTTAAATAAGACAGTAGACTGTATTACAATTCGAGGGCTTGGAGTTAAACAACGTTAACTACAAAATTTTGATTTTTGAGATAATACCAAGAATAAGTAAAAAGTAATACTAAGCCCAAGGTATGAAGTGTCAAAAATCTGTACCTCTACGATTGATATTTTTCAAGTTATACGGGTTACAAGTAATATTTTTATACAGCGGTAGGTTACCGAAAACCTTAGTTTTGTAGCTAACGTTGTTTGACTGTCTAGACCCTCGAATTAAGGATTTAATTTGAATTTTTGTATCAAGAGTTTTGTTGCTTCATATTTCACATCATCAAAATAATTAATAAGCTTCATAATAAGTTTCATAATACTGATAATACTTACATTAATTTAGTGTCTGTCAACAGGTATAACCAGTGGGCAACTACAGGGCTTCGGCGAGGGTTATGGAGGCCCTTGAGGGCGCTAGAACTCCACGATACGGTGTGCTGTATGATTATGATTATCAAGTAAAATACGATCAAATCGGTTAACTATTCAACCAAGGCCCGTGATTGCGTTGTTACGTTACTGGCTGCAACTGCCCCATTGTGGTTGGGTGTGATGTGTGATTGACTTGTTGATTGGAATTGATGCTCCTTATTACCTAAATAGTATTGCCAATATTAATAATTTAAATAATTCAAAGTGAATGAAAAAGTTTCAAAAAATAAAAGCTGACTTTAATACAATAATATTTATCCATTCCCACCCTAATTATCAAAACAATTTGAATAAGACCAAACCGTTTTCAATTTTGTTCAGTACATAAGATATTTTAAATGAAAATATTAGAAAATCAACTAATTCTATGTTGGTGTAGTCATCGTGTAATCTTTAATCTAGTCTTCACTCAGCCCTCGTGGTTGTGAAACCATAAAATGGTAGCGGTTATCCGATATCAACCCCGTTCAAACATCTTTTCTGGTAATACTCAAATATATTTTTTGGAATTGGAATTTTGACGATAAATGCATGTGTGGATGTGTGCACATTGCATATCGTCCTAAAATACGGGAAACTTGAAAACACTAACTACTTAACTAGGTAGCAACACCGTCTCCGCTGGCCCCTTAGAAGATCCCTAAGCTACCCATAGTTGGTCGATGTTTAGCTGTAACTTAAAAGTAATAGTAGCCAAATGTTACACAATAATCAAAAGTTACACAATAATAAAAGCGTATGCAAGAAATGTTGCCACTTACTCAAAAAAGCCTAAAAAGTAAAATGATTTTCTTTGATCTTGGAATAAAACTGAATGTCTCCTGGTCGTCTAGCAACGTCTTACAGATTCCCATAGTTGTCGATGTTGTGCAAAAGGCAAAAAATAAAAGGACTCGGTCTCTTAGTAAGAGGTTCCACATGCCACAGCTTCCCATGGTTGACGATTATTATCTGTAATAATTAAATACTAATTATGAAATTGTTACACAATAATGAATAATTATAACTGAGTTGAGTAGTAGTAGAAATGATAAGCGTCGAGCAAGAAAATTTAATCATTATAAAAATTATTGATTCCATACGATTTATTAGCCCCGATCCACCCTGTATGTTTCAAATTTAGTTTCTGGCTATAAAAAATAGAATTTATTTGAACTTTTCAGGAGCTTGAGCAAGAACTTATTCTATAATTTAATAACGACTCAGAGTACATTTCAATAATTCATTCTACTAAAGCCCTCTACTACCCTACTATACTTCAGTTTGTTTATCACTCTGTATAATTATTTAACTTTCTAATTCATTAATATTCTTAGCACATATTATAGTCACAAAAAGGGAAAAAATAAAAAAATCTTCTAGAAATCCACGGCGACTATATTAAGGTCTTGCAACTTCCCTCAAAAATTGTAGAAGATGTTGTAATATTGACGAAAATCAGGAACCACGATCAAAATGTTGCATAACAATGACTAATAATTAAACGTACTTTAAGAAACACTAATCATCAACGTTTGTTCACGTATAAAACTGCCATATTTTTATGTTAATACATATGACGTTTGCATAGTTGCCTATCCTGTAGGCGTATAATTTAAAACTTTTGCTAAAAAACTTGCATTATTTTGCACAAACTTGAAAAATTAGACAATTCAAATTATTTTTCTTCAGCAATTGTGCAATTATACTGTGATCAAATGATCAAAAATCTTTTGAGGTTCCAAAATATAAAATATATACTGGGCGTCTCAAAAATATTTTTAATATGTATTTCACATTTAAAAGTAACTAAAAGTTCTGAATTTTTCTCCGATTTCAAAACGAAAACAGTAAAAATATACAGGGTGTTTCATTTACACTAGGGCTAAACCAGAAGTTATAATGATAATATTTGGTATCATGGGACTGATAATTTTTCGAGCTTTCAAAAAATATACACCGTGTTAAGTTCACCCTATTTCAAGTAAGTGTAGCAACCCTCTCTACAAGGTGATTTTATAAGGAATCTCGAAAACGGTAAGAAACGGTAAGTGGTTAAATTAGCAAAAAGTTGCATATTTTGATGAGCTTTAAGAATCCGTTTAGAAAATTTCAAACTTCAAAATGGTTACTGAGATAGAAGTCCTGGGGCCGGTAACAGAAAAAACGGGGTGATCGTATTCAGGCCCATCTTTTGGGAATAAGCTATTTGAGTGCCAGCGAACACGAAAATCTGGTTGGCTTCCACAGGCAGTGACTTAAGGCCTCAGGGCTGTTAATAATAAATTTCTAATTGGCGAGGAAGGTGGGAAACCCACCTGAGAGGGATGGCAAAGTAAAATCTTACTTTTTATCTAAAAAGTTGTTTCTTCCTTTTCTCTTCCACTAGAGCCCTTGGACGCCTTTGAAGTATTTTTTGACGGAGGAAGAACATTCACTAGCCTGCGGTCCTACAATGATCGCAATCGACAATGCCATCGAGAAAATACTTTCATATGGACAACAGCACCAACGACAACAACGTTATCAGCACCAGCAAACAAGGAACAGAAATTACGTATATCAACCCAACAACCGCCATGACCGGCGAAAACATATATACGCGACTACTCAAAACCTGTTCAAGAAAGACAAGTCACGCCTTGCCACCGCCATCGTACAAGGCTCCGACATTCTTCAGCGCTCGCAAGAACATCCAAGCATCGAAACCGTTACCAATAAATATCAATCAATATTTGGGGCCCCCTCAGTCAAAGACCGAGAGAGGTTTACCCCAATATCTAATAGTTCTACATCTTCTAAATTGCTACCAATAACAGCGGCAGAGATATCCTCTGCCCTGTCAAGTTTTAAGTCAAAAGCTTGCCTTACATGACACTCATGACAGCTTCTAGAAGCCAGCTTCTTTTTTTCAAACCAATAGAAGTTGAACTTGAACCAACTTTTAGCGTCTGACGCTGGAAATGCAAGGTTTCTATTGGCTTAGAAAAAGAAGTTGGCTTCTAGAAGCTGTCATGTAAGGCAGCGTTTCTCAACCTTTTTGGTTCGCGACCCCCAAAATTCTAGTTATTATTTTTGGCGACCCCTTGTCTCTATGAAGTTTTATGCAAATTATTGTTGCTGGTTCTTTCAGAGATGTTCAAATTAAAGCTCAAATTTTACTGTAGATTTGTCTAGTGGTCGCGACCCCCAAAAAGCAGTACGCGACCCTCTTCGGGGTCGCGACCCCCAGGTTGAGAAACGCTGATGTAAGGCAAGCTAAACGCAGCCGGACCGGACGGTCTATGCCCGTCGGCTTGCGGAACCGTTCCTATTAAATTACTGGTTCTTACGGTCAACTCGATGATCCATCTAGCATACGTACCACCTATACTACGCGCTAACAGGACGACACTCATTCCTAAAAGTAGCGGCGGTCCTCGAAACATCGAAAATTACAGGGCTATCACAGTGGGTCCTACCGTAATTCGCCTTATAAACAAAAGTCTGGCTGCTCGAATGACTGACCTGCCTTCCTGCCTATATCTCCGTCCCAGCGCGGTTTCCGGTCTGTAGATGGCTGCATGGCGAATCACCTTCTTTTATCCGCTATGCTAGCCAAAAGCCGCCGAAACCTCAAGCCTTACAACGTTACATCGCTGGACCTTTCGAAGGCTTTTGACTCTGTCAGCCATTTGTCCATAAGCATAGCTCTCCACCAGCTCAATGTGGATCCCGTTTTGCGGTGCTTCATCTCCGCCACATATATAGACGCCTACACCCGCATCTTCATCGGCGGTAGCACAACGGAACCTATCTTTCTACGAAGAGGAGCCAAACAGGGTGACCCGTTATTACCCTTCTTATTCAATATCGTACTAGATGAATTACTCTCTAATTTTCCTAAAGAGGACGGCTTATCCCTAGGCAATTCCAAAATCTCGATTATGGCCTATGCCGACGACCTAATTCTCACCTCATCATCTTCTAGCGGCATGGCGAGATTCCTTCGCCATTGCACGAACTTTTTCGAGAATCGCGGCCTGTCGGTCAACGCAAGTAAAAGTCTGAGCCTTTACGTCGGCCTCTTGGGAAAACAAAAGAAACTCTTCGTGTATACTGAACCCCAACATAAGGTCGGTGAGGTCCACCTACAACAGATAGGACCCACCGACCTGTTCAGATACCTAGGCCTACCATTCTGCCTATCTGGTACTCTGCCTCCCAATTACAACAACATCAATCAGGCGCTGCAGAGATTAAAATCAAGTCTGCTGAAACCTCAACAAAAGCTGCTTCTACTCCGAAACTACATCCTTCCGCAATGGCTCCACTCGCTACAACAGCCGCGAGTGACAAAGAAATTCTTAAAAAGTATTGACGCCTCCATCCGCACCACCGTCCGACCATTAACAAAACCTGTTGCTCTGCCTTCATTCACGCGAGCACTCGCGACGGTGGCTTGAGCATACAATACCTAGCTCTAACTATTCCTAGGATTATGTAGAACCGCGTCCAAAGCATCTCTGTCGTTGAAGATCCGGACATCGACGCACTTGGCGACTCTGGCTACCTAACTCAACTCGGCCAACGCCTAATCAAGATCGCAGCTCCCATAGAGCTGACACGTAGAGCCATTCTGCACCATTGGCGCGATACGCTAGAGAACTCATACTCTGGTAACGGCACTTCACAAGGCTCCAGCTCAGGAGTTAGCTCCAACTGGATATACTCTCCCCCAGACTTCTGGACTGGTGGGGAATACTGCAAAGCCATTGCACTAAGATCGAATATGCTACCGACGGTGCGTATACCATCAAACCCACCTGAAGCCAGAAGATGCCGCGTCGGTTGGGACCGAGTCGAATCTCTTTCTCATGTGTTACAACGTTGTCCGGCCTCACATTGGCCGAGGATCTGGCGCCACGATAAAATCGTACAATATATCGCAAAACGCGCACGTCTGCGCGACCAGGTCCCCGTAGTAGAACCGACCATCCGAACACCTGACGGACGTCTCTTCAAACCCAAATACCGTTTATGAGTCACGAGTTAATGTTTGCGGGTGTGTAGCATAAAGACGTTAATTTCAGTCCAGCTGCCAAGCTCTCAGAGACATTGTAGAGAGTAGCCAATTTTTTTGGTCGATTCTTTTTATAAGAATGATAAAATGTCTTAGTTGCATCCCGAATGCTGTCATATTTCTTACTTTTTTCCTTCTTTAAGAATTTCATTGAAGGATCCTGAGGCCTTAAGCCACTGTCTGTGGAAGCCAACCAGATTTTCGTGTCCGCTGGTACTCAAATAGCTTATTCCCAAAAGATGGGCCTGGCCTGAATACGATCACCCCATTTTTTCTGTTAAGGGCTCCAAGACTATAACGCAAAGAAGCTGAAAATTGACAATTTAGTTTTTCGACTGTAGTTTGAAAATGGTTTACTTTAGTAAAGAAATTCTCGGGAAAAATTTTCAGGAGGTCAAAGGAGCTACAATATGATACTAAAGTCGATTTTTTATCACATCGACACTAGTCGTCATTACTTAAATTAAATTTATTGACGTTAGTCAGGTTCTTGGACTATTATTTGGGTAGAGACACGAGCACTTCTGGCGACAAATGGAAACATATTAAGAGGGCGATGTCTAACGAATGTGCGGGAAAGTTGATAATTAGACATTCAGCTCGCAGCCTTTACCGACTTTAATATCTGGTTGATATCACTAATAGTCATAATTCCTGATATGGCAAGGTTAAAAGAAGGCAATGTCAAGTTTGTATGAGAAATTAGACCCTAATTAGTGAAAAAAGTCTAATTGAACTTGGTGTAAATTAAAATATAAGATAGGAGGATGTTGGGTAAAAACAACATCCTCTTTTTCACTTTTTTCACTAATTAGGTTCTTATTTCAGCGCCCTCTTAAGCAATCTAAAGGCCCGTCCACACACGGGACTTGCCTTCGGGTTTATACTATGCAGGCGTCCTGAACGCTGTCCAGACGCTCCGATGGTGCCTGTTCAGGCCGCCTCGCCTGAACGATGTCCACACGCTCCGGTTTGGCCTGGCAAGCCTATGTGTATGTGGCACAGCCATTAGAAATGTTTTTAAGTTAGTTTTGTTATAGTACCTACGCCACATAAAACTATGGAACGCTGCACTTTTGGTTAATGGCATGAAACTCGGTACATAGTTTACTGAAACCATATCGAGTAATTTTGTCCGATGAGACCAAAAAAATATTCGATGGGGGCCGCAGGACACCCCCTTTAATGCAAATTGTACACGGCGAATACCTCAGGTACTTTGAATTTACAGTTAATGAAATGAAACTCGAAACATAGTTTACTGGAACTATATTGGCAAATTTTGTCCGATGAGACCAGAGATATCTTCGAGGGGGGCGCTACACACCCCCTTTTTCTCAAAAAGGGGTACTCCACCTACTTTTTCGCGAAAAGTATCTTTGCCGCATATTTTGAGAGTACTGAATCAATCTGTCCCAATAACTGATCCATCTGAACATCCCCATAGGCACATAACCGCCATTTTTTCCTCTGGGTCTGTAAGAGCGCTCTTTAAAAAATTTTCAAAGAGGTCGAGTTAAATTATATTTGACTTTTCGTTAACGGAATAAAACTGATTGCATACTTTAGTGGAACTATAATGAAGTAATTTTCACCAATAAAAACAAAAGAAAGTCTAGGGGGTCGCTGCACACCCCCTTTAATACGGGCGATGCTAGGCGAATACCTCAGGTACATTGCACTTTTGGTTAATGGAATGAGACTCGGCACATAGTTTACTGGGACCATATAGTACAATCTTGTCCGATGAGACCAAAGAAATATTCGAGGGGGGGGTGCTGCACACACCCTCTTTTATCAATCTTAGATTGGCCGTATTTTGTCGTAAAAAGTAACTTCCCCGTATATTTCGAGGGTGCAGAATTCATATGTGACAACGACGAATCCATCTGCTAATCTGCATCCGTGTAAACACGCCGTTTTTTCCTCTACTACTGCAGGAACGCTCTCTCAAAGGTTTTAAAAGAGGTCGGGTAAAATGATACTAGACTTTTTGTTAATGGAATGAAATTTGGTACATAGTTTACTGGAACCATATTGACAAATTCTGTCCGATGAGACCAACAAAAATTCGATGGGGGCCGCTGTACGCCCCCTTTAATGCGGAGTATACACGACGAATACCTCAGGTACTGAAAACTTGTGGTTGTTGGAATGAAACTCGAAACATAGTTTGCTGGGACTATATTGACACATTTTGTCCGATGAGACCGAAGATATATTGGAGAGTGGCGCTACACTACCTCTTTTCCTCAAAAAGGGGCACTTGACGTATTTTTTCGTGAAAAGTATCGTTGCCGTATATTTTGGAGATGCTAAATTGATCTGTCACAGTCACAGTAACAGATCCATCTGAACGTTCCTATGGGCACAAAGCCGCTATTTTTTCCTCTGGGGCTGTAGGGCAGCACTTTCAAAACTTTTAAAAAAGGTCGAGTAAAATGATGTTGGACTTTTCGTTAACGGAGTGAAACTGAGTACATACATTCTTGGAACTATATGGAATAATTTTGGCCGATGAGACCAAAAGAAATTCTAGGGGGTCTCTGCACATGCCCTTTTTTATAAATCTTAGGTTGGTCGTATTTTTTCGTGAAAGATATCGCCGTATATTTCGAAGGTGCTGATTCAATCTGTGGCAACGACAAATCCATCTAAACATCACGTCGGGAAAAATTAAGGCTGCGACTCTAAGAAAATCTGTAAGCAAAATATCGTAAAATCGTAACGTAGTTGCTTAGGATACGGCCGTTAACAAGCCTACTGGAAAGTTGTTACATTTTACCGGACTTTTTAAAAAAATTTTGAAATAGCATTCCTATACTGATAGAGGAAAAAATGACGTGTTTACACACAAGGAGATGTTCAGATGGATTTGTCGTTGTTACAGATTGAATCAATACCTTCGAAATATACGGCAAGGATACTTTTCAGTAGAAAATACGGCCAATCTAAGATTGATAAAAAAGGGTGTGTGCAGCACCCCCCCTCGAATATTTCTTTAGTCTCATCGGACAAAATTGGTTAATATAGTCCCAGTAAACTATGTTTCGAGTTTCATTCCATTCCACAAGTTCACAGTACCTGCATTAAAGAGGTGCCCCCATCGAATTTTTGTTGGTCTCATCGGACAAAATTTGTCAATATGGTTCCAGTAAACGATGTACCAAATTTTATTCCATTAACAAAAAGTCTATAGTATCATTTTACCCGACCTCTTTAAAAACCTTTGAGAGAGCGTTCCTGCAGTAGTAGAGGAAAAACGGCGTGTTTACACGGATGCAGATTAGCAGATGGATTCGTCGTTCTTACATATGAATTCTGCACCCTCGAAATATACAGCGAAGTTACTTTTTACGACAAAATACGGCCAATCTAAGATTGATAAAAAAGGGTGTGTGCAGCACCCCCCCTCGAATATTTCTTTGGTCTCATCCGACAAGATTGTACAATATGGTCCCAGTAAACTATGTGCCGAGTCTCATTCCATTAACCAAAAGTGCAATGTACCTGAGGTATTCGCCTAGCATCGCCCGTATTAAAGGGGGTGTGCAGCGACCCCCTAGACTTTCTTTTGTTTTTATTAGTGAAAATTACTTCATTATAGTTCCACTAAAGTATGCAATCAGTTTTATTCCGTTAACGAAAAGTCAAATATAATTTAACTCGACCTCTTTGAAAATTTTTTAAAGAGCGCTCTTACAGACCCAGAGGAAAAAATGGCGGTTATGTGCCTATGGGGATGTTCAGATGGATCAGTTATTGGGACAGATTGATTCAGTACTCTCAAAATATGCGGCAAAGATACTTTTCGCGAAAAAGTAGGTGGAGTACCCCTTTTTGAGAAAAAGGGGGTGTGTAGCGCCCCCCTCGAAGATATCTCTGGTCTCATCGGACAAAATTTGCCAATATAGTTCCAGTAAACTATGTTTCGAGTTTCATTTCATTAACTGTAAATTCAAAGTACCTGAGGTATTCGCCGTGTACAATTTGCATTAAAGGGGGTGTCCTGCGGCCCCCATCGAATATTTTTTTGGTCTCATCGGACAAAATTACTCGATATGGTTTCAGTAAACTATGTACCGAGTTTCATGCCATTAACCAAAAGTGCAGCATCATTTTGCCTAGATTCCGCACTCTTATTTTACTGTATCTTTGGAATAATACCTATACATAGTCACATCATAAACATTCCCAAGCCTTCTCTATTTGTTATTGTTTTGGTGAGTGATAATTAGATCATGCTTGACTCGAATGTGATTACGTAATTAGGTCTTCCCAAATTTTCATAAACCAGAAATTCAATTATTTTAAATAAAAATAGATTAATTCTAATTAAATAATAAGATAAGATAAACTTCATCAAGTATTAATTTCTAATTAAAATTCTCTTAATAAGTATGTATTAATTTATTGTTTAAAGAAAGTTTAATCTTAAACAAAGCTCACAAAATTATTTCTCTAAGGATTTGTGTAGGAACGTTTGGACTTTTTGAATTATACTATTTAAGAAACCAGTAAATTACAATTAATCTTTTATTATGTTGCGTTCAGTTTTTAAAATATGAATGCAATTTCCGGTTTTGATTTAGAAACCATTTTGAATTTCTCATCAGCTCATCATAGTCGAGGAAGTTTATTAACATAACAATAATCGCCTTTAGTAAATAATCATTTAATGTTGAACTATTAACCTACGTGCTGACTTTTTGAAAATCTCGTTTTTTCAAAATTGTAAATACGTTTATGTATAAAATGTACATTTTAAAGAGATGTAAAACAGTACGTCTCGTCTATTGCTTATATTATAAATGATAAAGTAGTGTGATCTTTTTGCTACAAATAACTACTACTACATATGTATTTTTGAAATCCAAGTTCAAGGCTTGTTGAGGTCTGCCTGTTCATAGAGATCCGTCTTTGTCAGATGGTTAAAACTCGGTCTTCCGGACAAAGAAGCGGCAGCTGCTGGTACCCTATGGTGGGAGGGCATCAGCCAAAGAATGTGTTTCAAATTCACTTGTTGAATATCATGTTAGCCGAGGTTCACTTTTAAATTATTGTTGTAACTTTTATTTTATTTACAACTGTTAATAATGTAAACTGACAATTTATTTAAAAATTTTTTTAAAATTGTAAAATCGACGGTTTATTGTTGATTTACATAAATATGTAACTAAGCGAGTGTTTACAAAAAGGAGAAAATCAAAGCGATGCATTTTGAATCACAAAGAGTTTAAATAGTGATTACTTAAATTTACTGTGTTGATTACCTATAGTGTTGGTGCTAGTGTAATAAGGATTACAAAGGGTTTTTTCGTACTTTTTTTGGATTAATTAATTTAAAAATGGTAAGAAGACATTTTGAAATTTTTTCTAAACCAAAATACTTTTTATATGTAAATGGGGAAATTTTGTAGGCGCTTATTTATAGTTTTAGCCTTTGTGTGAAGTTCATATTAGTCACATCATGACAAATTCGTTGCATATGCATCGATTTTACATTTTTCAATCCACCTAAACAATGTAAATATTCAATTAGAATTTAAAATTTTATATAATTCGGGTTTACATTAACATATTTATTTAAACTCAGGGGCGGACTTGATTAAAAAAAATCAAAAACTTCACTAAACTAAATCCGAAACTACTCTCGAGACTTGAGATGTAATTAGGTCTTTGACTTGCTGGTTCTCTTATCCAAACAATTTTTAATTTAAGTTATTTGAATTGTAAATGAAGTTGGAATTTTCAAGATTACTTACATTGTTATTAACTATTTGTTTGACATTTACCAATAAAACAAACAATTAAATAAGGAAGTGTTAATGCTTATATTTAAACATGATTACCATTTTAAATGAACTCAGTGATATTTTAAAATTTCGCACATCATCTTTTTACTTAATTAAGAATATTTTTACTGCTTAATAATTATTTTTACAACAAAACAAACCACAAGCGGATTTTTATTTACTAAATGTTTAATTAAACGCGCGCTTTTTAGATTAGGTAATCAACTTTAATTTGTCTTTATTTAAATACATTCTTTAGATTCTTCACTTTTTGTTAATAAAATCAAATGAACAGACTGATAATAAAAGGTCAAAGTGCTTGCAAAATTCTTAGCCAGTTGGAGGTCAAGCGAAACAATGTTTAATTAATTTCAAATGTTCAATAATTGATTCCTATTGTATTTTTAAATTTTCCAATACTCTTCTTATGAAAGGTAAATGAGATGGTCAGTAAATATGAGCAAATTGGAAGTACGTTTGAAATAAATTATGCATTTGTTGAGGAAATGAAATAATCATTGCATATTTTAATTAAATAAATTTAAAAAACTCGGTATTTTATACCAACTTCGTGGTGAATTCCATTTCAAAACTTTTATACCAAAGTCAAAATTTCGAAATACTTTTTGCTGCTTTGTTGCTTAAATTTACGTTTGAATGTAATTAGGCGTAAATAATTACTTCTACCATTGAATTATTATAAAAATTAACAGGAAATACGCGATGAAAATTTATTCGAGAACTCGTGAACCAAATAATCGTTTGTTCAGTTACCAGAGGCGTCGAGTTTGAAAAATTAGAAGGATGCTCAATGGCTTGGAGCTCCGGTACTTGCAATTTGCAAACGAGTCATGTGATACAGTTTATAGTAGGGGCTTCCAGCATGCAATTATTATTATTACTATTACTATTATTATCTAGAAGAAGCCCACATTTATACTTGTTTCGTCTCGAGTTACTTTCTCTCATAAAACATGTCGCCTGAGCACATCTTTTAAAATTTGCAGCTGTATTTGTCTTGATTAGGAACCATTTTTCTTGGTAACATATTCTGGAAAGTTCTTGAAATTTCTACTTTTTATTTGTGATCAATATTAACAAAATCGATTACTTCATTCCACCAAACGTCGACCAAACGACACAAATTTTCAGAAGCGGTTGGAAAAATTGGGTTATGTTATATTCATTAATTTTTTCCTCCATGATAAATTACTGAAAATGAAAATATTATGCATGTAATTTAAAGCTGAAAATGTCCTCTTCAACCACTTATTTTTTGTTTTTCTCTAGATCTGATAGGTCATGAGTAATTTCCAATAACGTAAAATAGGGCGCTCAGTGTCACTTTCAAGCGCAACCCATGAGTAGGGGAGACTGAGGCACATTCGGACACTTTTAAACACCGATTGCGCTATTATTTATAGTGATGTAGTGCCTATTTTTTTATTCAACTTGCAACACCATCCTTTGCCTACGACACGGTATATAGAAAAAGCAGTAAAATAACACAGTTTTCCTGTTACAGATTTTTTTTCAAAAGTAGTTTTTGTCCGAAACTGCCCCACATCGGGGCACGTTCGGACTACATATGAGGTACATTCGGACAAACCTAGTAAAGCATTGAAACATTGCGAAAAACTCTATTCATAAAACTGATAAAAAACAATGCCGGTATATAAAATAAACATTAGTTTTAAAAATAAAGTTTTTTCTGTACAAAAAATTGCTAAATTTAACAGTTCAAAAATATGTTTAAAAATTCCTAAAGTTGATCTAAGCTCCATCGACCTTGAAAATTTCAAAAATTTCGCCTGTGACGCTAACGGGCCCGTGAAACTTTGGAACTTAGGCCCGTAATAGTATCATTATGCCACTGTCTATCACTATCACTGAAAAGTTTCTCAGAAATTCTATTTCATTATTTGAGTGGTTATTAGTAAAAGACGACGTAAAACGTTTAAAATGAAAAAAATTGCAGTTTATGAAAAAACCTCAACTCTAAGGACTTACCTTTGATGAAGATCCTGTCTTGATAACAAAATGATACTTCCTCCACTCATCTGAAACGAAACGAAAATATGTTAATTATAATATTAGATCGATGGTTTTCGATCTTTTTATAATAAATTAAAACTACAAGGTTTTGTTAGACACCTCATTTAAAACGTTTTAAATGTAAGAAATTCCAACAAAAGACCCACATCATGTTCTTAATTAAATTCACGTAATTCGAATTAAAAACATTTAGATTGTTACCCTAATAATTGAGCCTTAAATAAGCAAGTATTGACCGACACATTTTCTCAAATATATTTGCAAACGACTGATATGCACGTCACTATAGAAATTGTAGATTACAGGCGTGGAGATAAACTGAAGAATATTCCAATAACAACAATTTTGTCAAAACTATAGGATTAAGTGTCAAATTATTAATTGGCATAACTCGAGGCTCAACAAAATTTTACTGCGCCTTAATTATTCGATTAATTATTTGCCAACACATCTTTGTGTTTTTTTTAGGAATTCTTGTTGGGTGACAAAAATGTGCCAATAATTATTTCATTTGCTTTTTTCCCCATGGCTTCTTTTATGTCTACAGTAACAATAATGAGGATACCAGCGAAATTTATTATCTTGGAACGCAGTACTTGATTGTCAGGAATTTTGGTCTCCACCTCGGTCTGCACTCAGCGTTAGAGTAAATTCACAGTTGCCATGTATTTTTCCCAAAAAATAAAAATTGTGTGTTTAAAAGACCTTAAGATCATGGGGTGGTTGCCAATAAAGGGAAATACCTAAGATGATTTTTAATGTTTATTCGACGTTAAGTTCGACGTAAACAGTCTTATACAAAATTGATTCCTAAGGGAGCTACAATCCTATAAAGATGGCGCATCTTCTTCACAAATTGTAGAGTATTAAGCATTTTTAATTTCAGGTTTGAAAACTTAAGTTTTATAAAAACAGGAGCTCTTGTTTATTAATTTATTATTGTTTTGTTGAAGGAATAAACCCTAGTAGTCCTAAAAACTAAAACTAAATTTTTTAAACCTGAAATCAAAAATGTGAAACAATCAAGAATAAAAATTGATTGAGAATGTTCAAGATGATTGCAATCAGAATGATGAGATCGTCTGACATCCGGATGAACATTGAACTTGCCTCACCCATGTTTTAGGTGTCGGTCGGTCAGAATGTCAATACGATTTTAACGAATACTTATATTGACCTATTCTTGGGTCAGTTCATAAATTGTTTTTGAACGCTTTTTTACGCTTTTTCAGCTTAATCTCCGGCGAGACTTCAAGTATTCATATAACTCTCTTTTCACAGCGTATTTTTTCGGGTGCTGTGGTTATAATAAATTTAATTCTACACAGGTCAATGAAGAATAAACAAGCGAACAAACCATGACCTCAACGGGGCTGATAGCGTGGCACTCTTCATATATTCACAAGGAAAATCCTATTAATGAAAGTAATTATTGGCCAATTTGCATCTTGTAAAGAGGAAGATGCAAATAGCTTTTTAAAATTTTACACCTTGATGATTTTCTAATACTCAACTGATCGCTTCGCTAACAAACGATTCGTGTTGGGTCTTTTACCTAACGGACTCACACACACGGTCGATAAGGGGATAAGGTACAGGTAGAGAACAATTTAAACTTCCCATATGTAAAAAAGGCCGACAAATGTATATAATTTGACCACACTTTTTCATGTATAATGTGAGCATTGAATTACAATGGCTGGAAGTGTCGAGGGGCATGTGACCGCTCTCTTGTCTTTACCTACCTAAGAATAATAAATTTAAACAAAGTTTTACATTTTGATGATATTAATGAATTAATTATACTGTTTCAGATTAGTGTAATTATGCTCAGTAATTAACGTACAGGTGAATGTAAAATTGAGCATTTGAAGGTATTCTTTTAGCAGCTTGTAAAATAAGAACAACAAAAATTAAATATAATTTGAAAGAGGGAAAACTTTTAATAAAGAGAAGGAAACTTGATAAACTTTTAATATCCGTCTGCAACTTGAGAAACTAAAAATATTATGCAAAACTCTCACAATGTGATTATAAGCCGAGAAAAATTTTAATGAGTTTTTTCAAATAAATTTTCACATATAGCAGCACGTATAAAGTGCATACTTTATGCCTAACTTATATTCATGTTACATAAACGTATAATTTTTGCCAACAAAAATTTAAACGCAAACGGAAATATACCCATTTTACTCTTTGGTTTCTTTATAAAATTTCATTATAAGACCCTTGAGCCTGCTTTCAAAATGTTTTACTACCTGCAAGCTACGTGTGCATGCACGTTTCTTTTTGTTAAAATTTTACTCTTTTGCTAATGAGAGTTAGGGATCATATTTCTTTGAAAGTGACATACAATGTTGCCCTCTAATGTTAACTTGAAAGGTTTCCTAAGAAGTACCATGCGTTTATAACAACGCATGTTTCGCTAATGATTTAAATACTCTTTTTAACTTTTTTCTCAATGAGAATTTCATTTTTTAAATGTTTCTTTATATTAAAAAAAATAGTAAAAGTTTTCAAAGCCTGAAACTTGAATTGTTTTATTGGTTTTTGGTTAGAGATTTTGAGACCCCCCAGTTCGATATAACGTATTTTTATTTATAATTCCATTACTGCAGGTTCTGAAAGTAGGTACAGTTGTAGCCGTAGGTGAATATTCGTATTCAAAACATGATACTTTTAATAATTTATGAAAAATTTAATATTTATTTCTATAGTTGAAGGAACTCTATAGATTGAATAACAACACAAATATCTTTACATAATTGAATAGATTTGTGTAAATTTATGTATAGACGCACTTGTTTGTTGTAAAAGAGATTTGCTATTTATACAATAAATATCAGAAAACTTGGAAAAACCCCAATGGAAAAATCAAAATACAATTTTTAATGTATAAGGAGAGGAGCTTGAGATCTTAAATTTATGTTGTTGCATCTTTTACTAAAATTGACGCTTCTTTTATGCTGTTAAGGTGCATCCACATAATGTTAATCGTCATAATCGTAACACCAAACACCATAATCGGTAACGGTCGGGAACCGGTTCACATAAGACCCGTTTCCCTACCACCAACCCGCCCAACCATAATTCTAGTGATTCGTCCCAACTCATCACCTGGATTGGGTCAAAGCAGTAGCTAAGAGAAAACTCTGATGGTCTCGAACCTTCTACCGTGTTAGGTTAGGAACAGATTTTGTAAATTGTTTGAAACCGCTTTTTGAACACTTATGGATCTATTCTTCAGTACATAACTATCTTTAGAGAAACCCAACATTAGTAGTCATAACAAAAATAGGTTAGGTTAGGTTAGGTAAGGAGACTGCTGAGCTCGGTTGCGCAACTGATCGTGCTGTATGCAGTTCCTGTTAGGAAAGACGCGCTAGTTTACGCCCGCAACAGGATCAGGATGCTCAGCGGAAGATGGCCTTACGTATAACATCCGCGTATCGTACCGTTTCTCTGGACGCGGCATTAGTGATGGCCTCGCTGCCACCAATTGACCTGCTCGCCATAGAGAGAGCGACGCGGCGCGACGAAAGACCAACATCCTACATCTACACCATGGCGTAGTGGCAGCAGAGATGCGATACCACAGGCAGAGGCCAATGGACCCGATTCCTGATACCCGAAATACGGAGAGTCGTAATTCCATCTGACACAGATCCTCTCTGGCCATGGATGCTTCAACCACTACAAGCATCGGATCGGAAAGTTGGCCTCCCGTAAGTGTGAGTTCTGCGAAGAAGACAACACAGCGGAACATACCTTGTTTCGTTGCATTAGGTGGGAGAAGACCAGGACACGACGGCGCTAGCACTGGGCACAACTCTGACTCCAGCTAACCTCGTCGACATCATCTTATGAAACGAGGAAGGCTGGGGAATCGTAGCAGAGTTGGCCCGCAAGATAATGTGCGCCAAGGAGCAGCTGGAGCGGGAACAGCAGGCAGAACTCAGAAACCCAGAAAAGACGGAAATTCAACAGTTTTAAGTACAAAAGAGGAAATTGACAGTACAAGCTAATCGATAATTTAAAGACGAAAACCAAACAAAGTGGAACTCTAATTACAATTACAACAGAGGCACTAGCAATGAGCTCAACGACATCCAACTAGTCGGAATAAATGCGAGAGCGAGCTACCCGACTAGTTGGATGAAGAAGAATATTCGAACTATCTACTCCAACCAGGACGAACAACATTCCTGGAAAAACGACTCCCACACATTCCCCTGCGTAGATCCAGCAGGAGGCGTCTATGAAAGATGTCCATAAACCTCTAAAAAAAAGGTTAGGTTAGGTTAGTTAAGTGGGATATATTAGTACCCTATCCTTCCTTCACGAGAGTGGCAACCACTGAGGCGAACCTCTCTCAAGTAATGCTTGTAAGGCGTCCGTAACCCAGTCCCACTTGGAATGGAATTGGTGCAAAACAAACTAGGTGACCCCCGTCTTGGTCGTAGAGTACACACAGCTATAGATGTCCGGGACATCCACCGAACCCACTGACGTCTTTACTTCTTTGATACTGCCAGCGGCGTCCTTTGATTTAAGGGTGTGAGTCTAGAAGTACCACCCCACACATTACTTTAGTTTAGAAAATAATAGTAAATTTCACAATGGTGTTTCTCGATTCCTTACTCAATTTTGATCCTGTCATATCCTTAAAAATAATGCTAAGATTGATCCTTCCGCTTGCATTTTAACGTGGACAGTGCCCTCAGAGGCTTAAAGTTTGTTTCAGGGTAGCCGTTCTCAAACTTTTTTCCAGGTACTCAGTCGTGTACTCGGTCGTGTAGGTACCACTAAAATATTTTATTGAGATAGGGATATAGCTAAGTGTTAGAATGGTAAAGTAGTAAAAACATTTAATCGTATGTAAAAGTGGTGCTGCGTGGTTGAAACAAGTCCATTGTTCGGGACTTGCGTACTACCTTGATAAGCTCTGCGTACCACCATTGGTACGCGTATTACATTTGAGAACCGCTGCTTTAAGAAATCTGATGTTTCTAACTAGTGTATCATTTCCTTCAAGTTTTAGATAATTATATAATTACATGAGAACGTGAAGAATCTGTTGCAAGACCTATAAGGTGTTGCCCGGATTATTAAAAATTTACTCCCATTCATTTCTTGGAGGTGTTCATAAATATTTAACCAATTTTCAGTATCTTAAGTACAAACAAAATTCTAAAGGGAATCTTTCTTTGAAAAGTTAAGTTTTTTAAATTCATAATAATCTTGAAGTTTTGTAAGAATAAATTTCCAATAAATTTCGTATAGATAAAGGATGGTATAGTATCTGAAATTTAAAAGCTATTAGGTACGGTTTTTGCTTCAACTATTGATTAAAAGTCACTTAATTTAAAAGTTTTTGCTAATAATTATTATCACCATCAATTAATAAGTGCCTCTCACACTATTGATGACACTATCGAACTCGCTATCAAGAGGATGGGGTTTAATATACAATGTATAAATGTATGAGGTTAAACGTTGCGTAAAGTAAAACGAGAGGGTTGTTTTATTTACTGAAAAAGCCTTAAAATAAACTATGAAAATACATTTGGTCAATTATTCTGAATGATATCCAAACGAACAGGAATTTACTTCTACAAAATTAAACAATTAATTGAAATTTAAATAATATTAAAGAAGGTTCTCTAAAATATTTGGTTTGACTATTAATTTTGTAGGAGTTTTCCACGAACTTTTCTGATTTTTTTTTTATTTTCGTGCAAGAAGGTCTTTGATCTTAAGTAAACCTTTAGTCAGAAGTTTGAATTTTCTCAACTTCCGAATAAAAAGTTAAACAAAGTTATCTTGAAAATAATACAATTTATAGTTGCAATAAAACGAAAAGCTATGCAAATTTATTTCTCGTTATTGGTGGTGTCAAGATTCAGGCTTCTAAGGTATAATTATTTAAATGATCAAACTTCAAATGATATAACTAGATTTTTAAGCCGTAGGATACACATTAGATTTATTCTACGTTTATTGTGAACGTTGAATGTATTTTTCATACTTTATTTTCAACGAGATTTTATCTTTTGTTTGTGGTTAATAATTAAAGTGGTAAAGCAAAAGCAATAATCGTAGGTTGTAAATAATGAGTATAATCATTACAGTACATTTTGAATGAAACTGTATTTTTTTACAAAATGAAAAAAAAATTTTAGATTATTATTTGAACAAGCTTGTATTAATGTAGATCTGGCCATAAGTTTTAATTCCATAATGGCTGATAGATTTTATGGTACCTCATTTGATTACTGATGATTAGAGCTGAGATTTTAGGTAGAAAAAGGTTCTACAAACGAATAAATGAAAAACGGTAAAAAAAGCACCTCTATCCACTCTCTACAATCAATGTACAAAAATTGAGCTGTCAACGGTTATTATCTGCAGTCAATGGCAGCCATAGCATATCAGTCATAGGCATAGGCAATCAACTGTAGTCAGTGTACAAATTCAGAACAGTGGTTGACCCCTCGTAAAAAAGATAAAAACAATTAGGCTCATACGCTCATAAATGGTCATACATGTAAAAGGAAATCTTTGGAAACACTTTTGTCGTTAATTGTTTTCTCGGTTTTTCGTTACCTAACTTCCCTCTGAAAAAGTAAAAAACCTAAAATCTCAGCTCTACTGATGATGCAACCCAAATTGTTCAAGAGCTAGATCATAGATATTAATATCCTATGTTACATCTAACCTAAAGATCCATAAAATAAAAGTCTGGCAGACTATGTACTTGGGCAGAAGGGTGAAAGAGGTACTCCAATGACTGGTGGAAAATTTAAGAAATTCATGCAACTTTTCTTCATATATGATCTTATATCGGAAGAAAAGATGATGAAAAAATGGTATCATTGTGGATAGCGAATTTTAAAATATTTAAAATAATACAGGGCGTTTCATTTAAAATAAGAAAGTTGTACCCATTTTCATCTTGATCAGAAGTCAAAATATCAAGTATTTAGTTAAATTAAACAACTAATTATTGTACTAGCTTACAAACATTAAAAAATTCATAGGGTGTGTCCAGGTATTTGTGATATTGTTCCTCATATCCGGTTTAACTGGAAGCGTTTTGTCAATCAAAATAGTTTCAAATAATAGATATTTATAAGATGAATGCATGTGCCAAGTTTCAAACTTTAATTTTAATTACAAAAGAAATTATAGATTTTTGAAATTTAAAATCTTCAAAAAATCATAACTCTGGTCTTGCTCTATAGAAGAAAATGACATAAGCGTTATTCGAGGCGTTATTCGATTAAGAACCTACCTCGATGTCTATAGCATATCCAAAAAAATAATCAAACGGCCGGAGCCCATTGTGAGGAAATCTATTATAAAATTTAAAACACTAAGCACCAGCCGGAACAGTCGGGACCGAATCGCATTTTAAATTCAGTTTTTCTCATTCAAATTGGAAAATTATGAGTTGTTATTATGTGACTTTTTCTAACGTCCTATTTTGAAAAACTATTTCTACTTGTTTCCATTTAATTAACTTCCTTCCCTATGTAATAAAAAAAGCAGGGCCGCGTACCAGCCGGGTCGGATAGACCCGTACATATAAATATATTATTTTTATGAAACTACCGTTGTTTTTTCCAGCATTTTTGATAAATGGGGTTGCTGAATCGACCTGTCACCATGCTGAATCCGTATGAGCACCCCTTGGGTGCAAAACCGTTATTTTCCTTCTTGGCGTTGAAAAAACCCTCTTATAAAAGGGGCCCAGTAAAATGATACTGCTCCTTTGGTTAATGAAATGAAACTTGATAGTTTACTGGAACGATGAGAGAAAAAAATACTTATAAACAATGCCTTACTGGCATGATTTTTTTAACAGCACTATAGAGACAAAAATTGGGATTTTAAGCCCATGGAGTTGCTCAGATGGATTCCAAATGGTCATAGATCGATTCAACGCCCTTAAAATGTAGGGTAACAATACTTCTCACGACAAAATGCGGCCAATATGCGCTAATATCAGATCTTTTCTCAAGAAAGTACGGCAAATATCAGATTTAAAAAAAGGGGGTGTGCAGAGCCCCTCGATTATTTCTTTGGTCTTATCGGACAAAATTACTCTATATGGTTCCAGTAAACTATTATACACCGAGTTTCATTCCATTTATTAACAAAAAAATTAGGCATTCGCCGTGTATAGCTCGCGTTACAGGGGGTGTACAGCAACCACCATCGAATTTTTTATATTTTCAATTGACAAAATTACCCTAAAATTAAAAAAAACAACAAAATACAGTTATTATTATTATTGCGTTTAATTTGCTTGCACTCGGGTCCATCGGACCCCGCTGGTACTTCTCGCATAGTTTTTTCCTTGGTAGGTAAGTACTCTAAGTTTGGCTCTAAAGGTAATCAATTTTCAAACAATTTCAAAAATTGATTAGATGAGGACTAAAGGTTGGCGCACATTAGAGCCGGGCCGGGCCGCATCGCATCGCAACGCAAAAATGCGGCTGGTATCTAGCGCACATTAGAGACGGGCCGGCCGCAACGCATCGCATTAAAATGTGAAAATTTGACTTTTGTGACATTGTAAAAATGGATACTTCTCACGAAGAGCTGTACCTGTTTAATTAGCTTATAGAGGAAGAGTCAAGTAAAAAATTTTTGTATTGTTGTTGGAACAATCCGCTTGTTGGATGAGAATAATGTAAAAGCGTTTAAAATTTTCTGATGATTTATCCGTGTGAATGAATGAAATTACATTATTGAAAAAAGAAAACTATTTTAAATCTTATGAGGCTAAAATTTAAAAAAATAGAGACGATTTATTCACTCTTACGTGTTTAGAAAAGAAACAAAAAATTATAGAAAATATGGTCCTATTTAGTATAAGATTTAAAATTAGACTAATTGCCGATTACAGAAAAAACGGGGTGATCGTATTCAGGTCGTCAGGTCCATATTTTGGGAATAAGCTATTTGAGTGCCACGGAACACAAAATCTGGTGGGCTTCCAAAAGCACTGGCTTAAGGTCTCAGGACTGTTAGTTAATAATAAACTTCTAATTGGTGAAGAGGGCGGGAAACACAACTGAGAGGAACGCCAAAGTAAAATCTTACTTTTTATGTAAAAAGTAGTTACTTTGCCAGTGGACAAACCCAAATACCGTTTTACGAGTTAATGGTTGCGGGTGTGTACCATAAAGACGTTAATTTTAGTCCAGCTGCCATGCTCTCAGAGCCACTCTAGAGAGTGGTCAATTTTTTTGTCCATTCTTTTTATAAGAAAAAATGTCATCATGTCATGTCAAGAAAAAGTTGCATCACGAATGTTGTCACATTTCTTACTTTTTTCCTTCTTTAAGAATTTCATTGAACGATGCTGAGGCCTTAAGCAAGTGCTTTTGGCAGTCAACCAGATTTTCGTGTTCGCTGGCACTCAAATAGCTTATTCCCAAAAGTTGAGCCTGAATACGAGCACCCCGATTTTTCTGTTACAGGCCCATGTCTTAAGTTACAAATAAACCCCCTATAAGCTGGAGCCCTTGTTTATAAACAGACCGTATTTCCATTTTGTATTAAGACTTTACTAGATTTTTTTAAGACCCATGTGTAAATCAAGATTTTTTGACTCAATTTTGGTCCTTAAAATAGTTCATTTTTTAAACATCTTATACAAGCTCATATGGAATTAACAAAATAATGCTGAGGTCCTTATATACAATGATGCTATTAAAATTGCGCAAGTACCAAATATATGTAATAACAATAAAAACCTAAAATGTCTATAAAAATAGACAAAAACTTTAATCACTTCACAAAGCTTAATACATAATTACAATAAACAAAAATTTACGTCTATTGCTCATATTCATCGCACCCTGTAAAAACATCTGGAGTCAGACCGAAGCAGAGTTGCGATGCGTTGCGGCCCGGCCCGGCTCTAATGTGCGCTAACCTTAAAGCCTTATATTTTAGCCGATTTTAGCTATACTAGGCCTTTTTAGATTTCCATAATAATTATTACAGGATAAGTTATGAGGGAAAAACCACGAACCAAGTTCCATCAATATCGGTTCTGGGCTGGGATCCTGTAATTATTATTACCGTATTTCTAAGCTACGCTTAAGTACTTACTCCCTACCTCTCCCCTACAAACTTTTAGAAATTAGGCGCTTTCTTTCGCTAAAATCTTTGAATCATGATTCAAAAATAACCACGCCCGTTGGCCCGTGATTAGTGAATCCTTGACAATCCGTGATCCAAACGCGTTATAACGCGTTTGGATCACAATTTTCGCTATGAAAAAAAGCACCTAACGATAGGATAAGGGTAAAGGGTGGGTAGTTTAGCGTAGCATAGTAATATGCCAATAGTTACAGGATCCTATAACCGCAGTATTATCATTTTTGGACTCAAGGAGGCTTACAAATAGCATATGATTTTGAACTCGTGTCTCTTCTTATTCGTTAGGGTATCTTTTCGTGGTATCAGTAATAATTAAGTAAAATCCTCCACTTCTGAAAAACGATATTGATGATCAATGGATCTTGGTTTGTAATTTGCCTAAAATGGAATATGCGTCTGTAGTTCCCTCGATAATTTCATTGAATACAGAGAGCTTGACTCTTGTATTAACAACCCTTAAGGCAGGAATTTAGTTCATAGAGATGAGAAATAGAGAAAACAACATTCTCAATTGCATTTTTTATTCCTTACAATCATTAAAACCAGGGGATCTATTGCCAAAATTCAAATAATATGTTAAAGGCAAAGGTTGAATTTAGATACTGGTGATTTTTTAATTTAAACCTTACTTGATTATTAGAAAATCAGTAAGTAATACAAAAAAGTTTTAAATGCAGTAGATGCACCAGTATCTAAGTTCAACCTTTGCCTTTATCATATTTTTTTTAAATTTTGGCAATGGAGCCCGTGGTATTAAAGATTGTAAGGAACAAAAAAATGTCTCATCTAATGAGCAGGATCCCAGTCTTAACTTTTTTTAACAAAAAGATACATTCCAATTACCTAATGTAATTAATTTTCCAAATTACTCACGTATAATATGCATTTCAAACACGTTTTGATTGTTGCAACTTGACAAAATAATAGAGTAATTTGTTAGTAAAATACACAAGCTGTATGCATTTCAAGATTTCAACAATCTGCTACCGAAATTGTGTAGTTATTTTGGGATTACTTACTATACACACATGCATACAAACATTATGTACACAAATAACATTGGATTATAAATAAATTTTCATACAAGCCTTTAATGCCATTGAATGAATAAATAAATGAGGGGTTCAACCTTTGTTTCAACTATTTGAAATTATAAAACATTTTATTGACATTTCAGATTACTATAATAATGAAACTTGTTGCATGTTATCAGTATTGTAATATGTGTCACCATATGTTCATCCAATTCCAACTATCAAAATTCATTTTTTTATTCGTTTTCATAAATTATTGCTAGTGGAATAATTTCTTAAACTATATGGATTATTTAATTAGGATTTGCCAATTGTTTAATTAAAGCTTGAAATTTTGCAATTTGGGGCTTGGGAAAATTATTCATGTTATCGACATTAGTGCGATATTATCGACTCTAGTGTAAACGTGATTATACTTCAGCTGTGGGCGACAAACAATAAATTTGCATATTTAAACAAATGTTCCAAACTTCATTAAAATAGTTGAAAACATGTAAATATAGGGTGTTTCCTAAGTACTTATCAACAATTTAAAAGGCGAACCTAATGGAAATGTCTCTGAAGGAAGGTATCTAGAGGCTCTAAAACTATAAAAAATCAAAATTAAGGGGGTAGGTCATAAAATCCTCAATCGGCCCAACTGGAATTTTGAAATTTTGGTGTTTGCTCAACCTAATCCTTCTTTTGTTAATTCAATTAGCTAATTTGGCTTGTAATTGGTTAAAATCTCTACTACTTGGTGTTCTTTGAGGAAACTTGCACGTGGGCACCACAAGTACACAAATAAAATGCAACTTTTTCACTGTATCTGTAGTAGAACTGCAGAAGGCCATTATCAATTTTTGACAATAATTTATTTCGTTTTTCATTTATTTACGTTGAGAAACGACTACTTGTATTTTAGTCTAATTTCGTCATACATTATTACATGAGAAAGACCACCCAAATATAACTAAATAAAACTGTTTGTTAAATTCCATCAGTTGAGATATTAGAATTAGGCTATCGTTTAATTGACTAAATACAAATTAAATAAAATCTATTAGCATAGTTATCAAAATTTAGTACAAGTATGTTGTAAATCTAAAATAGATAAAGTTTGGGCGACACTAACTTTGAAGTGCGTGTTTATTAGTTAAAAAGAAATATTTTCGTAAATTTAGTTGGTATGTATTGACTTTTTTTTGAAAATGGTAAAATTAAATTTAATAAGTGCATGGAGTTGTGCTGAAGCCAAGAGTTGTATCAAATTTTGGCGCACCGTTTTGCTTCATTAGTTGGCTCTATTGTTACATGTATTGTGGGATAACTACGTTTAGGCGTATTTCTGACGCATACTCTGTAAATTATTTTCGAATGTGTGTTGATTGTGTCGGTTAGATACGCTTCGATATTTTGTTTAGTTTGTTATGTCGTTCCACCCAATAATCTAATGCTTTTATTTAAATTTTAAAGATATATTTAACCTGTTTTCGATTACATATTGATTAAATTGCACAATATATGGGAATCGTCCAAAAAGTAAGAAACGGAAACAGCGAAATTTAAGTAGTAGTTTTGTCGTCAATTTTTATTATACTGCTTTTTTCTATATCATGATTTTTCTATATCATTGTAATCAAAGCACTTAAGGTACCAACATGCTACTTGATGGTACCTAGAGAGTTCATTTTTGTTACTGTCATAAATCCCTACACATTTTTTCATTTCTCACCCGTATGCCTCAGAAAAAGTCATTTAGATGAAAAAATAAGTGAATCCAGGGGCGGTAGAACTTCCCAGTGAAAGTAGAATTTTGGTCATAGGTACGACAAATTTTTCACAACAGCGCAGCGATAGAAAAAAACTGCCCTCCTGGGATCACAATTTACTTGATATTAATGGCGAGTGTGTTGGAAACGTATTGATTTATATTAAATCATTTTTTATTTTCTAAAAGACCTCCGTAAGAACAGCCCCAGAATGCCTTAGAACATCCATCACCAACTTGAACACTTTAAAAATAGTTGAGTTAAAATTGCAAAAGGCAAGGCAAAATATCACAGTTTTATATCACCAGACTATCACCATTTTGAACACCTTAAAAGAACGCACACTTGAATTAAAATTGCAATAGGCAAAGCAAGACATCACGGATCTAAATCACCAACACATGGGTATAGGAGCACTCAGCAAATCCACACACTTTTAAAGGACAAACGGTTACATTAAAATTGCCAAGGCAAATTATCACAGATGTAGCGCAAGCACTCAGCCTTTAAAGACTTTTATCAGACTTAACCCTTTAAAAGGACGGACGATTATATTAAAATTGCCAAGGCAAAATATCACAGATTTGCTTCATACTTATTAAGCATTAACATTCCACACAATCACATCCTGACACATTAGAAGCCGGCTCTAGAGTCGGGCTAGGCGATCTTTGTCGTAACTCTCCTTGGCTTGTAGGACGGAGGTGGCAAAGGTTTCGAAGGCCCTCCAGTTGTCCCCGCTCTCTGTCATGAAAGTCTGCATATGTGAGATCTCTAGTCGCCTGCCCAATTGTATTTCCAGTGATGATCTCTCCGCCGCCCACCGCGGGCATTTTAAGAGGGTGTGCTCGGCGTCATCGTCCTCCGTCCCACAGAACCAGCACACCGCAGATGTGTGCTTTCCGATGGTGTGCAGGTATTTGGCAAAACACCCATGGCCGGTAAGTATCTGCGACAGAATGATGATATCCTATTTGTCCATGTTTTCGCCCTGTCCACCCCTGGACTTCTTTCACTATCGCGTAAGTCCATCTGCCATTCGCGTCGTTCTCCCATCTGGATTGCCAGATGGCGAACGCCTTGGCTCTACACTTTGTCTTTATAGCCTTTTTTGCCAAAGTATCGAGGGAGGGGTCCCTGTCCAGTCTCTTCTTTATTGCGGCTCTCTCAGCTATCAAAATATCTATCGGTATTATTCCTCCGATGGCGAGTGCAGCCTCCGTCGACACGGTTCTGTACGCGCAACATACTCTAAGGGCCAAAATCCTTTGTGTTGCCAACAGCTTGTTTTGGCAGTTGGATATATTTAGAGCCCTGATCCATGCGGGGGCCGCATATAGAAGAATGGACTGCATCGCCCCCTGTAACACCTTTCTTTTACTTGTCCTGGGGCCTCCGATGTTATGTAGTATGGCCCCGAGATGTTTCATCAATTTTGACGCCTTAGTGGCAACAGCGTCCACGTGCCTAGCGAAAGTCAAGCCGTGGTCTATTGTGAGGCCCATGTAAGTCGCTGTTTTGGTGGGTATTATGATGGTGTTACCGAATTGTATCTTGATATTCTTCTCTTTAGTCTTGAGATTAAGGATAACCGCTTTAGTTTTTTCATGGGCCACTTTCAATTTGTGGTCGTTCATCCACCTCTGTATAAGGCTGAGTGCAGCCTCTGCTTTCCTAACCATCCCAATTGCGGTCTTTGCGGATACCATAACAGCTAGGTCGTCCGCGTAGCAGACGGCATCCACTCCTTCCGGCATCTTAATTCGCATGACGTCGTCATACAGTATGTTCCACAGGGTCGGTCCGAGGACCGAGCCCCTAGTCCTGGGGCCTGTAACAGAAAAAAGGGGGTGATCGTATTCAGGCCCATCTTTTGGGAATAAGCTATTTGAGTGCCAGCGAACACGAAAATCTGGTTGGCTTCCACAGGCAGTGGCTTAAGGCCTCAGGACTGTTAATAATAAATTTCTAATTGGCGAGGAAGGCGGGAAACCCACCTGAGAGGGATGGCAAAGTAAAATCTTACTTTTTACGTAAAAAGTAGTTACTTTGGCAGTGGACAACTCAAATACCGCTTATGAGTCACGAGTTAGTGTTTGCAGGTGTGTAGCATAAAGACGTTAATTTCAGTCCAGCTGCCACGCTCTCAGAGACATTGTAGAAGGCAGCCAATTTTTTTGGTCGATTTTTTTTATAAGAACGATAAAATATCAAAGTTGCATCCCGAATGCTGTCATATTTCTTACTTTTTTCCTTCTTTAAGAATTTCATTGAAGGATCCTGAGGGCTTAAGCCACTGCCTGTGGAAGCCAACCAGATTTTCGTGTCCGCTGGTACTCAAATAGCTTATTTCCAAAAGATGGACCTGAATACGATCACCCCCTTTTTTCTGTTACAGGCCCCAGGACTACCCGTGGGACTCCCCCAGCCAATTCTACGGCTGTCTCCCTTTCAATTTGTATAGAACGAGAACTGAGATATGACCTGATGACATTTATGAGATAGGCTGGTATTTGTAGTCGTATTAATTTCTCAACAAGTCCGCCTCATTGAAGGCATTTTTAACGTCGATGAGGATCACTACGTTCCACTCGTTTCTCTTCTTCAGTCTGTGGTCCTCGAGTCTAAGAATTTCGCTCATTGCGTGTATTGTCGACTTGCCCTTTGTGAAGCCAAACTGCCTTGGGTGCAGTCCTCCACTCTCGTCGATGGCGGCACACAGTTTTGATTTAATTATTTTTTCGAAAAGTTTACCCAGCACGTTTATGAGGCATATAGGCCTATATTTTATTTCGTCATCGGGATCTTTTTTAGGTTTTTCTATAAGTGCCACCTTTGCACTCTTCCACTCAATAGGAAAAACATTTAGGGACAAATACATATTAAAAATATCACAGAATTTATCACAGTTTGTATTGACTAATATGGCTATTGCCTCGGGCGGAATACCATCCGGACCCGGTGCTTTTTTGGTTTTGATTGACGAGGCTGCCTCCAAAACCTCTTCAGCAGTTATTGTTTGGACCGGCTTCCTCTCCACGATGACCTCTTGGTCCCGTGGACCAATGATGAATAGGTCCCGTATTATGTCTGATTTTCTAGTTGCCTCCAAGTGGACCCTGGGGGTGCTAGGCACCATCTGGGTGCGGAGGATCCTGTAGGCCTCTCCAAAAATATCGTCATCAAGACGGGCCAGAAGACTATTCCAACTGCTTCTCTTGAGTGATAGCACTTTCCTCTTCAAGGCGTTCTTCGTAGCTTTGTATTCTTCCCTTTTACGCTCTTTGTCGGGTGTCCCATATTTGGCGTGTTCATCACCTAACCTAACCTAACCTTGTATAGAGAATTTTAGATCACATGACTTTGACAGATAGGAGTAGGAGGGTGTAGGTGTCAAATCACAGCTGTGCTTAAGGAGACCAAATCAAGCCAATCCGACCCTGTCCCAGATCGATTTAGTCCAAATTAATAAAAGCAAACAAAAACGTTAATTTATTGCAGAGTAATTAAATCAGACTAATTAATCCCTATTTAATTAAAGTCAAATTAAATATTATCAGCTAATAAATTAAGTACTTCAAGAATTTCAAACAAGGATCTTCACACGTTTTAATAGCAATTCATCTATGAGCTATATGATATGATTAATTAAATCTATTAAATTTAGACTTGAAACTCCTAGTTTTATTAAAAACAGATTAATTACCTAACCCTGGAATAGTTGAACGCAGACTAATTAATCCCTGGATTTTGTTATAATTACTACCGTACGTCGTTTATTTTAATTCCTTTCATCTATGAGTCTAGACTGATTAAATCTAGATTTAATAAACGAAAATTAGTTAATTAATAATAATAATCATTGAATAGTTAAACAAATCGCAGATTAATTAATCCCTGGAGTTGGAGTTCGTTATAATTACTCTACTGTACGTCGTTTATTTTAATTCCATTCGTTCATAAGCCATGATACATTAAATCTAGATTCTAAAATTCTAGAAGTAATAAACGCAGGTTAATTAATTAATAATCATAAAATCGTTAAACAAAACGCCGACAAAACGCAGATTAATTAATCCCTGAAGTTGGAGTTCGTTATAATTACTCTACTGTACGTCGATTATTTTAATTTCATTCGTTCATGAACCATGTTTCATTAAATCTAGATTATAAAATTCTAGATTTAATAAACGGAGATTAATTAATTAATAATCATAAAATAGTTAAATAAAACGCAAATCAATTAATCCCTGGAGTTGGAGTTCGTTATAATTATTACTCTCTACTGTACGTCGTTTATTTTAATTCAATTCGTTTATGAGCCACGATTCATTAAATCTAGATTCTAAAATTCTAGAAGTATAAACGCAGGTTAATTAATTAATAATTGTGGAATAGTTAAACAAAACGCAGATTAATTAATCTTTGGAGATGGAATTCGTTATAATAACAACTGTACGTCGTTTATTTTAATTCCATTGGCCACGAGTCATGATTCATTAAATCTAGATTCTAAAATTCTAGATTTAATAAACGCAGATTAATTTAATGATAGAATAGTTAAACAAAACGCAGGTTAATTAATCTCTGGAGTTTGTTATAATAACTACTACTGTACGTCGTTTATTTTAATTCCTTTCATTAATGAGCCATGATTCATTAAATCCAGATTCTCAAATTCTAGATTTAATTAACGAAGATTAATTAATAATTTTAGAATAGTTAAGCGCAGATTAATTGATCCCTGAAGTCGGAGTTCGTTATAATTACGACTGTACGTCGTTTATTATAATTTCATTCGTCCATGAGCCATGATTCATAAAATCTAGCTACTAAAATTCTAGATTTATTAAACGAAGATTAATTAATTAAAAATCGTAGAATAGTTAAACAAACCGCAGATTAATTAATCCCTGGAATTGGAGTTCGTTATAATTACTACTGTACGTCGTTTATTATAATTCCATTCGTCCATGAGCCATGATTCATAAAATCTAGATACTAACATTCTAGATTTAAGGGCTGTATGACATGAACTAACTATTTAGTAACTGTTAGTTACTAAATGGTTACTAAATGAACTCAAGGAGCAAAAACACGGGAATCTAAGCTTTAACGTCAACGTCAAAATTTATCCGCCCATTTTGAAGAAGATTAATTAATTAAAAATCATAGAATAGTTAAACAAAACGCAGGTTAATTAATCCCTGGAGTTTGTTATAATAACTACTACTGTACGTCATTTATTTTAATTCCTTTCATTAATGAGTCATGATTCATAAAATCCAGATTCTAAAATTCTAGATCTAATTAACGAAGATTAATTAATAATTTCAGAATAGTTAAGCGCAGATTAATTGATCCCTGAAGTCAGAGTTCGTTATAATTACGACTGTACGTCGTTTATTATAACTCCATTCGTCCATGAGCCATGATTCACCGAGTGGAATCACTAAATCTAGATTTTCAAATTCTAGATTTAATAAACGCAGATTAATTAATTAATAATTGTAAAATAGTTAAACAAAACGCAGATTGATTAATCCCTGGAGTTGGAGTTTGTTATAATTACTACTGCACGTTGATTATCTTAATTCCAGTAGTCCACGAGCCATGATTTATTAAATCTAGCTTTAGTAAACACAAATTAATTAATTAATAATTATAGAATAGTTAAACAAAACGCAGATTAATTAATCCCTGGAGTTTTGGAGTTTTTAGAGTTGGAGTTCGTTGTAATAACTACTTTTATTTTAATTCCGTTCTTCCATGAGTCATGACTCGATTCCAAAATCATAAATTTATTAAACGTAGATTATTTAATCATAGAGTTATTTAAAACCCAGATTATTTAATCCTTGGAGTTGCAATTCGTAAGAATTACTATACTTCGTTTATTTTAGTGTATTTTCTCTTTTTTTCTTATTTCTTGTACTGGTGAACCTGAAACCTTCTGATTCCGCGATAGGTTCAGTTAAGTTGAGAATTAATAGCCAAAAACCTAATTTAAATCTAGTTTACTAAAATATTATTATACAGTTCATAAGGGACCTCAGCGTAAGTGAACATCCATACTCTGCAGATGGCGTATTTTATTGCAATTTTTCCATTTGGAAATAAAGTAAGTGCCAAGCAAATCTTGTCTGGCAACCAAATATCTATATTTTCACATATATGCAGGTTCCCTTATATTTCATCAAATTATAGAGACGATTCTCACTAATTATTTTTTCTGATTCTTCCCCATCCAACTTGAGATATATTTGCCTCTTTAAAACTTGAATAATATACCCAATTATTAACTTTTTAGTTTCTTTCGTTTGCAAGAGACGCCCATGATTGTTACTACGCATCCTGAATTACGATTTTCATGCAAGTAAAGAAATGCTAGTGGAATAGATGGGATCAAACTAAATTAGAATTTTTGTTTTATTATACAGAATTGGATTGTCGCAAATTGAAATTCAGATCTTTTTGGCAACATGAACATTGAACATGACGTGTAGTTGACACGCCTCGCCTATCAAGCCCTTAATTTTAGTACATTCATGAGCCATGAGTCGGTGACACGTGACATTGATTGTAAAATAAAAATAAGAAGGAATTAATAAATTTTGATGTTTGATTGTTATAAAAAAAACGCAAAGTAATTAAAAATTTGATATTTGAATTTGACCCTCTTCGATATCAAAAGGATATAAAATTAAGATATTTTTTAAAAGAAAATTTTGTTACGTACCATCATAAAATTATTATAATCACAAACATTAAAATAATTATGATATACCACTCTAAAATTAAACTTAATTATAAGAACCCGATATGAGGGTGTGTGCGTTTCACATTTAAATAAATGATTCTTTTCAAAGTGAAGACTGTATACAATTTAAAGTAAACACCTATTCGTTTCCGTTTTAGTTCGACTTCCATTTCTATCTAGTCAGTATGTGTAACAAAAAAATTTTTACAATTAGTCGTTATCACTTATTTTTAAATTTTACTACACGATCCTTTTCTTAAGCGTGAGTAAATCGAAAACCGTACACTTTAATTAAAAAAATCGCGAAGTCCATAGTTTGTTGTACCGAGTTTTAATTAGCACTTTGAGTTTGTTGATAAAAAAATTGATAAGAAAATGCAATATGCATTACCTGTATGGTTATCAACTATAGCGGGGCTCCGCTTAGGAAGGCTTTCAGTAAGGCGCGAGTCGCGTTTTAAACTTGGCGTTGCGTGATCTCTTGATGCTGACGAAGTTTTTACCTCCGGAGACCGGAGTATTTGTTGTTTAGTGGGTTTGTATTTAATCTCGTGAAAGACATTAGTCATCGAATGCATTTCAAACGCATTTAAACCATTGTGTGTTCGACTTGTGAAATTTATAAATATCGTTTAGTGTCAATAATTCTCATTATCAAGAACAAGGTAATTGTGGATAATGAAACTCAAGGTTGCTTTTATTTTTTCTTTATGCGGTAGCTATTGATTTGTTTTCACATGTAATTAATATTTTAATTTCGAAATAACGATCGGAATACCGACATTTTAATAATTTTGTGTCGTCGTTACAGTAAATCAAACTGTATGAGTACACATTTAAGTAATGTAATAAAATTTCATTTACATGGTAATTACTTTAATTAAATTCAAGGAACAAATTTACTTACTACTGTGTTCAAAGTTGAACTTTGATTTGAGGTATTCCGGTAGTCGATACCTAAAAACGCCATTTACAAGTCTAAAGAGAATTTTACAATTATTTCAAAGCCTCTAGAGAAGTATTTTTCAAAAATTATAATTTTAACCGGTTGGATTACGTATCTACAATTTGACAATATTTAATTAACGTTTTGCTACGTAGTTTCCTCATTAAAACATTTAATTATAAAAAATTTCTTGTTCAACTACCATCCACGACAATATAAAATAAATGTTTCTAATTATAGGTACACGTTAATTACCCAAGATTACATTCATAGAATTTAGTATATAATTTTCTTCAATTTTAAAGTATAGAATTTTAACATTGAAAATGTTGCAGGATAATTCAACAAGACACTCGAGTCATGGAGTCGCCAACGGAGTCTACCCAAGACTCGCTGGACGAAAAATTAGTCGATAAACCACCAAAAGTTGATAATCTCCAAAATGTTAACCGAGAAGAATCTCCTTTAAACTCAAAAAAAGTCACTTTCGTACAAGATTTAAAACTAAATACAATCCAAAATATCTACGATCCCAAAACATCTCAGACAGAGCAGCGGAGCAGTTCGATCAGAAATAGAATTTTAAAAACCGATTACATAAAACTACACCGTCAAAATTTTGTATCTTTACGCAGTTCTAGTGTTGATAAGTTGAAAGGAAAATATGAAAGTATCGCGAAGCAAGCTGATAACGATTTAAAGTTAAATACAGGCGTTCGCACCAAAGTCAATACTGATAGCAAGTTTCCTAATAAAGGTACGTGTGTTATCATAAGCCAGGAAGACGAAACTAAAAGCGACACATCAATATCACCAACGGTATCAATAGACGAGTCGCAAAATCCATTTTCTAACTCCTCATCATCCGAAACGATTGTAGAAGTCAAACAAACTGATGTCGAAAAGAGTTCAAATTATTTAACAAGAACAACTTCTAATATTGAAAAATTGCAAAATAATTTATCTTCTAAACTAAGCAACGAGACGATTGAAAGACTAAAATTTAGATACTCCCCTGCAAGTTTCGGTTACACCAATAAAAACAATTTAGCGGCAAAAAATAAAAATTCGTCTGAAGAAAAGTTGACTAAAATTCCAGTCCCAACACCACGTAAAAGCAGCATTACTTCTGATGATAGTAAGCAAAAAATTGAAAGTGTTACAGTCAAGTTGACGACAGTTGACGTTCCTAAAACGTGCACTGTTAAAGACACCATCACCGAGCTTGTTACGCAAGCAGATGAAATTGTATCTGAAAAGGACGAAAACTCGAATGTGATATCAGAACCGACAGTAGTTCAAGAACCAGAACCAACTGTTTCTAAACTAGATGAACCTACAACCAAACCTTCAGACCCTAAAGTTGACGATGTTACGCCACCAACGCCAGGTGAATTAACGTACAGTAATATAAAATTTGCTGAGCCAGAAGACAAACATTTTATTGTAAGAAAATCATCTTCTGAAGATAGCGTCGATCAAGTAGAAAATTTTTTATCTGAAATTATAATGGAGAAGCGAACTAAAGAAAAGAAACGTAGTAATAGTTTTAAAAGGTTAGCAGCTGGAATTTTTGGACGTGAGAAGAAAAAAGGAGACGGGGATAAATTAAAGCACAAAAAAGACAATGAAGTGTTTAGTGACAATGCTCAAAATGAATCGCAAGCTTTTGATCGTAATTCTTCGCATCGTCATACAATAGATAATTCCTTTTCAAGGTTAGAAATTCAAAGACAAAATTCTTACCCACGCAATTCGATTAGTCCGTCTTACGAACAATACCAAAAATATCCAAATCCAGACGATAGAAATTTGCGAGGCCGTTATACCGAAATGAAAGGAAGCAATATAAGTTCTTTTAGGCCCAACAGACAACAGTTTCCAGGAGAAGATTACGTACCGATGACTAATGGTAATTTAGAAAAATCGAAAAATACTCCAACTACGTACATGAATATTAATAAATATGCGGATACTAGTAGCTCTTCTTCGAACACGTTGGATTCAGATAGAAATTGTACTTATCAAAATGCTTTAATTGCACAGGCCGAAATGCGCCAACTTCAACATAACGAAAATATGCAACGAATGCAAAGAAACGTGACTAATAAACCCTCTCACAATTCACCACACAATCGCTTTGTTAACTACGATAAGTATCAAAATTCTCCAGAAGCTTTTCGGACTACCGAATCGAATAATTTACAATTAGTCAAACCGAAAGCGCATATTCCAATTAACTCGGAGCGACCTTTACCAAATCCTTATCACAACAGCCACGATAGTCCAGAAAAATACGAAACTATAGAAAGTGGTAAAACTTTAGATAGAAATTTAAACGTTGACCATTCGAAAACGTACGCTTTGAAAAACAATTTATACAATCCAAACGAAAACGCCAACAAAGTTAACAACGATGGTATAATCGTTGAAGACGTTTACGGAACAGTGTTTGATAGCATAGTTCCTCGCAATGCGGTAAAAAACAATCCAGTACCACAAAACCGAATTACTTCTCCAGATCATAGTATCAATTCAAGCAGCACATGCAGCTCACCTACTTATAGGTCTCAAATAAGCCCAAAGTCTTTAGAAGGAACAAAACTAAAGTTACCTTCAAATAGAGAAAAAATAGATTTACAACCACGAATACGCTCTCCAATACCTCAAGTTAAAGTAAGTACAGACAAAATTATTGCTACCGAATTGCTACGAAACAAAAGATCACCTTCAAGAGAGTCGTCCAGTTTTGAAGAAATAAAACCAAAGTCATCACCAAATCCTATACGAAATTCACCAAAACTAAACTCTCCAAACCACCACCATAATAACTCTTTACGTAAACAAGACAAACAACTTTTAGACAAGGCCAATTCAAGCTTGAGAAACATCGACCAAGTTGACACCAACTCTGAATTTGTTTACTTAAATTTAGAAACTCCACCACAGAAGAAATTGTCACCAAATCAAGTTGAATGGCAGCGGAAACAACGAGAAGTAAACAGTTCGCCTCTTATGGAAATGTCCAACGTAACTACGAATGCTCTAATTCACGCGAATCCAGAAGAAAGAGTTCGTAGGAGTTACGACTCGTCGCCTATAAGTCGTCAACCTGTACAATTACGTGAAGGAATTTACGGTTCTGGTAAACCACCATCGGTTGGAAGTTTAAATTCGTCTTTGAGTAACGTGCGTGCTCAAACGCCTCAACAACTACCACCGTCACCTACTCAGAGGTCTCCAGAAAAGCAACATATAATTCATAATGTGGAAGCGTTTTATTGGAGAGAGTTGAAAAAGTTGAAGGAAAGAGAGGAGGAAGAGTTGGCGCATTATCGACAGCAACAAGTGCACATGTATGGTTATGTCGAAGACCCTGTTATTGTGAGACGTTCTAGAAGCGTGTCTCCTAGCATGCGTAGGGCACAACGTAGTCTTAGTTTACCTAGAGATGGTAGGCCAAATATGGCACAAGAAAGACGCGTTATTGTACAAAATCCGAGAAGGGACAATAGTCCGATGCTTCGTCCTGGAAGACAGTTAATAAATGGACACGAGGTGATTTTAGAAGGTCGTCCTTTAATCGCCAAACAACCGATTGCGCTACCTGCTGATTCTACTTATGGACAAGTACGTCAACCTACTTTTCAACGAAGTCCACATTTTGTTCGTAACACTTTTGAGCGTAGTACAATAGGTCCGATTGGAGTAGGTAAAGATGGAAGAAATGTTTATGAAAATCAAAATCAAGACTCGAAACAATTATACATGCCTATTTTTAAAAGGGGTAGTTTGACCAATAATGTAAACGTCGCAGACTCGCAAATGTCGAAAAAAGTTAGTTTTTCAAACAACGCGAATGTAAACGATGTTGTACCAGCTTGGCCTACTAAGAATGGTTATACGAGAAGCCCACCAACTAGAAGAATTGAACGAGAGACTTCGATGGAGGATGATGTATTTTTACCAAATTCGCCGAGATTAGCGGCGAATACAAGTGCCATGAATTCTAGTCCTTATTCTCATCAAGAACAAATTTATCAAAATCAAGCCAGTTATTATGTAAGACCTGAGATTAGTGCAGTGGATTATGGAGGGCGTAAAATACAAGAGTTGCCTCAACACGAAATTGAAAAATTGTACATGAGGACAAGTCCACGACAAATTACGGTGTCTAATAAAGTGTGTGATATTTATGGTAAAATACACGATGAACAAAAACGAGCGATGGCTAACGATCGCGCTTTAGCCGCTTCGCGAAATTACGGTCAAGTTAAACAAGTCGGCTTAGTGTACGGTCACTTACAACAAACTCAAAATCCCGAAAATGAAGTCGTTTTAAGAAAAAGTTACAATCAGTTAAACTCTCCAAATAATAATTTTGTGCGCGGTACAAGACTCACTGCTAGTGTTAACGACATGTATAAACGTTATCCATCGAGTGATAATCCACAATACGTAATGCCACAACGACGTTTAAACGAACCAATTTACACGAGCGAAAGAAGAGGCCATCAAGCACCTTTTCGACCTTTACCACCTATTCCATGTCAACAAGATTCGCGTTTACCCTTAATGAGAAAAACAGTTCGTGGAAACTCAAACTTTTCGAGTGCCGAAAGTGGATCTGAATCGGGTGAAGTGCAACGAATTTTCCAATCTGGTACTAAACAAAGAAATATTAATGTTATTGGTAAGTGAAGTACTATTTTTGGATGAGGTGCAGAGCTATTTAAGGGATGAATGTTTTAGTTTAGTATCGCTTATTTCAAGTGTTTAGTTGGTTATGAAAAATTTCTCTTTTCATTTTGAACAAAGTATTTCAAAGCTTGTTAGAGAGAGCTACAGTACTCCCAACGAAAGAAATGCCCATCACGTGACCAAATCTACGCGAGGCGTGGCTTTAGAGCCCAGTGGCGACAGTACGCAGTAATCACGTGGTGGGCTTTTCTTTCGTTGGGACTACTCCAATTATTGTTATTGTTTCGATCATCCATTACTTTAGAAGTATTAATTTACTAACGAAGACTAAAAATTCATCCCTTAATAAACTCAAATCTAGAATTGAAGCCGCTATTAGGTTATATTATTCTCATTGTGTAACATTTTTTGTAGTAATTAATTCATTTGTTAATAAATACATAATTTTATTACTTTTTGTAATCTATGTGTTGTGTCGCATATTATTAACACCTACATTTATACGTTTTTAAATGTTGTAATTAATTAATACATTTTTTACCGTATTTAAATAAAATTTGTTATTAAAATAAATAAAAAAAAGTGTTTTATTTAATCCTAATAGCACCTTCAGTTCTGGATTTACGTGTGGGGGTTAATTTTTAATAACAATTTTTTTATACAAAAAGTTTTCATCTATGAAAGGATTGGAAAATTTATTGAAGTTGCTAAAATAAAGTATTATCATTTCTAATAGTTCTTCTTGTTTAGTCGCAAAGTTTTGTTGGTCTTTGAAAGTTAAAAAAAAATCAAACTTTTCTTTCGACCAACTTTTTTATTTTTAATTTTCTCGAGGAAATTTACGATCAATTTAGAATCGATTAAAATTAGACGGAACTGAATGTTGCTATAATAATTATAATTGTGGAAGGGCGACCAAAAGGCTTAATATTGAAGTTGGGGTTGGTTAAACTTCAATGCAGAAATGATATTTGCTACTCTGTTACACTGTTGTTGTAGAATGCTTAACATCCACTCAATAAATTAATGTGTTACCACTTTGTATAATAATCTGTTGTATAACTAAATGATTATTCTTCTTCATCCAACCATGTGGTTGACGAGGTGGTTGATGAATAAAATGTCCATAATTAGTTAAACAGTGCAAGTTTGATTTCTTTGTGTAACAAATATAATTATTCATTGCAAAGGCATTTAAATGTCTTATCATTATGTAATTCAATACTAATTTATGTTTGCTGTCTGTAAATATTTTAAAATGCCATTATGTCATCTCTTGTCATATCTTATGTGTGGTGTTGACTGTTGAGACAAGATCTCTTCCAACGGAAGTTGTGCATATTTTATTGCTTGTTTGTAATGTATCAAGGTGTAGTGCTCTACTTCAACACTGTTAATTTTTAAAATAATTAAAAATTTATGATTTCTGTAATCAAAGGGAAGTGCTTGCAAAGAATTGTGTTTATAAAAGGTTATGGTTGAGAAATGTGCTTTCTGCAGACACGCCGATTGATGATAAATAGAGAAATGAACGTCGGCGTCTGCAGTAGCAAATTACAGGACAGCTGCTACTGAATTAACACATTTAAATAATTTAAAAGTAGTTTTTCGCTATATCTTTTAGTTTTAATTAAAGGGACTTTTCTAGTAATACTTTTTGGATTTTTCCTAAAATTGTTATAAAAATTCACATTTTCTTGTTCACTAAAATTTAACAGATGCCACTGCTTGCTTCTGATTAAAAAAGTTGCCACATCGACTTCAGTACAAGTTTATTTAACTTTCTTTTAACCTCGCTTCCAACTATTACTATGATTTAGTAAAAAAACAAGTATAGCAATTGGCAACTCTCGAGAGTTATATATAAGAAATATTGGAAAAACTTGAAAAAATCTTAAAAAGAAGCAAGAGCAACTAATGATTTTGGCTCGGATTTTGGTGGAAAAGTAAAGTCATACTTGTTTGATCTGTCAAGAGGGTTTAAGTGTGAGACTTTCATTCAAATTCATAGGGAAATTATAATGTTTATATTTTTGGATTTTTCTAAAATGTATTGTAGCTGTAGAGTGTAGACTTGTAGAGAGGAAAACGTGGAAAAACCCCACCCTAGTTCGGGATGGTCTTGCATACTTGCAGTAGCAGTACAATAATAATTACAAGGTCCTATTATCTAGAGCACTAACATCAATAATTAAAGTGGTAGAGCAATACAGATTTATGCTGGCGAGCGGTGGGAATGCGCAGAGCACTAAATTTGTATTTATAATCCCACCAACGTAGTAGTAAACGTATTTAAATTATTAAAGAGGCGTGGCCAAATCTTCGCGAACTTACCCCTATCGCTCGCCGGCATAAATCTGTATTGCTTTATCTAACATAATAAAGCCGCGTTGACATGGGTAGTGAATCACGATCGTGCCGCACGTTCGTGAGTTTACAAATTTTAACTTTCACGATTCAATAATTTTTATATTCGGGTTTTTATACAGTAAGGTATGTATTTCACGGTTGTGAACATGAAGTCGTCGATGGCTGACGCATGTCAAGCTATGTGTGGGCTGATAGCAAGCCAATATTTTAAAAAGAATTTTGTTCAAAAAAAGAAATAAAAGGAGATGGTGGACAAGGAAATGGATCCTAGAGAGAAGTAGAACGAATTTTACTAAAGAGCCTTCCGATCATCCCGAGTATTTCAAAAATTGACTTCGACTGTCGGAACACCAATTTCAATATTTATTGGATCGAGTTAGCCCCAAAATTCAGAAAAGGCTGGATCAGCCATCATTGTCAGTGTCAAAACCGTATTATTAGCCTATACTATCGACTACTTCACGAAGAAAATATCAAACATGTTTGATCTCACCACGAACACAATTTTATCAATTCGTGGTGAAAACTTCCGATTCGTATTTCACGAATCAGTAGTTGACACACTGATACTTGATGAAAAACGAATTCTTCCAAATAAAATGTTTGAATTATCAAGTTTACTGATCTATTAATAGTCGGGGTCCGTGAGAGGTATCTTTTAGTTGTTTCCCTTTACTATAACTACCTAAGCTTTCTTTCTCTAATCTGAGGCTGTAGTCAGACTAAGAACAAACAATGGGTGCATTCACCGGACGTAACAGTTGTGGATCAGCTACCAAATCGTTAGGTGACTTAACCCTGCTTCGGGAACGAGTGTGATAAAATGGTCGCCATTAGCAGTTGGTAGCTGCTCCACAATTGTTACGTCTGGTGAATTCGCCCAATATAAAGTGGTTCAACCCTAACAGAATCTGGAGTTAGGAGAGCTCATGATATAAAATGGCGCCAGAAAAGTATTTGAATTGTTGAGTTTATACTCAACTGATTTAGTCGGTGTCCCTTGTTAGTTGGGCCCCAATGCTATAACCGTATTAGCCCCCTTCGCGTCTTAGACGGGGCTGTAATCAGACTTAAATAATATAAAGCGACTTACGATTTCGGGAAAATTTGTCAGAACGTTCTCTTTGTGATCTTATTTGTCAGTAAACTCCGGTAAACCCATGGTTGTAATTACCCTCTATTGGCACTAGAGTCCGAATAAGCTAAAGGATTAATATAGTATTGTTTCCAATAATAATGAATAAAATTTATTCATTCTGTCAGACTTTGAATTTTCATTTAATTCAAGTCAAAGTTCAAGATAAGTAGGTAAGCAAGGTACAATGCATGGTGGTTTTTACACGATAGGGTAACACACTGTTTTGCACTACTAGTGCAGAAATACTTCGGCTATACAGGGTTATTCAAATTCGAGGGCCAACATAGGGATCTCGGAAACTGTAAGAGATACAAAGTTGGTTAAATGGGGACAAAGTTGTGTAATTGGATAGCAAATAACATTCAAAAAAGAAAATTAGAAAATTTCCATTAGGTCCCAGATTTCTGAAAAAAAACGAAATTTCTGAAAATCTTATTTATTTTTTTCTGAAGTTGTTTTCAAAGATAGCAGACACATTTTCATAGCATCTTTCTTGTATCTACAAGACGGCAATTTTAGATTTTTGAAACAACGTTTCGATTTTGAAATCCCATCATCAACTCTAAAATTTTAAATACGGACCTGCATTTTTTATTTTATTTTTGAGTTTCGCTCCTTATTATAAATGCAATGACGTGTCCAAAAAAGAATTTTTTTTTAATTTAAAATTATAAAATTTCTGGAAATCTCATTAATTTTTTTAAGTTATTTTCAAAGATATCAAAAAAATAAAAACACAGTTTCCTTGCACCTTTTTTGTCTCTACAAGATGGTAATTTTAAATTTTCGATAAAACGTTTCGGTTTGGAATTACCATCATCAATTCCAAAATTTTAAATACGGACCTGCATTTTTTAATACGTCATTACTTTTATAATAAAAAGCTGAACTCAAAAATAAAATAAAAAATGCAGGTCCGTATTTAAAATTTTTAAGTTGATGATGGTAATTCAAAACCGAAACGTTGTTTTAAAAATCTAAAATCGCCATCTTGTAGAGACAAAAAAGGTGCAGCGAAAATGTGTTTTTAGTTTTCTAATATCTTTGAAAACAACTTCAGAAAAAAATAAATAAGGTTTTCCAAAATTTCGTTTTTTTCCATAAATCTCGCGACCTAATGGAAATTTTTGAAATTTCTCTTTTGAATATTATTCGCTATCCAATTACACAACTTTGCTCCCATTTAACCAACTTTGTATCTCTTACAGTTTCCGAGATCCCCATGTTGGCCCTCGAATTTGAATAAGTTTTTATAAAAACTGTATTTATGAGATTATGCGACGTCACGTAAATATTTTGATGTGATGTCACATAAATACAGACGTTTCTAATTTTGTTGACGAAAGAACGAATTCTATTGGTTTTTGATGCGAGCGTGCGTCTTGCTTTGTTGTCGGGTGGCGCATGGTTCGTATTTAAATGTATTTCTCGGACCTTGGAAGTTCTGCAGCTTATGCAACACATTCTACAATCCGAAATTTTTTTTTAGCAAATTATGACAGTGTAGTATGCCAACATAACGATAAATTTTTATAAAAATTTTTATGATAATATTTAAGAAATATTTATGAAATAAATACAATGGGACTGGCTTTAGATCGGACGCAGAGATCGTATTACGAAGCCTGCACAGTCGCCAGAGTTTATCAGATTTAATAATAAAATTTACCAAAGTATCTTCTCCTCGGTCTTCTCAGTTATTATTGTGTCGAAACAATTTTTAGTTAATTTTTTAGTTCATTCGGCTTGTAGCGCCGTGAAGACGCTCCCATGCCCCCACCCCTACATTCTCCAGATGGTTGTAATAGATTTTCGTTAACACTTTGTGGAGGAGCCTCATGGGGAGTCCATAATATAATTAGATTTTTTATGCCAATTCGAGCTGTGCTTTCAAAAAATGTCATGTAAAACGTTTGGCGAGGGCTCCACCATGAGCACTTTGAAGCTTTTTGTAAACATAAGCAATAATTTAGTCGGGAATTTTTTTTAATTCATTACAAAATTTTTGAAAGTGTTATAATAATATTCACGGTGTTCCAGAAGAAAATAACTTTTTCTTCAAAAGGGAAAAAAGTTAAAATATAGAGTTTTAACTTAGTTTTGTTAGCACTATACAACTTTAGTTGAAGATTTTTTGATGTCTGTAATAATAAAGCAATAATCCTACCCATAATGGGTATTGGGTCATCATTTATAGGCTGTTTTCAAAAACATTAATTTACTAACATGCGAATTTCGGTTGATTGTAGCCGTTTGCAGCATTAGGCGGCTGTCAGACAGACGTTTTGCGGCGACCGTCATAGACCGAACAAAATTTTCAACATATGATTTGAATATTATTAGGCGTCTGTCAGACAGACGATCAATCGTCAGCGAGTGAGCGATACCGACCATTATCGAATTATCGATAACTGTCGTTGCTGTGTGCCTATGATATTCAAAACCAGGTGTTGAAAATTTTGTCGGTCGGTCGGTTTATGACGGTCGCTGAAAAACGTCCGTCTGACAGCCGCCTTATGGGGTAGGCTAAGTTTGAAATGAAGAAAATAATCCCTTGATTACGTTTGTGACTGTCTAACCAAGATTTAAAAACAAATTTTACCCTACCATCCCCGTTTCTGTGATACGAGTAATTTATCTCCTCTACTTTAATAGTTTTTGCATAAATAATGTTTTGATTTGGTTCTTATCCGCGCTAACATGCAACACCCGAACAAAATTCAACAATTTTTTAAATCCATTTTAAGTAACTTACCCAAAATTCCATGACTCTCGTATCAATGCACTGCACTTTATTTTACATCACGTGTAGTTTACACAGAAATTAAATTTATTTAAGTAATTACGTATAAATTTTAGTCAAAATAAATTTTAGCAGATTGGTTTAAAAGCCGGTGTAACGTTGTTAAACGAAAATTTACCACTGCACCAAAACAAGAAATAGTTTTAAATAAATCGCACGCTTATCAAATCACGTTATCGCTTTTGTAAAAATTTTTAAATAAATTGTTAAATAAATTTAAAGAAGCAACACACCTTCCAGTTTACCTTAATTTTTTTTTCATTTGTTTGGGTCTTTTCGGCACTTGATACATTTTGAGTTTCAATATATTTTAATTAAAAAATTATTTAATAATTGTTAAATAGAAATAATTTTAATATTCATTTTATTAAGATAAGATATTATTTATCCCCATTTGGCCGAGTGTAAGTGCACGTGCACCTCTGATTAATATTCAATTCAATTCATTTTCATCCATTTTCGAGTTTGGTCCGGTTAACTGCAGATTGCAGTGTGGCAGTTTTTCGTCTTGTTTAGTGTTTTTTTTGGTTTTTTCGTCAAGACGTTTAGGCTCCACCAATTCAATAACTTAATAAGGTTAGTTTCTTTTTGTTATTTTGTTAATTCGATTTTTGAAGACGCTAAAATATTAGTTATCAACAATTTTGGTTGCTTTTAATGTTGTGTAATTGATTGAAAACCGTATACACTATACAGTGTGAGTCATTTTAATTTCGCTTATTTTTATTCTCAATTTGTAAAGATGGTAAAACAAAGATGTAGTTAAACGTATGCTCAAGGGCTTTGCTGCCGTGGTTAAATAGGATGCAAAGCACGCACGCTGGCGTCCAAAGGGGCCCAATCTCGCTACTATTGTTTGATTTTTATCAAAATAGACATCGAAAAGGATTTTGCATATTAGGACGTTAAAGTATACATCATGAAGATATTAATTCTGTATGGTTTTTTATTTCTTCCATTACTATTACAAGATTTTAAATTTTTTAGAAAAATTGGGTTATGTTACATTTATTAATTTTTTTCTCCATGATAAATTACTGAAAATTTAAATATTATGCATGTAATTTAAAGCTGAAAATGTCCTCGTCAACCACGTATTTTTTGTTTTTCTCTAGTTCTGATAGATAATGAGTAATTACCAATAACGTAAAATAGGGCGCTCGGTATCATTTACTCACGCAACACATGTGGGTACTGCAATACGCATAACATAGGTTAACATGCAATAACGTTTTTCTCAAAAACTATTAAATTTTTTTAAATTTGCTAATAAGGTTCTTTTCGTATAATTTTACCCTCTTCAATTTTTTACTCTTCATAATTTTTCGTTTACTGCATAGTTTTCGAGATAATCGCAAAAATATGAAAAAAAATGTAATTTTAGAAATTCGAGCCTAATTTTGGAAAGTTTCGCCCTTTTGGAGGGGTGGGGACTTTCAGTATGATAATTAGGACTATAAGAAAGTACTAAACAATAAAGAAGGTTTCAACTTTTAAAAATTACGAAAATTATCAATAATGGCGATTGCCTTGAAACACAAATAAAAGTTGTCAAATATTTTAGGCTTTATCTGAGCGTATTGCAACAAATTAATAAAGCAGTTGACAATACCTCAGTAAATTGGCGTTTTGAAAACATCGTTTTTTAATAGATAGTATCACCATCACCAAATGTTCATTAAATTAATTTTGCTTGTTGTAGAAGACATCATAAAATAACATTTTAAAATGAAAAAGTCAAAAAAAACAAAGCGTAGGTTAGTTCATTGTTGAAAAATGCCATCCAATTATTCAATTTATTCATTGAATAAATAGCCGCTACTCTAACAGGAAAGAGCATTCCAGTTAATTGTATGTGACTGCAATGGTTGTCTAAATATACCGATGGAGCAATTGACCGCTCCAATAGAAATGGTTGCTTATAATCCTACTTAAAAGTAAAGATCATGACAGCCAATGATAATGTAAACTCTTTTTTTTTTCATATACACGGCCAATCAAATTTTACAATTTTCAGTCACGTGTTCATTTTTATCCAATCACGTTAAACTTTAACAGACAATCACCTTAGGGTAATTTTCAATCGCTCTGCCGACACGATAACGTTTAAAATTGAACGAATTGTCACTTTTGACGTTAAATTATAAATTTAAATTAAAAAAAAATTATCTCGTTGAATATCTCTCGGACATTGATAAAACGTCATAATTTTGTCTATCTTTCAAGTACATTTTTTTCAAAAAACACCCCTCGCATTTCGCGTCGAGATGTTTTTAAAAAATGTACTTTCAAGATATGACAAAATTATTTCGGTTGTTATCAATGCCCTAGGGTTATTACATATGATAATAAATAATATCAATAATAGTTATTTAGGTAAAAAATACAAAAGTTACTAAATTTTCAGTTTCAGTTTATTTAAATTACCCTCAAAAATTATTTTGAAAAATGAAATGTTACGTAAATGCGTCAAACATTTGACCATTTTTATTTCAAAAATTCGCTTTTTTTGTTAGTTTTCGAAATTTTAAAAATTAATTTTTGGCGTCATAAAGCATTCAAAATTAATTTGGTTTATTGATTTAAATGCAGAATTTTATGCTTTAAAACTTCTATTTAAATTTTTTTTTATAAAATAAATCGGGAAGCACAAAATCGCCGAAGTATAATTTTACATTTTAAATCCCTATGACCGAGAGCTCTGGTCACCGCTCGGTATACTCTCAAAGGTGGGGTTAAAATTTCTTGAATTTTTAAAAAATTTTACCACATGATTTATAAGATAAAACTGTATAAAAAGCATTAATATATTTGGCAGTACTTTTGGATATCAGGAGATTTTTTTAATTCGATCCCTAACTTTGAGAGCCTATAACTTTTTAGGGGTGCATTTTAGGATATAATTTCACGAAAGCTAAATGTTCTGTTATGGCCTCAACAACTCACTGTAGAAGTTTGTCGGTGCTTTTTAGGGACCCCTTGTATAAAATAACCATTTGAAAGTATTTCGGAAGATAATTAGCAATAAGTTTTCGTACACACGAATAAGTTTGGTTAAAAAAAATTAATTTCAATAACAATTAATTGTGTAACTTTTTTCTTTCACATTGAAGAGAACCTTTACCCATTAATTTACCTGGGAACAATTTTTTTAAACATTTTCATAAATAACAACTTTTTTCTAAATGTCAGATATTTGTATTTCATAATTGCATTTCGCCGTCAGTTTCAACAAGTGGCTATTAATTTACCTACACCGTTAATTAAGTTTGTTGTACGAATTACTTTTACATGCCAAGTTGCGAACTTCAAAATCGTTTAATTTAATAATTGTAATGTGAAAGGTGTAAAAATAAATTTGTTACTACGTTAAATACTGTGTGAGTCCATTAAATATTACCGAGCACATTAACTTTTAATGAATAATTTAATTTAATTTATAAAGTTCATGTGCGGTCTATTTCTTATTTAATTCTAGTGTTTAGATTAATAGTCGAGTATTCAAACTCATAAATAATACAAGACGGTTTATTGGATCTTTTAAAGTTATGTACGTATTGATATGTTGTTCCTTTACTGATGCTGCCAAATAACCATCAATAAGAATAAGGAGCTCGGTTTGTGTTGTTCAATTTTACTCCTTTTTTGTTAAAAGTTGCTGGAAGTAAGGAAATTTTTTAAGTGGCTCATCCCTAAACAAAGAATATTTTTACCTGACAAGAGCAGATGCTTTATAATTTTTTGCTGTATCATAATGATTTATTAATTGGAATCTCGTGCGAGATCTACCAACTTTCATACCGCCACTCGTGGACTCTTTTATTTTTATACAAATTTACCCTCGGTTTTGCTTGCTTCGCTAAGTTGTCTCTAAAATTCTTTTGTGATACTATTTTTGTTTGAAATCAACAATTTTGTCTTTTAATAAAAAAAAATAGTGTTAAAATGTAAGAAAAAGTTGTATTTACTTTTTTACATATCCCGGGTAAAAGGGCGTGATTGCATGGGGGTGTGCAGGGCGTTCACCCTAACAGTTGCGTTTTACACCACGATTCTCCAGCAGCGCTGATATCGATTATTCCTGCAACTACGTCACGGATGCTGTAATCCAGTAGGACGTCTACTATCCGCGACTATATCCGTGCTATCTCGGCCTAATGTATCCACAATTGACTACCGGCCTACTATTGTAGTTATTAACACTTCAAATGAGATAATAGCTCGTGTTTCCAATTCCTAAAACTTACTTATGATTAATCCTTATTCCCAAACTTACTAACTAATGTGTCAATTTTCTTTTAAAAACTAATATTTGTGAAGTAAATATCGTAAGTATAGCCATTAACCTTTTGCTATGTAGACTTGGCTTTTGCTTATCTACTACTGGCGTGGTTTTTGAGCTATTTTTTAATTGAGTTAATGCTAATGGCTTTTCGCAAATTATAAAATAACAGGCATGCACTTAAAAAATATAAGGCTTTAAAGCATGTTGCTAACTTACAGAATGGCATGGTTCGCATATCGATCTCTTTTTTTTTTGTTTATTATTTAAGAACTTTTTAAATAATTTAACGACGTTTATAATAAGTAAATATTTCAACTTCCGACGACGAGAAATTTCAATCGATACATCTCGTTTATGTTTACTCTTAGGGGAAATCTGATCGGAATATGATAATTAGAAATCAACACACCCTACTATAAAGTAAATTTTTCCTTTTGCTCCAAATATAAATTCTTTGTAATGCTAATAAATTTTTAAATTAAAGCGAAGCTTATTGAAAAGTATTGGAAATTTAAATTATGTACGATTATCGAAATATTTGCATTAGCGAGGTTGGACAGACTTCCAGACACGCTGATATTTAGCAAATACGCCGGTTTTGCTTTTTGACCCCTCTTAATGATGGATTTGTTCTTGTGTTACAATTCGATATTAAAAGTTCGTTTAAAATTCAAAAATTTAAAAATAATAGAAAATTAGGAATTTAATTCGATATTATTGTAAAAACACGCTTCAAATAATTGTATAATGAATTTTTTATCTTATCGAACGTACTTAAACAAACACACAATACTCGTACATTAACGAGATAGAAATTGCGTATGTGCTCTCAGGATGTACATGTTGTACAAGGTGGTTCCTAACTAAATCCAATTAATTTGGAGAAATATTTCTTGGCTGATTTTAAATGGTAAAGGTCCTGTGGACGTATAAGCTTAAACTGCTTCATTTTCAAAGTAGAGAGAGAAAAATGAAAATTTTGAAAATTTAGAAAAACTCTTACAGCCATTTTTACGAAAATTTAATTCGTGACTTATTAATAACAATTTTAAAGCACTTATTAAATATTTGTAGATCTCCTGAGTAATCATACTGAGTTTTTTCCGTGTTTTCTTCAATGAAAGAATGGTACAACGCTGCCTCTTGTGCTTAGTGAAGCGATGAGCCGTGTTCCAGTTAACGTGACAAATTTAAATTAAAGCGTTGCCTTTAGTTTTTATTGGAAAACAGACAATGTTATCTTAAACCAATAGAAAATGGCAAATAACAGTAACTAAAATGAAAATTTAATCATGGGGCCCCTTTCAGTTGTGAGACGCGCTTCAGGCCTTCTTTCGTGGAGTGACCTACATTTTGTCACCCTCCATTTTCAAAGCGAATCAATTTTAGACCTGTGATCACTTTTTTTATAATTACTAATCACTATAGGGTGGTCCATATTTGTACAATTTGGAATTTGAATTGTCTCACCCTCTGAATATTTTCTTTTTATCCATGTGCATTATGTGCAATGCATATTATACATAGTGTTCCTCTTAGACAAATTAAATGATGGGACACTGTGTCTCAGAGGGGTTGAAGAGCAAGGAATATACCCCTGAAGTTTTTTCAAACATTTTCTTAACTCCCTCCTATTTTTGAAAATTTTTATAATTCAATTTCCAGTCAAACTCTCTGAGGCACATCTTAGGCTTTTCTGAACAGTTTAAAATTTTACAGCGATTCCTATCTTTCTATTAGGAGCAAATTTGAGGGTTGAGGTAGTTAAAAAAACTCATATAGGACCTAATCTACTAGTACTAATCACTCTGTATTTGTTCAACTCTAAAATTTCAAAGGGATAATTGAAAATTCAAGCTATCGTTACTTTATAAATTCCCTGTAAAGTAAAGTCCCTGTGGATGAATAAGTTAAACTGCTTCGTTTTCAAAGTAGAGAGAGAAAAATGAAAATTTAGAAAATTCTTAGAGCCATTTTTGTGAAAATTTAATTCATGACTTAATTCAAGCGTTTAATATTTGTAGACCCTGAGTAATATCATACTAAGTTTTTTCCTTGTTTTTTTTTTCAATGAAAAAATGGTACGCTGTCTCTTTTGCTTATTGAAGCGATGAGTTGTGTTCCAGCTAACGTGACAAATTTAAATTAAAGCGTTGCCTTCAGTTTTTATTGGGGAACAGACAATGTTATCTTAAACCAATAGAAAATGGCAAATATCAGTAACTAAAATGAAAATTTAATCAACGGATCCCTTTCAGTTGTGAGACGCGCTTCAGGCCTTCTTTCGTGGAGTGACCTACATTTTGACACCCTCCATTTTCAAAGCGAATCAATTTTAGACCTGTGATCACTTTTTTTATAATTACTAATCACTATAGGGTGGTCCATATTTGTACAATTTGGAATTGGAATTGTCTCACCCTCTGAATATTTTCTTTTTATCCATGTGCATTATGTGCAATGCATATTATACATAGTGTTCCTCTTAGACAAATTAAATGATGAGACAACTGTGCCTCAGAGGGATTGAAGAGCAAGGAATATACCCCTGAAGTTTTTTCAAACATTTTCTTAACTCCCTCCTATTTTTGAAAATTTTTATAATTCAATTTCCAGTCAAACTCTCTGAGGCACATCTTAGGCTTTTCTGAACGGTTTAAAATTTTACAGCGATTCCTATCTTTCTATTAGGAGCAAATTTGAGGGTTGAGGTAGTTAAAAAAAGTCATATAGGACCTAATCTACTAGTACTAATCACTCTGTATTTGTTCAACTCTAAAATTTCAAAGGGATAATTGAAAATTCAAGCTATCGTTACTTTATAAATTCCCTGTAAAGTAAAGTCCCTGTGGATGAATAAGTTAAACTGCTTCGTTTTCAAAGTAGAGAGAGAAAAATGAAAATTTAGAAAATTCTTAGAGCCATTTTTGTGAAAATTTAATTCATGACTTAATTCAAGCGTTTAATATTTGTAGACCCTGAGTAATATCATACTAAGTTTTTTCCTTGTTTTTTTTTTCAATGAAAAAATGGTACGCTGTCTCTTTTGCTTATTGAAGCGATGAGTTGTGTTCCAGTTAACGTGACAAATTTAAATTAAAGCGTTGCCTTCAGTTTTTATTGGGGAACAGAGAATGTTATCTTAAACCAATAGAAAATGGCAAATATCAGTAACTAAAATGAAAATTTAATCAACGGATCCCTTTCAGTTGTGAGACGCGCTTCAGGCATTCTTTCGTGGAGTGACCTATATTTTGACACCCTCTATTTTGAAAGTAAAGCAGTTTTGGGCATATGAACATATTTTTCGTAGATTTAAGTCTACTTTTTAATACTTATTAATCATACAGAGTGATCCTTTTTTATAAAATTTGAAATTTGAATTGTCTCGCCCTCTGAAGATCTTCTGAAGACAGGGGTTGATAGGATGTCTTGAAATGATTGGGTTTTTAGAGTCATGTATCACTTTAACAGCAATGGTAGATAAAGTGATACTTTAACCCTTCATAAGCCTTCTGGCCCAATACGACTGTATTTTGCTATTATACCAACTTAAGATTGGTGCTCAGGGTCGTGGCTAGTGTTTCACAAGACACGATTTCTTGTCTTGCTTGACTATTTCTGGTCTGGTCTTGCATAGAAAGACGAGAATGTCTTGTCTTGCTTCATTCTTGCAAGCAAAAATCTTGTTTTGTCTTGATAAGTCTTGCATATTTCTTGTTTTGTATATTTTCGATGAACATAGCTTCGGGGCTTCTCTTTTCTTTATTTTTCTTGCAAAATACTTGCATTCTTGCAACCCGGAGAATTGACAAGAGAGCAAGAATGTAAGAAAATGCAAGAAAATCTTGTAACTCTTGCATTTTTCTCGCAAGCTAACTTCTTGTCTTGTCTTGCTACAAACTACGTAACCCTTGTCTTGTTGCAAAATTCAAGAATTTCGTGAAACACTGGCCGTAGCCAAACTGTGTTATCAGGGCAGGCTAAAATTTTTTCGAGGGAAGCTGAATACTAAAATCAGGATTTCCTCTCTTCTGGGTTTGTATTTAAATCTGTTGACTACTGTAATCTCTCTGCTCTTAGCTTAAAATTTAAAATTTAAACTTATTAAAATTGGTCAAGGGATTTTTAAAATATTCACAAAATAGTGTTGTAGAGACCCCCTTTCAATAGCTTCCACGTCCCTTAAAAATCGAAATTGGGGAAGAAATAATTTTTAATTTTAACCAAAAAACACCCTTGACGTTTGTACAAACATTTTACTACACCCTGTATTTTTGAAAATTTCCAGTCAAGGTCTTTGAGTACGTCTAGGCTTTTCTGAACAGTTCAAAATTTTACAGATCATTCTATTAAGAAAAAAATTGACGGATGAGACTACCCTTTCATAGTTAAAAAAAGGTTCTATACATCAAGCAAGGACCAACCCTACTAGTACAAATCACCCTGTATTTGTTCAACTCTACAATTTCAAAGGGATAATTGACAATTCAAGCTATCGTTACTTTATAAATTCCCTAACGTTTTCCCAATTGTATACTTTTAAAATATAAATTTTGCCCTTTATACACTAAATAGGTTTAGTTGAATCTACAACCTAATTTTATCCATAGCGATGTTTACTGTCGCAATTTTACTTATTCACGATATCCTTTTTGGTAGCTAATTTTATTTTTTAAGTTTCTTTTAAATTTTAGACGAAAAAAAATGTATCCGAGTTGAATTTAGTTGACATGGGTTGCGGACTCAGTCGAAAACCTAAAACAAGTTACTGCCAAAAACTTCTTACCCTACTAAAATATATTTTTAATAAATCTGTTAAAAAAAAAGTTTTTGAGTTGAAGTTGGAAACCTATTATTTGTGATGTTATGGCTGAGCTTAGTTGTTAATTTACAATTATAGAAGAGTAGGTTTCAGCTTCAGCATCAAGGAACTTAAATTCAGTTTAATAAACCCTCGTGCTTTATTTTCCAAAAATAAGAAATAGGAACGTAATGGAAATGGTTTAAGGGTTAGAGAAAAGGTAATAAGTTCAACGATTTTTCTTAATGTGTAAGGCAGCTTACTATAGCTTAGGAATTTCAGGATTTATTTATTCTATTTAGTGAACCAGAGAACGGAATATTTTACAATTTTCTTATAAAAGCACGAGACCTCGATTTCAGATGTATTATTTGTAAGTTGATTCTCGTTGTTTAAATGAAAATGCTTTTGTCTTTCGCATCTTTGGGATTTTACTACCTTATCTCATTACTTATAGAGAAAGGATTTGGGCATTCATTACAAATTGTATAATTTGTATAAACTACAAGAATTTCATTACCTACCTTAAAACTCACATTCTGAATTTTTTCTTAGGAATGCGAAAATTACTTAGAGCCTTGAGAATAAATTAAAAGATTCATATCATTTATAGGAAGAAATCTCAAGAATGCTTAAAAAATGTCTTGGTTCTTTCTTCAATTTATTTCTGTTCGGAAAAATTCCTTATTTGAAAGAAATTTTAACTACTAATGTATCGACTATTAGTGGCATAGGAAGACTCGCATGCACCCCAATAGTAACAGAAATTGAGCCCCTAATTATTACATTTTTTTCAGTGGGTCATTAGGACATCACAAAATGAACTGTGTATCATTAAGGCCGCTAGAAACGCTCAGGCTTTTCGCTTTTACTACGGAGCTTTTACAAACGCTCCGATTTGCCTGTGTAGACACATCCTGTTGTAGTAACAGCCTAAGCGTTTGCAGCGGCCTTTTTTAGTAGCTTGGATATGATTTTTTGTGTCTTAAACGATTTTGTGATGACAAAATGTGTGATCATCCCTTAAATCTCCTTGCTTATACATACCTACGCCACTGCATGAACATACACTAAAGTAAAATATTTTTAATGCTTTATTTCAATATTTAATAATTTACAATTATTTTAAGTGTTTTTCAACTTCTTCCTGGCTTTTATTCAATGCAGCAGCACTTAGAAATTAATATACAATACGCATGGCGGTACATTTATTTAAAATTTTTATGTAGGTATTTTTTTATTTCTTGTAATAATTTTATAGCACACGATTCAAGAGAAAAAAGGAATAGCTTTTTAAAAGCTTTTAAAAAATGGAAGATAGAAGCTGTAATTTTAATACATCCCATCGCTATTAATCTGCTCGTGTAAACAAAGTGCGTTTTCACAATGTTGACGCGATGGAAAAATAAAGATAAAGACAAAGAAAAGTGCGATAAAAGTGCAAGTCAAAAACCACCTAGTTCTGGAGGATCAAAGAAGAAACGAAAATTTGGCAGAGATGGAGGTAGGGTTAAAGATTTTTCTTTTCATACAGACACTCTCACTCTCTGATGTTGGTTACATAATCGTGTGCTTTCATGCATGAAGTGGTTCTTGTTACAGTATAAATGAATAATTTACCCTACTAAAATGTCTCGAGATGATTCTTCCTTATAATTTAATTATTTAAAAAATTATAATAATGAAAAGTAATTGAAACTAATAGAGTTACAAAACTTTTTGTGAATTTTATTAAAATATCTACAGTAGAACCTCGTTATAAAGTACCTCTCCCTTTTATAACGTTTCTCTGGATATAACGGACTAAATCTTGGGTCTCATTTTAATATTTTGTCAATTTATTTTGTTTTTATTATAGACTCCGGTTATAAAACGTACCAAATTTTAAGGCCCTTGACGGTACGTCATAACGGGGTTCTACTGTATTGATCAGCATCCCCAATCAGGTATTAAATTCACAAACGTCAATACGTGTTAACTGATTTCATTATTTAATAGTTGTTACATTGTTCGCATCAGAATATTTGATCTGTGATCTTGATCTTAGTTTAATTATCTTAAAGGTCAACTAGTAGGTAAATTTATCTGCAAGCTCATGTCTGCTGAAGCTGATATTCTTGCCAGGTTGCTTATTGTTATTGGTTATCTAAACCACAAAAGCGTACAAAGATCCAGTTTTTCTTCATTGATTTTTATTTCTTTAATTAAGTCTTACTTTTTTACAACTTTTAAATAATGGAGTGGAAAGTTTGTTTTTGAATAATTTAAAATATCAAACAATAATAAATTGAAATTATTTATTGTTAATAGGTTACAATTTGAATCGAATTTAAAAATTTTAGAACGGAAATTTATCATCTCTTGAGTTGTGGTGTAGTTTGGGATGCCTAACTTCAACACTAAACTTGTCAAAATGCTCATGCTAACTTTGAAATCCGTTTCTTTATCTTTTTTTTTTTTTTGATTGACGCATTAGGCGCATTATATCTGTCTTCTGAGCCAGGATTTACCCATGGTGATTTTTATTTGCTTAAATTTTGAATTTTTATAAAATTGTTTTCTCAAGACGAAGGAAACTCAATTTTCTCTCTACTGTGTGATAAAATAACCTTTTTCTATTATATTTATATAGGTCGTCCTTGAAATACCATTTATTTAACGAACTTCTTCAAACATTCCAAAAACTTATATTTAGAGTTTCCGTAATAGTCTAGGGAACGAAAGGGTTATAGAGGACGTGGAAGAGGGTCCCATGTCTTAGCTATAGCATTTTCGCTTATATCTCAAAAACAGTGGGTCCTAGTGAAAAAATTATTAGCAGTAAAATGAAAGCTTATCAAATTTCGTACAAGATTTTATCTGTTTATTTTTTTTCTATTCCTTATAGTTTTCGAGATAGCCGACCATAAAAATTTTAAAATTTCTTTAAATTGCTCAAGCTCTTTACTTTGGATTTTACACATTAATGATTTTTGTGGGCGGATATTTCTTAAACTATAAGGAATAGGGATAAAATTAATAGGTACAATCTTGTAGGAAATTTGCTAAGCTTTTATTTTGCTAAGAATAATTTTTTCCCTAGGACCCACCGTTTGCAAGATATAAGCGAAAACCCCAAAAATGGGACTTTTCCACCCTTCCCTCCTTTAGTCATATAACTAGGACTGGGGACTTTTAGTATTTTTACCTCCTAACTTCTCCAAACACATTCCTGAAGATAAAATGCCCCCCCCCCTTTCTTCCATGTCCTCTATACCTCTGTTTTAAGCGTCTAAGTACATATTCTTCAACCGTACACTGATGCATTGTGGGGTCAATATGACCCCACAGTAGAAATTGTTATTCATGTGTTACTGGAAGAATAGATAAAAGGGTTTTGCTCTAAAACTGTTTTTGTAGATTTATTTAAAATTAAACTATTTAAAGTTTGGGATCATATTATCATACTCATATCATATCATCATACTCCAAAGGTTAAACGTCATAAAGACTCTTTCCAGAATTCTGAAACATACAGACCCTTATTATACCCAAAATTAATTGGTTATTGTAATTCAAACCATCATAAAGTAATTTTCAAATATCTTGAGACATATTACACAATGATACGGTGTGTTTTGTCCCCTAAACTTACCTAAAAAGGGGTTATCTGTATAATGATCGTATAAATTCCACCCCGATTTTTGACTTACGCAAGTAACATTTTACAAGTTGAAATCCATACAAAATGAATTCATAATATTTCATACTGGAGTGAGCATTCGTATAAAAGTGTTGAGCTGTTTCATTTTTCAAATCCCGTTTATATTGCAGTAAGGGAGAGATTTGGGAATATTTCTATTTTACTTTAATTTTTTTACCATTAAAATAAATTTTACGTTTTTTAACTTACAATTTATTTTTATATAATAAATTTAATTTCGGTATAATCTCATAGGCTTTAAATTTACGAAGAACAGGAAATTGGGTTTTTCAATTTTCTTACGTTTCCTTTTGTAGACGAAGCGTTTTATAGGAGACACATCTTGCTATTTTATACTAAAATATATTTTTTAAGTTATTCAAAATTTTAACAAAAATCAAAAACTAAATTAAATGAAACTTTATGATTAATTCGCAAAGGGAGTTTCGAAATATTCACTAAATTCTTTTAGCTCTTCATAAATGCTCTTTGAAAAAGGTAAAATGGAACGAGTTCCCAACACTTTTGCAAATATATTAAAAAAGTTTTAATTAGTTTTAACTTTACCATTTAAATTCTATAATAGTAAATTGCTTTTTTTTTCTACTATCAAAAACAATTTGACAAATTTGCTTTATAAATTATAAAAAAATGCATTGTTTTAAGCGTATTTTAGGTTATTCTCTAGTCTCCTTTTTCGAGCAAACTGAAAGTCTTTCAAAACGACTTAATCTTCAATTTAAATGCTGAAAGATACTTGAAATGTTTCATCTCTTAATACGGCATTATAAATTTTAAAGTTCACTTCTTTATAAAACGAATTGTTTTTGTCTTTGAAAAATCTGATGAATAATCCATAACCTTTTTAAGAGCCATCACTCAAACGTTCGCATTAAGTAGGTATATTTTAAGATTCTGCTACAAATTATTAATTTATTATTCTAGTACGTATTACATAACTTTATTATACAATTTTAATAATTTTTGTTTGCGAATTTGTAATTATTCCTTAATGAAATAAATTGTTTGATGAGTAAATAAAATTTAACTTACCCCATACTTAATCAAAACTGATGCTTTATTATACATTTTTCACACTTTTTTGATGAGAAACGTATTCAAGTTTACACATGGGAAAAGTTTGGATGATAAATTGAGTCAGATACAGCTTGCAAACTTTTTCTCCAAAATTAATCCAGGATTGGCTTTTATGATTTACGCCAGAAAAACTTTTTTTGTGTTTTTGACATTTAAATAATACACAATTGGGAACTGTATTTATATAATTATTTGAGGGTTTAATTTAATTATACTGTCATCATGTAGTTAATTAAATTAATTTCTTTATAATGTGATTATGAAATTTTCTAAGGGTTTTTCCTTTTTAACAGATTTTCAGAAGTAATCAAGTTTTACTTCACTGACCTCTCTGATAATCCTCAATTTTAATTATTGACCTATTAATGGTATGGCTAAGTTTTTCGGAATCAAATATGGAACAGATAAAAAGACTTGCCTTTATTACCCTTTCAATTTCCAGAATATTGTGGAAATCTGTGAAAGACAGATTTTCACGAAAATTTGCTACTTCAGAATTAATTAACAGTCAGTTAAATTTTCTAGTGGTTGTCTTATTGACAGTGTTATAAATTTCAGTAGAACTAGAAATAGGAAAGTATTATAGAAAAGATGTATTGGAATTCCAACCAAGAATTTCATGATATGTTATGACAACCCAATACCATCGAGTGTTACCTCGTATAACAAAAGTTGCTATATGAAAAAAACTGAAAACTTAAAAATAATGTACTGAAAACTGTCGAATTTTGCACTTTCGAATTGAACCTCCAGCAGAGAGGTACAGTGGTCATATATAAACACCATTATTAGTACCTGCCAATCCTTTTTGGTATTTAGTAAAAGAATGGCGTTTATATTGATATCATTGTGCTTCTCTGTTGAAGATCCAGTAGAATACGCAAAGTTAGACAGCGTTTTCACTGTAGGAGTTGGAGTTGTCAATGTCGTTTTAGTGCTTTTAATAATTAATTTTTGCAAACAATGAAAATTGAAAGTTGTTTTGTTGTTTATAGGCCGTTTAGTTCAATGGTTACGTCCATCATAACTTTTGTTGTTCTAACGATTCAAACACTCGCGAAGCCCTTTACATTATTTAAATGTAGAATTTAACAAACCGTTGTCAAACGCACACATTATACAGGATGTCGTCATGATTACTGTGTTAGAGGTTTGCTGACTATCATAAAAGATGATGAAAAGTTCATACAGTGAACTTTTTATTACGACGAGCGATAGGGATTTACATTTAAGAAATTTTACCTCAGGTTAAAACATGAATCTAATTCTTATTTCTACTATCGGAGGGTGAAGGTAAATCAGGCCAAATCTGTCTATTGTGGTCCCTTAATCTCCATATATTGCCGAAACACTCTGTATGAACATTTCGTCGTATTTGTGACAGTCAACTTCATCAATGACGACGATATCCTCTAAATAGACGTCTTGTATAATAATTGTTGATATTTAGTCTTTAACGTTTAAAATAATCCATAATATAGTGTTGCAAAAGTAACGCCTGTCCTGTAGAGGATTGGTTCAGAAGCAAAACGTACCAATCTACTGAATTTTTTTGTTCGATTGGCCTTTTTTTATAGATTTTAAGTTTAACTTTATTGAAATAGTGCCCGTTATGTCTCTTCCGGCATCAACATAAGCTCTTGAGCAGTCTGACAGAAATATTGAGCCTCTGTAACATGCCTTAGTTTATTACAGCTGCATGAAGCCTGTAAGGAAGGTTGATAAGAAATTTTGTCACTCCTTTGTCTTTTTACTGCTTTTAGCGTACTGAACTGATCTTCCAGACGACGGGTGTTACTTTTGTTATACCCTGTAAAAAGAACGTGAAATCTGAGGACTCGAATAGATTAGTGACGGTTTTACTTAAGGGTAAAACAATGAGTATAGATAACATAGTGTACCATTCGAGCGTACGAAATTCGTTCAGGTCGCCCATGACGTCATGTAGGAACAACAGTTGTGTATAGGTAGAAATTTACGAAAAGAATAGGGCGGAGCCAATGCGCTATAACGAAAATGTGTCTAGTAACATCTGGTCGCAACAATTGTAGAGATACAAAAAGGCACTCGCTTCCTTGATCTGTATTACGCAAGATATTGGCTAAGCCTTATTCTTTTCGTAAATTTTTTACCCTAAAAGTCGCGCTCGTCGCGTCGTGTTTAACAAATTTGTTGTTCCCAGCTGGCGTAGGGCTTCCATCACAAAACTACACATTGACATACTATGTATCTCCACATACTTTGCGCAAGAGTGTCGAGTGTGATTTTTGAGTTACCATCAGGTGAGAAGACCTGCAGGTCACGTTAATATAATATTTTACCTTGATGGCGAGCTCCGTAAAAATTATTCTACAGGTTACCTCGATGATGACAATATGGGACGACTTACAGTGACGTCACATTTAAGACATACAGCAATAATATTTTAAGATGACGAACCAAGGGGAAGCGCATATACCTAAGATGGTATTTTTCCCCTCCAATGCAATAGTAATCGCCTAATTACTTATAATTTAGTAGCCACTGATACAAACGAATTTATTTTAAACCAATCGTGTTTATGGAAGGCGTGGCTAAATACTACGTGAGCGTATCTCTACCGCTCCTCAAATTAAATTGTTTTAGCTGTACGTACGTAACGTATCCACCTATCTACGTACACTCCGAAATAAGAGGTCTCAAATGTAACGTACTAGATCAGCTGACTGACTGACCAGTCTCGCTTTTTTTAGAATAATCTTTTGTGGACCTTTAAGCTAGATAACCGAATTAAATCGCCAGTGGTTTCGAGTAGTACTGTTATTACCCAGGGCGTTTAAGGGTGGCATTTATGCCATTAGAAATAAATGGGGGAAACACATTTTTATTCCGCAAGATCTTTAAAATTAGGGACTCCATTGGAAAAATTAAAGAAATATGTTAAAGGTAAAGGTTCAACTTAGAAAATGGATATCTAGAATTTTCAGTTTTTGGAGCATTATGCTTCGAAACGAGACTTGAAAAGTAGAAAAAAATTGAAAATATTTAAAGTAAGAAAAAGTAACACAAAAAATTTAAAATTTCAAGATGGGCATTTTCTAAGTCTATTCTTCCTCTTTCATTTGACACCTTAATTGTAGAAAAATACTGAGTATTTTGAAAGATCTTGCGGAATAAAATTTGTGAATTACCTTTTTCTACGAAATTTTTTACTCGCTGTCATTCTACCAACATAATATCTGTCATCTATGCGCTGTCATATAGGAATCTAGTAACACACATTAACGACAAACGTCATAAATTACTGTACTAATGTTGTTGTAGTTGGCTGACTATTTAATATAAAATACGACTTGGCTAAAAAGAGACGCTAAGCTACAGTTGTTCCAGCGGATCATTGCCGATGAAGAACACGGTAGTGTAGCAACTATCTTTGTTGGCGCTGCGTAATATGACGCTAAATTATAAAGACGTATGTCGACTTATCTTTATATACAGCGGCAAAGATTCCCTGGAACAACTATATGTATGTAATATGAGTAAATTGAGCTGCCATGATAAAAGTCATAGCGTGGATTTTTACCACTTTGAGTAGTGAGAGAAAAGTATAGATGTAGTAGAATTATATGCGTTCACTTTTCGAATAAAATTAAATAATTTATTTTTATTGTCATGGTAACATTTTTCACCACTTTCTATCGAAAAAGTGAATTTCATTTCTAATAAACGCCAATCTTAAAGTAGGTTCCCAAAACATTTGGCCCTGTCAAAAATACTTTTATTAAACATGTTCTTGTGAACATGTTTTATTTTACTAACTGTTGTCCTCTTGGAAGGGTGTAATTACCCTTCTCGTAGGAACGCGCTTGCAATTGATTCAAAATGAAACATGATATCAGGATCAAACCTAACCTAACTTAACCTAACCTAACCCAACCTAACCCAACCTAACCAAACCTAATCCAACCTAACCCAACCTAACCTAACCTGACCGAGAATGGCTAATGATTAATGACTGTTTGAATCAGTTTTGTGCGTAGAAACTTTTTGAAGCATAATATCCAAAAGTTTTATTTAAAAAAAACATAAGTATTTACTTAAGTTCAACCTCTGTCTTTAATGTATTTTTTGAATTTTTCCAATTAATAAAGGTTTTAAAAATTGCCGGGAATAAAAAAAGTACAATATTGAGAACGTTGTTTTCTCCATTTCTCATCAATATGTTGCTAAGTGCTTCTCTATGAACTAATTCCGTCGTTAATATAAATCGACAACTTGGGAAGAGATATTACCTGTCTAACATTTTTCGATAAAAATTACATGTAATTTGCTGCCCTACGTAGGCAGCTGGCTAACTTTATCAATCAGTAAACTCCTACGCAAAAACTGTCATTTTTTGAGCTTCTATTTTACCTCTTTCTTAGGTAAAAAGAGCTTTTCAATAATTTGTAATTGTTAATTTATTTGCTCAAAATTATAAATCTTACAATCGTACAAATCAAAATGAAAATTCCACTAGAATGTATCCTCTTTACACGTTTAAACACTTCTGAAACCGAGAATGAATGATAGAAATGACATTTTATTACTTAGTAAAACGTTGAATAATGAATATACTTCAATATCTACATCAAATAAAAGTTTTTGTTCTTTCATGGCAATTTTGGTAGTAATTTATCCTTTTAACGTACTATATGACGTATCTGAGAACCATAGACAAATTATAAGCACATATTGCAATACAGATTTGCAATTGCAATACTGGCGAGAGGTAGGGATAAGTTCGCGCAGATTTGAACACGTCTCTTTAATAATTTAAATACGTTTACTGCTGCATTGGTGGGGTTAAGGCCGCGCTGACAAAGCGGCAAAAGTTGGAGTTAAAATAACGTCAAAAATAAGCCTTTAGTTTGTCTTGCGGAACTTAAAAACTAAACGTTATATGAACTTAATTTTTTTGAAATTTTAATAAGGAAAGATCAATGAAGGAGATGAACAATTTTCATTGCTTTATATTATGAATAAATAGGTTAAATTAATTTTTGAAAACAAGAAACTTTCAAATTTTGAAGCAACCAATATTGATGAAATTCCGTTATTTCCTGGTGGAGATCGTTATAAGAACAATACCTAATTTTTAATTGATTCCATTGCTAATTAAACGAAACAAGGAAGATAATACTGAATCAAAATCTGTCCTTAGCGGTCTTTTCAACCAAATCTTTCGACAATAGTTCAGGCATTGCCTTTTAGATGGCCCAAGCAAAATTTTAAAGTTCCAGGCATGTTCCAGGTATAAATTTTTAACTTTACTATTCTTTTGTAACAATATACTCATTACAGCATCGAAAACCGTCCAAAACGATGTTGTAATGTTCTACTTTTAAGTACTGTTTCTTGTTTTTTTTTAGTTTGAGATTGGTTGACATTGGTAATTAAAATAATTATTTTGACAGTATGTTGGCACCATCTATATTTTTTTTTTTTTACTTAAAGTGGTAAAAATACACGCTATGGCAAAAATGTCTCCCCTCCACTTTAGCAGCGCGCCCTTAAATACAAATTTAGTGCTCTGCGCATTCCCACCGCTTGCCAGCATAAACCTATATTGTTGTACTATTTATAAACTTAAATATCATTCATTAAAGCATTATGATACTTGTTGCATACAATTGTTCCAGCGGATCTCTGCCGCTCGGGCGGTCGGCAATGTTCGTAGAAACACGCAATCTGATACGTAGTATAGCATCTATCTTTGTTGGCGCTGCGAAATATGACGCTAAATTTGTAACGACGTATGTCGTCTTATCTTTACATACAGCAGCAAAGATTCCCTGGAACAACTGTAGCTAATTTTATTATTGAGCTTTTAGTACTGAATCGGCGTAAATGCATTTTTAAACAGGAATGGAAGAAAGTCGTACGTGGAAACTCTCCGCCGATTCAGTATTAAAGTCAGTAAGAAATATTTTATTAAAATTAGCAAGTGCCTCTCTTAGATGGCAATTTTCACAATTATGGCAATTTTCAAAAGAACTGCAAGTAATATTCTTATCTTTCATCTTTTGAAATGTAATTTGGTACAAAAGTCATTAAATGTACTTTGTAGACGAAACCCTTTAATTTAATGCCATTTATATCATTAAATGAATTATTTAAACGTAATAAAACGTGCTCTACATATATTAAGTGCATTTGTATGCTGTTGAAAATGTTGAAAAAAAAGCGATCAGTGTGTAGTTTAACAAAAGATAATAATTTAGAACATAATGACTGATGCACGCTATAGATACGTCACAGATTGTAAAGTGTTCTATCTATAGCATTGATTTGAATTGAATTTGTCAAATCGAAATGGTTTTTTATTTCTTTTTTTGTTGAAATTGGATTTGTAGATGTGAAATTCATTGAATTAGATTACTGCATATTTTCACTTTATACAATGTACTCGTATATCAAATATGTACATTGGACACGATTGTGAGTAATAATTATTGAGGTATAAAGTATTGCTATGCTATGATATCCGATTCTCAAAATTGTACTTGAATTTTTAATTCAAGTACATTTGTTTTATCCTTTGGAGGAACTCGCAGAGTCTGAATGTGAGAAAAGATGTTTTTAAGGCACTAGGAGACACTAATGAGGCACTAAAGTTTGGCATAAAATATTTTTTCGAAATTCGAAAGTATTGGTGCCAACTTTCACACTTGGTTAAAATTTACTTGTTAATAACTCAAAAACCGTTAAAGATAGAAAAGCTGTTTTTAAGGCACTAAGAGGCACTAATGAAGCACTAAAGTTTGGCATAAATTTTTTTTCGAAATTCGAAAATGTTGGTGCCAAGTGGCCAAGTTGGCTAAAAAAAATTGTTAATAACTCGAAAACTAGAAGGGTGATTGAAATTTTTCAAAAGGCACTAAGAGGCACTAATTAGGCACCTACGATGGGCTAATGTTTTAAAATTAGTGCTTTCAACTTTTCGCTAACTTCACGAAGCCCTGAATGTGTGGTGGCTAATCTGCGAGCTCTATTTTTCTTACCAGACATAAGAAGTTGCGAAGAATCTGCCAAGGACCTTAAAAATTTGAGAAAAAATTCGTGCAGATTCTTTCGAATTTTCTTATTTTTTGTCTGTCACATTTTTAAAATATCTGACGAATTTTCATAACGTCATTAGACTGGAATGCATATGAGTTTGTTTAAAATCACAACTATACACTAAATGCTATTGCAAAGAATCAAGGGATGGGCATGTGCCTTTGTTATGTCGTTGACCTTTTGTCTACATTGTGGATATACAAATTGATGAAAATGTTCTATTTATGTCTGTTTCACAAAAAACTGAACTCTCTGCAGGTTCATTATGCGAATTAAGTACTACTATAATATTCCGTTAGTGTATTGAATTTGAAAAGACTACTAGCAGCATCCTGATGACCTAATTTGCAAACCTTTTCACCCCTGTTGTTTGGGTCACGCGCTACCGATTGGAAATTCAATGAACCAGCAAAAAAATTAAAATAAAATTTAAAAACGAGCAAGTAAATAATAAAGTGGCTCAAAAAATTAATTAAATGCTTCTGTAAGTTTATTTTAAAATTTGGTTCATTACACTCGACCGATTATAACTTGAAATTTATAAAATGTTCAGATACGAAAGTTATATTTAAATTAGACTTTTGTTATTAAAATCGCGTATCAATTAAAATGGGGGTTGTTAAGAATGTCTTCATTATTAGGAGACGCCACAATTGTGGTTAATTTTCATGATGATTTTAAATGGATATGAAGCTTTTGAGTATTAACAGTCTGCTTTCTCGAGAGGTTCTTGTGGTCTTAAATAGACGTCTCTTGTCGTCCTTTATAAGCGCCTTAAAGAAATAAGTTTTTAATTATTTAAACTAACAGCCTTTGTGGCTGAATAATAATTGAAATTAACCTCAATATTTCAAGTGCCGCCTGTGCAATTAATAATTTCTGAAAATTTCTACTTGTTCTGTCGTAGCGAGTCCCTGGGATAGAAATAAACGAATTTCAACGTTTTAAACTAAGGTTGTGTCCTATCTTAAAAACTTAAATCTTGTAAAATTGCTTTTATAACAATTTTTGCTTTCTATACATATCAAGAGTTTGTTGCAACATTACATGCTCTTTACTGTAAAATTTTCTCTAACTGTTTCTACTTTTTTTGTGTGTTAAATATTATTGTTTCCATTACTATTTTGCACCATACAAAGTAATAACATTGTAACTTTTTGCTTTCGTTTTCTACCCCCATTTGATATTATTACATTCCCTGAGGTAATCACGTTATGTGAATTACTTTAAAGTTTAAATTAATTACACAATGCCGCATTTGGTTATGTGCAACTTTATAAGGCTAAATTGAGTTGACAGTTTTTCCAGGGTGCAATTAATTATTACTGTCGTTTTATACTTTTATCTCGTTGCACCAAATTAAAAAATAATTAATATTGCAACCAAAGTAGAGCAAAATAGTAAAATCATCCATCAGTAAAATCAGTAACATCAGTAGGGAGGACAGGAAGAAATATTGTTATTGTAGAAGATAAGTTTACTGCTAGGATTATAATTTGAAAGTTGCAAGTTTTATTTTGTCGAATTCACCCCAAAAACCTTAAGATAAGATTACTAAATTCTTATTGTGTATTGATTTTTGTATGAGACGTTTCAGTTGCTTTTATTGCCGTACAGATCTGTAGACTTTTTGTCATAAATATTATCACATTTTCATTTTCACACGACAGGTGGTAATGGAAATACTGGAAAGTTACATTATAACTTTGATATATGAGGATTATTGTTTTTATATAAAAGAAAAACAGCTGTAACGTATTGCTATCAGTGCTTCCCCGACCATAATACACCTTTACGTCTACCAGATTCCAATTTTAATTAAAAGTAGCAAAATAAATTCATCAAGCAAAAGTATCTCTTTTTGAACTCCATAAAAGGGGTGGTTTAGTTTGGCTTAAAAATTTTTTGTGTTTCAGAAAGTAAAGACAATAAAATACTTACATATCCTCATGAATGGCATTAAAGTTTTACCCCTTTTAGGCCTTCTCAAAATAGTATTAATTTAAAAAAAAGGAAAACCAACGTTCAAAAAGAGACTGTAGAGAGGACGTTGAAGAGGTTGGAATTTTTTTCTTATTTAATGTGTTTGGAGTACTTAGGAGGAGGTAAAAATATAAAAAATCCCCGAACCTCGTTATATGGCTAAGGAAAGGGAGGGAAGTGGAATGGTCCCGTTTGTGGGGTTTTTGCTTATATCTCGAAAACGATGGGTCCTAGGGAAAAAATTGTTTCAAACAAAACAAAAGGCTATCAAATTTCCTATAAAATTGTTTCTATTCATTTTTTCCCTATTCCTTATAGTTTTTGAGATATCCGTCCGCAAAAATCGTTAATGTGTGAAAAAAAATTTGCTTCAGATTAAACAGTAAAGGAAATTTAATGCTCACTTCTTCTCTGAGAACTTCTTTTCTGAAAACTTCTACTGTAAAAGGGAAAGCTGAGGTGCTAGAGCAGCGTTTCTCAGACTTTTTGGTTCGTGAAACCCAAAATTCTAGTTATATTATTATTATTATAAAGCTTTCAGAGAGACAGGGGGTCTCTCTGAAAGTTGAAGATCCGAATTTGGGGGTTTTAGTAAAATGCCGTATTGGCCTAGCTCAGGGGTATGAGGGGGTAGGTTTGAGTTCAAATACATACACGATTAACCTAAAAAAAATATATAATAAAAAATCAACAGACCATTAGTTACCTACATAACTAAAAAAATTTATCCAATAATGAATAACGGAAACGAAATGGGCTTCTAGTAGTCCTTCCCTCGAACGACAGAAACAACTCTTCTCCTCTCTTCCAGAGATCGTTACGGGGACCTATTTACAAACAAAAAAATTAAAGGGTCAGGGTTAAGTGGAGGCCTATGCCCCACAGTAGTACCGGAGCTACTGCGGGACAGTAACCACTGAGGTTGATCTACGGGAAAGGGAAATGCGGCGCTTTCGTTCAATGGCGGTTCATAGAGCCATCCATGAACAGCGACCACAAAGGGACACCACTGTGATGGTTCAGGTAGGGGCCATTCGGGCAGACGAGGAACGTCCTACTTTATTACACGCTCGCACTACACACGATGTTCACACCAGCCTTCAGACTTCCTTATCTTCTGCACGACACTTCTACTTATAGCTTCAACACCATGTAAAGCGGAGGACCAATGATAGTGCTTTGTCGGGTGGAAAGACTTCGCGGTTAATTAATATTATTTTAATTAATGTAAATTTTAACAATATTTGATAAGGACTGGATACGCGCTAACACTATCTTCTGTCTAAAGTTTGCCTCATATTTTTAGCACGGATATTAATCGTTTAAACTGCATTATAAGAATTTTGTGAACATGAAACTACTGGGTGAGATCAAGGGGGGTGATATACATGATAAGCATACACAAAAAAAAGTTAATTAAGACTAGAAAAATAATTAACATGAGGTTTTAGCTACTTAATAATCAAACAATTTCCAAAATAATTTTTAAATGCGTCCGAAGGACCTAAACAATTTCAAGAAGGTAGTAGACTTAATTTGGGGATGCCAGATGGGCTAAAAAAAGTAAAAATGTGTGTTAAGGAATTAAATATTTCATTTATTGCTACCGCTTGGAATTTAGTGTGCCGACCTTGCTGCATTTGCATGGGTATAACGCGACGGCCTTGGATAAACTTCGTTCGGTGTGTACACAGATGTAGGAAAATTACTTAAAAGTGAAATTTAAGGACATTAATTAAGGGGCCAAAGGTAAACTAATGTGACTTTTTCGGAACCACCAAGGACGAGGGACGAGCCATGCTGCATTTTACAGCTCAGAGCCAGAATCTTAGTGATTCATAACTACTCTGCGCTGATAGGAAATCCGCTTCGTTACAAAATTATTGTTGCTGGTTCTTTCAGAAATGTTAAAATTAAAACCCAAGCTTTTTGTAAATTTGTGTGGTGGTCGCGACCCCCAAAAACATTACGCGACCCCTCGTTTGAGAAACGCTCTTCTAGAGGCAAAAGTTTGACGAGAAATGTGAGGCAAGATTTTTTTTCACATACATTAACGATTTTTGCGGACTGATATCTCTGAAACTATAAGAAATAGAGAAAAAATGAATAAAAACAATCTTGTAGGAAGTTTAATAAGGTTTCATTTTGCTCAGAATAATTTTTTTCTTAGGATGCACCGTTTTCTAGATATAAGCGATAACCCCATAAACGGGACCTTTCTACCCCCTCTCTCTTTTAGTCATATAAATAGCTAGGACTCCATTCGACCCTTTTTCCACCAAATTCGAAATCAGTACTCGTTCTTATGTTATCGTGATCATACACAGACAGACGGAGCATTTTTGTGCTTAAAAATAACGTTTCTTGCCGTAAAAAGTAAAGATTGAGAAAAATCTCGAATTTTTCTTTTTTAATTTTCCGCATCATTGCAAAGCTTACTACTCAATTTCATCTCTCGGGTAAGCAAAATAAACAAAATATATTAAGAATGGGAAAATTATTCTTTCATCTTTTGTAAAATTGGTGCGGAAAAATATAAATTTTACAAACAACTGATCCCTATAAAGAATTGCACGCTGTGAAAATAGAAATTTATTAGTCGTACTGAAAACTACATTGTAGTAACAACCAACAATCAAATGGGATATTCTTGCTTCTTCCTTACTAAAATAGTTTCCTTTAAGAAAGTACCGAATTTAACTTTTTTATTCCTTTTGAATTTTTTTGTATATTCAATATTATACATATTCTCGATACAATTGAATAAATCTTGAAACGAACTCCTAGTTTGTAGCAATCCATGATTTCCCTAAAGAAATACCTAGAGTCCTCCTGCATCAAAACTAAAACGAACTTTTGAAACAAAAATTTTTTTACGTTCCTTACATAATTATTCATTTTGAAAGGCTTCTTCGTTCTGTTTATTCAGAATAATATGAACTTGAAATTACATTTCTCTTCGAGTTGAAACGAATGTAGAGGATTCGACGATAATTTACGATTTCTGTTTCCTTTTTCCTCTTTTAGCGACAATTTGAGACGAGGTAACATGTTGTGCAGGTACAAATAAGCTCTAGGGAGCAATTTGAAATGAATGATATAGAGACAAAAAATTATAGTTTACCATATATGATAAAAGTAATAATTAGGAAGTTAACAAAAGGCTTGTTAAGTTACATTTAGCATATATTATTTATAGGAAAGTTATTAGAGTGGCTAATAATCGATAAACCATCATCATAACCGTCGTATCTCATGTGCTTTCAGTTTGAATAATTAAACAATTTAGTCGCACTCCAAGTAGTTTGTTTTAAAAACGTAAAATGCAGTCGAAAGGTAAAATAAAAAAGATTTTATTTCTACTTATGTTTATCCCTCTAATATAAAACTTTTAACGTTTTTTTTCCTTGTTATATTTCACGCAATATTCCCATTTTGTTCGTAAAAGAAAACTCGGAATTTTTATAAACATATAAACTAGTAGCCAGGTGTATTATAGTGTATGGAGGTGTATCGTCCTGCGCATGGTTTAACAACCCTCTTACTTCTGGATGCTGATGGTTACCTACACAGTTTAAACCAGGTGTTCATTTCAACCCCGTGAACGACAAAAAGTAACTTGAATCAATTAATAACGACGCGTTGATGTGTGGGGTGTAAATTCAAATTTGACTTGAATGAATTTTTTTAAAACTCACCCCTCCAAATTGATTATTAAATTTGATTATTAATAATATTTTCTAAACTAATTTGTCATTAAACTAATGGACGTAATTTAAATTCGATCCAACTGATACGCAAGTTATTTTTAGGGTGTATTTCTTGCGTTTTTCCTTAAAACGCATTTTATTAATTTTTCGTGCGTTCTTTTTTCTTCTTTAACCAACAATTTTTCTTCTCTTTCTTAAAAGCCGGATAACTCTTGTCTTAAACATGGCGGTTTTTTAAATTGTTTATTAATACAGTTATGTTGATGTTATCGTGCTTCCAAAGTTGGTTTGTGATTTCCTGATTTTCACTCCATTATAAGAGCTTAACTGTTGCTTTGGAATTTCGTTCAAAACATAACTGACATGTTTGTGTGGAAACATTGCGTTTCGTTAGAAGGTAAGAAGAAACCCCTGTTTGTTCATGTGTGTGTAATAATAATTTACTTCTAACGTAAATGGTTGCAAAATATGATAATTAATTGAAAAATAAATTAGTTTTCCACCATAAACTTGTTCATAAATAAAACATTTATAGATAGTTATTAATCCTTCCCTTAAACAGTATACGAATACTATAATAATTATTGAAGCAAATATCTAAAATTAAACAATGAAAATTAGAGATGATTTTACAGTATTGCAATTATATGCAAATGTATCCAGCAATGTTGACTGACCAGTTGTAGTTTTAGTTAGAATATTACATAATTTTCAACATAATGATATTATTTTGTCGAGAGTTGAACACTAATTTACAACTTAAATTTAAATTATTTCATGCTTGTATCTAAATATTTTAATAACTAACTTTATAACAGTATAGGGTAGCAATATTAATTACAGTTGTAAATTTTAATTTAAGCTGTGTTTGTTCTTTTTAAGTTTTTTAAATTATAATTTATATCGTAGTAGACTTTGCATATTTCAAGTGGTGCAATCGATGGAAACAAAAAGCGTAGCGAGTATGTTTGAGTTTTCTCGCGAGATACAGGGGGGTTAATTAAGTACGGAGATAAACTGATTGTGAATAGTTTATATAAACATGGGATCTAAATGGGATGTATCGACAAATCATCCCTTAAAGTTTGTGATTTATAGTAGAATGGGCGCATTCAGAACTATGAACAGTTCGAAACAGCTGACTGATCGCTAATATTTTATCTCCGTCTATCTTATAGCTCTGATAGGGTGAGTGATCCAAAAGTATGCCATGTAATGAGCACCGTATGAGCAGATGAGCGATAGGATAGGGTGAGCGATCTAAAAGTATGCCATGTAATGATCACCGCATGAGCAGATGAGCGCTCAACTGTTCTTTCGTGTGAATGCGTCCAATGTCGAGGGAAATAGGTCGGTAATTTTCGCACATATTGTTATCTTTGTTTTGTGTAAATGGGTATAATTATAGTGCGTTTTAATTCTTCCGGGAAGTAGCATGTAGTCAAGCTACATGTCAACATTTTTAGATTGGATTAGATTAGATTTTTGATTACCCGAATAGATGTCTTCAGATTTCTTCCTTTTTAGTTGCATTATAACTTATACTTTCATCTTTCAGGTTCGTATGGTTCAAGAATATTAAGCTTCTGTTGTCTATAATATAGTATTCTTTGGTGGCCACCAGGTTGTGCTGCAATGTCAAAGAGAATTATGAGTGTCTGCAAAATATTAGTTGTATCTACTGTGTACTAGCTCGGCTGCTTCCTATTTGAAGGTTTATTTGTTTCTTTCCTTATTAAATTCCAGACCCCCTTCTGCTTGTTTTCGCATAACTGAAGTAACATGCATTTTCTTTCATTATTCTTAGCTGAGAAAGTTTGTCTACTTATTTAATTATCTACATGGACACTTTGGAAAAATGGCAGCGCCCTCTGTATGGGAATTGTACAACTTATCTCGCGCTCGGACGTAGGAGAATGGGCGAGGTAACTTTAGAGCCGGGTGCAAAAGCCGTAGGTGCCGTAGTAAGAGCCCTATTCTTCTTGGCGCGAGGGTCATTATTAGTCCCCTAAAAATGTGAAGTGAGGGGCGCGCATGGGTGGTATCGAGGAACCGATAACAGAACGACGATGTAGGTCCTCTAAAGATCCCCAATACAGAATTTAAAGTCGATGGTAAAAAGATAGCTTTTTGGTAACGCCGAAATTCATGGAAGTTTTTATAGGCGAGAACCGCCAAAGGGATCGGTCCGAAGTTTACGCCAAACGACAGTTGAAGGCCCCAGAGTTTGCAACTAGCTCCTAGATTTCCGATTTTTTACGTAGTTTTTGCTATACGATTTTTCAAAGTCGACAAATAAATTTTGGCAAATTTTGGAATTTTGTAAATTAAAGTTGTCGATTTTTTAAGATTTAAAGACTCTACGTCAAATTATTGATATTATTATACTTAGTTCAGTTATGATATTCGGTAGCAATAACCATTTTGTCTTAAATTTGTGATAAAAATTTGACTTTCATTGAGGCATTTTGATAACCACATGAGTGACTTAAATTAATACTAATGCACATGTAAAGGCCAGGAAATTTATAGTCAGATGTGAATTTTGGGGATGATCCTAGGAGGTAAAATCAGGTTTACGGAATTTTTGCGCGTTTTCTCAAAAGGTTCTACTTTCAAGCATTCATCCCAGCTCTACAACACTAGTTAGAACATTCCCTTGTGGTATTCTTGACGATCCGATACTGATGAGTGATAAAGTACTGCACCACTCTGTATTTTTCAATGCTTTTGCTTCTTGGATTTTTTCCAGATAAGAAGTTCTTAAGTCCGTGAATTCGAACACCATCAAGCAGAAGTCAGCTATTACTTAATCATCCTTCTGAACCTTCTGCCTTCAAAAATCTGATAACTACACACATTTCTCCACTTTTGAATACGCTTGAGTTTGTTCAACCACCTTTTTGTGTGTTAAACACAAAATAAAGAATTTTAGCAGAGCTAATCTTAACTTCAATACCTGGCGATGATAGATCTGTATCTTTAATAACAAACGGTCTTCGTACATAGAACCTTCTGTACATTAGCTTTTTGAATTTTTAGTCATAGTCACAGAACTAAATGTTAAAATTCACAAGTTTTTCTATGAACCTGTAACATAAAAATCGGGGTGATCGTATTCAGGCCCATCTTTTGGGAGTTAGCTATTTGTGTGTCGGCGAACACGAAAATCTGGTTGGCTGTCCAAAAAGCACTGGCTTAAGGCCTCAGGATCCTTCAATGAAATTGTTAGAGAAGGAAAAAAGGAAGAAATATAACGGCATTCGGGAAGCAACTTTGTCATTTTTTCATTCTTGTAATAAGAATCGACAAAAAAATTTGGCTACTCCCTAGAGTGGCTCTGAGAGCGTGGCAGCCGTTCTGAAATTAATGTCTTTATGCTACACATAAACTCGTAACTCATAAACGGTATTTGGGTTGCTCATTTTGGCAAATTAACTACTTTTTACATAAAAAGTAAGATTTTACTTTGGCATCCCTCTCAGGTGGGTTTCCCGCTCTCCTCACCAATTACAAGTTTATTATTAACAGTCCTGAGCCCTTAAGCCAATGCTTTGGGCAACCAACCAGATTTTCGTGTTCTGTGGCACTCAGATAACTTACTCCTAAAAGATGGGCCTGAATACGATCACCCCCATTTTTCTGTTTTTGACTCCAGGACTATTAGTTGCCATGAAATTAACCATGCAAATCAAATAGTACACCAGTAATAAATTCGAAGAAAGGGTATTTTTCTTTATGCCAAAACTTTGGAATTTGTCTTTTCCTAATTAAAAGTTATAGTTGATTAAATTTTCATTCAGTTTTTCAACTGTTGTTATTTTATGTGCGGTCTTACGCTTCTTGACAGATTTACTGCAATTGCCTTACAGTTTTTAAATAAACTACGTCTAAATTGTATTCTCTAAATTTATTTATTTTGTACTTTGAAAATAGTTTTTCCGTAATGATCCTTCCAGTTGTAGTACTACGTATGCTATTTTTAGTACCTACTCAAAAGTCATTTCATTATTTACTTTTGATTGTAACAAAATTGTATAATATTGGAAAAGTTATTCTGGTTTGCTCTCAATGTTCCTATATTACAGCTTATAGTTTACTTTAAACTTATTATTTAACCAAGTTGGAAATTGTTTTGTGTAGAACTTGTGCTCAGATCATATTATACATGTGTATGTAGTACAAAGAAATAAGTGGTTTAATATTTACTCGGTTGTTTGAATTTGAAGAAATAATGTAAATGAAATACCTTTTTCTTCTAACAATACTTTATTATCGAAACTTCTATAATTTTAAATAAAACCAACCCTTATTATTATGCATATTTAATGATTTATTTACTAGGATTAAATTGACCTCTGGTTGATTTTAGTGTATAGTATAGTAATTTTGTGTGTACCTACTCTATTTTAGTGCTTTGAAATAAGTAGTTAATTTGAAAAGGCGTATGTCAGTTTAATTTGATTTTCCTCCATCTCGCCAAGCTAAAAACGTCAGCTCAAATTTAAATTATTCGTTTGCTCTTAGGAGCAAAGCTTAGTTTTCTTGTTCATTGAAGCGCATTTCGCTAAATATGGGGTGTTAACACACCTAATTGTAAGATTCAGTTCACATGTAGTTCAAATATTGCCGTTTATCAAACATTTAATTTTCTAATAACTCTAATTTAGTATAATTTTATACGTAGCAATTAACTAGTTACTTAATTGGTAAGTTAAATTCAAAATGTTTTGTTTTTGTTCTTTTGTGCTCTTAGTTCACAAAATGGCGTGACGAGCTTTTGGCTTACTCTCGCTTATGTAATTAACATCTAGATTTAGGGTGTAGGTACTTGATGCGTATGCGTGCAGGTTTTTAGTCGTACGTGAACGTGCGACATCGTACATGAAAACGTACGTACCTACGACTAAAAAATCGCACGTTTACGCATCAGGTACAGCCTTGATTTTTTTAGTCGTACGTATGTTTTCATGTGCGGTGTCGCACGTGCACGTACGACTAAAAAAGCGCACGTATACGCATCCAGCGTACTCTCACATTATTCAAACAGAAAACAATTGCATAAGCTTAACACACCTTGATTTTAACCGAGAAGCTCTAATTTGGCATAAAAGTTCATTCGTGCAAGTAATTAATCACAAAAAACAAAATGATTAATTAATGTGCGATTTAATCTTGTTACAAATTAAATTAGATAACGTTGAACTAAGTCCGGTTTGACATGATATGTATAATTTTTACATGATGTAGGTATGCTCAGTGTTCAGAGTTTAATGAAAACAAAACCCTACGCAACTTAGGCCTCGTTCATTTTTCTAATGGCAACACTTTCTACTTAAAACACTTTTAAAACCTTTATGAAAGTTTATAATGTGAAATTATATTTTATGATAATTAAAGAAATTTTTTATAATTGAGTTTTTGTAAAATTTTCACCTTGGGTAAGTAATTCTAAGTTAAAATTTTAAGGAGTAATTTATTACGAACTGTTGATCTTAAATTGCGGCTTTTAAAAGCTTCTAGTTAAAAATGTAGGGCACACCTATATATTAAAAATAATTTCTCCTCAAACTTCCCTATTACTTCTTTAAAAAATGCAATTTCTTTTTTTTTCTTCAGTTAGTTACTTTATTTTTCTTAAATTACTTTTCGCCCGGCTGTCGCTTAATTTAGAAAAGATGTATATTTTTTCAGAATAATTTGAGTTATTATCTTGTTGAGTATTTATTAAGAAAGGTAATTAATTACCACATTATTCATAAGTTAAGTTGATTACAAATTTATTGCTATAAGTAAACCTTGATTAATTATTTTGTTGTCATTATGCTTTATTAATAATTAGGACCTCTTTATAGAGCAACAAATTTATTGTTTTGAATTTTAAATGAAGTATAATACATGTTATTTATCTCTTCTAAGTACCTATATGTGATAAATGATAAGCTTTTAAACGTACTAACTGCTATTAGCTACAGGTGATTTAGTAAGGATAGCACGACCTCCGAAAGAAAAGCTCGGGAGAAAGAAAGATGGATTCTTCTCTCTAGGAAAACCATATAGTCAATCACGAGGGAATCAATTATTTAATTACATTAACACATAAGTTGAATATTTAACAATGTCTGTAAAGTAATAAACCGAACGCACATTCCTAAACAAGCTTTTCTTTTGGTGATCATGCAATACGTCTATACCTTAAATCCACAAATGTAGAAAGTCGTGTCAGTTATTAAATGAAGAGTAGATTACATCGAGATTTTTCGGTACAGCATTATAAACAATCGTTCGTACTCGGATCCACTTCTACTACCAAGATTTGATCAAATTATAGTAAAGTACGTTATTCTATTAAAGCGGCTCGTGTTTTCTGCATCTATATCATTAGAAGCCGTGCTATAGTTAACTAAAGCTTATGAACCTATATTAGGAATGAGTCACTTTCTACAATTCTGGGTTTGGAGAATAGTCTAGAGAGACATCCACGGCTAGAGAGATGTAAGTGACCTATAAAATATTTCTTTATTGGTTTACTTGTTTAATTTATCGCAAGAAATTTCATAGCAAGAAAAATTCATGGCAGGGAACATTTAAGAGCAACAGATAAGAGCGTACCCTCTGGGTGTCTTGCACACTTTGTCTACCGTTAGGTTAGGTTAAGTTAGGTTAGGAAAAGGTTTTCGAAGTCTTGATTTATTTTTTTTGCGTATTCAAAAATTTGTTAATAATTGAGTTGACTCTGCTACGTCACTTTCCAAAATTGTAGAGGTCTTCCAGCCCTTGCATCTTTCAGATAATTTGCTACTAAAGTTGCAGATAGTTCTGTATAGATATGCAATTCCAGCCACTTCAGAAACTTTGCAATTTAGGATAGAGTAGCATTTGGTTTGTGATCGTTCTGGTGTCTAAAGTGAAAAGATGAGGCAGAGGTTGTTCGTCTTCCTTTTTCGAAAAGTTTTTTTAAATGTTTCCATGTGATAGCTACCGTTTTTAATTAACACGAGCTGTCACCAGGTCCGCTACAAATGGCGTTTCTACTAATAGGTTCCTTTGCGTTACAGAAGGTTCAAATGTAACTGTTCATTCTGTTGATAATAATTAGCCGCCATAACTAAGGTAGGCAGGTAACCAATTTCCGAAAATCAGGTGGGCAATTGATGAGAACCTTTGTTTTTGGGAGAGCCAAGTACATCAATAACCTATAAGGTTATACTGCAAATACCTAGTATTTTGCTTATTATTTTCATTTTTTAGGGTGGGGATAAGGGTGAGCTGGGGCTCTCCCTTGCCCTGCCATAGTTACGTGGCTGCAATGGATCGTGATGCATTATAGAAGGTTATTAACTTACGGTGAATACCCTCTAAACACCACACCGTTACAGACACTAGCTTTTATTGTAGTGATACCTTCTGTCTAGTATCAGTGTCCTGGTGCAACTGTATTATTAAAAACTCATGGGTTCTGAGTACCAGAGACATGCTCATCACCTAAAAGAGTGAAAAAAGAGTGGTTACATTGGAGCAACCGGGTTTCACTGTGACCATTACCTAAGATTTCAGTAGATTTCATCCGTTTTTCTCCACCTTTTCTGTTCACTATTTTGGACGTTTTTGGGCAATAGCCTTGCTTTTTCCTTTATAGAAACCACTTAGTTTGCAAAATCTAGAGCTATTGATGTTTTTTTATAATCAATGGCATACACTCGCGCGCTGATGAAGACAGGGATTGGATTTTCAGATTTAACATTTTACGAGGAGAGTTGAACTCAGAAATTTTTTTATTACAAGGTTTACTATAAACATTTTCCCTCAAGTCGATGAACTTTTGCCACTACAGGTTCATAATTGGGTGTGTAGTCAGTTACACTATCAAACTGTCATTACGACAACAGCTATCCTTCGGTCCTTGGGACAGATAATTATGCTCGGCAACTGAGGGAGGAGGGGTGGTTCAAACTGTAAACCCAAAGGACTCGAACATACAAACATTAAAGTAACCTGAAATAAAGTCAAAACGCTTCGAACAAATAGAAGTCTCAACGTGACACATCTATAAGGATGAGGAAGTGTTTCCCAGTCCAACGTAGTCAGTGTATTCTGGGTTAAGTACTCTGTTCATAGGCATTGTGAAGTGGTTGGCTCTTCTGGTTGATTTACATAGACAGTAGTGAAGTGAAGATTAGTAACCTTAAGTACTGAGTAGTGTAGATAATCAAACTTTGAAGAACAACTACGTTAGCTTACCCCACTCTCAACTCCTCTACTGTCTTTGTAAATTGTACTTTCGAAGTTTGAGTAAGTTACCAACTTTGTTATTTATGTAAATGGTACATACTCTAGCTGAGTTATGCTGAAGAATAATCCCACTTCTGATTGATCGTGAAGCCAATTTTGAATTTTTCGTACAGAAGTTGACAGTAATAGGGAGCATTAATTTGCTGAATATTCATGGGAATTATCAAAGTTCGTGGTCGTCTTGCGTTAAACCATCTCTAAACCTTTAAAATATTTGCGTCTTCGAAATAACATTTTCTCCAAACTGTTGCAGTCTCAGCTAGAAAGAAAATTCGTACCAATTTTTTTGCAAAATAATTGGTTTAAAGAATATTCTTACTAACAAGTTGAACAGACACCTGAAACATGAGGCTATAGCACACTATTCCTCTTCGAGTTTTTTTGAAAAAATTCAATAGGCGATAAAGGCATCATTATTATCTACAAGGTTTAAAACTCATTTAAATAAAATTTAAACTTTAATAAAATTAAGAGGTATCTCTTAATCGCATCAGTTGTATAAATTTTAGTACGAAGATCGTCGAACTTACGAAGTTTATTTACTTATTCTCGTGAATATTGGTATAGGCTTTTACTTTTAGCTACATTATGGGGTTACTGGAAAGATCAAACAAAAGGAAAATGCCTGGAGAACTATTTGGGTCACAAAGACGGCCTACTACATCAAGTATTTGAATAGCTACACCGACATTTAAATAGTTATTTTCAAATATTTTGTAAGTGCCCATCGTATCAAGTTACAATGTTAAATTATTTATTTAAATTTATTTCCGGCGAACAAAACCGATGTACTTTAGGAATAATCTCTTGTTTACATACTAATCAATTTTTACTATGGTTAATGGGGCAATGTGCCTTAATCCCTTATGCAATCTACGCGAAACAGAATTTTGTGTAAAGCGTTTCTGTATGCAACGGCACGCAGTTTCGTAAAAGCTTTCGAATGTAGTGTTTGTTACACCGCCGTTGTATACAGTAAGCCCTTTGATATTGATAAACCACAATTTCATTTTCTATATTTAGATTTCCACCCTAAATTGGTCTTATATTCTTCTTGCATACATTGGAAAGCAATAAACTTAGCATATTGAAGACGAAATTAAACAGGTTCAAAGCTCTAAGTTGCCATTAGTTATCAGTTATCAAGAGTCTCTCTAAAACTCCTATTTGTATTTGAACAAGGTTTATCTACAACAAAATTTTGATAAAATTGTTTCTTCCGACGTGATGTTTAAAATAAGGCCAATAAGGAATTGTTTTAGTTAGCATAGGTAAACTTTTAAATGGGAGCGTATTTACGTAAATTGTATATTCCTATCTTGTTCTTGCATAATTGGATCAAAATAAGCCTGATAGCGTTATATATTTCAAAGTTTACACTAATTTATTTCCACTGTACTGCACATAAATAGACAAGTAATTTCTTACCACGTAATATAGCGTACATACCTACTATACATTGTTTACAAAAGTTTTAATAAAGTTTTGTAATTATACCCCAGGGTAATTTGTTATAAATACACGCTTTATCCCCTTATTACTTAGATAAAGTTTCGTTTCGACGTATTTTTAAACTAAAACCGACTTTCTCTTTATTTTAAGGGAAAGCTTTAAAAAATTAAGATTGAAAGACTTAAAATATTTAAACTTAAAGAAGTTATGGAGTGGAAGTTTGTGACTGAAACGTTTTAGAAAACGACCTAGAAGGCGTAAAAAAGACCAAGTTTGAATTGCGTGCCTAGTGTTTATTGAAATAAATGTCTGTAATTATTACTACTAGGCATTTCTATTAATCTACAGTATTGATTTTCTAAACTTGAAACCTTTATCTTTCTGTAATATGTGTTAGTTAAAGCAAAACTTACCTAAAGGCACTAAAGGCGAACTTATAGCTCTTTATTGTCTTCACGTTTCAAATTGATCAGCATCAATTTGTAATTGTACCACATACCTTGATAAGATGATCGTTACAGATAATGATCTAAATTTTACTGTAGGTTAAAAATTTGTTTATCCCTAAGTTGATCTAAATTCATCAAACATCGTTCAAGGATAATGTGTTATTGGGTTTATTACTTATTTAGGGTGTGGATGTATAGGTAAACTAAAAAGCTGCGTTTTTTTAAATATTACAACAGTTTAAAGCAATTAAAAGTTAAACGAACACACTTTGATTTAATCGAAACCCTAAATCCGCTTGCAGTTAAATATTTGAATTGGACGTTTAACGAAAAACAAACAAAAGTGATTGCATATTGCATTTTAAACTTCATATACTAACTACCTATATTTTATACGATTTTATGTCACTAACTAGTAAGAAGGTAATTTTTTAATGTTAGAAATAAAATGGTAATTTCTCTATTTAATTTAAGTAAATAAACCATTTAAACAGGAATTGCAAAATAGCATAGTGAAAGGTAGAAGTAATAGAATATAAAGCACAAAAAAACTTAAAACAAATATTGGTAGATAATTCAGTGCCCAAAAACTTCAAAGAGGGTTGTTGTTGTGTTAGTAACTTTACTTAATGTTTGTCAACAACATCTCGTTTAAATCTTAGATGATTAAAATTGAACAAATACAATCAAAGTTAGTGAATAATGAAAGTTTGAAAAACATGGATAAAATGTTAATAATTGCTAGAGAAAAGATGATATGCTCTAAATAAGAAGGGTTCTTTGTAGATTAAAAGAGGCAATACAAAGATAAACGTCATATAATTAATTAAGATCTTAAAATAATTTTTTTTAAATGAAAGTGCTCAATTTTCGCAATCTCCATTTCGTAAGATCTTTTTTTGCTTTTCATCCTCTCACATTGCGAATATTGTACGCTTTTGATTTGATTATCGATTTCGTTTCTCATTCATAGGCTTTTATAGTCGCTAGTGACTATTTAGTGATATTTTTTAAGCGTCTTAATGTTTTATTTCTTCCAAAGGGTGCTCCAATAAGAAGTAACCGATTTGTTTTTAAAATAACTCCATAAATAAATAAACATACCTCAATAATAATTTACATTTTGTTCTGAGGCTATTTTGAGGCTATTCAATATTAGGGCCGTTTTACATTGACTAAATATCTTACTAATTTGTACTGAATTAACTCGAGAAGCAAAAGCACGGGAATCTAAGCTTTAACGTTGTGCACGGTCGTACGTTGAAATTTCTACGCTTCTTGAGTTGATTCAGTACTAACAAGCTAGTGCGATATTTAGTTCATGTAAAACAGTCATTAAGGCTCGTCCAGACACACACACACACAGGTTTGTCGTCCTCCAAACCGGAGCGTCTGGACTCCGTTTAGGCGGCCTGCACACGCCCAATTAAAGCGTCTGAACAACGTTCAGGAGACCTTGTAGGCCGCCTGTACAGGAAAACCGAAAGGCGAGCCTGTGTGTGTGGACGAGCCTTTAGACATAGCAGAAAATATCAGTTAAATGTCTACTATGGCTTTGCTGGCAGGTGTGGATCCTATTGGCGAAGTTTGGATAACTGCTTGGATGTTGCTTTTTAGATCTTAATTGGATAATATTTTGTTTCTACCCCAAGGTAGACCCAAATAAAAAAGGTCAACAGCATTACGTCACAAGGTCCTTATTTAATTCTTAGGACAATAGAATCTTATAGGCATGAAGTTGCTTACACGAACTTTTCGATTCGATGTTTTCGAATAAGTTTACGTAGTTTACGATGTCGAATTTTTTTAATGTGCTCCATTAATCGCTCAATTCTAGGCTTAGCAGGTACATTATGTCGACCGAAACGCCAATTAACTTATCCATCATCTAATGGCAATTTTTTACATGACCAATTGCAAGCCTCACCAGTTAGCTTTAATGTTGGGCGTGCGTTAAATTTCTGCTCATCAGACAAACTGTTCCATTAAGTGTCGATTTTACAATACACGTTTATCCTTGTTTGTCAGTATAAACCGGTTGAAGCTCTTGTTAGAACATCTTTATACTGAGACTACAATTAAAGCCTAAAAATAAATGTGTAATGTAGAATTGGGCCTAAAACGCATTCTCGAGGTAGTGACCTACAGTGACATTATAACACTGAACGAGAATCGTTTTCCAGAAACGTACTGTTTTCTGTTATTTTGTGACTTCGAGTAAAATATTGTAGTGTAGATCTTAAAAGAGTTTGTTCGGCTCTAAAATGGGTCAATTAGGTTAGGTTAGGGTATGTTCGAATAGGTTAGGTTAGAGTTGATTAAGTTGGAGTAGGGTAGGTCAAGCAGACTAGGTATACAGCAGATATAATGCTAACGTAGCATTCTCTAACTTAACCTAACCTACTTTAACTTAACAGATCCGAACCTACCCTAACCTAACTCTTTTATTGTCATTTATGATAAATGCGCTGTATTGAACCTACTGGGTTAAAAGATCAGTTAAGGCCGCGACCCACAAACAGTCTTACTTTCTTGCTTACCAACCTGCCGCCTGAATAATGTGCAGATGCTCCGGTTTGGCCCGCCTGAACGATGTCTAGACCCTGTAGTGTAAAGCTTTGGTTTCCTAGAAAAGCGGTGCCGTAAAATAGCGACCGTAATATGACGGTCACTGACGTCATAAAAAGCGTTTCCATATATTTAAACATACATGGTTTCCTAGATAACCGCTTTTACTGCTGTTTTTAGACTTCACCCCTATGTGAATCACCACCGTCATATTACGGGCGCTATTTGAAGGCACCGCTATCCTAGGAAACCGAAGCTTAACCGGAAGGCAAACATTTGCGTGTGGCACAGGCTTTATACCACACGTTAAGGTAGCATCAGAAATTGTGTATCAAAACCCATGGCTATGGCTATTAATTTTGGAAGTTATTTTGACATTTTCATATCTAATTTCTACCCTTACAAAGCATGCAAAATTAATTTAGTTTATTGGTTTAAATGTAGAATTTCATGCCCTACAACTTTTATTTGAAGCTTTTGTCTCTAAAGTCACTGTGTATTATTTGTGTATGTGTTTGACGAACAAGGCATGGACATTTGTGTCTATTAAGGAACACTAATTTGTGGAGTTCAAGTTTAAAAAGATATAATTCTGTTGAGTTACCTATCCCATATATAAATTACAACTCTATCTACCACTTACACTGTTTGAGAGTTTGAGTGCGCTGAGACTGAAATGAAAAGCTTCAGAATTGGTGCAAAGTGGAGTCCAGATTAATTAGTTGCTTACGCCTCTAGGGTATTTTTTTTATTTACATCCAGTACATCTTTTATAATAAACTTCGTCGACTTATCGACAAGTCTAAACAAAAGACGAAATTAATATTGTAATCTAATAGCTTCTGAGATTTACTTTAACATTCTAATTAAAAACGTTACTTACTAAGTCTTCTGTATAATCTCTATACAAAATACAATCTTAACGTTGATTTCACATAAAAAATAACTTCTAAGTGCGTTAGTTGGTTTCCCTGAATTATATAGTCAAAAAATAGTATGTTGTGTTATCAGGAGTAAAAGTTCTTTTACTCTGTATGAAAAATTTTATTTTTTCTTCAAAAGTAAAAATTAATTAAAAGTGAAAATTGGAAACTTTGAAAAACCGCTCTTGCCAATTACCTGTAATTCAATTGTCAAATTGTTTACATCCTAGGATGTAAAAGTGGAACTTTAATCTTACTTATTCAGTAACAAAATGTCAACTTTTTTTGGCGTTTGAAGAAAAATAGAATTAAATAATAATATTGTTAAGCACATTGAAATGTAGATACTTTGTATCAATTACACAGTAACTTCTTTGTTTGTTTATAACTTTATTAGTTGAATAGAAGTAAGGTACATTAATAATTAGGCTTGCCATTTATAAAGCTAAAATTTGATAAATTCGTTATCACAACACAAATCCTTTAATTAATGAACTTGTAGTACACATGCAAAAAGGTAAATAATGTTTTAAATGAAATAATGATCGTAAACGAACGTACGGTTTATTTAGAAAACTTTGCAAAAGCTCATATTAATTATTATTTTTAGACAATAACTAATTATATCATTCGAAAGCTAAAACGAATTGTTCCGAAATAGTCAATATGGTATATCTTTCGTGAGTTTAATTTAGAGCTATGATGATAAGATATGGTATAAAATGGTATTACTTTTTGTTGAATTAGTATTACGTATTACACTCGAGAGCTTTCTTTTCTCTATTTCTGTTCAAAGCGAAAAATAATTTTCATTTAATTTCTACTGTTGTGTACAACAATTATTAAACTACTAACTTTCTTTAAGAAGAAAAAAGTTAAGGGCTGATTAACTGCATTTAATAAGGATACACAACTAGGATAAAACTTGGTTAGAATTCCCAAGAGATCTCAAATATAACCCGGAATACAAACTACTAAAGATAAGTTTCAAGTACATTTTGTTAAGAAAATAGATTTGGTTTAAAAGAGGACCCATGTTCAGTGGTTGAATGAACGTTTTATTGTTTTTAAAGACAGTTAAACTACCTATAAACTATACAATAGTTGCCTTCTTTATTTTGAAAAGTTTTAATTTAAAGCAAAGTTTCCGGGGTTCTATTGCGTCGAGAATTTCAATAAATCCCCCGCATCCATTCACCCACTGTGATTTGTGCCATTCTCTCGTCACGTTGAATTGAAATACCATATATGAAATATTTAACAATTTATAGCCAGATCTACGTCGAGGATTTGTGTCATCATTGTATACTCACATACAGATAACGAATAAAGCTTTCATAGAGGTCAACTTATAAAGTAAAATTGATGTCTTGTACCTAGATCTTGATTTTATAGACATTTTAGTAGCTTGCTTAAAGTATTGCTTTACATTGTAATGTCTGTACTAACAGGATCCGTTTTCTCTTGCTAGAGCTCTTTATCTTATCTAGAGAATTCTCAAACTCGATTCACAGTCTTTCAACATCTAATTTTGGCTTGCAACTTGTAAGTTAGAGTGTGTTATCTTCTTTGAGTCTTGAAACGTTACCGTATTATGTATTTAATGGTATTAACAGATCTTTGCTTGTCTTAAAGTACCTGTTCAGACTTAGTCTTAGCGTAAAGTGCTCTTTAAAACATTTTCTTTTCTTTCAGCACTTAACAACACCATTTATAGTCTTACAGAGTATCTTTCGGTATTGTCTGGTCTTGCAAAGCACTATCATAATTTAAAGACTCTCATTACATTTTGTCTTACTTTGTAGCTCTTCTTAAGGCTTTATTTTTTAAACCTTACCTACCAGACGGTACTTTTTTGGACCAAATTTTGTCTTTTTACTACTTATAAGTCATAAACATTCATAGTAGTCATAAACTTCTGCTCTCTCCTAGATCACAATTAATAGCTCTAGTAGAAAGAACAATAGCCCTGGAAAGACACAGGCAGGACGGATTAATCCACTGTGACCCTCTCCTTTAGATCGAAATAGTCATAAGGGAGAGATCGATATAGTCTTGGAGACTTCAGGAACAATAGCACCTCTCAGTTTAGTAGTCCTTTCTCCTAAATCCCAACAGTCCTAAGAAACAGATTAATACTTCTGAAAAGGCGTAAGATGACTTCTCCTTCCAGATTAGCAGTTTTGGAGACTTCAGGGACAATGACACATGACTCCTCCCAGTTCAGTGGTCTTTCCTCCTGGATTCGAACAGTCCTAAGAGGCTGATTAATAGTCCTGAAAAGGCGTAATAAGGCTTCTCATTCATGTTCAGTAGTCCTAGAGACTCCAGGGACAATGACACCTCCCAGTTTAATGGTCCTTCCTCCTAGATCTGAACAGCCCCAAGAAACAGATTAATAGTCCTGAAAAGGCGTAAGATGACTTCTCCTTCCAGATCAGTAGTTCTGGAGACTTTAGGGACAATAACACTTTCCAGTTTAGTAGTCATTTTCCTAGATCCGAACAGTTCTAAGAAACAGATCAATAGTCCTGAAAAGGCGTAAGATGACTTCTCTTTCCAGATCAATAGTTCTGGAAATTTCAGGGACAATGACACCTTCCAGTTTCCAGTAGGTACTAAGAAACAGATAAATAGTCCTGAAAAGGCGTAAGATGGCTTCTCCTTTCAGATGAGTAGTTCTGGAGACTTCGGGGACAATAACACCTTCCAGTTTAGTGGCCCTTCCTCCTAGATCCAAACAGTCCTAAGAGACAGATTAATAGTCCTGAAGAGGCGTAAGAGGGCGTCTCCTTCCAGTTTAGTAGTCCTGGAGACTTCAGGGCAATGACACCTCCCAGTTTAGTGTTTCTTTCTTCTAGATCCGAACCGTCCTAAGAAACAGATTAATAGTAATGAAAAAGCGCAAGAAGAGAGCTTCTGCTTCAGATTATTAGTTCTTTTCCTTAGATCAAAATAGTCCTAAAGGAAAGATTTCAATAGTTCTGGAAGCACATAGACAGGACGACAGAGGGAACTTGCCTCCCATCAAATCATTAGCATTCTTTCTTAGATCAACATAATTTGTAAGTCGTAAGAGCGAAAAAGAGAGATGCTGGATGCATCACAAGGATAACTTCTAGTCCTAGATCACTTTAGATACGTCCTTAATACAGAAATGGAAGGAAGATCAATAGTCTTAAGATTCGAAATAAATGATTGCTTAAATTCGTCCTACAAGTCAGAATAGTCCCTGATAGAAGATCTAAAGCGTTCTAAATAATCAGCAGTGGATTCACGCGCTTACTAAAGGCAAGGGGAAAATATAATATTTGAAATAATTGTTCATTGAGTAACTAGTGCAATTTCTCTTTCAAGTACTAAAACTGCTGGAAGATAAGGCAACATTACAAATCTAGATATAAGCAATTTACCTTTGTCAAGGATCATCACCACTCAAAATGGGTGTAAACTAAAAAAGAACTGTTTGAAAAAAATTTTTTGCTTCACGTAAAATAATAAAGGAAATTTAGTGCTCTACAATTCTTTTCTGAAGACTTTTTCTGTAAAACGAAGAGTTGAGGTTCTAGGGGCAAAAGTTTGACGGAAAAGGAGAGGCAAATTTTTTTTTCATACATTGACGATTTTTGCTGGCGAATTTCTCAAAAACTATGAGGAATAGAGAAAAAATGAATAAGAGCAATCTTGTAGGAAATTAGAATCTTTTATTTTGCTCAAAGTAATTTTTCCCGAAGACACACCGTTTGCGAGATATAAGCAAAAACCCGAGGGGTTATCCACTCTCTGCAGTCAATGTACAAAAATTGAGCTGTCACTGGTAGTCATCTGCAGTCAATGGCAGCCATAGCATATGCAGTCATAGGCAGTCAACTGCAGTCAATGTACAAATTCTGAACAGTGGTTGACCCCTCGCAAAAACCCAAAAAAACGGAACCTTTCTACCTCCTCCCTCCCTTTGAGCCCTTTTAGACATAATATAGCTTAGACCGGGGACTTTTAGTATTTTTACCTCGTAACTACTCTAAAGACATTTCTAAAGAAAACAATTCCACCCTCTTCCATGTCGTCTGCACCCCTTTTTTTGACGTTTGCTGACTAGGCTAAAAGTTTTGTTTTTTAGTTCTGCTAAAATCTGATTTATAAGGACTGTTGTGGGGACGTTCTAAAACGTGTCTTAATTTTTTGGAATTTGGGGGTTAGGAATAAAACTAAAATTTTTACAGTATTTACACATCGGTTTCGGTATAGCCAGAGGGCTAAATCTAACAATATCTTGTTGTTTGTTATGCAAGACAAAACAAGGGTCACTTTATTTATAAAAATTTATTTGTGGTTATGTTTTGGCACATAGTTAAAAATCACCCTGTATATTTATGTATAGTATTCAGGTTTTTACTATTCAATTGCAATTTTATTTCAAATTTAATATTGCGGATCGTTAGGTATAAACTACCGCGTATAAAGAAAAAGAAAAAGGAAACGACAAAAATAAGAACAATACGTTTTCTTATTTTTCCTAGTTTAGCCCTAAGGTAGAAAAGGTGCTTTGAAAAGATCTTCTTCGTAGCCGTAGATTAATTTTCATGGTTTGTCATGTAGTTTTCATAAGGTTCCATTGTTAAGCACATACCAGTAGATTTAGTCTTACGGATTCTTAATTTTCTTTAATAATAGGGAGCAATAATACGAAAATTAAAAAAAAAAAACGTAGAAGAACTATACAAAGTGGCTATAAATAAGTGAAAATTTTGGTCGTGATAATAACATTTAAAACGGAAACCCCAAGTAATAAATACACAATTATGCTTATTTTGTGTTTTTATTATGTCAACTCTTTGTGGGTCGTCGTTGAAAGTTATTTCCAAAATTTTTACGAGTTTTCACGAAAATTTTCAAACTAGATAACTGCTTTTCTAACACATTTCAAGTCTTTTAACTTCACATTTGGTTGTTTTATTTGTAAAATTATTTTAATTTTCTATTTTAATTATGTTATTAATTTAAAGTTTTTTAACTACTGTAATTTCAACATTAAACTCCTGCTTTGAGTGCCAATATAAAAATAAGAGGTGTTTAAATTTGAAGTGCTTTTTTGGAAAGTTAGCTTTTGATTTGTTTGATAACCAATAGTTAATTATTTATTTAAAAATTTTTTCCTTTGGAGGACGTTCTTTTACTTTATTGATTAAAAAAGTTAATTATACAAATGTAGGGTTTTTAAATAAAAATCGAGTTCTGGTTAAGTTCAATTTTATGTAGGAAAAGCCCATTTTAGAAGTTTTCAATTACTTTTTTGCTAGAACTCACTTAAAATATTATTTTGCAGTAATTGATAAGCTAAAAAAGTCATTTTTCTTTTAAAAAAAATTAATTCGATATTGTTTTTGTGGATTTAATTTTAATTAGTTTGGTAATAATGTCAATTAGATTGAACAAAAATTTTGTTTTAATAAAACGGATATCTATCTGGTGCTTCTGCCGTCCATTATCGACTTCTCACGGGGTGCAGCGTATAGGGCGAGGCGCATAGTCACGCGCTATCCGTCGAGCTTTGCAGATCCACTAGTGCTACCACCACGCGTTTTCCATTGCGTACTGAAACCAGTCGATCTTTTAAGGAACGAAAAAAAAATTTCTCTCGAGTACTATAGTTGATCCATTTACCGAACTTTTGATTTTTACGATAAAGCCAAACGTCATTTTGTCAATTTATATTTAATTTGGGACCGACACTGCTTAACACGCGTGTTCGTGTTCTTGTGCTGTGATAATAACAACAGACATTTGTAGTGAGCTTTAATTAGTGTGTTTTCTTCAGCTTGTCAACTAACATTTTTCTAGCTAATCCCAATTTTACAAGAAACGGTGGATTATGTTTCTCATACATTTTAGCGAAAATGTTCACGTTTTCGAAACCTAGCAGCTAACTCAAAATAATTAATGTGCGGATACATAATTAAACGAATATTTTAATTTTCCATTTGGGTTAAATTGTGTTTGTAGTGTAAATCTTCGAATGTCACTAACATAGCAATATATGATACCTATTTCACCACAGTGCAAACAATACTTTATGAACGGTAAACAGAATAAAGTATCGGGTTATTTTCTCACCAATGATACTTTTTCACTTCAATGTTCTCCAACAAGTTATTTAAAAGACTCCCAACAACCGTACAAGTAATTATAATAATTTAAATTAAATTACCACCCTGGTGGTATTTTCAAAGTACATTATAAAGAAATTTGTAACCTCCACCAAAACCCTTTCGTTTATAATTTGCATGTTATCTGAACGTTGAGCTCGCTAAAACGTCTATACGTGTATTAATTGCTACCTTTAAACTTTACGTAGCGTGGGATTAAAAAATATTTTATTTATAAATTGGGGAACTTATTTTTTACCATCTTATTAACACAACCACGCCGAGCAACATCCAAAAATAGATACCACTTATTTCCGCTTGGTTGCACGATGCATTGGGTAGGGGAGTACTTCATCAGAAATTTGATTCAATCAAAATCATGAAGCGTTAATTTGAATTTCAAGAGTGCGCTTATTTCATTAACTAAAGATTAAAAATTAAACTGATTAGTTTCGTTTTTTAAATTACGCAGTAACATCGATAAATTATGTAAATAAAATTAAGGGTGGTTTTGGAAATACTAATATTTAGTGGATGCTTGTAACGCTCGAATTTATTTAATAATGATGTTCAAAGAACAATATTACTCATGTAATTTAAAATTTCTATGATGGGTAAGCCGTGAAAATATTTTTTGGCCAATTCGATTAGGCTCGTACCAAAAGCAATTTGGGTTAATTTTATCATTTCAAACGCTTGTGAAATGTAGGTTAGTAATATGTAACAAAATATGTATTTCTATAACATTTTTTTATCGCTTTCGTATTTCAATACGTTTCGTTTTAAATTCCCACAGTTCAAACTTGTCATTACTCTAGATCTAGACTCGAACAAAAACGTATAAGAGAGGATATCCAAAATATCGTATTGCAAGGATCTTTGAGATTTGCTTCCACTGTTATTTTATTACATAATCGATAAACGTACAGTCTCGTATTAACTTGTTCTTGTCTTACTTACAATTCAAGCAGATAATAATTTGGCTCAAGGCCAACTCTTTAGAACGCGAAGATTATTTTCCTTACCAAATTTGCAATTCAAGGATGCGGCACATGGAAACTATAGCAATTTGAAAATTTGTATTACTACTTAGAGTCGTTTAAACGGAAATTTGGAAGGAACAAATCGATTGCGACTTGTATAAAGCCCTAGAGCTATTTTAATTCTTGTATTAGCTAAAGCTAGTACGTAATAAAATAGCTATACTATATATTGTTATTTAAATTCGACGACCAACATCTCCATGTTGGTTCCGAGATCCCCATCTCGGAAACTGTAAGATATACAAAGTTGGTTAAATGGGGGCACAGTTGCGTTATTGGATAGCGAATAATATTCAATAAAGAAATTTATAAAATTTCCATTAGGTCCCGAGATTTTTGGAAAAAAACGAAATTTCGGAAAATTTTTTCTGAATTTTTGGAAAATCTTAATTATTTTTTTCTGAAGTTGTTTTCCAATATATCAGAAAACTAAAAACACATTTTCATTGTACCTTTCTTGTCTCTACAAGATGGCTATTTTACATTTTTCAAACAATAACGTTTGTAACCACTTATAGGGAGAAACATTACACTGATTTTTTTCCTAAAATACCATGAACATTTTTTAATCATTAATTTGCTTTTAATAGTTCAGTCAACGAACGCTTAAGAAAGAGGTGTAGAGGACATGTAAGAGGGTGGAATCAGGAATGTGGTTGGAATAGTTAGGAGATAAAAATGCTAAAAGTTCCTGGTCTTAGCTATTCGACTAAGGGCGAGAGGGGTGGAAAGGTCCCGTTTTTGGAGTTTTTGCTTATATCTTGAAAACGGTGGTCCCTGGGGAAAACATATTCAGAGCAAAATGAAAGTCTGTCACATTTCCTAAAAGATTGTTTTAATTAATTTTTTCTCTATTTCTTATAGTTTTCGAGATATCCGGCCGCAAAAATCGTTAATATAAGGGACAAGAAATTTTTTCCGCGCACATTTTCTTCTAACTTTTGCCTCTAGCACCTCAGCTCTTCGTTTTACTGTAAAAGTCTGGAGATAAGAAGTTGTGGAGCATTACATTTGTTTTACTATTTTATCTTCAACTGGTTAATTTTTTTCATACTATAACCGCGTTGTCGATTAGACTATTACCATAATGCTTCAGAATTAAAACACCTCAGGCAAGGACCAAATATTTACTGCAGTAAAGATAACTAGAAGTAGTGCTGTTTGCTCTAGCAGGACCAAACAACTAGTGTAGAGGTTCAAGCAGTGGTGTAGTAGGGGGGGCAAAGGGCAGGCGCTCCCGCACTTTTTACTGGAGGCGGAATCACACCTTTACTGAAAAGTACTGAAGAGTGTTCCTGGTTCACCCTTGACGCCTATGGTCCGGGCGACAAACTACCTTAATCCGCCTAACCTAAGTGTGGAAGAGCTCTCCCACTTTTTGATTTAGCACTACACCACTGGGTTCAAGCGTCGGATTATCGCGTAGAATCGGCACTACCTTATGGAAGACAATGGCAAACCATCGAAAGTAAAGCTACTCTGTTTAGTGGTTCGGATTCCACATTAAAGTGTAGGTCCCGTACGTCGGTTTCTTAACATTAGCCGTATTCAAAGAAGGTCATTGGTCGAGACGCTAAGGTTGAGTTTTTATTTACTGAATTGTTGTCAGCATCTCAGCCGCTGACCTTCTCTGAATACGACCATTTCTAAAATGCCTAAATACCTCCAAGGAATAAGACACTTAAAGAAGAAGAACGAACTCTGAATATTCAAAGTGCTCTCAAAGCAAATTATAGAATGCTAGTCGTTTACCTGGTGCTTCGCTACTGATTAAGTCAACCTCCAAGGCTTAAAAGTCAATTTGGACCATTTTCAAGAAATTAAAAGTATACGAACTCTGTCATCGGTGATATTAGAAAGTTTTTCGGTGAATGAAAAAACCGTCACACAAGAACATAATATGTTTTAGGCTGGGGGGGGGGGGTATTAAGACTTCTAAGGGTCTTTAGGGTATAGTCGGCCCTAGTACCATAAATTCTCTATGTTATTTAAAAGTTTGTCGCTGAGGTCCTGGGTTTACCTCTCTACACTTAGTCCCCCAGGTTGGTTTTCGGGAAGTTTAGATTTTCCTTTTATATCCCAATATATCCTGCTAGGAAAGTTTAGGTTCCTTTGGATGCCTAGAAATGCTTCATTAATTCGTGTTACCTATTCTATTTAGTTTGATTATGATGCATCCGATGATCCGAAAGTCTTGCTCTTAGTGGAATTATGTCCTGCCACGTTGATTTCAAATAATTTGACCAATAGCAGTACTTTTGGATCCTCGGATTTCGGATACACGAAAATGAAGTTTTATAATTACTAATCTAATTTCAAGGATGTGCCAACTAATACAGGGGAGTTGACATGAATTTTAGAAAATTTTGACCCTAAAAAGTTGCCTTGAATATTTTTGTTATCACTTTTGGTCAGAAATACTTCGAAAAAGCTTATGAAATGCTCTCTATATTTGTTCTATTGTTAAATACATATTTACTTAACAATTACCGAACTCGATTGTTGTTTCTGTTAAGTCTCATATTTTATATTTTTTAAACCCATCGATAACGTAAATTTGATTTTGTATTCCCAACTTTTCCAAACTTTCACGCTTGATCAAATAATTTTAACAAGGACTCGGAAGTTTTTTTATTAAAAATTTTAAACGATTGTTATACAATCACGAAATAACAAATCCTTCAAGTTCTAATTAAAGCTTTTCCGAGGGCGAATTCTTGACCACTTATTGTGTTTTAATTCGTGGCTTAAACCACAACAACAGTAAAGTTATAAAGTTTTTGTTTGTTTAGTAGTACAAAATTGTTTGATCTTAACCTAACATCAAGAGTTGCTTCAAAAACTTATCTTTTTTAACTTTTATTTGCTATTTTTATCCATGTAGTTATCTGTCAGTAACAGAAGTTTTAATGTAGGAAACATTAACAAAACCTTTTTCAAATAGAAAAATTTGTTTTTGACAGTTGAAAAATTTTGTTCCTTTATTGGAATGTAATGGTGAAGTTGTAATTATCTACAGTTGCGTTTTATTTAATTTCAATTTATGGTTTTAAGATTGGTATTTTACATAAACTTGCAATTAAGAAATTTGGGTTTAAACACTTGCTAAGACTGTCCTAGGATCTAGATACTTTCTGAAAGGATTTTTGAACCTTCAAGTTCTCTAAGAGGGATGTAGAAGGTGGCTATGGTTTTCATTATTGGTTTTAAATTCACCATGAATAAGTATACATACAGGGTGGAAATATTCAGTTACTACATCTAAACATTTGAAAATCCCTCAAGTGGTTATCAAAGTGTTCCTAAAAGCAAATTCTGGCAACATTTTATTCTTAAAAAATAAAGTCCTGGTATTTTTTAGGAAAATTGAAGAAATTGGAAGAACTATATGGACTCTAGTTCCAAACCAAAATTGGTACTAACAAAAGTCATTTCTTTCGATGAGTTTTATCTCTCATTTTCCGAAAACATCTTAGTTTACATCCTGTACAATAATAACAGACTCTAAAAAAACCACTTGGTAACATGGAGGTATATAGTTAAAAGATAATTTGTTTTGAATGGTTCCTTCAATCGTTCTGGGCCCTGCCTCTGTCTTGTCTTCCTAATTATACGGCTTTGCATCAATCATTCTCACTACAATAATAAGAACTTTACTTTCAATTTAAGCATCTACCGAACCAACGTTTGTTATTGTTTTCAAATTGATAATTTTAAACATAAAGATAATGCAGAGATTTCGTAATAATTAAAAAGATATTTATAAGTTTAAAAAAAAAACGAGATAAAATTACATAAGAATAAAGTTTTCGATCTCGTCGCTTATAGAAATTACCTTCAATGAAGTTCCTTATCTTACAATAAGTTCCGCACTGTTACATTTTGGGAAAATGCGAACCTACGCGTATTTATTAGGTTAGGTTACATGACAAAATTTTCCTTCATTCATCCGTTTATTGAATCATTTTTTAATAAATTGAAATTTTGTAACTCATTTTTAAATTAGTAATTGACGTATCGAAAAATTTGTTCCCGTAAAAAGCAATGAAATGTACCAGGGTTTCAAAGATCAAAATACGATCAATTTCAAGAAAATGAAAAATTTACATGTACGAGTATCATAATATAAAAGTAGCTTTTAGACTGTTAGTATTTTTCTTTTAAAGTAGTCCAGTGTTTCAAACGGAACTCAATTAAGTTTATATGTAAACTTTTCCTTCTCAGGGCATGTTCTATTTATCCACTGTAAGAGTTCAACGGAAATCGATATGTAGAAGGAAATTGTTGTACGCTCTTCCTGAAGCACAATCAAACTTTATTTCTAAGTACTAAGGTTACTGAATTACCGTATTAAATTTTCTTTAACAATTTTCTTTATTTATTATAAGAGAGGGAAAACCATTAATTTGTTTTTCTAGAAGTTAAAATTAAGAACGTTTAATCGTTTCGTGTAACTTTATAAGCGAAGACGAAGAAAATATTGTTTTTTTTCAAGTGGAAACACGAAACTCGTTACTTGCACATAATAGAAATACCTGTGGCATCCACGTTTAGTTAATCAATTTTGATTGTGTCTCAAGTGCACTGTGTAATACGGGGAACTCTGAAGCCATATTAATAACGATAAAAAGAGAATGAGTTGACAATGAAATCGATTCCTCATAAGCTGTACACTTATAGACTGCATACAGGGTGAATTTTCTATTTGGAAAATCTCTATGACTAAAATGAGGACAGTTGTGATGGACAAAGCGTTTATTTTAAATAACCAATTCAAAATTATTGCTAATTGGTTTTATGGAAATCGATTGAACATTATTACATGTCTCTGTCTCTGAAAATAATAGAAAGAGAAGCATCCTGTATCTATTATCCCGACCTATTTTATTGCCAGCTTGATAATTCTAAATAACATTATTTTTGAATTTAGCATTCAAATTAGATACCCAAACACCCAAGCAATTCATTAGAATAGAATAAATGGAATAAAAATGGCTAAAGATAAAAATTTTAAACTAAAAAATTTATTTTGTTATTCAATGATATGGAATGGGTCGGGTGTCTCAAGATATAATTTTTAATTACAAAGAAACAAAATTCAATTAGTAATGAATCCGAATTATTATTTATACACATAGGTAATCAATTTAGAAGAAGTTTTTCTTATAATATTGGAAATTAATTATACCAATCAATCAAATGAGATTGTATCGAGAAGGTGTAGGAATGTAATCGGGTTTTTCTTAAAAATATATGTAATAATAATAATAATTTATTTATCTACTTTCACCCCAAAAAATATGTGAAGAAGTATATTATTTATCATTTGCTTCATTGTCAGACCAGAAACAAAACTAAGCATTTTTCTAAGCCCCTTAACACAATATTATTTTGCTACCTTTCTATAAAAATTCAATCAATAAGAAATTTTTTTTAAAGCAAAATAAATCTTTCAATTGCAATTTACAATCATCTTTCGTCTTTGTCTAATCACCAAAGTTAAATTTTACTAATTACTAATGTAATAAAAACTTCAATTAAAAGTTCAACGATTGCAGAAACCGATTGAAAAACTTATAATTTAATGATAATTAATATAAAATTTACATCTTCTTAGTTGTAATAATTTTAATAACTCTTCCGTGTGAAAGGGGAAGAAGAAACTTTATTTAATGATCATTTTTCCAAACAAATGATATTAAATTAATTAAGATAAAATTCCATTAAATTTGTGTATCAAAAACAAAACAAAATTAATTAGTTCTCATAGATAATTATAATAAAAGTAAATAAACGTTGACCTTCGATAGCTCAGTTGGTAGAGCGGTGGACTGTAGTTTGAGAGAATTGAATTGATATCCATAGGTCGCTGGTTCAAATCCGGCTCGAAGGAAAAAATCTTTTTGCCGCATTCTATCAATTAATTACTACAGGTGTACCTGTATCGCTCGTATTACGAAAATACTGGGTAATTAAACAACCTTCGATAGCTCAGTTGGTAGAGCGGTGGACTGTAGTTTGAGAGAATTGAATTGATATCCATAGGTCGCTGGTTCAAATCCGGCTCGAAGGAAAAAAATCTTTTTGCTTTCTATCACTTAATTACTAAAGGCGTACTTGTATCACTCATATTATAAAAATGTTAGGTAATCAAACAACCTTCGATAGCTCAGTTGGTAGAGCGGTGGACTGTAGTTTGAGAGAATTGAATTGATATCCATAGGTCGCTGGTTCAAATCCGGCTCGAAGGAAAAAAATCTTTTTGCTTTCTATCACTTAATTACTAAAGGCGTACTTGTATCACTCATATTATAAAAATTCTAGGTAATCAAACAACCTTCGATAGCTCAGTTGGTAGAGCGGTGGACTGTAGTTTGAGAGAATTGAATTGATATCCATAGGTCGCTGGTTCAAATCCGGCTCGAAGGAAAAAAATCTTTTTGCTTTCTATCACTTAATTACTAAAGGCGTACTTGTATCACTCATATTATAAAAATGTTAGGTAATCAAACAACCTTCGATAGCTCAGTTGGTAGAGCGGTGGACTGTAGTTTGAGAGAATTGAATTGATATCCATAGGTCGCTGGTTCAAATCCGGCTCGAAGGAAAAAAATCTTTTTGCTTTCTATCACTTAATTACTAAAGGCGTACTTGTATCACTCATATTATAAAAATGCTAGGTAATCAAACAACCTTCGATAGCTCAGTTGGTAGAGCGGTGGACTGTAGTTTGAGAGAATTGAATTGATATCCATAGGTCGCTGGTTCAAATCCGGCTCGAAGAAAAAAAATCTTTTTGCTTTCTATCACTTAATAACTAAAGGCGTACTTGTATCACTCATATTATGAAAATGCTAGGTAATCAAACAACCTTCGATAGCTCAGTTGGTAGAGCGGTGGACTGTAGTTTGAGAGAATTGAATTGATATCCATAGGTCGCTGGTTCAAATCAGGCTCGAAGGAAAAAACTCTTTTTGCTTTCTATCACCTAATTACTAAAGGCGTAATTGTATCATTCATATTATAAAAATGCTAGGTAATCAAACAACCTTCGATAGCTCAGTTGGTAGAGCGGTGGACTGTAGTTTGAGAGAATTGAATTGATATCCATAGGTCGCTGGTTCAAATCCGGCTCGAAGGAAAAAACTCTTTTTGCTTTCTATCACCTAATTACTAAAGGCGTAATTGTATCACTCATATTATAAAAATGCTAGGTAATCAAACAACCTTCGATAGCTCAGTTGGTAGAGCGGTGGACTGTAGTTTGAGAGAATTGAATTGATATCCATAGGTCGCTGGTTCAAATCCGGCTCGAAGGAAAAAAATCTTTTTGCTTTCTATCACTTAATTACTAAAGGCGTACTTGTATCACTCATATTATAAAAATGCTAGGTAATCAAACAACCTTCGATAGCTCAGTTGGTAGAGCGGTGGACTGTAGTTTGAGAGAATTGAATTGATATCCATAGGTCGCTGGTTCAAATCCGGCTCGAAGGAAAAAAATCTTTTTGCTTTCTATCACTTAATTACTAAAGGCGTACTTGTATCACTCATATTATAAAAATGCTAGGTAATCAAACAACCTTCGATAGCTCAGTTGGTAGAGCGGTGGACTGTAGTTTGAAAGAATTGAATTGATATCCATAGGTCGCTGGTTCAAATCCGGCTCGAAGGAAAAAAATCTTTTTGCTTTCTATCACTTAATTACTAAAGGCGTACTTGTATCACTCATATTATAAAAATGCTAGGTAATCAAACAACCTTCGATAGCTCAGTTGGTAGAGCGGTGGACTGTAGTTTGAGAGAATTGAATTGATATCCATAGGTCGCTGGTTTAAATCCGGCTCGAAGGAAAATGTCTTTTTGCTCTTAATTAATTAATTACTAAAGGCGTACTTGTATCACTCATATTATGAAAATGCTAGGTAATCAAACAACCTTCGATAGCTCAGTTGGTAGAGCGGTGGACTGTAGTTTGAGAGAATTGAATTGATATCCATAGGTCGCTGGTTCAAATCCGGCTCGAAGGAAAAAAATCTTTTTGCTTTCTATCACTTAATTACTAAAGGCGTACTTGTATCACTCATATTATAAAAATGTTAGGTAATCAAACAACCTTCGATAGCTCAGTTGGTAGAGCGGTGGACTGTAGTTTGAGAGAATTGAATTGATATCCATAGGTCGCTGGTTCAAATCCGGCTCGAAGGAAAATGTCTTTTTGCTCTTAATTAATTAATTACTAAAGGCGTGCCTGTATTGCACATATTATGAAAGTACTGGGTAATCAAACAACCGCACCGATCGTATTTTTGTATTACCTACTTTTCCACAAATATTAATTAATAATTGTTATTGAGATGGGTAGTTTATTATAACTCAGTGGAATGTAAGAATATAATTTATATCTATAGACCATTGCGTTGGTTAGAAAATCGGGTCGAATTTTTGGTGGCCAGAAAACTCTCTTATTCTCTATTTTATTTATGTAGTTGACTTACAGAGGCTTTAGTGTGCTTAAAAACAAACTTTTAATTAATTTACCCAATTAAATTTGGTGTATTGTAATTTTAGGAAATAATTTATGAAATTCGTAACATTTGATAAGTCGATAGAGTGCACAGACTGTGCTGCTGTGAACTAAATTAAATTGAGATAATTGACGACTTTTATAGTTCACTGGTTCAAATCAGGCTGAATGAACTTTATTGGATATAACTGTTATCAGTTGATCTTAAATATTCTATCTCATAAATTGGTTCTCTTTTAATTATGAATTTACTGTTCGGAATTTTATTTTCTTCCAACAAAGTACTACTGTTTATTATGCGAAATAACATTCTTGATTCTATGCTAAATTTTGCCTTGTGAAAGTTTGGGAAGTTTGAACAAGATAAAAGTGACGAATAGGATCATTTATTGCTATTCAGTGACTGATGGATTATTTAAAGATATTCTTTGCCCTATAACAGTTTTCTTTATAATAACTTTTTCAGATATCTATCATGTGTGATATTAGGAACCAAGTTTCACTAAGTACTAGCTACCATATTTTAATTAAGTTTAATTTATAAATGTCCCAAACTAACGCCTCTAATCAAACAATGAGCTTAAAATAGTTGTCGTTTAAATAGTCTAACGTTGTTAGCTCTCATATATTAAAAGTGTTGGCCAAAATGTGTTCAAGATGTAGTAAATGCTGCCATAACGACGATGACGATGATCGAAGACGAGATTCTGATACATGTTCAGGTACACTTTTTCATTTTAAGTCTTCATAATTAATCTCGTACAGTTTAAAACTGTGCCTTTCATATTAAAAAAAAATAAAATTTTTGGTATTCACGCTCAAGTCGAGTTGGGATCATCTAACATGTAGGTTAATTTATCAACCTCTAAGTTTTGTTATAAAGTGACGCTATTATATAAGCTGAACTTAATTTAAAACTAATTATGTGGTCTGAAAATTTAATAAGTCAACTAAACTGTTATTTTCTTGTTGCAGAAGAGGAATGGAACTCGGATGGAAAATTAGGTCGGGGTTCAGGAAACGAATCCGGTAAGTTTAATTTTAATTCACACAAACAAAAATGAGCAAAAGTCTTGTACTCTGCTAGCAAAACTAAATTGTATCGAAAAGGCTTGAAAATGTTTCATGAAACAATTTCAAAGGGTTTTCGATACAATTTTATTTTCATTGCATCTTTACGCACCTAATTTTACTTTATTTTTTGAATTTGTTGAGAATTTCGTATTTTTTCAAATATTACCTTGACTCTCGCCTAAAGTTTTTTTAAGGTTGTAGACAATGTAATATTTTGTTCTCTCGCGGGATTGTTAACTTGGGAATGTTTTGTTGAAATTTTGAATTTAATATTATAAGTAAGTATACGCATGTCGAATGCAAATTAAGTTAAACAAGTTTTTGAAAGTCAAAAAAAGTTGCGGTAATAGGTAATTTTAATGATTTTATTCTTATTGAAATTTTTCTAAAGTAACTAATTATCAGGCAAGATTTTAACCTTCCCTATTTTTAATTACAATAATGTTGAACATTTCCATTGCGAAGACAAGATTCGACCTCAAATTTAATTAAACATTGTTTACCTCAAAATGTTAGTTGTTTCAAATTTGTATGAGTGACTTCAGGTGAAAATTAATATAGTTTGGGCTTCAATGGGTTTATGTTAATTACAAGTTTTTGTTAAGTTTTGAAAATAGGTTAAATAAGCGCCTTCGTTGGTTATACTGTTAAAAGCAGAAACGCTTCTTTGATTAGTTCCATTGTTATAGGGAAAAGTTTGTTTTAGAGCTAATTCATTTTTAAAATAGGCGATTTAATGGCATTAAGAAAAGAGTACACCTATTTATATTCTAAATGGAATTTTTTCATAAAAGCCCAACATAATAGAAAATTTTTTTTATATAAAATTTGTTTTAAATGTTTCGAATTGCTAAAAGCATTTTATTTATATTTATATGAAACCTTTTAATGTAGTTTTTATATTTTTATCTTGAAAATATTTGCTTATTATTTGTAAGCCTAAGCCTAAAGTTGAAAGGGCAATTTTTCTCATGCATTTTCGAATTTTTTTAAGGATTGTATCGAACATTTTTCGACAAACATTTATTCATTCTTTATGATTTACTCCTCCGTAATGAGTAGCACATTACTTACTCTATACTAGAGATATATTTTTCATTTTATATGAGGCGTAATATGAATAGATATCCAATATTTTTAGAGAAAATATAAAAAAGAAAGAATCATAATGAAGACTCATTTTGCAGATTGTTTATTTAGATAAAATTTTATTACATTTAGTATACAGGGTGGTTTAAAAATTACGCAATAAATAGAAGTGAGTGCATGTGTGCAGTTCCTATTAATAAGACGACAAAGGCATTGTTAAAATAGTAAAAAGTATTGATTCTTGTTGATCAGTCGATTTTGTTTCTGAGGGCATCTCTGGAATACGATAATGGTAAATCTGCTCCATCTGCTCGTTTTATATTGTACGGTTATACCTTAAGGCGCTATATAAGCCACGCCCAAAAAGAGCGCGCTAGATTCGAATAGAATTTTTCTATTGGTCGAATTTTGAAAATATGGTTTATAACACAAGTAAAAATCGGTTCGTTAGATTAGAAGTTCGTATAATAAACTGTGATTACGTTATACGAATCATTTTGGCGAGACTTGAAATATCGCCTTTCAGTAGACTTGAAGGAGTACAGTCAAAACACAGAATAACCTTTTACTAGTACAGTAGACCTCGGGTATAACGACCCTAAAGAGGCCATAAAATCGATTCGTTCTATTAGAAGTTCGTATAAACTGTGATTACGCTATACGAATTATTTTGGCGGGACTTAAGATTTAGTTCGCTATAACCGAAGGTTTGCTATATCGGGGTCGTTATAATCGAGGTCTACTGTATAATGTGTGTTTTTGCACTGACCAACTGGAACCCATCTAACCTAACTAATTCAATAATTACGCCACTTACATAAATTTTTTTAAATACCGTCACGTGCTTTCCGAAGACATTGTTTGCTGTGGCTGTACTGTGGCAGGGATGACTTATCAGATTCGGTAACAATAGAAAAGGTTTGTTGGTTCCTGCAACTTCCATTACTCTTTGACCACTGCGAGTTTTCAAAATGCATGTAATTTATTTCTTAAATACTGAAGTTTAATATATATACGAGTTCTAAGTAAAGGCCCTTTCTGTCGATGACACTGATGTCATAATCCCATGACATTACGAGAGACCCTACACGAAGGCTGTCCTTATGAAATTATCTGTCAAACGAATTACTTAATTCAAATGTCATTTCATTTCTAAATTTTAAGATTGTAGGGTCTTCTCTATTTTAATTTAAAAATTGACCGCTTTCACCGGACGTAACAGTTGTACAACTGTTACCAAATCATTCGGTTAGCCATTTTAACGAGAGCATCTCATTTACGTTATGTTGAACCTTAGAACATAAAACATCCGGAAAGAGAATTAGCAAAGGTTCTCTATATGAGATAATGCGACGGAAATGACATTTTAGAATTCCATAGATGACTCATTCGTTCCATCACGTTTGCATTATCATTGGCTGTCATGATCTTTCTTTATAAGTGGGAGTATAAGCAACTATTTCTATTGGAGAAATTGACTGGAAATGACCATATTTAAACGACCATTGCGATCCGTATTATTAGCTAAACGGCTCTTTCCTAGTAGAGTAGGGGGTATTTCTCTATTTGATGTGTTGAACTACTTCGATACTTGCTCACTTAACAAAATTACCGCACGATAGTAGCGCTAGTGATGTCACAGTTGCTTCCGGTGAATGCGGCCATTGTTGAACATTATTTGTAAGGCTTTTTGGGTCTAACGGGGTGGAAACATTCAATTGCACCACATTGTATACTTTCTTAATAAAAAGCGAAATATTATTCAAAATTATTTTCAATTTCTCGTGGTAAGACGACGCGATGTCGCAATGTCGGAAGACGTCTACGTAGAGCAACTCGTATGACAATTCCAAAGTAAACAAGATAAACTTGTAATCTCTATATTTGAATTTTGTAAAATTTAAAATTGTAATTTAATATCCATTTTATCCGTATTTCTTGTATTTTATCCATCAAATCTTTCACGAATTATCTGAAGTAATTCAGTAACCTCGTTTCTCAGAGCAACGAACTTAAGAGTTTTTTTTTAATATTATTGAACATATCGCAGAACTTTTGAATGACGATGTACAGACAGTCTTTATAGGAAATGGAAATGTTTATTCATAACCCGAAAAGCTGTGTGTTTGATTAGAGAATAAACAAACCGCCGTTTAAAACGAGCTAAAAGCTTTTGGATACTACTTGTGAAATAATTTAATTCGTTTTATTTGGAACGTGGAGGAAAATTTTTATTTTTTGCCTTAAATCAAAACGTGTCAAAATCCCATTGTTTTATTTATACAAACAATATTTAATATTTTTTTGAAACTGTGGCATTTGTATCCCAAATAGGAAAAATACATAAAATTTTCATATATCAATTTTCACGCAACCACGTGTTAGGTCTCATTTGTAATGTACATAAATTTTACATAATATTTCTGATCGAAAGTCACCACAGTAGTGTTACATGTGAATGTTACTGAATTTTGATTTAAGAGTTCTTGACCACACTACTTCAATTTTTATTTTCTTCTCCTATATAATCAAAATTTTGGATTATTGATTTAGTTTGAATATTTTGTTGTGTCAGTGCGCTTTTATAATAAATTTAACTTAACATAGTTGTTTTTTAAGGAAATAGCACATTTTTTAAAAATTTATAGGCACTCTATCTGTTACAGTTCATTGCAGAATCTTGGGGATGAAGCCAAGAAGAAACATTACAGTTTTTTATTTCTCTACTAGCACACAAAAAAGACATTGTTTTTGTTTTTAGTGTTAAAATTTCAATATAACATCTCATTAATTCGGAAAATGTTAGTGCTTTAAATTAATCGATTTGTTTTAGAATTACGAGCTCAACTCGAGAGTTCATTCTTCGTACTGAATGAAGTGTGAGCGTCGAGGAATTAAACGGGTTTTATGCGAGATTTGGAAAATTTCCACTTTTATCGATATTTGAGCGTAATTTGAGATCGAGAAAATCGATTAAATATGTTATTTGCTATACATACTGTATATTGGGAATTAACAAAAGTCGTAACTTTTTATAATAAAATAAAAGAAATAAAAGAAAAGTCAATGAAATTTGTTGAGTATCTTCGCAATGTTGAAATTGATTCTACTCATGCGTTTCTAATTTACATAAAAATAGAATCACGTTTCATGAAAATGTGTAATCGAATTGGAAATATTGCTTTTTAAGAAACGTAGTGTCGGGCCGAGTTTGGTTCAGATTTAAAATAACTCAATGATTTTGACTAATGTGAATTTTAACCAATATTTCTTCCGTTTGATTTTGCGGTTTTTATGATAAAAGTAGTTATACTTCAATCTCACAATTCGAGATAGTGACTCATCCTAATATGTGTTCACAAAATTTAGCTAGCTATAGCGCGGCTTCTATTGAGATAGATGCAGAAAACACGTGCCGCTTTAATAGAATAACGTACTTTACTATAATTTGACAGAAGCTGACAGAAGCTTAGTAGTAGAAGTGGATCCGAGTACGAACGATTGTTCATAATGCTGTACCGAAAAATCTCGATGTAATCTCGTCTTTATTCTATAAATGACATAACTGTCTACATTTGTGAAACTCAACTATAGTTGTATCTACTCCACCTGGAAAGATTGTATTTAATCATTCCTTTTATAATAGGTACACATTGGTAGGTGTACATGGTGGTACAAAGTTTTTAAAAATTTCTTACAATAACTATTTTCTCTTCTAATGATTATTCTATGAGTCCTAACAGGGCTGCTAAAAGTCAGGATATGGCTAGTTTCAAGATGAGTTTCGTAATTATGTTATAATGTTTCTCCTTTTAGGTAATGTCATAGTTCAATAATTATTTGTTCCCCTTACCTTCAGAAATTACATCTTGTTTTGCCTAGGACACCTTAGATCTTCCTAGACTATTATTCTGATCTCTATATAATGACCTCTGAACAATTATTTACTTTCATTCTTAGCACTATTGAGGGCACGTTAGAACTATTTTGATTTAAGGGAAGAACTAGTGATCTAGGAGGAGAAACTCTCTTTGTAGGCTCCACAGGGCTATAGATCTCTGTCTTAAGACTATTCTGCTCTAAGAGAGACGAGTAGGCTTCTGGTGGAAGCAAAGTTCTCCTCTAACGTCCCGTCTGTGTTCCTCCAGGACTATTGATCTCTCCTTTTCTTATCTTCTGTTATCCTCGGTTATCCCTCTGTTATCCTAAGGCTTCAGATAACAGATCGTCTTCTGGACTCTTAACATAATTACCTACTTACAATCCCTATAACAACTTTGGAATGGCGAGTTCTTAAACACCCTCACAGTGGAATAAATTTTGGCCGCGATAAGTCAGGACTCTATGAGTCGCTCCACACTACATTGAACTTGTTGTTTACTTTAAGATCAGATTCAAACTGCTCATTTTAAGCAAAACAATGCCAAGAAGTAGAGAGAACATGAACAAAACAACCAAATCAATATAAAACTTTGTTAGGTAGCTTAGGTAGCTCTAGGTAGCTTCATTTTTACATTATTGTGTGATGACTTCAGCTTCTCTGTAAAGTATAAGAATTAATTAAGGACCTGCTGCTAAAAAAATTTAGCCAAGCATTTAATGGCAATTTAAAACAAATTAAAAGGGGGCAATTACAAAATAGAGACTGTGGTGCTTAAAATGTCCGGCGCTTCTGATTTAGGATAACCGAGGGGTGCGCAGACTTTTAGAGCTACATAGATTCACTGTGACTTATGGGAGGAGTGTCAAAAGAACCTTCAATTTTAGTCATTAAGCTGTTTATTTAGAAATTTATAGACAGTTTCAGTGGTTGATCGCAACATAGTCAACTCAGTTTTGTGTAAAAAAATCTCTTTCATAACATATTAGAACCCTCGTTTCTTAAAGCAGAAGCTCTGTTGGCCGATTATACAGCAGAATTGTATTAAGTCATTGCTGTGCCTACTGAAATGCTGTTTTAATAATGTTACCAATCCCGAATAGGGTCGTCATGATGGAGATCTTAACATCTCAGACCTAAAACAATTTAGGACCACTGTTCCAAAACTTCACTGAACATGTCACTACCCTTCGTTAGATCTGGCAATGGACTTATTCGAATAAGCTCCTCATTCATTTCAAAGTCGCGAGTTGTTCCACGTAGAAAGATGGTCACATGGGCCACTAAAAAATAAAAGGGAGGGCGAAAGCAGTCCGAGATACGTACCCGTACAGTACATCTAGTGGAAGATTGCTCGGTTCGTTTGACTTAAAATACAGAAGCCTCGATCCAGCTTTAGAGCAGAAGAGTATCAATGGTCATTGGACATGTTTATAAGATGTCCAGTTTTCCAGTTATAACCTCAAGTATTCATAATTTCTGTAATTACTGGAAGATTACCTTTGGACATCTTCATCCTTCAGATGATATTTTTTATTCTTCCTAAAAGATGTAGCTGATGCTCGTTTTTCTTTCTGGCAGTCCTTGCATCTTATGGTACTTCTGGGTGGTATCGCTTTTCTTACACTTTTCAGAAAATTTCAGAATTGTTTTTAATTAATGTCAAGTAAATAGGTACCTATATGAATAAAATTGAAATTTATATATGATCAACCCTTATATCAATTTAGTCATTGTATTGTAAAATTATAATATTGGTATGCCGGAAATATTTTACAAATTAATTTCACTGTTACGACATATATTTAAATATCGTTTAATGTTGAATACGAAACTGTAATTAAGTAATTAATTTGTGTTATGAAAATGAAAACCGAATAAGGATAAAGTAAGGTCTTCTCTCTCCTAAATCAAATGCTTGAAATAGTGATCCCTTAACTTGTAGGTGCGTGGGTGCACGTGAATGTGAAAACTTTTAGACTTTTACTACATTTTTTCAATTCATTTTAAAATATTTATTTTAGACGATTTTGTAACAAATTTGAATTCGATACGCGAGTTTTTTTTCTGAGAAATGAATTCAGTTAAACATGAAGGTTGAATTGAAATACAAGCTTTTCTAAAATACATGTTCATGTTTATTACGAAACATTTTATTCGGTATAAATTGATTTGTGGTTAATTCAATGTGATCCAATATAAATAACACAAAAAATATATGGTTAATTCAACATTTATTTTTTTCTTTACTTCTTCTAATTTATTTACACACGATAGCACGACACTTATATAATGTTAAGTTCTTTAGTTGGTTTATACTTGATGTAAAACGTTGTTTAAGTTCACCTATGATATATTATTTGATCTAAGATCACCTTATATTGTTAGAGTAAGTACTTTAACAAATTAATTTTGAAGCTCCTTACATTCAGAATTAGGCGTTTAATTTAGAAGGATCTTAAGCCCACGGTACGCCTCACTAATTTGATTGACTTAATGTATAAAATGTTTATTACATATTTAATTTATAGTATAAGTCACAAAACCATGCTATATTTAGATGGTTTAAGATTGATTGAGTACGTTATGATATTGATGATCAAATAAATCATTTTTAGTGATTCTTTTACGTCAAGGAAATTCATAATTATACCCAAAAGGAAACTAGAAAAATTGATTTTGCTCTCGATAATATTAAGAGCGGAATTCGCAAACGTTTCTTTTTAAGATAGGTAAAAGTTTTATTTGAAAATTTCATCAAAACATCAGATCGTATGGAAATAATAAAAAAATCAAGATGATAAAGTCACGTTCTTAAAGTACAGTTTTAGAAAAAAAGTCGTTAAAAGAAATAAGGGCCGTAAAAATAGATAAAAAGTAAAGGGGAATAATAAAAGAGTTGGTTAAATTTTTTCTTCTCAAGACACTGAATCACCTCAAACTTAAAGCAAGATGAATGGAGTGCTTCTACTCAACTAGAAATTTGTCATTCAAATTTCCACGGGTACCTAAGTTGGCTGTCATAACAATCAAAGCTTAATAACGATCAAACACTTTTTCTGATTAGTTCCACTATTTAAACTTCTTAGCACCAGTTTCATAAAAGAGAATTAAAGTTTAATCCGCGAATAAAAATTATATTCCTTAGACATGGCAACGGAGCAACGTTACAATGTCAAAGTTTGACGTTTGTATATAAATATTAAAAATTACATTAATTAATACAAGTCAACACAAAAAGAACATAACCTCAAATTTTAATAGTTATAATTTATTCAAACATCAAACTTTTACATTATAACGTTGCTAGTTGCTACGTTGCTGTGTCTAAAGAATATAATTTTTATTTCGGGTTAAACTTTAATTCTCTTTTATGGAACTGGGCCTTAATTTTCGATTACAGTAGAACTTCTGTGACTTCTGTGGCAGCACCAAGTAGAGGTGCTTACTTCATTTATTTTAAGTCAAACTAAATCTTGGAAAATTAAAAATTAAATTGTAAACTGTGGTAAGAAACGGATGATTTAAATTTTTATTTCAAATTGACTTATAAAAATTAAATTCCTGTTACTTACCTACAACAGATAGAGTAAAAAGAAAATTTTATAAAGAAGAACTTCATTTAGTATGCTCAAAGAATATTATTTATCTTTGCATCTTGGAATGCTTTTAAAATTTTCTTAGTTCGTAATTTTACTGATGGATATTCTGAAAGTGGTAGCAATCAATATACGTAAAAAAGTCTCCTTTATTCAAAAAACTTTAAGAGTTCGAAATTTTCCAATCAAAATTTTGCCAAAATCATAAAAACTTTCAAAACCAATTTATTTTATTTACTTAAAAAATAATTTTATAAATGTCAAGAGTCATTCATGCTGGCTCTTAACATAAGAATAAGAATAATAAAGAAAATTTCAGCTGTACAGAAACCAATGCTATGGTTAACGCTGGTCTTAAGAATTTTCCATAACGATAAAGTTTTCTTCTCGTAGGGAACTTAGACTAATTTGGACCCATTTCGTGACATATAATCTCATGAATATAGTACACTCGCCCATTTAATATTGAGGTTAAGTACTTCTATTTTTTAGTTATTGAGGTGAAGCTACTACAGCGCATGTCTGATTGCTAAAAGAGTAAGTTGAGCTTGAACCGTGTGTCTACGACAATTCTAAACGCTTAGCGCTTAAACCTTATTCTTATATTAAGAGCTCGCACGAACGACCCTTCAGACTACGTAAGTTACTGTTTTTAGATGCATGGTTGAACCGGTTTTAGCTAAACCGTTTTAATGTAAACGATGTATCGCAAACGCGAATTAGTGGGTTACTTGGTGACATTTTTAAATCGCATTAACTAAAACGTTTGTTTACATGTCATTTTAAATCATTTTACGGTAAATAGATTTAGTTAAAACCGCTTTAGAGAATGCATATAAACTTAGCAAGTGTAATTGATTTTCAATGATGTCGACTTACAAAAGAGCTACCGTTAGGATTAAAGTTGAGAAAACATTAAATCCAACTTCGGTATAATAACTTTGTTTTCAAACTCAAAAGCCATTTCGGAAACAAACTTTCTCTTATTCAACGTGCAAAACGTTTATAATAGTATTTTTTACAACATGAGATGAAACATACGTTTTTTTCGTGAGATAGAATTTAATTCACAAGCCCCGTAGGGGCGAGTGAATTAATCTTTCGAACGAAAAAAACGGATTTCATCTCGAGTCGTAAATGCTATTTTTTCTACGACGATAATTAGTACATTTTAAAAAAATAATTCTTTTTACTAAAATGTGAACCGACCACAAAAAAACTGGTTTCACCTCATGTTGTAAATAACATCTGCTTGTAATAACACTTTTTCTCACTAGAGACGAAAATGCTATTTTCGTAACGAGTAAGTGATGACGAAATGCTTAGTTTCACATATGGGAGTAGAAAAATGTTTTTTTCATCACGAATCGACGTAGGTATTACTTCCAGTTAAATATTTTTTACACATTTTAAAAATCGTATATTTTTTTATAAGGAGTAACGATTTGGTATTTGGAATTTTAACGTCTCGATAGATCGCTCAGTATGGCACTCGACAGACCAATTAATGAAGACATTGGTGACCAGATAAAGAGAGGAGATCAATTATTCTGTAGTGAACGAATGAACGGCTTTCGCATGAATAAGAATTGCTCGAAGATGATGTAAGGACTGGTCGTTCATAACCGAAGACAATATTGCCCTAATGGAAGAGTTAGTATTAAGTGATCGCTGTTTAAAGAGCAAATGAATATCGGATATGTTCAAACTTTTTAATACAAGTGTTCACCTGTTCACCGGATTCTACTTAATTATTTGGGAATTAATAAACTCAGTGCACAATAGGCCCTTAAACATCTCTCTGGAATTCAGCGGCAACGTCTGGGTGAGTTTGTATGATCTGTGGAGAAAACCCAAAGGATTTGTTAGAGACTATTGTAACAAGAGATGACACTACCAGTGCTTTACTGTGATCCTATATCGAAAAGGGAATCTATGTACTGGCAGCTAAAGGATCGAGTACCCTCAAGACAGTTCCGGTCTACCAATGGACGACAATCTTCTGGACTGTGAGGGAACCCTTCCCATAGATTTCAAGGAAATGAACATCACCCTAAATCGGATTTATTATGTGGCACTGCTCCTACGCTCTAAAGGCGGTGATGATGAGGTTAAAGCACCATTGCTTTTCACCAATGGACATTGGTCCCTTTTGAGGATAAACCATCAAAAGAATATTTGTATGCCATGTGTTGAAAACTAAAAATGGAAATTTTATTTTATGTTCTTCATATATAATCGGATATGAAAGTTTTGGTGCTTACCTCGTATGTGGTAAACAGATCATGAGACAGTTTCATCGACAGATTAATGGAAAGATTAATCGACTCGTAAGCCTGTCCTCAATCTGGAATAATGACCAAAAGCCCTTCTTTCGTTTATATCCTATAAAATTTTAGAGCTTTTTGGATAGCTTTTGAAAGGGTTGGACTATCATTCTCTTCTTGTAGCTCATGTTCGTTGTATTGAATGTGTTCTTTAAGAAATCATTTTATTAAAGTCATGCGACCACTTGTTTGTGACATCCAGTTTATTGATTTCGAGCCCATGATGGCAGATGCAGTGAACCCGTTTTTTCAGTCGTATACAAAAATGATAATAAAACTGTCGTTTCAGATTAGCTACTTAAACATTATTTCACCCTTTTTTTTATTTAATCTTGCAGATCAGTGGTTTTCAAACTCTTTCACGTCGTCCCTAGTGAATAAAGCTCTTTTCGTGGCACCTAAAAAAAGTAACTAATCAGAGGGATGAGCGAGACTGTTGTTCAAATCTTATGGAATCACAGTAGACACAGCTACTCCCATTTCCTTTCTACGTTGAGTTTTAATTTTTTTTCGAAAATTAAAGTTATTAAAAGTTCAAATTACTAAATTAAAAATGCTCTTTGTAAATAAAAAATTAAATATTTCGAGCGAAGTAAATTGAAGTTTGTTTATGTTTAAATAAGTGCTAATGAAAATTTTGTGTTTAATATGAAAAGTGCTGGAAACCTCAATTCATTCATCAACTCTATTAAAACTATAAACCAGTTATATAAAATAATCAGAAAGCAAACTGTGTGCGTGTTCCAAAATAACGCGATCTCAATTTTTGAGCACGAAAATATAATTTAATATTTTTATAAAGCATCAAATTCGCAAAAATTCATTATTAGTTGTTCATTTTTGTTTGCTTTGGATTTTGTTTGATGAAAAAGAGAAAATTATTTGTTTGTAAGCGTTAGAAAATATCGCCTCAATCAAATGAAAATTTTTAAACAACTATTTTAAAGTAGAGCTTTTCTAATTAAATGTAAATTGTAAACTCAAAGTTTCCTTTTGTTGACTACTTTGTATTGTATTTCCGTACTTAATAAATCAAGTTTTCTACAACAAAAACAATTAAATTGTAAAGTTATATTTTGAGTAATTGTGTTTTTAAAAAGTTGTATTGGTAATTACTTAAATTCGAGTGTTTTATGTTTATTGAATTTTTTCACTTCCACTCTTGACATAAAGAAAATAAATTTTATTGTGGCATTTTCATCTTGCGATTTGCGTCGAGTATTGAAAAGTAGAGAATGATTGGATTATTTTCGATAAACCCAAAAATATATTTGCCACCAGTTGGTACTTATGAATATGATATTTTATAACTTTTGAAATTATTTGTTTTCTACCGGGTTTACGGGTCAACTGACAATGCGATGACGGCAGTGATTATGTCTTATTTTATAGCTATTAATTTATTGCAGGCTCTGATGTAGGAAATTAAACTAAAAAGTTTATCAATAGTATTAATTACCTCCTACAGGGTGCTTTTTAAATATATGTTTGTTTGTATTGTTTGTTTGACAATTTTTAATCTGGAACATAGGAAATTAACAAGGGAAATCGTATTTTTTCTACATTTCTGCAGCACGTTAGAACCTATGGGAATGAAAATGATATCACTCGAAAAATATTATAATCTACATCTGTTTAAGACCAAACACGTCAGGATTGGGTGAATTTATTTAATTTTCCATTGCAAGATCGATTATGTCAAATTGCTTATAATTGTAGAAAACCACTAGTAGACTAGGAACGATTTCAAAGAAAATGTCTCTTTAACCGTGCAAGCGGAATTTGATATAACATTTTTCGACTCCACTGAATCCAAAAATTGCGCTTACCAAAGCAAAATTTTAACCGAAAGTTTAACCTGAGATATTCGCTTTGTAATTTTTGATTGAATGGTTATGGCAACTACTACAAATATTTTTACAGGTTCGGATAGATCATTTTATGCTCTACAATTTTCATTCGAGGTAAAATTATCTTCAGATCACTCCTTAAGGAGCTAGAGCTGGGAGAAGCGGACATCTTGGGCGTCATCTTGAATATCACGCTTCTGATTAAGGTTTCCTTTTGGTAACCGCAATTTTGGTATTTAGCAGGGTCGAAATATTGGGAAAATATTGGTTATATGAAATGCCGCTTGCATTAAATAATTTAGAGTTTGAGCCTTGTCTAAGAGGTAGTTTAAAATTGACCAAAGTTCCCCTTTAAGTTTCTGCTTTAGATTTAAAATTATTGGGATCCTTTGCGATAAAAATTTCTTTTTAATGGGGGGGAAAATCGTTATAAAATAAAATACCTTGCAAAGTATATTTCACAGAAGAATAATTCATTTTTAAGGATTTTTTTACGGTAGAGCAACGTTTTAATTAAAAATGTTATTTTTTCAGCGAAGCAACATGTTTAAACTCATATTACAGCATTCAGGGACAATGTCTTTAAATGATTAATTAGTGAATCTGAAAGCTTACGCTGTCTTCTTTAAAATGATCTTTTATTCTTTTTCGTATTTTTATGTTTACCAGAGATATGACACTTTTTACGAAGAAACGTTCATGACATTTCTAATTATTTTAACTTCACGCGTACGAGTTAAGTCCCAAAATCAGAAGGCATTTTCTCTTTGATTTCTTAAAAAACCATGCACATGCACCGTATGAAAAAAGTCTTTAGACTTTTTCTTCTTTAAAAAAGAATATGACATTTTTTTGTTCGTTCAATATTTCTTGAGATATTTAAAAAAAAGCACAGTTTTAAAACTTCAAACTCGATTTTTTCAATGAAGCGCCTCTTTTGGAAATTTAAAAATTTTTGATTTTCAAACAATATGCTTTCAATAAAACAGTGCATCGAGTTCTGACCTTTCTGCTATTTTTCCGATGTTGTAATCCTTTTTCGTCTGTAGTAACTGAACTATAGATCCCATACAAGATATCATTGAGAAGGGTTAAGAAATGGGCATAATGTGCATGACTATAATACATCTAAATGATAGCAAGTAACAAAAGCAATTGTCATAACAGAGTCACGTTCAGCTACCTCTATTTTACATTATAAATCGTTAAATTTTACTGCTTTGTTACGTGATCTAGTTGCCTGCTTAACAATCTATCTACGTACATAAGTCTTCTTTTCTGAAGAAAATTAGTATTTAGTATTTAAATTTAGTAGGATCGTAAGATGACGCTAAATATGACGATTTATGCTACGCAATACGACATGCATTACTAATTAATAAATAGCGGAATTAAATGCCTGAAAATATTGGAAAATACGTCATTTATACAAGAATTTATGAATAAACTTAGACGAATTAGACCGCCAATTTAAAAAGTACTACAGTTTGATTCTCGTGCATCTGAAAACCCGACGATACGATGATCCGAAAGTGTTTCTATATTGGTAAAATTAGCTGAAACCAAAAATTATTGACCACAATTCCACCAATTCAGACCATCGTATTGTGGGATTTTGGGATGTATGAAGCTGAATTCGGGTACGTCCGAGCTTTATTGGTATGAGGGCATAATATTTCTGTTTGCTACTAGAGCATGAAAAAATAATACAACACATAAACAACTCTTTATTTTTCTTTTCTTCCCTTCTAACCTGAAAAACAGTCCTCTTTTTTCTAATTGTCCTGTACCCTCAGATAAAAATTTCTTCAGGAACTCTGCAGAATATTGTTCAACAAGTAGAACGTCTTCCCCTCTGGAATGGATTATTAAGTTTTCAAACAAAAAGAAATACTGAGAGGGTAGATCGACGCTTAAGACGGATGGCTTAACTTTGGGAACCCACACTCACTTATGCCCTATGAACTTAACAAATTTTTTTGCGATTAAGAATGGGACGTTTTTTATCTCCAAATTTTTAAAAATTTTGTCTTCATATAGCTCTCTCAATTTATAACAGACCCTCTAAGCCTATTCGAGCATCCAAGAAAACTGTTGACTTCAGTTATGTTTTTCAGAAGATTATGTTTAGGCTTTTTTGGTGATGGAGAGTCTTTATATGATCTCTATTTATGAAGACCCTCTAGGCGTATTCAAGCATCCAAGAAAACTGTTGACTTTAGTTCTCTTTTTCAGAAGATTATGTTTAGGCGTTTTTGGTGATGGAGAGTCCTTATGATCTCTGTGTATGACAGACCCTCTAAGCGTATTCAAGCATCCAAGAAAAATGTTGACTTTAGTTATGTTTTTTAGAACATTATGTTTAGGCGTTTTTGGTGATGGAGAGTCCGTATGATCTCCATGTATGACGCAGACCCTCTAAGTGTATTTAAGCATCCAAGAAAACCGTTGAGTTTAATTCTATTTTTTAGATTATGTTTAGGCTTTTTTGGTGGTGGAGAGTCTTTATAATCTCCTTTTATGACAGACCCTCTAGGCGTATTCCAGCATCCAAGAAAACTGTTGACTTCAGTTATGTTTTTCAGAAGATTATGTTTAGGCTTTTTTGGTGATGGAGAGTCCTTATGAACTCTATTTATGACAGGTCTCTAGGCGTATTCAAGCATCCAAGAAAACTGTTGACTTTAGTTCTCTTTTTCAGAAGATTATGTTTAGGCGTTTTTGGTGATAGAGAGTCTTTATAATCTCCTTTTATGACAGATCCTCTAGGACTATTCAAGCATCCAAGAAAACTGTTGACTTTAGTTCTATTTTTTAGATTATGTTTAGGCTTTTTTGGTGATGAAGAAAACTGTTGACTTCAGTTCTCTTTTTCAGAAGATTATGTTGAGGCGTTTTTGATGATGGAGAGTCCTTGTCCTGTCCTGTCCTGTCCTGTCCTGTCATACATGATCTCCATGTATGACAGACCATCTAAGCGTATTCAAGCATCCAAGAAAACTGTTGATTTTATTTCTATTTTTAGATTATGTTTAGACTCTTTTGGTGATGGAGAGTCTTTATAATCTCCTTTTATGACAGACCCTCTAAGCCTATTCGAGCATCCAAGAAAACTGTTGACTTCAGATCTCTTTTTCAGAAGATTATGTTTAGGATTTTTTGGAGATGGAGAGTCCTTATGATCTCCATTTCTGATAGACCCTCTTGGTGTATTCAAGCGTCCAAGAAAACTGTTGACTTCAGTTCTCTTTTACAGAACATTATGTTTAGGCTTTTTTGGTGATGGAGAGTCTTTATGATCGCACTGCTTCGATTTCTCTACATATGTGTGTTGTAGAAAAGTGGCAGTAATGTGCGAAGTCACACAGTAGCCATTCGTTTTTAAATTATTTTTAAGCCATTGCCTTCCTCTATCAAGGACGTTTTTTAATTTTAAAATTTTAATTACTGTCTTAATTTTACCTATTTTATCAAGATAAATTTCCTCAAATCTTCGTAACTTCTTACACGTACAGTCAGCCTCAGAATTATGGGCCACCCTTGCTATACGCCAGGGTATAGAGAAGGAGAAGTTGTTGATTTACTACTTGTTGGCAAAATAAAGTTACCCCTCAATTAAAGTAGGGGATTCTATGATAATTGTATCCACAATTCGTGCTAGACGTATAGCCATAGGGTAGCCATTAATTGTGAGGCTGACTGTACCTACTTTAAAACTTCACATTATATTTTGTAGATTTTGTACATAATAATTTGTTTGACATCGTCACTTTTTTGTATCATGGCTGGGTAGATAACATGAAAATTGATAGACCCTCGTACATTACAAAAACTGACGGATAATGCAAAAATGCATAAACGCTGCTCTTAATACTAATCAATGGATATGCGCCAAAATACATTTTTTTGATATTATCCCTTCGTTACTTATTCAACTTGTAAATTTTCACGTGTGGATTTTTTGATATTTTGTGATAAGCCTCTCTACATAACACAAAGAAAAACATGAACCTCAAAATAACATTTCCTGTTTTATTTGTCTTAATTTGAGCTCAAATGCTTTCGTTATATAAATATTTCGACTGTATGCTGTAACTTCCAATTACTTTGTTTCCTCTTCCATTCTTTCAATCTCGATGCCAAGACGAGCGTTTTTCTGGACTATAAGCTTCTTGTTACTTTTGTGATATAAAGATTTTTCAGAATTACACTCGTTATGTATTTTGTAATTTTGAAGTTGATGTAGTAACTTGTAATTCTCTTTAAGCCTAAATGTCATTAATGTGGGGCAAAAATTGCAAATCACGACAACCTTTAAAGTGGTGTATTATTAGTTGATTTTTATGTCATTTAATACGATATTATGTGCTTTTAAGCTACCAAATAGCTTTATTATACCTTGTCGACTAATATTTCAAAGTAATTTGAACTATTTTCTGTTTAAGGCTTCTTTCGGTAGGAATCTCTGGCTAGAGTAAATTAATTATATTATAGTCCCAGGTATTTTAGATTATACCTTCAACGTAGACTGCTGAAAATTTGCTTCGTACCCTTAAAGACCACTCGGAACAACACATCAAAATTCTATATTTTCTCTGTGGTCATGGAATTAAGAAGTCTTACATGGTGGATTAAATAAATCGAGTTCTTCTTCTTTGTATTGCTCATAGAGCGTTAGCAACTTACCTGATGCATGCTTTGGTATTAGAGTCTATTATCCTATCTCTACAATGATTAATGTATTTTTTAATTTGTCCTAGTGCCACATTAACTTTTAATCCGGCTCTGGTTGGTTATTTATAAATAAGTCACACTTTTTGGTATAATTAAAATAGTGATCGTTTTTTCAACTCTTTTCTTTCATCTCTTATGTTAAAAGAGAAAATCTTAAACAATAGTCATTTAGAGACAGAGACAGATATTTCTTTGTAAAATCCTATTTTAGTTGTAAATGGCCGTATAATGAAATTGTAAATTTTTTTTGAAACTTTTGGTTGTACGAAAGAAGAAGAAAGTAATTTAATTTGTTGTCAATTTGTAGCAGCTTCTTGCTTCGCCTTGAACTTTTTAAATTTTATTTTCGACATAATTTCTCACAGCAAGTGTAATATTTTGCGAACCTTCCTATAACGTGGCACAACGAAATGGCTATAGGATTTCCTTTGTATATAAATAATTTAGTAAATCTTTAAGCTTTATTTGATGGCTATACATATTGAGTGCAACACGAAACTTTACTTACACTTTACTATCCTTATTTGTAATGTTTATAATAATAAACTTTTAGAAGGCTAAATATATCGCTAGTATTAGAATTTTGCGAAGTTGAAAGAAAATTTATCGTCCTTTGTTATAGAGCTTTCAAGTAAAAAACAGACGCTGTTCAAAGGACATTTAAAATATATTCGAGAATTTTTTAATAAAATTCTTCATATTTAGTTTAAATATCGTTTTCATAGTTCACTAGCTTTACGAAGGTATTCACCTTGATGACGTTGGTATTAAGGGTAGTTGTGCTTCCGTATCCGTACCTCAAGTTTCATAAATTAAAACCGAATACCAGCATTATAGAAGCGTATTAGAGAGCATATTATCGTGGATATTGTAACAGCTACAAATAATTGTTAGCTAAAGTGCACCTTTGTTAAATTGATGGAGAAAATAAAACTCTTAAGTAGGCTAATGTGTCTGGAGTAGTTTGGAAAAAATAAAATATTTAAAAATTTTATTTGAATTTTATTATTTTTGAAAAATCCAACCTTTGTAAAAAATTTCAAGAAAAAATTAATTTAAAATTAGTTATACGTAGTATTTGGCTTTTGTGGGGGAATTTTGAAGCTCAACCGCAAAAATATTAAAGTTTATTCTAATACCATTTTTGTTAAATACAATTAACGAAGCTTTCCAAAAATTCTCTCTAAACGAAGCACTTTATTTTTTTTATTACAAAAAATATTGAATTTTTCACAAAAAAGCTACAGTGGACTAGAGTTTTTATACAAAAGCATCAACCGCTAAATTTTTATTGTTTAAAATATTTTGTAATTTTTAAACATTTGATTTGTTCGTTTTTTTGTCGAAACGACAATACGTAAAAGCACAATCAATGGTTCAGTGCGCTGCGTCGATGGTGTCGCCTACACTCTAGTGGACGTAAGTACAGCTTTTATTGATTACTGCAAGCGTCTCGGGCGTCGTTGAAGTTGTATACAATTGTATACGATTTAAAATGCAGCCAATAAGTAATGAATTATTCCGTCTGTGTATTTCCAACAATATTAATTTAGACCAATTTTGTAATTTGTACATAATTTATTTTTTTTAGTTAGCTATAATTCAGAAAACTTTAGTTTGGGAAAAACTGAAAAATATTTTTCAAGAGTGAGCATATTTTTGTTTTTTTTTAAACTGTTAATAATTCATAATAAACAGACAGGAATTTTTAGACTCTTCAAACACACTAATTCACATAATATTTCTATAGACTCAAGACAACTTTTCAAGGAAATCGATAAGAATGAAAACTTTTCTTTGTTTTATTGTAATTTAACTTTTCATTATCTTCTAAAATACTTTCCTTTAATACCTTAAGGTATCGGAAAGTAAAACAGTACAGGTTCATTTTATGTAATCTTTTAAATTTAATGCTGATATTGTGGTTTTGCAAACAATGTTAAGATTCTTCTTCAAGTTTAATAATCAAGTGTGCTCTTGAATAAGTTACTTGGAACCCTTATGATGAATTTTAAAATTTAACTATCTATACTAAGTACGCCGAGAGTCCACTTAGGTACAGTCAACCTCACAATTAATGGTCACCCTGGCTATACACCTTGCACGAATTGTGGATGCAACCATCATAACACCCCCTACTTAAATTAAGGGGTAATTTATTTTACCATCAAGTAGTAAATCAACAACATCCTATTCTGTCCTTTTGTCGTTGTTGGCTAATAACCACCCTGGAGTATACCCAGGGTGGCCAATAAGTGTGAGGCTGACTGTACATTGTAAATGAACTTTTAAATTGCTGAAAATTTAATTAAATTTTGAGAAAACTTGGATTTAATCCAATTTTACTTTTTCATTGTTTAATTGTTCACCTTTTTAATGATGGAGAATTAAACTAAATTAAGGTTTCAAAAGTTTTTGATCCAATTACAAAGATATTTGCTCGATTAAACGAAAATTGGTGGGGTGAACCCCTTAAATATCGGGATTTATAAAAATTTTTTTTGTCTGATTGGGCAATAATAGTAGGTGAAAATTATATAATTCTACAAAACTATTAATTATAGTCTATAATTAGGCTTACGGTTGTATTCTAACTCCTTACTAATTAACCGATATCGAACTCATTAATACCTAATGAAATTTTGTATTAATAAACATATTAAATTATTTAATTAGCTTAGCATGTAAAACAATTATTTAAATTTAAGGCTTTACCATGCGAATTAAATAAGATTTACAAGATTGCTTAATCGAAGCTCAGTTAACCGAAATGTGAAAATCATAAATTAATTAGTTACCATTAGTACTAGAATCAAATTTAATTTATTTGGTGCCTTCCTAGTTTTTCCCGTATTTTCAGCAGTAGGTAGTTTTGTTTTAATAAACTATGACCTGGAAAATTCTAAAATCCAATTAATTTACCAAAAAATGTACTTTGGAAATTACTTTTCGCTCCAACGAATTTCAAAAGGATTCTCTTTAAAGGGGGATTTTTTTATTAGTTTCGGTTACAATTGATTTTCCTGAACTGTTTGGAATTGAGTATCTCAAGTATTCGGAAAAAATTAAACGTTTATAATAATTCGACATTACGTAAAGCTCTTATAAAGCACTGTTGTGGAAGTCTTCGATAATGAGTTACAGGTTTACTCTTCCATTCTAATTTTTCTAAAGGCCGGTACGTTTACTGTTGGCTAAGCAAACACTGCTGGTTAAAGATAACCAGTTCTCGCCCCAATTGAGTGTGAGTTGAATTAGCTAGCCGTTATTAGTTTATTAGGCTGTTTAACCGATAATAGAAGTACCGAGCTCAAGGCTTCAACAGGGTTGATAATAGGTCTGTTCGTTTGTCTTACACTAACTTACTCCAACTTACACTTGCTCTTGATGAGGAGTAGGAAATACAAAGTGTGTTCTTTTGAGCACTGGTTTTTACATTTTTTTATCCTCGTCAAGAGCAGGAGTAAGTTGTAGTGAGTTGGAGCAAGTTGGAGAAAGTTAGTGCAAGACAGACGAGCAGACCTCATGACAAACTGCCTTTTCTGGATTTTTTCCTTATTTTCTGACCTTAGTAGGTTACTATTTGCAAAGTAAATTTCAATATGTGGTCTTTGGGGAAAAAAGTCAGAAAATCGAGTTAGGTCCGGCTTTCCTCAAGATTCCAATCGTGTTTAGGTGACTAATAAATGATTTATTAGAGATAGAAATTTTTTCGCCAAATCTACTCAACTAAAAAAACTTTATTGGTCTAGAATTGATCGTCTATCGATTCTACATAACCTTGTATTTTTTTCTTCACGATTCGGTGTTTTAAACTTGAGAAATTAAATAAAACGTAAACAAAAACGGGTAAGTGCACGTTACGCACGAGTTGGAAGTTCTAAAGTTACCAAATTATTCCTGACACTGTCCTGAATATTTCTATTCGCAAAAGTTTTCCTTCAGACCATTTTGTCTTGTAATTTTACTACACTAACAGGGTATGATTCACTAGTTTTCTTTGTCTTTGCATTTCACTTCTCTACAGATCGTCTATTATAGCTTCTTCTTTCTCTTGCAATGCCTTGTTCGTTAACGAACGTTGGCGGTGACGCCTTTATTGACTGCAAATCCGAATAGTTGAGGTTCTCTGATCATTTTTGTAGGTAAGTATGTTATCTTCTACTAGATGGCTTTTTTCCTTGTATTTTCCAGCATTATTTGTCGTCATCATTAAATCATCGATTAAATGTGCGAAATACTTGAGTATTGAGTGACAGCAATCTCTATCTCTTTTAGGACTCTAAGGCCGAGTATTTCAATCGACCCTTAAACTTAAGTGTAATTTTAAACTGACCTTCAACCAATAGATGTACACAAAATTGTAGTAAAGCTCAGCTTAACGCCATATTTAAGTTTAAGGGTCGATTTAAATACTCCATCTTTCTTGGTCTTTTCCCAAGAATGGACCTAGAATCGGGCGTGGCCTACGGATTATATCATCCGGTAGAGATGGCACCCGGCCATTAAGGGGTTAGGTTAGGTTAGGTTAGATTAAATTAGGTTAGGTTAGGACAAAAAAATCTTCTTTCTTCGACGGCTGGTGCTCTGTTCCATCATCATAAACGTTGGAAGAGCGATGGTGGAATTGATTTTAGCGAAATCTTTTTCTAACCTAACCTAACCTAACCTAACCTAACCTAACCTAACCTAACCTAACCTAACCTAACCTAACCTAACCTAACCTAATCTAACCTAACCTAACATAACCTAGCCTAGCTCACATGTGCAAAATCACCAGGATACGTACTTACTCTTAATCGCATACTATCAATACCTCTTGCTTAGAAATAGATATTTTCCATTTAAATTTCAAAAAGCGTGAACTGTAATCTTATTATAAGATTTAATAAAATCCTCACCAAGCTTAATTTTAAGTCGATGCAAATTTAAATAGTTTGTGTTTCTTCTTTCGGTTTTCTTGAGCTTCGTAAAGTTTCGGTTTCATTAGTTAGCTTCTAAGGTAATCTCTACCTGATTTTTCAAACATTTCAGATGTTACTAGTGATCGTTAAGACTGTCTTAATAGGCTAACGTGGTTAGTGCAGCTAAAAACCTTTCTAAATTGTTGGATTTTTCAAAACTGAAATTTTAAAGTTTCTTTTTAGAAAATAATGTTTATCCACCTTGAATGAACTATAGCTGTCACAACTTATTCAACTTTAAAGTTTCCAAATTAAATTACTCTCGAACCAACTCAATGTCGACTGAATACAACTTGATTTGTTATCGACACGCTGTTTGTATGACAGTAGTAAATAGAGTTTTATGATTGATTTTTCAAATATTGACTTTCGCAAGACCATAAAACTATATTTCTAAAGGGTGCAACGAACCTGCATTGCTTCTGCTTTAAAATGCAGCAGGTGTTGTGACGAATTTAATTATAGTCCGTTTGTTGCATACAATGCCACAGGGTTTCAATTTTCGTTTATTTTTTTTTACTTTTCATTGATTAAGAAATTACACTTGAACTTAATTGCAAGTTTCCATTTGACACTGACGGTGAGAAACTGTTCTCAAAGGTAAAGGACGCGACCGATTGCAATCGTCTCTAGAGAGTCATTAAAAGCAATACCTTGGTGGTGGTAGTACACAAGCAAAAAGTTTTACGTAGCGGAACTAAATAAATTTATTTGTTTTTTACACTCACGGGAGTAAAGGTAAAATTATTTTGCACTTGGACTAAAGTTAACATTAAATGTATTTGACGATATTGCTCAATAATGGTTTACTCAGCCTGTTGAGTGAATCGGAGAGGCGTTTGGTATTTATTTCGAAAATGTTTTTTTTTATTATTTATTGAATTTTCTACATATTTTTTCGCCACTGTTGCGAACATTCAACTACTACATGTCGCTTCAGAACGTCTAATATTCGTTCTCGTATGAGCTGGAATAAAAACAAATGCACGTTTAGAACAGTGGGTCCTGTTTGTGAAGATTTCGCTGAACGCTATTATTGCAGTTGTTTTCTAAATTTTCCAATAGGTTGCAAACTGTCCTTAATATGTTCTTTCAGTGTTCTTTATGTTACAGAGTATTGATGAACATAAATCTTTTGAACAAATTCATTAATTCTGTCCCTTTACATGCCTTTTCTATTCTGAAGATTAGAAAGTAACTTTTATAAAAACTTTGGTTTTACTATTTTTGATTTTTAGCCCTTGTATCCATAAATTTTCTATTTTTAATTTCAGAAACTTGCTTAAAATAATATTATTTCCAACCACTAACATAGCCCTCAGCATTGAATATCGTGCTCAAGGAGTAGAAACTTTAACATAATTTGATTTTCCTTTTCCGTATATTTTTGTACTGTTCGTAATAACATCACTTATTATTTTCTATCGCAAGCAGTCATTTAGTTAGATCAACAAATAAAATTCACTTCAGAATGGTTTATTTAAAAAAATATTCAGGACGTTAATGCATATATCAATATTCCGATTTATCGAAAATTTCTACTTAGTGGCATATCCAATGTGTCATTGGAGACATGTTTGACGCCAGAGAAATTTGGATGAAAAGTTGAAAGTAGGCCATTTCAACTTATCCCTGGATTAAATTATTAAAATAGCAATCGGAACCGTAAGAACCAGACATTTATAAAATCAATCGAATCCATCAATTTCTCAAATAATAAATTCTTCTGTATTTAAAAGCACCGAAGGAGACTCGAATTTTTCTATTGGAAATACTTATTTTGTGCTGTAAAGTTGTAAACGAAATTCGATAACGAATTGGAGGAATCATCAAGAGGGTGTTGTTTAAAAACTAATTTAGGATAAAATGGCCATTTATGACTTGTTGTCGTCGACTGCTAAAAAAAGATCTACTGGACTAATGTAGTTACGTACATTTCTTAAAATTTATTCATTTTTAGTGTCAACTTTCTTAACTTGGGCATCGAAAATTAAATTAAATTTTGTTTGAATGCATTTTTGTTTATTTTCGAATGTATGCTTTATAGGAGACTTTGGAAGATTTGCATAAAAATATAAACTGTTGACTAAAATGGATTCTCTCGACGTGATTGATTTTGGCAAGATTCGAGTTTCAGTATGAGTGTGTGGTGAATTCATAAAATATGAAAAAGTTTTAAGTTTTTATTTTTTTTTAAATACAGAAGACCACTGTTCGGTCGTTCTTAAATTTTGAACTCAAAAATAATCGTAGATATAAAGGCGCCGCGCCTCACACACAGGCTTACCTTCCGGTTTGGCGTATGCAGGCCGACCTACACAGACCAAATCGGAGCCTGAACGATGTCCAGACGCTCAGGTTTGGCCTATGCACTGTGTTGGCCGCCTGAACGATATTTAGGCGACCTGCACAGACCACCTGAACGCTGTCGAAATGCTACGGTTTCGCCTGTGCACTGTGCAGGCAACTGAGGCCCTATTGCACCGGTTCCCCTTAACTACTAACTGCAACATAAATTTAACTGGAACTGGTGCAAATGGCCCTTAAACGGTGTTCACACGCTTTAGGTGTGTGTGGGCGATACTTAAGCTGGAAGGCAAGCCTGTGTGTGTGAGGCGGCCTTAAAGGCCCGGCCACACACACAGGCATGTTTTCCGGTTTGGTCTATGTAGGCCGATCTTCACAGGCCAAATCGGAGCCTGAACGATGTCCAGACGCTCCGGTTTGGCCTGTGCACTGTGTAGGCCGCCTGAACGAATTTCAGACGCCCGTAAAGGTCCGTCCACACGCACAGCCTTGCCTGTGCAGGCGGCGTGCACTGGCCACCTGGAAGCTGTTCAGACGCTACGGTTTGACCTGTGCAAAAGCTTAAACGGTGTACACAAGCCCCGGTGTGGCCTGTATAGGTTGCCGGAAGGCAAGCCTGTGTGTGTGGACAAGTCATAAGCCTATATGTGTGACGCTGCCTTAAAGCCCGGCCACACACACAGGCTTGCCTTCCGGTTTGGCCGGTGCAGGCGGCCTTCACAGGCCAAACCAGAACGTCTCGAATGTGTTCAGGCCGCCTGCCCAGTCTAGGCTTTCGAAGCCTAGACATAACTTCCTTATTTTTAACTTTTTCCAACAAAGAAAAAGTTGTTATAATCGATAAAAAATAGTAATAATAATAAAAAAAATTATTTGCATTTCTCGACGTTTTAGTCCCCCTGATTCCAAAAATGCAAAAAAAAAATGTTTCGATTTTTTTCAACTAAAATGTCCCCCCCCCCCTAGAGCAAAAACTACTGAAGCGATTTTGATGATATTTGATTTTTTCTTCAATCGTCAGAAAAAGTCGCCTTTGTGTCACTCAATAGGTAACGGTGAAGTTTAACTTTCCCGCCGAGGCAGGAAAAATTGTCAGAAAAATACTTTTCTACTGTCTAGGCAGGAAAAGTAAAATCTTAACCGCACATAATTTTTATTTTTTAACGTAAAAAATGTTTTTTAAGCATTTGTAATGTAAAAAATTTAATGTTTTTTAAATTTTCCTTTATAATTAGTTCGTTGTGTTTAATAATTAGCTTTTTTTTTACAAATTTAAGTTAATTTTAAAAAATATTTGACAATTGAACTACAAGTAATTGACAAGAGATGGTGCTCAAAAATCAAAATTTTCAGTTTAGGCTTTACGTTTGCAGAAAACATATAATGTTTTATACGGAGTCAAAGTAGTTTTGTGTGACTCGCCTGTATTGCCCGACTCGCTCGCTATGCTCGCTCTTCAGCAAACACAGTCTTGTCACACAAAACGTCACTTTGTCTCCTTATAAAACAAATAACTTTTAACCACTTTATAAAATTATTATTTTATCGGCAAAAAATTTGGGCCAAATTCCTTTCTACTTGGCTATAAGATAGTACGTGTCAGCAAATTATTTTATTCAAAATGGCGGCCAATAGAACGATTGTCCCATTTTGTGGTTTTTCCCTTATAACTTGGCCAGTAATTATTATTATAAAAATTTCAAAACGGCATTGTATAGACAAAATATAGGGCTTTCGTCCTAAACAAGTCGATTTTCAAAGTTGTTTTAAAATTGCCTACCTTTAAGGGACCCAAGTAGGTCAAAACTTTGAAATGGATTTTCTTAATTTATTGGATTGATCTTAAACTTGAAAATGGATATGTGTGCCAATCTCATATCTATTATTTAATTCAATATATATTATTTGACCCTATTTTCGGTTAACAAAACGCTTCCGGTTAAACCGAAAATTACAAAAATATCAATTTTTAGGGACACCCTGTATATTTTTAAATATTTTGAAAGCTCGTAAGATTAGCTATTACACGATACCAAACACTTTTTATTTTGACTTCCGGTTTAACCGGAAATGGGATCCAATTTCTTTATTTAAACGGAACACCCTGTATATTTTTTAATATGTACAAAGCTCATAAAATTTGCTTTCTGAACATATAAAATAATGTGAAATAATATAAAATAATTTTATTAAAATTTCATTTAACATTTAACATGCACTAAAAAATACAACAGGAAAATGTTCCTCGTATGGCCACATCCGTTGTTTTCATATAATTATGTAACACCGTGTATAAGTAATATTACCTTTTTTGCTCCATGTTATTTTTTATTTAGCGATAAAATATGATTTTTAATAATTGATAAAGCGTGATATAAGAACTTACTCATACAAATGAATGTGTACCAACGAACGTGTGATTGACATAAAATTTAATTGATAATAATTTTTAACATTCGTGTAGTCCCATCGTATATCTTTATCAATTTTACATTTATTCAAAATGTTGTGAGCTGGTAACACATGTACCTATGATCGTTAGTTTTAACTAGCGAACGTGTGGTGTTTGTCGTTTTAATGAAGTCGAACTCGAGTGCTAGTGTATGAAGTTTAATTAATTATGTAAGGTAATAATTAATTATTATTTATTAATTAGGTATGTGGAAAATTTACATGTTTGATGTTTGCCTTCAATAGTTAGATATAACTTCAACAATTTCAAATAAAATTCTAATTTTTTGAGGGTTTGGTGAAACTTTCTGCTTCATTAAGAAATGAGAACTTATTTGCGATTCCAATTTTTTTTGGAAAAAATAACAAAAAAAACACGCCAACCCTGATTGATTGTTAAAATTAATATTAATTTATACTTTCATTTTATTTCTACGTAACCAATAGAAATTAATATTAATCGGGTGATATTATTATACTATCAAGTTTTTGAAATTAATATTTTCATGTTTTACCACAATTTAATTTTTTTTTATAAATTGAAACATTTTCAATTGCGCATATTTAAAAAAAATTGAGCTAAAATGGAGCAGTAGATTGATGATAAAGTTGGTAACGTGTATGTAATCAGTCGCCCTCTCAAATCTAAATTAATCTATCGATTTTATTATTTGATTTGTTTCTGAATTAAACTGTACTTTGCAATATTAATTTGATTCTTTTCCACTTCAACAAATTGCTAATTGTTATTTAATTAAAGTGGTTTAATTTAGATGGATGGTTGGGAATAAGTTTAATTACTTTTCTGATAAAATAAATTTGTACATCTCTTTTGCTTTTAATTTTGTTTATAAAACATATTTAATCAAATTTGAACCATTATTCTTCATCAATAAATGCAATTTAGTTAATTATTTTTTTGCCCAAAAATAAACCAGCCAAACAAAATGATACTTTTTACAGAGGGTGTATACCAGATCCCAATTTAGTTTTCTCTCTTTCCAACAGATGCACTTTTTGGTAAATGAGGGGTATTGGATCGAGATAATTAATTAACTTGGGCGATTATTTTTGTAGTTTTGGGGTAAAACCCTCTCTACTATTTTAGTAGAGAGGGTTTTGGAATTGTATCATCTTGTCGTTTATGTACGAGGCATGAGCAAATAAAATTGTTTCGAGGCGATTTATTTCATGGAATGAAACGTTACAGATAACATATTTTCAAAAATAGATGGAGCAAAACAGGGACACCCAAGCTGATGCTAAAAAAGTCAATTGGCATTCAAACACAATTCCCACTGCCTGTGGAGCATTCGGCTTAAGGGCTTAAGTCACTTGGTGAGAAATCGGAGCCCTAGGGTAGGCAGTTCATCTTTTAGAATATTTGTAACATGCAGACATCTCTTTCACGCTGATGATGATGTAATGGCCCGTCCACTCACACAGGCTTGCCTTCCAGCGTGTGGACACCTTTTAGGCGGCTTGCACAGGCTAACCGGAAGGCAAGCCTGTATATGTGGACAAACCTTACAATGGTTCATAACGTAGCCAACGTCATTCCACGTGGACGTTGTTATCCGAAAGCTCTTAAGACGCTATATTAGGAATTGTGTCTGAATGCCACTGAATTGGAGACCTTTTCTAAAGAAAGTGCTTTATTGTTACTTTGTTAATATTTCTTGATCCAATTCAGAATCGGCTCGGAAGGGGTTCATTTGATGACTCCTCGTATGTCAATTATGTATGTTGTTATTGTGATTTCATTCAAGTGTCAAATGTTTGTAATGTTAGATAGTCACATTACATATATTTGCAACTCACCAAGCCTTTGCGGTACATTCTTTGACCTGTGTTATTCAAAATTGGAGAGCTTTTAAATACGAATTCAAGTACTTACATGAAAAGGGTGGTTTTACCTACTATTGAATGCTTTCCATTACAAAAATAAACGCCAAATTTTATTGATTTCCGTTCAATATTACATTAACCCCCAAAACAATATTTGTTTTCTCTAATTGCTCTACCCATTCCACTTTTATTCAGAATTCCACTTTTTTGAGATCTTGATTAAACTTCCAACTCATGCCCTAATGTTTGTGTTCTTTCGTACATCTTATCTTGTAAACTCTCCTATTGAACTAGCACTCTCGTTACTGCACTTTGTAGATACAGTTTTTCGTATTTTTCCATCAGCCAAAGTATCGCTCTAGTAAATGCTGTATGCAGCATTGAATTTCTTGTGTATACTTGCTTCTTTCACGTACATCTTTTTATTGTTCCATCCATGTGGTTTTAAAGTGTTATTTTATTTTGTGTGCACCCCTAATGTATAAAAGCTTACGTTTGCAATTGTGTTTTATAACATAAATTTTTTGTTCATACGTAAAATGCAACGCTTCCTATTTTAAAACCTAAACCATTTGTTGAAAAAATTGGGTCGTTTTTTACTTAATTTTTTGGAAAACAATGGGTGGATTCACCGGACGTAACAGTTGTGGAGCAGCTACCAACTGCTACATTACTAGCGCTACTATCTGTAATTTTATTAAGTGCGTAGGTATCGAGCTAGTTCTACATAACGCTAATGTGGTGCTTCATAACTGCTAGGTCCGGTGAATGCACCCATTGTCTCAATTTTGCTTCTCTCCATAGTGGAGGTGATACACACGATAGGTGTGTTTAGATTTGTGTCATGTGAACAAGTAGTCAACAAACAGCTTTTAATTCAAAAACAAAACTTTGTTGTTGGGACGAAGTGTGAAGTTGTGCTTTTAAACAATAAAATCATTGCTGGAGCTAACCGAATTGTGAGAGCTTAGACTTTATCGATAACATGTTCTTGGTTCTAAGTTGACAATATAGGGTGGTCTATAACTTGAAGCCATCAATAATGTAAATTTTAAGTTTATTAATTAATTCGTAATTCTTTGTAATTGTTCAACTTGCTGCATAGAGCAACTGTTGTAAGTCACCCTACAAATTAAAGTTTAGCAGATTTAAATAGGGGGACTTTTTAGGCCTTTATACACTGAATCACGTCTACTTTTCATCGTGCATGGAACCACATTTCGTAAGCATAAAAAAAATATCTGTTGTGTCAACACAAGACTTTCCGATTGAGTTGATTATTTTAAGACCAAAACAGTTAGAAAACAAAAGAATACTGAACATTTTTATAATCACTGATTAAAAATAAATAAAAGTCAAAATTTTTTGACAAATGTCAAATTTTTTGACAACTGTCAAATTTTTTGACAATTGTCAGAAACGTCAGCTGCCAAATATTATTAGATATTTAATTGCGTAAAAACTCTGTTCGGCCGTTTCAGAGATTTCGTGGGGAACTACATCCACACATACATACACACACACAGACTTTTTTCTAAAAATGGTCTAGATCGACTCGGGGGACCTCAAAATACACATATCCGGTGTTATCTCAAAAATTTTTTTTTACCCCATTACAATACTTTCCTTTAATACCTTAAGGTATCGGAAAGTAATAACACCCAAAAACTCTTGATTCTATGATCTATTGGGCGCATTCAGAACACAGAACAGTTCTCAACAGCTAATAAATCGTTCAAACTCCCTCTCTCCCTATTTCAACGCGTAGACATAGACAAACCATGAGCTAATGATCAGCTGTTTTGAGCTTTTCCATAGTTCCCTTGTTGATTTTCTTTTGGGCCATAAAGTCAGTTTGAGCCTCTGAAAGACGCGTCGACTCCGAATTGGACGAAGCCCGTCCACACACACAGGCTTGCCTTCTGGTTTCGTTTGTGCAGACCGCCTGCGCAGGTCTGTGTGGACATTGTTTAGGCGTTTAGGCGGTCTGCACAGGCAAACTAGAAGGCAAGCCTGCACAGGTCGAACAGGAGTGACTGGCGGTCTGCTGTTCGTCTGTTCGAGGCGCGGCCTTAAGACTTATCTAGAACTTTTTCAGTGGTTTTTCCACCTGACTTACAACGTCATCTCTTTTTTGATACACTCCTTTTCAAAATCTTAGAACTGCTTTAAACTAGCTTTCCAGGAAAACACAAGTTCCTTCGCTTATTGACACCGGTATATGATATTTCAAATGCAATTAATTTTTGAACACACCAACTTTATGGAAATAGATAACTCTAGCCACCCTGTATACATCGTAAATAGCATTAGACCCTGGTGTAAAAGTTTTTATATTAAAATTGCTTTGACTTATACTCAACCACATAAAAGGCTTTTATTAAATATTTTGCTTTTTTTCATAACGTTTTGGAGAAATTATGTTTTGGACCTTAATATCGTAGTACAATAGAGTTTATTACTTGTGGATAAATTCTTGTTTGCAATAGCGAAAGTTTTAGTTCAAACTTTATGATAGATTGTGATAAAGGTGAACTCTTAAACCCTTGCTTGAAAGTGAGAGTTTAATAAATTACCTATGTGCTAAATTGTAATCGTACGGTAGGTATAGTGTTTCTAATTTTTGACAATTAATTTTAAACTGGGCAAAATTCTTTGAATAATTAAAAAAGAAACAAATGGAGAAATCTTTTTGAGATCTGTTTTATGACGTAAGAATTATTCCCTCAGTGCACTGCATTTTCTATTATTTAAGCAAATCTCTATTTCAAGCAAAGCAAACTAGTATTTCTTACTTTTGTCTCTTTATTTAACTTTTGTATACATTTGTTTACACTATTTTATGCTTCTTTTAAAATTTACCAACTGTGCTTTAGTAAATTGCTTCAAAAGGAAAACTTACAAGTGAAAAGTTGCTATTCCAATTGAGAAAAGTTCAAATGCAATAATTTTATTTTTATTTTAACACTTTTATTGAACGTTAGAGCTCTTCTATAAGGAGTGGTTTCAAAGCAGCCGTAAAAGATAAATTTTATTTAAGAAACACAAGGTCTTTTGACGACTTTGTTTTAGCGTAAATACCTTTCGGCTTTGTTTCCAAAATGCGTTGTGTAATAAGCTCCTTATTAACAAACTAACGGTTAAGCTTGTCTTTGACAGAGAGGCAATTTGATTAGGGGTGTGACAGCTTTTAAGGTTGCGTCTGTTCCATAAAGGTGCACTTCACTTGTATCAGCTGGAGGTAACCGTACAAAAGTACCTCTGAAAAAATTTCAGCAGTTTAGTTTATAGGGAAAATTTGGAAATAGTCCTGAAGTACCATTAAGGTACGTAATCCACATACAGGGTGTTCAGGTACTTCCTTTTTGACACATATGGTAGAAAATTTAAAATTTAAATGCGAATACACTTTTGCTCCGGCTCCGGCAAATTTATGCATGTGCACATCGTTTGAGGAGCCTGCACAGACAAACCTGCATCTGTAGAGGTCTGTGCAGGCCAACATAACCCAGAGAAGCGGGAATAAAAGTATGTGCGTGTGTCTTCACCTTTAAAACTAAAGCTTGTGCAACACGCACAGGTTTGCCTTCCAGTTTGGCCTGCACAAACTAAACCGGAGCGTCTGGACATAGTTCAGGCTCCGGTTTGAACGTAGTAAACTTGAAGGTAAGCCTGTAGACCGCGGCCTTAAATTTTTTTGTATGAGTGCTCCAATGGAACATCATTGAAGTTATTCTTTAAAGCCTGTGCCACACACACTCACAAGCTTGCCTTCCGGCTTGGCCTGCACAGACCAAACGGGAGCGTCTGGACATAGTTCGGGCTCCGGTTTGGCCGGAGTAAACCGGAAGGTAAGCCTGTGTGCGGGGCGAGGCCTTAAAAATTGTTGTATGAGTGCTCCAGTGGAACACCATTGAAGTTACTCTATAAAGTCTGTGCCATACATACACACAGACTTGCCTTCTCCATCTTCTAACTAAAGCCTGCGTCACACTCACAGGCTTGCCTTCCGGTTTGGCCGGCACTGACCAAACTGGAGCGTCTGGACATAGTTCAGGCTCCGGTTTGGCATGTGCAGGCCGACCTGCACAGTGTAGATGAAGATAAGCCTGTGTGTGTGGCGCGGCCTTAAAATTGTTGTTTGAGTGTTCCGATGGTACACCATTGAAGTTATTCTATAAAGCCTGTGCCACACACAGGCCAAACCGGAGCGTCTGGGCATCGTTTAGGTGGTCGGTAGGCTTACCGGAAGCCTGTGTATGTGACGCAGCCTTAAGCATGCTATCAAATATTTAAAACTTCTACTTATTATTAGAATGCCTACCCTGTATATAAATTACTAACCTGACCTAATTTGCCTTTATTCTAATAAAAGCTTTGAGTATAAATTAATTTCTCAGGAAACATAAAAGGTTAAAATTTGAGTTATAAGTTGGTTTTGAACAAGTGAACCTACAGTATTAAATTAGAGTAAAATAAGTGTATTGGTGATTTATTACATGGCCTTTAATTTACTCGTTCTAAAAGGCAAAGTCAGTAATTATTTACGAAATTATTCTCCCACAAGCTTAGTGCGAAGCTGAAACTAATGTAAATTCTTAACACCTTTCAGTTAGCTTTAGTTTATTTATGGTTTACACTTCCACAGTTTTATATACAGGGTAGCTATTAAAGGGTGTTCAAAAGTTACTAAAGCACCTATAGTTCAAAATATTTTATTAAAGTTATTGTGGCTTTATTTGTTGCCCACGAGTTCCAGAGATCCAGACAGCGATTTTGGGTACAGGAAATAAACAGAAAAAAAGAGAATGTTATCCTCTTTTTCCAGATTTTCTTCGGATTGAAGAAATGGGGAGACTTCAGTCTATTTTGCTAGTTAAAGCATAGTGCATCAAATGGATAGGTCTCATATGATGCATAAAATGGAAATAAAATGATGCAATGGGCTACTAAACTTGATTTTTTTTTCTTTGCCGACATGTGACTGCTAGAATACTCAATAAAATCATTATCTTAGTAAGTGTTTAATAATAATAAACAATAAGTTAATGTATTAACTAAATTACATAATTAAACTCAAAAATACCTACGTCTTTATCATCTTTATTCATACATATTAACGTGGTCACGTGTTGGTAAAGAAAAAAAATCAAGTGTAGGTGATTTATGTTTGTTTACATTTTCGCCAAGGACTGTAATGAATTGAACTGAAGTAATCCAATTTTATAGTTAATTAATTTTAAATAATTATTGGTAGGACGAGACAGTTCTTTTCGGAACGCCCAGTATAACAGTTAACAAGGACATCAACCCTTAATATTAATGATCTATCTTTGTAAAAGGACATTGACTCTGTGCTATTCAATCAACTCTCTCCTTCGAAGTGTTACTTTAATTATTTTTTTACACTAAGTACTTCACCCCTTTATCCTGCAAAAGTAATAATTTTAATCACATTTCCTTCCTTTCGAATTTATTTTTGAAAAACACTCAAAAATACTTAGGTATTTAATGTCATTTCGATATCGATTCCCTTTGTCTATTTTAGTAATGTGTAATTTGTTTATGTGCGTACTTACATTTATTTATACATTTGTAAACTCACCCTTTAAATATCATAAGGGGCAAATAGAACCCTAGCGTAAGTGTACTATCAGAGTAGATCGCGTGCGCTTTGTAAAAAATAATCAACGACGTACTAACTTGCATTTGAAACTCTCTAAAGCATTAGACGACTCACGTTTTGTGCGTGGGTGGATTCGATATCAAACCAAAAGCTCTCGAGCTTACTCATCTGTCCTACTGAAATATCGTATTTTAGTTTCAGAGCGCCACGTTTGTGTCTGTAGTGTGTTATTTGAGGTTAATACGTAATATTATTTTAGAAATACGAATAAAAAAAGTTGCGCCTGGTGTTTCGTTAAGACGTGAGTTTAGTAGTGAATGAATTTATGTGTTGAAAGTTTTGCTCAACTTTTTTTTAGTGGGATTAAAGATTACAGTTGTTGTTTTGGCGACCGTGAAATTGGAAAAATTTTATTTTCTTTCAGGAATGGATTTTGCGAAAAATTATTTTCTTCTAAGGTATGGGTTTTTAAACGGTTACCTTCCTGAAAAGTGTCCCTTTTTTTCCTTTTGTTCGGTTATTTAAATTTTTTGGTTTTATTTAGAAAGTTTATAATGTGTGTAGAGAGCTTTTCCATGCTAAAACTAAAAGCGTCAAATTTTGTAATTATTCAAAGTTGCCGAGCACGAGATTAATTTCATGCAGTTAACGAATTCCATTTTTGGATTTTTGCTTGCTTTATTTTAATCGAAATTAAATGCACTTGACTTCAATATTATATTTACACAACTATTTTTGAGCCTATGATTATTTTTAATTCTTACAGCATAACTTATTAATAAACGCATGCTTCTCTAAATATTTCGCACAGACTATTTATACAGAGACCCATTAAAATAAAATTTTATTGAAAAATGTTTGGAATGTGTGTAGTTTTAATGAGGCCTTCTTGACACAACTGTCAATAACTTTTGATTGCTGGATGCAAGATCGTTATTAATTTTTCTTCAGATCGTAAAAGAAAATTTAACTAGAAAATTTAACTAGTTAAAAGTTGGAGCGTGTTAAAAGTTTATTGAACTTCATAAATTTGCTTTATTAAACGTTTTATTTATTACCAAAAAGTGTTATAGAAATATTTTCGAAAAGTTTGGTGTAAAAAAGTTTACATTTTCTATTATTTTTTGTTTAATTAAAAAAATAAAAACGATCGATTAGGGTTTTGTATTCCAAAAGTTAAACTTTTCAGGGGTTGAGGTGCTTCGAGCTTTTCCGAGCTGTGGTGTAAATTGTAAATGACTTCATTTAAATAAAATATCAACTTGTTGTTTCTGAATTCATTTTTTAATTTTTTTTGTTTTTACTTAACGCTTTGTTTATGATCAGCTTTTTTGCTTTGATTTATAAAGATTTGTTTGTAAAAATAAGAAGCTTAGTCTAAAAATAAAAGGATTAAATCTGCTTTTACTATAGTTTGTAATCAAATTTTTAATTGGAGTGAAGCCAAGAATTGCTTAATCTGCAATTAAGTTCTTTGTTTATTTAACATCTTTGACTTGTAGATTTTGGTTCTACTATTCTTCAAATAATTTCTGTGAGCTTGGGAATGTACTCGAAAACTTAATTACAATAAAAATTTGAATGTTTTCAAGAAACAATCCTTTTCAGGATCTTTTTATAATACCTCCTTGTAAAGAAGTTAGATTCCATTCCATACCTTTAGTTACGAACCTTCAGTTACGAAGTTAACTTAGATAACTTACTTGGGCCTATCGTATAACCTCCAGGCATCCTTCCTTGGTCCATCACATCTCTTATATCTACTTATAGGATGAACTTCATAATCCTGTCGTGTTCAGGAACATACTAGAGTCTTTTTTGTAATACCTCCTTATATAGAAGTTAGATTCTCTTCTATACCTTCACTTAAGAAGTTTGAGCTACTCAAAGTATGTGGGCTACTGTATGCCAGATACTAAATTGTTAACTCCCAGCACTTATATAAAACTTTCTTGTGCTCATAGTATAACCTCCAGGCAGCCTTGCTTGGTTCATCACTTCTCATCTATTTATAGGATGAACTTCATAATTCTGTCTTGTTCAGGAACATACTGTAGTCCTTTTTATAATACCTCCGTATATAGAAGTTAGATTCTCTTCTATACCTTTAGTTAAGAAGTTTGAGCTACTCAAAGTATATGGGCTACTGTATTCCAGATACTGGATTGTAAAGTCCTAGCAATTATATAAAACTTTCTTGTGCTCATAGTATAACCTCCAGGCAGCCTTTTTTGGTTCATCACTTCTCATCTACTTATAGGATGAACTTCATAATTCTGTCTTGTTCAGGAACATACTATAGTCCTTTTTATAATACCTCCGTATATAGAAGTTAGATTCTCTTCTATACCTTTAGTTAAAAAGTTTGAGCTACTCAAAGTATATGGGCTACTGTATTCCAGATACTGGATTGTAAACTCCCAACACTTAGATAACATACTTGGGCCCATCGTATAACCTCCAGCCAGCCTTCCTTGGTTCATCACTTCTCATCTACTTATAGGATGAAGTCTACAATGCTGTCTTGTTCAGGAACATACTATACTCCTTATATATAGATTCTATTTTATACCTTCAGTTACGAAGTTTGGGATACTCAAAGTATGTGGGCTACTGTATTCCAGATACTCAATTGTAAACTACCAGCACTTAGATAACTTTCGTCTGCCCATCGTATAACCACCTGACTGGTGGTTATACGATGGGCTGACTGCCTTCCTTGGTCCATTACTTCTAATCTACTTATAGGGTGAACTCTATAATGCTGTCTTGTTCAGGAACATACTATACTCCTCTTCATAATACCTCCTTACATAGAAGTTAAATTCCATTCTATACATTCAGGTACGAAGTTCGAACTATTCAAAGTATGTGTGCTACTGTATTTTAGATACTGGTTTCTAAACTCCCAGCACTTAGATAACTTACTTGGGATCATCGCATAACCTCCAGGTGGCCTTCCTTGGTCCATCACTTCTCATCTACTCAGGAACATACTATACTGCTTTTTATAATATCTCCTTATATAGAAGTTTGATTCCATTCTGTGCCTTCAGGTACGAAGTTCGAACTATTCAAAGTATGTGGGCTACTGGTATTCCAGATACTGGTTTCTAAACTCCCAGCACTTAGATAACTTACTTGGACCCATCGCATAATCTCCAGACAGCCTTCCTTGGCCCATCTTTTCACATCTACTTATAGGATGAACTCCGTAATTCTGTCGATAGAGATGGCGTTTATTCTGGGCATCTAGACCCAGAGAAGTCCTCAAACAATGATCTCCTTATAGCTAGACAGTGGCATAGCATTGTTTCATCTTCTGAGTTTTTTTAATTTATTGAATTAAAATGAAGTCTTTTGAGAGAATTTGGTCATTTAACGTCTTTAAACTTTTTTTTACGTACAGTTAACCTCACAATTATTGGCCACCCTAGCTATACGTTTAGCACGAATTGTGGATGAAACCATCATAACACCCCCTAGTTAAATTGAGGGGTAACTTTATTTTGCCAACAAGTAGTAAATCAACAACTTCCCCTACTGTCATTTTGTCGTTGTTGGTTAATAACCACCCTGGCGTATAGCTAAGGTGGCCAATAATTTTGAGGTTGACTGTACAATAAGTATATAATGATGAAATGTTTCTAATTAAATTTTTTCGTGTTTAAAAGAGAATTCCCAAGAAAGCTCTATTCAGTGTGAAATTAAGTATAAGACAATGACCCCATTGTCTTTGATGCAATTATATACGATCACTCCCTAAGCTTCACATGTCGACCTTAATTGTTTAATTAAATTTTCAATTAATAGCTTTTCTTAGATACAAGAGTACTCTATAAGTTCCTTAATTTAGTTAACTTTTGTGCACGTCAACGGTAACTGAATTGCATACGAGCATAATGGTCTGGATAGTACCCATTTTATGTACAAATTACATCCTTTTTTAATATTAAGCAACGGAAAGTTTTCCCATCGTTTCTTCTTTTTCTTAGGATCAACAAAATTATGAATCTCTGGAATTAGTTTTTAAAGTTGCTTTTATAATCTGTATGCGACTGGAGGAGTTGAATTTAGTTGCTCTGTTCTCCTAACTAAATTTCTTTTGTACTCCATATTAGTTTAGGTATTCAACAATTAAAAATTAATACCTTTTTCATGCAGATTATTGATTTTTTATTCTCATGAATTATTTTATGTAACTGGGCTTCCCGACTACGGTTTCGATATTGTATTTGTCGGAATGTCTAGCTGTCTGCGTCTGTCGCCTGCTTTGAAATACGAAAAGTGCATTAATTTATATTTTATGTCCAATTCAATTAATTGTTTCCAAAGTTTAATATTTTTTAAATACCCAATATCGAACAGAATCGCTATGACTAGGACTAAAACGATCTCGTGTTATTATAGATATTTTTAATTTCTTCAAAATATTAGTAAACATGTTTTTGTAAGCAAGTGATCGGTTGTGGAATAATTTTTGTATGCAAAAGTCGTGATTCGTGATTAATATAGCTGTTTTGGCATTGTTGGTTCTCATTTTCTGGAAACTGGCTGCATCAGAACATTTTGAAGAAAAATTACCGATACTTTATATTTTTAAAGCGATTCAGATTAGGAAATATCTTCTAATATCCTTCTCTACTCAAAATAAACCAAGGCATACCTCTTAAATAATAAATAGCTAGGATATAACTAAACCACTGTTTGAAAATTTTTATCTCCAAGCAAACTCGACTCAAAGCTAGTCATTGAATGTTAATTAATTAAACTTCTTGTGGTTGTTCAAAAAAGTTTGCTCTTCCTTTAAATTCCCCCACTATCTGAAAAATAAAGAAACTATTAGAAATACACCAAGTATAATATTTACTTACACCTCACGTTGCCTTATCGCAGTGGCGGAGCAGTTGACTTACACAAGGATGGCAACGGTTGAAATTATAAAAACACGAATTGATTTATAAAGTTTACGAAAGTAAATCAACTCTTAATTATAAAATTATACGAGTTAATTTAAATTAATGGCACAAATATTTAAATAAACTTGCTAAATACTTTTCTGAGTTTAGTAACTTTAACCATTCGATTTTCTATATTTGAATTGATTTTCTTTTGTGTATTTCTCAGGTTTTCTAACTATTGAAACTAGATAGTACACCAATGAAACGTTCAAACATCAAAGAAGCTTATTCAAGTTCTAAAAGCTATAATAATTAGTTCTTATAAATACACACAATGGGATAAAAATAAGACTCCATCGAGATGGCTTATGAATGTTCGTAATGTAACTGTACTGTGTAGGTGTTAAGCAACATGCTCAACAGTATGTTTGTCAACATCTACCTACATTAGCCATTTGTTGAACTTTAGTTGACTTTGATATACATATACACGCGAAAGCTAAATAGTAAAATTGAACGTGGTTGGTTTAACTGATTGATTATCAGAGAAATGAAAAAAAAGGTTTAGAAATAGCTATAATTCGGGACAAATCATATTTGTTATATTATTATTGGATTCTTTTGTTTTTACGTTTCATAAAGCTTCTTTTAATTCTAAAAACTCTTCCTACAGTTGTTTGTTGTTTCTGAAAGTCTTAAAAAGATTTTATTCACTGCAGGCTTCTCACAGTCACCCAGGTTACAACGAGATCGGCTGAGCTCGTGTATAGCAACTTTTGGGTATTTCTCCACGAGTTGCAACTTGCAAGGGTGTTGACGAGCATTCCTATTTATACACACAGGTGGACTTAGTGGCACGAAACACGTTGCAGAGCGTATTCGCTAATTATTGCCTGATTCGGTTGTAGTAGTTTATTATTTTTTTGTTATTCTGATTTTTCAATCTTGATACCTTTCAAGTTGATGTGTGGATAATTTTTTTTAAAACAAAAACTTTGATTATACAATAGAGAACAAAAGAGTAACACTCTTTTGACACGTTGTTTTTACTACAGCCCCTTCACTGAAGCAGGAAGCTACGTGTTTGTGTTTTTAACCGTTATCGTGTGTTACATTAGGGTAGTGGTTATTTGTTTCAATCGAATTCTGTATAAAATCTAAAGATAAAAAAATACTAACAAGTTTTTTGCATTTTTGTTTAATAGTACAAAACTGGCCTCTTTCAGAACGATGAAGTACCTAGGTTTACTCTAATGTTTGTAAACTTAAAAAAGGCTGAATATTATTTGATATTCGAGCGCTAGTAAAACAACTACAGTAGAACCCCGTAATGAAAGCTGAAAGCTGAAAATGTGCTCTTTAGTTACGTATTTTTCGTTTTTCTCTAGATCTCATAGGAAATGACTAATTTCCAATAACGTAAAATGGGGCCACTTTTACTCGCAACCCAAAACAGGTTAACTTTCAATAACATTTTTCTCAAAATAATTTTTAGAAAAATCTATTCAATTTTTAGAAAAATCGCAAATGAGATTCTTTTCATAGAATTTTCCCCTCTTCCATTTTTGACTCTTTATAATTTTTTGTTTATTGCATAGTTTTCGATATAATCGCCAAAATATGAAATAAAATATAATTTTAGAGATTCAAACCTGATTTTGAAAGGGTTTCCCTTTCGGAAAGGTGAGGACGTATGATAATAAGGACTATAAATAGAAAACAATAGCGAAAGAAGGCTTCAGCTTTATGTTATTTTGTTCCGGGTTCACCAAGTAAAATTTCGTAACTGCACTGGATTAGGCTATTTTCACACTGATAAAACTACTACCAGAGACAATAAATAAATATTTTTCTCTATGGAAAGGAATTCTTTTCAACGTCTACAAGTTTATAGGACTTCGTGGGAAGCATTAAATTCGCATTTTTGGTCTTACAGTAGTTCACGTAAACTGTAAAGGATTAAAATGCTGCAACTATGAATTATTCAGACCATCAGGGCCGTTACGAGAGTTCGTGTTCACCTAAAATGTTAATTCAATGTTCATATAGCTTGATAGATTATCCCGTTTATTAGATCTCGTCCAGAATAGAAAAGGACCTGTCAATCATTCCGATTCGTAATATTTTTTATGCAAAGAGTTAACACGACTTGAAATCGATGATTTATCGAACGTGGTTTAATTAATAGAGACTAAAACGTGCTGCTTCAAATCCTTTTTTATCTTGGATAAGCTCTAAGCAGCATGAAGAGATATAAACTTTTCTATTCAGTCTACGTATGAACGTGTCTTCTCAAAAGCAGTTGCTCTTAAAACCCAGTAACGCCCACCATCATTATATTATGATGATAGTAACTTTACGATTTTTTTTATTAAGAAATGGGATCGATATTTGAGATTTGGTTTAGGGTATTCTATTATTTATAATGTTGTTAAATGATTATAATTTTTTGCTTCTATTTTTTTCCGAAATAAAGCCGTAAAATAAAAATGTTTTCGATCCTGAGCCGAAGCAGATTTTAAGTGAATCTACGAAAAAATTTGTCTAAAAAAATTCAGGGCATAAAGAAAGAACCAACAATGAAAAAAAAGTTTGAAATCGATAATTCTTCAAAAACATTTCGATGAAAACGCTCGATAAAAGAGCGCTGTCCTCATATGATGACTCTGGGCGCATGTAGTGTCATAAATTCATGATAATCGTGTTTATATGGTTTATTTTCGTTAATCGCTATGTTATTTGGGAATAACTCTTTTATTTGTTGATATATTTTCTTCCAACGTTAGTAGTGGTCCTAAAATGGCCTTAGAATACTTACAATACAAAATGAGCAAATTTGAAAATGTATTTATAGATGTCGACTTTGAAGACGGATTTTCATCGTCCCCGTAACTTAATTTCAAAGTTTTGAGGCATGAGATCTGATACTATTTCAATTGTTTATATTTTTGTAGTAATAGTTAACACAGCAGGAGCCGTCTTGTGTTTATATCAAGTTTATCTCTTTTTACGACTGCTATCAATGATTTTTAATAATAGACGCTTTATTAATAAAATCGTTTTATTAACAATTTTGCTTATGATAGAAAATAATAATCCACTTTGTATTTTTCTTATTAGAAAGAAACAAAATTTGATGAATATGAAAAATATCGTTTCACAAGACGTTGCAAAATACAATTATTATTTACTATCAAGATTTAAAAATCGTAGATGAAATTATAGAGATATTTATAAATCGTTTTTCTCCTTAATTTTCCTTTATCTCAAAAAAGTTACAAAGAAGAAAAAGTCTGTGAAAATGATTTTGTTCATCCGTTGGCTATATAAATTTAAAATTTAATTTGATACATTTTGACGGTTGAACTCTAGAAGGAAATGGAAATTTTTAAGCGATAATTTTATCAATTTTAAACTTATTATTTTTAAAGCAAAATCATTACACAACCCCTCTATAAAGACTGTAATTTTATTAAAGTTTTAATAGAAAATGGATACTTTATTTCGCTGTCAATGGTAAGAAATTTATTGACTCTTAAATTGTTAGCAAAAAAAGTTAACATAGTGCTCCCTCATAGTACACGGTTTATCAATTCCCGCTCTTCTAGGAGGTACTTAGGTGCTCCTAGGAGCGTAGTTAAAATCAAACGAACTTAATATGAAATTTCAGCGATTTTATTGAATTGTTAGAAACGGAAAATGAATATCCTTTATATTGCTCTTACATTAAGGTATTATGCGGGTTACAATAATGATCTTTCTCGGGAGTTTTCTTTTATGGGAGCTTACGTTGACAGATTCATTTGAATGGTTTTATTCAAACTTATTTTAACTACATACGGCGTCATCGTAATTTTAACGTAAATATACGTCGTGATTCTGGTAGAAAAATCTTGAATTATAATAACATTTAGTATGTAGTTTGGACCTTTTCCAAACCGCGTAAAATGCAATTTATTTGCATTAATTTTATTGTTCTTTGTTATTTATTTTTAGTTTATAACACTAAAAAGCTTTTCAAAACTCTCAAACGTGTAGTAGACATAATTTATTAATTTGTGTGTGTGATTACTATTTATGAAAATTTTCAATTTTGTGATCGAAAGTTGTAAAATAAACAATGTATGAAAACAACGTATTATAAACATAAATTTTCTCCACTAGACCATAACAAATTCAATGCAGCAAAATGCATAGCCATTGATGAGGTTTTAGACATAGCCGAAGCGACAAGTGCACTGGAAATCTCGTTTAACATGGAGAGTGGCAAGTGCAGTCCCACTATATCCCCGTCAAAGGGTTCAAAGGGGATAATTTGAGAGCACAACGATCCACACAACGTTTACTTTATGACAGCCAATGCCAATAGGGTATTGTTGACTTGTCGAGAATAAATAAGAAAATCGAACGCTTTCAAAATTTGTTAAAATTTACATTAAAAATTAAATTGTGTGGGTCGTAAATTAAAATTTTAATTAAATGTTGTGCCAAACTAATCAACGCGGATTAAAAGTTTGCTTTTGGAGAGAATGGGTAAATTTTAGTAAACTTTTCGAATATACACTTTATTTTCCAACTCTTTACAATTGTTTTATCTCGTTCCCAACTGGTTTTTTACAGACTTTTGTTGTAACTAGACAGAAGGGATTGGCTCGTGCCTAATTTGTAGCAGTTCACGCTTGTGTAATTAAAATTGAAAGCGTTCGATTCCAACTAAGGGCGGCAATTGATTTACTTCTGTTCCTACTACTAGTAACTTTTTTAATGTATGTTCTTTCTTTTTTGTTTACTATTTTATTCTATTCTTGTTCATTTTGTTCCATACGTGATCAACAGAATGTTTGGCTTCGCTTTTATTTTCTATCAATACCCAATTTACATAGCGTTTCATCCAATTTATTTCTTATTAGTTACAACTAGTTTTCTATTTTTTTTAACGAAAATTCAATTTTTATACAGTAATCTACAGGTTAATAATCTAAATTTTTGCCATTATTACTGAAATAAACTCCATTTGGGATTATGGAATAATGTTACCTAATGAGCTGTTGCCTGTAGTGTAGACATTCAATCAATTATCTTATATCCATCCATTTTAGCCTTCTTTACACTCTTCTCTTTATATAAGTTTTCATCGGGTTTATTTTTAATTGTACTCGTTCGTATTTCTGTAGATATTTATTTCCTTATCTTCTTTTGTGTATTCAACCACCTTTCTGAAAAAGCTTGTTTTGGCACTCTGTATTCTGGAAACGTATTTTTTGTTCGTTTCGCTTCTATACTGTTGGCTGTCATTCTATTTTAGAAAATCCTGATTGTTTGGTTTCTCACTTTAAAATTCATGTCTTCCTATTGCACTTTATACAACTTCATTTGGATAATTAATCTAACATAATACTAACTTATTTAGCACTTTATTTTCGTTTATTATAGAGTGAAGCTTTATTATGTTGCATATATGTTCAGTTAGATGGAAACTTTACATAAAAGGTTTACCTTCTTTATTAAAGCAGCTTATACTAGTTCAAACATTGTCATTGTAGTAAAAACTCCGCTGCCAACAACAATAGTTCCACTAGATTAGAAAATGAACCTTTCACAATAGCACCGAGAAGAACAAATCGAACACTAGTTCATTCTTATTTATAATGGTTTTTCTCAATTTCCGCATATTTTCAATTTTTTACACCTCATCGTGATACCTGTATGTTAACCTTGCTTTGTATAACAGGTGTACTAGTGTTCTATTTAAATGAATGAAAACATTTAAAATCGATTATTAACGCAAATTAAACGGTAAATGTGCCACGTTCAAGGCCAATTTTACTGTATACACGTAATTAATTAACTATGCAATTATGAGGGTACGGTGTGTAGGTAATACCTAATTCACTAGTTTTATAATTTACATGTTGTTTCAAAATTCCAGAGAACTAACACATCATGACAGGTTTTTTGAGTCACATTTAACAACTAAACTGTTATGAAACTGGATGTTTCTTTTGCCTGTAGAAAATTTCAACGTTTTTTTCGTTCATAATATTTTTATTAGGTATAAAAAACGTAAACAAACGATTTTTCCTATAACTACTTTGAGGTTGTTCTTAAATCTCTCATACTGAATCCAATAGTGTATATCATCGTGCATCAAATTAATTTAAAGCTTGTGTTTTGGTCCGTGATCAATAAGAGACTCTTTAGGATTTTGAGAACCGTAATGGTCCATTTACATGTTGGTAGTAGTGGAGTGGAAACTGGCCTCCTTGAGTCATGACGTATTCAACTTTGAAGAACTACTCAAAAATGTCAATATTCACTCCACTACTATCTATATAATAATGGACCATTAGATAATGGTAACTTTAAATAAGTAGTGCAGGTATTTAAACTCAAAGAAGAGTACTGCTCAAGTTTACCAATATCCACTCCACTACTGTCTATGTAAATGAACCATTACAGTTCTGAATATTAAGGGGCCTCCATCTCCCCTTTCTACTACTACTGTGTATGTAAATGGGCCATTATATTGGTAACCTTGAGGAGTATGGATATTCAAACTTCAAAGAAGAGTACTGCTCCATGTTACCAATATCCACTCCACTACTGTCTATGTAAATGGTTCAATACGGTTCTCGAGATATTACGGGGTAGTAATCTCTCCTTTTCAACTAATACTGTCTATGTAAATGAGCCATTGTATTGGTAACCTTGAGTAGTGTAGATAACCAAACTTCAAAGAAGAGTACTGTTGAAAGTAACCAATATCCACTCTTCTACTGTCTATGTAAATGAACCATTACAGTTCTGAATATTAAGGGGCCTCCATCTCCCCTTTCTACTACTACTGTGTATGTAAATGGGCCATTATATTGGTAACCTTGAGTAGTATGGATATTCAAACTTCAAAGAAGAGTACTGCTCCAGGTTACCAATATCCACTCCACTACTGTATATGTAAATGGTTCAATACGGTTCTCGAGATATTAGGGGGTAGTAATCTCTCCTTTTCAACTAATACTGTCTATGTAAATGAGCCATTGTATTGGTAACCTTGAAGAGTGTAGATATTCAGACTTCGAAGAAGAGTACTGTTGAAAGTAACCAATATCCCCTCTACTACTGTCTATGTAAATGAACCATTACAGTTCTGAATATTAAGGGGCCTCCATCTCCCCTTTCTACTACTACTGTGTATGTAAATGGACCATTATATTGGTAACCTTGAGGAGTATGGATATTCAAACTTCAAAGAAGAGTACTGCTCCATGTTACCAATATCCACTCCACTACTGTCTATGTAAATGGTTCAATACGGTTCTCGAGATATTAGGGGGTAGTCATCTCTCCTTTTCAACTAATACTGTCTATGTAAATGAGCCATTGTATTGGTAACCTTGAAGAGTGTAGATATTCAGACTTCGAAGAAGAGTACTGTTGAAAGTAACCAATATCCACTCTACTACTGTCTATGTAAATGAACCATTACAGTTCTGAATATTAAGGGGCCTCCATCTCCCCTTTCTACTACTACTGTGTATGTAAATGGGCCATTATATTGGTAACCTTGAGTAGTATGGATATTCAAACTTCAAAGAAGAGTACTGCTCCATGTTACCAATATCCACTCCACTACTGTCTATGTAAATGGTTCAATACGGTTCTCGAGATATTAGGGGGTAGTAATCTCTCCTTTTCAACTAATACTGTCTATGTAAATGAGCCATTGTATCGGTAACCTTGAAGAGTGTAGATATTCAGACTTCGAAGAAGAGTACTGTTGAAAGTAACCAATATCCACTCTACTACTGTCTATGTAAATGAACCATTACAGTTCTAAATATTAAGGGGCCTCCATCTCCCCTTTCTACTACTACTGTGTATGTAAATGGGCCATTATATTGGTAACCTTGAGTAGTATGGATATTCAAACTTAAAAGAAGAGTACTGCTCCAGGTTACCAATATCCACTCCACTACTGTCTATGTAAATGGTTCAATACGGTTCTCGAGATATTACGGGGTAGTAATCTCTCCTTTTCAACTAATACTGTCTATGTAAATGAGCCATTGTATTGGTAACCTTGAGTAGTGTAGATAACCAAACTTCAAAGAAGAGTACTGTTGAAAGTAACCAATATCCACTCTTCTACTGTCTATGTAAATGAACCATTACAGTTCTGAATATTAAGGGGCCTCCATCTCCCCTTTCTACTACTACTGTGTATGTAAATGGGCCATTATATTGGTAACCTTGAGTAGTATGGATATTCAAACTTCAAAGAAGAGTACTGCTCCAGGTTACCAATATCCACTCCACTACTGTATATGTAAATGGTTCAATACGGTTCTCGAGATATTAGGGGGTAGTAATCTCTCCTTTTCAACTAATACTGTCTATGTAAATGAGCCATTGTATCGGTAACCTTGAAGAGTGTAGATATTCAGACTTCGAAGAAGAGTACTGTTGAAAGTAACCAATATCCCCTCTACTACTGTCTATGTAAATGAACCATTACAGTTCTGAAATATTTTGGGAGTCCTTCATCTCTCCTTTCTACTACTACTGTGTATGTAAATGAGCCATTATATTGGTAACCTTGAGTAGTATGGATATTCAAATTTCGAAGAAAAGTACTGCTCAAGGTTACCAATATCCACTCCACTATACTGTCTATGTAAATGGACCAATACGGTTCTCGAGATATTAGGGGATAGTAATCTCTCTTTTCCACTATATTACTGTCTATGTAAATGAGTCATTATTGGTAACCTTGAGTAGTGTAGATATTTAAACTTCGAAGAAGAGTACTGCTCATGGTTACCAATATTCACTCCACTACTGTCTATGTAAATGGATCAACACGGTTCTCGAGATATGAGGGGGTAGTAATCTCTCTTTTCCACTATATTACTGTCTATGTAAATGAGTCATTATATTGGTAACCTTGAGTAGTGTAGATAGTCAAACTTCAAAGAAGAGTACTGCTCATGGTTACCAATATCCACTCCACTACTGTCTATGTAAATTGACCATTACAGTTCTCAAAATATTTGGGGGCAGTCATATCTTCTTTCCATTACTACTGTCTATGGAATTAAGTCATTATATTGGTAACCTTGAGTAGTGTAGATATTCAAACTTCTAAGAAGAGCACTCATGGTTGCCAATATGTGTATCATTTTTAGATGGGCGTAAAACGTGACTAAACGCTAGTTTTAAGTAGGAGGCTGTAAGTGGCTAAGAATACGCGACTACTATATCTTGTTTTATCCTAACGTGTTTTGCCGTAGATTAATGAGAGGGAAACTGTTCACGCCGGTTTGGTCGTTGAGGAGATAAGAATTCCTTTTCAATTTGTTGATTTCTAAGACTTCCAGCAGGCACATAACTACGGGAGGGTCAGGGTGTGGCTCCAGGCGCATGTAAAATTTGCTGGTCCACCCTTGTGTCCACCCTGAAAAAATGACAATAATAAGCGAAAAAGTCAGATATTTACAGCGTAACTTGAATTCCACACAACATATTTCATCTTTAAAAAGTGTTATGGGCTACATATAATGTATTAGGCCCCTACTCAAAAATAACAAAGCAGGCATCTTGGGGGTCATCTTGAATATCACGCTTCCGGCTAATATTTCGCTTTGGTAACCGCAATTTTCGTATTCAGTAGGGTTGAAATATTGGGAAAACATCGGTTACCAAAATGTTATATGGAATACCGCTTACAAAAAATAATTTAACTTTTGCGCCTTGATTATAATGTACTTTTAACGTTTTCTAAATATTTGTATTGGTCGAAATTAAACTTATAAAGCAGTTTTATCAAAAGTCAATCGCTGCTACACATGGATCGCTTCTAAATGCGTAAAATCACTTTTTGCCTAGAGCTATTTGAATTTGAGATCTGATATAACGTAGCTAACGTAAAAAGAAATAAATAGAAGTTATATTAAAACTCATAATGAACTTCTTTACGTAGTTTTTTACAGCGTTTTATTAGTACGACTAAAAGAGCAAGTTTTGTGTTTTTTTATTAAAAAAATGAAACTCCTTCTGTATCTACTGCTCATTTATTGTCAGATTGTCACTAGTTTTTTATTCAATGGGATCGTTTTACTATATTAATGGAGTCTTCTCGAATAAAGGTCTCATTAAATTGAAGAATAAACAGTTATTGTTAGAGTGGCATAGAAAATATAATTTCACAATTCTGACCAACTGCTGAAAGATCAAAAACTCATGGAATTTAATCATCGTCCTTATGCTGTACAGTTTTATAGTACTAAACTCACCGCTAGTGCCGCTATTTTTATCTTGCAAATAGAAATAAACAAAAAATGTTTGTTTACAAAACTCGAGTAGCATAAAATTAAGGGAAGTTGTAATAAAAATAAAATTTTATGCAGCACTAACAAGCAGATTTCCTGCAAAATTATTGTGGGCAATTAGTATAAATTTAAAAAATTTCTTTAATTTTATTCTGTACCTAATATAACAACAGCGTTGTTGGTTGGGTAATTAAAAATTGTATTTAGCACTTGCTTTTTAAAGATCATTCCACTTACACATTGGTTGTTACTCTGGCGGCTAAAGTGTTTTATTTAAATAGAATTTGCAAGTCGTCCGTTTTAATTAAAATTCGCTGCGCCTTGGGCTTTATTTTTCACATAAATTTGATAAAGGTCAAAGGTCGTTAATTGATTTTAGAGTTTCTAATCAAATTTTTATTTTTTAAAATGGAGTCGGAACTCGGAAGTAGGTACTTAACGATTTTTGTCGAAGTTGTGGTCAATAGAACTTTACCCAATAAATTATGAACTTTGCAAAGTTCACTGAAACTTGGAGTTTATCATATTTCTAACTAGACCAAACAATTAACAACCGTCGATGCAGTCTGAACGGTTAAACCCGTGTTTGCAAAGTTTGGCTTAAATACGTTATATTATAACCTTAGAACTTGTATAATAATTTAGTTAAGTGTTAACGTTGGTGTTGCACGTTATAACACCAATCAAAATTTAGCTAAACAAGGATATTTTCTGATTTAAGTAATTAGTTTCGTTATCGTTATTGAACTGTGCAGAGTGATCATGTGGGAGTAAAGTTGAGCTGTGTGAAGATAATTTGAGTTAAAATCTAAGCAGCTAAAAGTAGCTAAAGCTACTACTGAAAGCAAAATAAAATAACACGTCTACGCGGAAATATTATTTAGAATTAAAGGCTCGCTGGGTAGAAACTGCTTTTCAGTCCAGGACTTGCTTCCATGTTTCCATTTCACTGAAATTAATGTAAACAGCAAAATTACGACTTTTAAGTTCGTGGGCCAATCTTTGCTTCACTTGGTTCCCAGTTTATATGGAAATTAATGTTTTCAAACTAGAATACGTTTGCTTACAGCAGGGCCGGACTGAGCTCTTGAAGCGACCTGGGCAAATGAGACAAATCCGCTCCATTCTGAGGGATTAAAAAAGAGGGCGATCCGGTGATCCTCCACCGACATTGAGACTCACTTTAAAACTTTTTTTTTTCATTACATTTCTCCAGTAACTGGTCAATCGGAATCTCGTCCGATCATCCTACCTACGAATCCCACTTTGGCTTCCAGTGGCTATTGACCTTTAGTACCCATTACAAAATATTACATTGTTATACAATTTGTCTCACTGGAGCAGTGCTGGTCTAACATTGTTATGTTTGTTATTTACATGCAGTCAAAATTAGCATGTCGTGGGCTTAGCGACCTATCTCACCTGTTAGCAGAAGCTCTGTACAATCCCATATCACTTCTTGATATTCTCAGACATACTTTGTTCATTCCCTAAATCAGTACTGCCCAACGTGTGGGTTTCAACCTTTAAAAGTTGTTGGTAGTCGCGAAATATTTAAGAAATTGTAATTTTGGATCAATTTTGCAGCAATTGACGCACCTAAAAATAAATCATATTAACTCCAGTATCAGCACTGGTGGATTCAGGAAGATGCGATAAAGGCAATCATTCCATAACTGAGCTCTCCAGAGTAGATTCACGTCCCTTTCTTATAAAAGTTATTGACTTTGCCACTGATAAGACCATAAATTTCCGATGGTCTGCTGATCACAATCAGGCAATCGTCTCCTGATTACGATCAGACGATCGCCTCATTATTGAGCTATTTTGTAACAACTATTCCGAGTGATGGATCGGACGAATCCCCATCAATAGTTGTCCGTGCCACTAATCCAATGATATTTATTGCACTTACATTTAGGTTTATATGGGAATGATAGGGGGTCGCGTACCACGAATCTTCGTAGTATCTGACAGCCCAGCAGCCTTAAAAGCGCTGAACGCTTGTGAGGTGAGGTCCGGGCTAATAACGGACTGCATCCGCAGACTGAATGCGCTAGCGGAGACAAATTTCGTCAACTTGGTATGGGTTCCAGCTCATGCCAACATACCAGGGAACAAGAAAGCGGACGATCTGGCCAAAGAGGGCAGCAAAATAAGACCCATTGGACCAGAACCCGCCCTTGGTATTTCTTATGAAACGGCAAAGAGGGAAATAAAGTCACTTGTAGGAAAGTGGCATATTAAACACTGGAGGGAATCTCCTGGACAGGGACACTCTAAAACCCTCCTGGAGAGACCCTCTGACAAAAGAACTCGCTCTCTAATCAAAATGAGCAGAGATGAGCTACGACTGGCAACGGCAATGTTAACGGGTCATTGTCAGCTCAAAAAACACCTGCATACGATGGGACTAGAAGAAGACCCACTATGCAGAGGAGGGGGAAACTCCAATTCATCTTCTGCTACATTGTGAGGCTTTCACAAGAAGTCGTTACAGCATTCTCGGGAAAGAGAAGATGCTCCAAAGAAAACTGCCCAACTTATCAATAGGTAAAATTCTGGACTTTATTAGAAGCACAGAACTCCCATAAGGGAAGACCAAATCCGAGGCGCACAATAGAGCCAAGAGGTCGCGATGCAAGGAACCAATAGGGACCAACCTCAGAATCATATAATAGAATAATAGGGCGTCGCAAGTGTGTAAAGCTTTTATCACTGCTCTACACCCTCTTGAAGGGTAAAAATACCCTCTAAAAGGGTAAAGCTTGCAGGAATCATGTGTTCCAATCCCAACTAAGATTGGGAGCTGAGTTTGTACGCTAGGTGAACTCTCTCTTGGTACAAGAGCTTTCCATTTTAACTTTTTCATCAGGCTTGAAAAGGCTTCATCAGTTAGATTAGGTTATGTAAAGAATCAAAAGACTATCGGGGCCGATGGTTTGTCTTTTCCCAAGTGTCTTTCACCGTAAGGTGGAGATGATACTCGACGTTAAGGATTAGGTTAGGAAAATAATTATGACCTTGACTTTCCCCTTTGAGAACGGCAACCATCGAGTCTACCCTTTCCCAAGTAAAGCTTTCAGGAAGCATGTGTTCCAATCCCAACTGAGATTGGGAGCTGAGTTTGTACGCTAGGTGAACTCTCTCTTGGTACAAGGGCTTTCCATTTTAACTTTTTCATCAGGCTTGCGTCATCAGATTATAAAAACATTGCCAATTTAATTTATTTATCTTTGAGCGGCTTTGATTCAGTTAATGGTTGCCTATTAAAATTTCAGATCAATATATTCAGCTAAAAGGTCATTTTGCCTATTGAAAATATATTCAAAATGGCCTCATCTTTTAAATTGTTTCGTTTACTTCTTAAGGGCTAATTTTTGCTAGTCGTACCTACTAACCTACTGCAATTATTTTTATTTAAAAGCCTAACTCGGCCTATAGTAAAACCACAGTTATAGACCAATTGAAATTATTGATTTTGTGTTTCTTACTTTAGCCTTTCTGTTAAAAATTAATTTAGGAATTTTTGGGCAAAATGGGGAGAAACAAAGTTTTAAAACATTTAAATTTTAATTCGGTTCAAGTAAATTAATTTGTAGTTTCCGTTATTTGATTTGTTTTCACAACGAGCCTAACATAGCGCAATCAACAATGTCAATAGTTAGTTACACTTTACATTGTAGGCTATAGAGAATTTGTGTGTTTAAACACTAATCAAATAGTAATCCTCAAATCTAGTTAACTAATTATTATTCTGCGAGTTTTTGGAATTGTAATTTAATTTAAAATAAAGGTAACTAAGCTTTTAATTTTGTTCTAGAAGGAAGTCGAGGTCAAAATGATGGAGAAATAAAAAGTAGTAGAAGCCGAAGTGCTAGACGCGAAGATCCCAGAAGGCACACACTTTCTGGTGACCAACACTACGGCATGGCAGGACAAGGTGGACCCTTATCAAGAACTATGGATCTCGAGGTAAAGTATAAATTTCTCAACTGAAACTAGCCTTCATTTTATCGAGTTTCGTTTTAACTTTTAACGAAACGCGAACCCTTTTGTAAGTAATTATTTTATAAATAATTAAACCTCGTTAGGAGTAAATGGAAAATTGGTTTCCAAATATTAGCAGTATTTTACAAATAAATTAATAAAGTTGAATTAATGCTGCTTTTAACAAGATAAACCTAAAATTTATGTCAGTACATGACCTTTGCCATAACTTTTCAGCCTTCCTAGTTCGAAATTGAATTGTGTAATAGTTTCCCAACCAATTAATTATTCGGCATCCTGCCCTTCATAACCTGCTGCTTCAAAATTTAGCGTGTACTTATTACAGTTTGGGTCCTAAGCCACGTTTCTTATTGTTTTCATTATTTTAAATAACACGCAGTAAGTTTTAGATATTAAAACGACCCTAAATTAAATACTGGATTATAATAAACGGCACTGCTCGTTTTAATTTGAATGTTGAGTGACATCATTCGGTTAATTAAAACGAACTATAATCGTTTTAAAATGCATTAATTAAACTAGTCGTGTTTGAAATTTCTTCATTGTTGTTGATAAATAGTCCCTTCTCGCAAATGCAAAAATAATTTTCAAGTGCACTCACGACAATGTCTACCGATAGTTTAATATCCATACCACCCACACTAGTTATGATGCCACGTTCTATTAGTAAATTAAACCAAAGTTCTGTTAATCGAATTTATTGTGTTGATGGCCTTTCGTTAGTTAATCAAGAAATTGGTGATAAAGGCGATTACATTTCAAACGGGAAATCGAGCTTATTGTTAAATACCGAACAAAAATCGACCCTTATCAAACTATCAGAATGTTCATTTCCACTTTCATCAACTCGTCCTATCAACGTTAAATTAGTTGTGCGAAATAAGAAACAATTTGAGGTAGTTTCTAATTAAAAAGAGTCGTTTAAAGTAATTTTTAATTTTTTCAGGGCCAATTTGCGAGAGGATATCCTCCATCGTCAAACGCCATGTTATTCGACGACGATCCCGGAATCATGTCTGAAGTTGAAACGAGCTCTACTGGATTCAGAAGAGGTGGTAAACAACGCAGTTCTCTTCCTGTTGTAAGAACGCCTAGTAAAACTTTAGAAAGGCCGTTAGGTAATAGCTATCTCCAAATACTTATTCTAGAAACTAAAGGTCTTCAAATTTTAGGGTTAGTTTTTCTACAATATCGCAACGAAACTAAACGTGCACTACTGCCAAACGAAATAACTTCGATAGATACAGTTAAAGCTCTATTTGTAAGATCGTTTCCTAAACAATTAAGCATGGAGTATCTAGATTCGCCGTTAGTTAAAATTTATATTCACGATTCTTCCAAAGATATGTTTTACGAATTAGAAGACGTAAGGTAATTTTATCCAATTCAGTTGTTGAAGCAAAGTTTTAGTTTCAATATTATAGGTCGCACTTACGAGAAATACGAGATCGATCGGTACTCCGCCTTTTTGAATCTACCGACGTATCCGGCGGTCTTCCTATGGGTGGCGTTGGAATACCTGGAGGCGTAGGACATTTCGAAGATCCTAGTTACTTTTCCGAACCTGAATTCGACTCAGAGTACCAACATCAGCACATTCACAAGAGCAAGGTAAGTCAAAAAAATAAATAAAACGATTTTATTTAAATATTAAAAAACATAAATAATATCTGAAAGTACTTAACAGTTAATGAGTTGATAACAGATGGCCAATGATTTTAAAATGAATAAAACTAAACTAAAACGCTTTACACTGTGGTATTGCTGGTGTATAAAAAGTACCAGAGTATAACTTCTTCGTAACGCCTCTCCAACCAAATACTAAAGCTTTAGCAAAAGGTTCCGGTTCACATCCTGTACAAATGTTCATGATTGTTCTAACTTCAAACTCTGCAGGTTCAAGATCATCGGTTTCGCTTTCTTTTTGTTGTTGCGCAGGCTGGTTTTGTGCCAAACCATCTAAACCGGGCTGGTTAAGTCCAAAACTATTTAAACCGGGCACGTTAAGTTCGAAACTATTTAAACCGGGCTGGGTAGGTTCCAAACCACCCAAACTATTTAGTAACGCACCATCGAATAAGTTGGTGTTGCTACCAGAGTCACTATTAATTAAAGAACCATCTTGTAAAAACAATTCTCTTTTATTTGGCGTTTTCCCCACAGGTTTTTTAGACTCTTCTTCTAAAGGATCAATATCCGCCTTTTGTTTATCTGTGGTTTTGGTTAGTAAAGTTTTTTCTGTCGAAACATATTTTTTCTTATCTTCATTTTTGGTTGAATTTTTATTGTCGCGTTTAAATATTTTATGACCTTGTAAAGTCGTGTCAATAAATCGTACGTTTGCTGGATTTACCAATGTCGAGTGTACTAAACCGCTGTTTATCAAAGGTTGTGCATTTGGTTGACCAAGGGGAGCTTGTTGGGCGTTTTGTTGTAATAAAATAGAAAGATCATCTTGAGGTAGACCGAATGCTGTAGTAGGTTGTGGAGTTGCACGATTGGCAGGTGGTTGAGCTGCAAATATTTGAGGGCCTCTCGATTGTGGCACGTTCATTTGTTGTAAAATTAATCCGCCTCCGTAAGGATCGTTTACAAATTGTTGTTCGAATCCTTGTAGCGGTTGTGCTACTAGCTGTTGAGGTGGTGGCTGTGGTTGTCCGCTCGCTATACTTAAAGCGATGTTTGGATTTAATTGTCCACCTGTTATTAGAGGATGTGTTTGTGTCATAGGACGTGGTGGTGTCGCTGGACGTGGGGTGGTGGTAATCGGTATGCCGTTGTGGTCGAATGTGTGTGCGTGGTGATGTTTGTGATTACGGTGAGCTTTGCCCGCTGTTAAAGCCACTTTATATAATTGTACCATTGTTACTTCACCTAACATGCCTCCAGATCCTAAAAGATTTTTTTTAATTATGTAATTTTTGGTGTTTAATTTTTGTACCTTTAGGCGCTCCGGGTCCTTCCAAAAATCCTCCTCCCGGTTGAGTTTGTTCTTGTCCAGTAACTGATATTCCGCCTGGAGGTACTTTTTGTCCGATCAACTAAAACGTTTAAATTGATACAATTACTCATTAAATGTTTATGTTATTGTATGTTCGATTAATAATTTTTATTGCTTTTTTTACCATAAAATTGGGAGTGCGAGTACTTTCTAAAAATCTAATTTTTCAAAAGTGATATAATGCTCATGCTCATTAATAAAGTTAATGAAGGCGATTACTTGTTAACTATCTTTTATAGAATGCAGTCTACTTGCTCTAGTTTATAAACATGCAATTAATTTCAAAAATATTGTAGCACTTTCATTTGATTTTATGCAATCAAATTAAATTATTTCTGTGTCAACTAATAAAAGAGGAGTTGTCGCTGTTGCGTGCATTTTCAATTTTTTCCTTTATCGAATTTTGCATTTACGTCGAATTGAAGCATAAAAGGAATATATTAAATATTAAAATTTTAAAAGGTTTGTTCTACTTAAATTTGAACAACTTAACAACCCTTACCCTGTTATGAAATCCACGTCCAACTCTTTCGCCGTTGACCCAAATTTGCCATTCGCCAGTACGTCCGTTCCAACTTTGGCATGTGTGATACCATCGGTTTAGTCTTAGAGGATAATTTAAACGATAAAGGGTTTGTCCTTGCACAGCCAAACTAAAATAACTCGAACGATCTGTATTAGCTATCCAGGCATATATCGCTCTAGGCTGACCGTCAACTGAAAATTTATTATTAATGCCACGTTCAAAAACAAAAAAATATTATTGTTTACATTTTTCGTAAAAAAATATTTTGTTAGGGTTTGAAAAGGTAAAGTTATTCATAGGGATGAAAAAAGAAATTTTGTGCACAAACGGTTGATTAATTTAGATTTTGTTGGATTTGGCACCTTTTTAATTTTATTCGCATATTTTTGAACTCCGGAAAGTTGTGCAGATGGAAATCACTGATGCAAACAAGAAGTTCCAAGAAGATTACTTTTTAAATTTATTATTTTTAGATAGTGTAGAAAATATTCAAACTTCCTCATGTGTAGAAATCGCAAGTTAATGTTATTCAAGATGAGTACATATCATTGGAAACTATCAGATGTTACTTGCACTTTTTATAAAATGCTCGTACATAATTATTAATATTGTATCTATGTTACGTATTTATTTATAAAGTAGGTACTTAAAAGAAGGTTTTACCTCATCATTAAATTTTAACACAATCTCTCTTTCTTTCAAAAACTTTTCGACTTTTACAAGAAAGTTTGATCATTCAGAAGTTGTTTAATCTTTTACAAGAATAGAAAGAGATAATAAAAAGGGAAGAAAAACCTCAACCGTTTTTAATTTTCAATTTGCAGTTAACTTTTTGTTTCGGTTTGTTTAATTTCTTTTTTTTAATTAAAAGTAAATTAAAATAAAATTCAAAAACACGTACCTGCATAAGAATAAATTGGATGGTCGTTGCTATGGTTCGCAAATTTGCTCCAATGACACAAAGTAAATTCTTTCAATTCCGGCAAATTTAGTTTATATTGAATGTATTGGAAATACAAGTCTTGTGTAAACGCAACTTTATAAATAGAACATTCTCCTCCTTCTGAACGAGCTTGGTTTGGTTGTTGATAATTTTGTGCTAATATACTATGTAGGTTTGTCGCGTATGTTTCTTCTGCTAATTGTAATTGGCCTTTGTATCCGTTGAACAACCCTTGTGGTACAATTGGTTTCCAATCTGGCACGCTTATGCACGAAGGTGCAATTAACGCTAATAAAATTAATATCAATTGCATCTTTAAGTTTAAACAATTATTTTTCCAAAATATTTTAAACTTTTTCGAATTAGTGCAAAAACATTCTGCAACAAAAAATCCGTTTTAAAAAAAATTAATTATTAGGCTTCTTTATTGTAATTAAACACGCACAGGAAGAAAACGAAAGTGCGCTGATTCCTTTGCATTATCATAGTGGAATAGTAATGAGTTCATTATTTTAATTGCAAGTCCTTTTATTGTTTGCTCTGTTTAATGGAGCAGGTGGATACCCATATACGACTACAGTTACAATTTATACAAATAATGTTAGGGGTGAATTTATTAGTCGCAACAAAACAACAACTTCTACCTACTAACATTAACTAGAGGTGTGTCATTTTTACCGTGTATGTTAATTCATGCAAAATAGTTGCAATGAGGAAGTTAATCAAGAAGTTAGCAACCAGCAAAAAACTTAAAATTGCAAAATATGCTAGATCTAGTTTACGTTTGATATTCAATCTTTAATAACCAATATGTTTTACTAATTTTGAAATAATGGAATATTATTACATTTTAAATGACCCATATACGAGTAAATTAGAGGTCGATTTCATTCATTAAACTTTTTAAATTGTGGAAAACTGCTCGAACGCTGTTGAATAAACAACTGTGGCTTTAAGCGTTAAAGTTTGGCTTTACAATTTTTGACATTTTGCTTGATATAGCAGCTTAACGAGTTTCGATTTAGTTAGCTGAAGTTTTAAGAAATTTGTTGGAAAAAGTTTGCAATTTTTCGATTGTACAAGGTTTTATAGGGTTTTTATAAAGTTCAAATAACAAACAAAGTCGAGTTTATTTAGAAAAAATAAATTCAGCGTTGGCGAGATCTAATCCTACGATTGTCGTCGAATAAACCTACTCTAGCTACAATTTCAAACAGTGTCAAAATTTCTAACTTTTGTACAAACTCCTTGTGTATTGGGGTTAGAGTTGCTTTTCTAAAAGGGTCAGACAGTTGTCGTATAAGGGTTTCCTTACGAGTGTAATAATGAAAGATGCGGTTCATTTTCTAAGCTAAGATTTTTATTTCTTTCTACCTTTCTTTTTCGTTTTTGAAGAGACTTGTCAAATTATTTTATACCCTTGTAAAAACGCTTTTTTTCGAAATTTTCGTGCGAAAGCCACCACTGTCACTAGCCTGCTTTAACTTAATTTTACGCTCGTATATGAGGATCTTTCGAGGCTTACCCAAGAGTATTAAGATTAAGTGTATTAAAACTTTAATAAATAACCCTTGCGTAACTGCATAAGGAATTAATAATCATGATGTACTGCAAAATTTCATGTTTTAGAGAAATGATCTCATAGTCGTATTTTGCTAAAATTAAAATAGGTACGACTTAATTTAAAACGACCACTGACCAGCTTTCAAAGTAAGATACGAGGGTCAAGCTTTTATATGAAGAAGAATTGTTACTTTTTCGAAAAATTTTATTTAAAATATGTTCAAAGTAGTTCTTTTCTACATTAAAATACTTCATCATTCTTTCTTTCCATTGACCGCTTAGGATTCTTTTCTAAAGCTTTCAAAATACGCTACAACAGCAACATAGAAAAAATTTTTTTGACCACGTACAGTCAGCCTCACAATTAATGGCCACCCTGGCTATACGTTTAACACGAATTTTGGATGTAACCATCATAACACCCCATACTTAAATTGGAGGGTAGTTTTAGTTTGCCAACATGTAGTAAATCAACAACCTTCCCTTCTGTCCTTTCTTTGTTGTTGGCTAATAAACACACTGACGTATAACCAGGGTGGCCAATAATTGTGAGGCTGACCGTACATTTTTTTAAATCCAAGAAAGAGCCAAAAGTCACATTGCTAAATCAGGAGAATGGGACGGGTGTTGAATGGTCTTAATTTTGTACTAAATGCCACAAGACTTGAGCTACTGCAAGGGAATATGCGTTATCGTGTAGCAGCAACACATTGGCTTTTTTGGAAGGTTTTTGAACTTCTGGCAAACAATTTTCCATATATACCATTTAACCCTCAACTTTTGACGTGCCTTGGAAGAATACTGCGTACACTGTCTTTTTCATCAATCTCATCTCTTTGGGCAAGATTGGTGTTTTTGGTTCTTTTTTTTTTCAAATTTAGAAAACTTTAATTTAGTCCAACAGCCTCGTTCTGGTTGAATCTATCACTACCTTTAGTAAAATTGATAATTCGAAGAAAAGAACATGGGAAACATCTCATTTTTATTTTATTTATGTATAACTTAATTAATATTTGGATGATTTTTGAGCAAAATTGATATACAAGTGATGACTTTGGAGACCATAGTGATCTCCTTGCTCATTTTCGCGTTGCCTTGCAGCAACTGCACTTTCGACTAACAAGTAGAGGCATTTGAATGTATCTATATCGTCAGCTTCGGGTGGTGTGCGAGGTGGTGAAGATGATTACGATACACTAACTGGATGAGTCGGCACCACTTGTACTTTAGGATTCGCTAATGGATTAGGCAACTGAGGTAAATGAGCCAATTGAGGATGGGAACTGCTCCAATAGTTTGCCCATGTCACAAAACTTCCTTCTGGAGATCCTCTGTGAGCTGGGTGGCCCCTATCTGGATATATGATCATTGTTGGCCAAGAAGTAAACTTTTCGTAAAGTTTTCGTCATAATCGTGATCCAAGCGAACTCGTTTACCAGTTGGCGTCTCCTCATCCCAACTGGAGTGTGGTTGACCAACGGTTCTCAAGCCGGTACCGTTTAATTTTAACTTTCTTCGTGAACCCATTGCGGCGGCTCTCTTTGTCGAATAGGTACTCGAAAAATGTAAGTACCGTCACCTGTTACAATCTTGGAAATCATTTGATGACCTTTCAGATTTAGTTACATGTTTTTGAACTCTATGGGATTGTGAGGAACAAAGCGAGAAAAACTTTTTTTAAATTGAGAAGATCCAATCTGCAGGCGTTCTGTCATTGCGTATGCAACTTTATTGTCTTTTTCAATCATTCTTTTAACAGCACCTAGTGTTTCATTGGTGACAGCTGTTGGAGGACGGTCATAAGTACTCATAAGCACACAACCCCTTATGTCAGTCTTTCCCAACGTGGACCACACGCCCCACAGAGGGGCGATTTGATTGTTAAGGGGGGCAATTAAAAAATGGACTCATCTAGATTTTCTTCAGTGAACAATTCAATTATTGGCTATTAAAAATTATTATATGTTACATAGGGGACATAAGAATTTTAGAAAGGCTTAGGTCTTATAAAGGCTTTCTCTTAGGAAAGACTGCCTTATATGAGTAAGCCACTTTGACATTTCTTAATATGTTATGTAATAGAAGTCCATGTAGTTCTACTAGCCTACTGATCTAAATTGACCCTTCATAATGGTAAAATAGTAGGAAAAGTAGTACGCAACTGCTGACAGAAGGAGAGTGGGTTTAGAGCCAAAACAAATTCCAAGTAGTGACCACGTTGGCTAATCTCGCACAGCCCCTACTCTCTCTGCTTCAGTGTGGCAAGTCTCATAAAACTATGCTTGATTTAATTATTCGGAGAGGTGCTTAGTTCGGGGCTAAGAGCAATGCTAAGTACGGTGCACCGATGCGGCCTTATTATTTTTTGACGGTAAAAATAGATCGTTGTAATGAAACCGTGTAAATTCCTAAAATGAAAAATAGCAAGCTTCTAATCAATATAAAATTAATTTTTCCTGCTTAATCCCTAGCCCGTGGCTTCGCTAATAAAGGTATTGCTCTTGTCTCAAGATTTGGGTCAACTCAAAAGAGGTGATTCAAATCGTTAAAAATATCTTTTCTGGAAATAAATCACTATAACCTTTTGAATTGTGTAAAATCCAGCATTAAATCCGCTTATTTAATTCGTTAAATATCGGTATATTTCGGGTCATCGTGATTGTGCCCATAATCCTGCCTTTGGTAACTGTCTGCTGAATGTCATCTCGCTACTAAAACTTTTATTCTTTTTTTGCTAGATCGAGAATAAATTTAATTTACAATATAAAAAGGCTGTAATAATTTAGTTTTGCGTCCATTCCCGGCATGGTTGAATGTCAGGTGCTTTAGTATAATGTTTTCATAATAACCTCGTATTGATACTTGTTTATCGTAGATAGTAAGAAGCACAACAAAAGTATTATAACATTTCAATACTTTGTAGTCTCATTGTTTGATTTCTATCAAGTCATCAAGATTCACTCTAGTTTAAATATGAGTTCTGTTCGCTTGACTTGCACTAGTTACTCCGAACAGTTAGTGAACCAATGAGAATAAAGAATACAGAATGAAGTCTACAGTCATTGGTTTACGAACTGCTCCGAGCAACTAGTGCAAGTCAAGCGAACAGAGCTATGGATAGCGTATTGATCATGACATATCGTCATATCTACTTTAACATTGCGAGGGTCTAAGAGTCAGACAACGTGAACTACAAAACTAAAGTTTTCGAGAATTGATGAAATAAAACTTTTAAGGTAACCTACCGCTGTATAAAAATATTACTTGTAACCCGTATAACTTGGAAAATATCAGTCGTAGAGGTACAGATTTTTGACACTTCATACCTTGGCCTTAGTATTACTTATTCTTGGTATTATCTCAAAAATCAAAATGTTGTAGTTAACGTTGTTTAACTCTAAGCCCTCGATTGGTAATGTACAATTATACAGAGATATACTGGATGTGACTTGGTTGAAACTTAACTTGAGGTTGAAAGTCAACCTAAGGTCAGCTGTCATTTTAGTTTGACATAACCTTGGACATAATAGTGAAATTGACGTTTATTTATAATTTCAACCTACGGATAACTAGGCTTTATAATACTGGGCCTAACCTAATCATCTAGCTGTTGACTCAAAAGCTCAAGCCAAGCCCTGTCAACTATCTTGTTTGTTTAGGAGAGCTGTAGTTCCAATTGTAGAAGCTTTTAAGGATAGTTTCTTATATTTTTGATAGATAGGCTCGTATTGGAACCTCCCAGTATAAATTTTAACCTTAGTCCATGAACCGAATCTATTTTAATTTCAAATAAGCTCGAATCTTAATTTGGCTGAACGCCGATATTGGACCAAAATGTAAAATTGTTTTGGGAGCTTGACTTGAGCCAAACAGAGATAATTCCCCGAAGGCAAACGAAAGTATTTATAATAATTAGCATCACTACTGATTAAAACATGAAATCGATCGATTCAACTTTTAATTAATGACAAAGGTCAGGCTTTAGTGGAGATATAGAACATTGCTAATTGTTCAATTAATTTCCTTTTCGATTTCCCAACAATTGTCTAATTCACGACCATATTACTGTTGGAGGATTTAATTAAATTTTTGAATAAATTTCTTTGGGATATTTTTCAATTATTTGCATCCTTATAACCAAAAATTTTAAACTCATTCATCTAATGTCCCATTGTTTGGTTAATAACAAGTTTGACTTTCATATCAAAAATTGAATCCTTTTACTTTATCTATTAATGCGTTTGTTTAATTATTTATTGCTAAACTTCATTGTTGAGGACTAATCTACAAAACTACTTTCTATATTTTTTGAAAATTTGAAAACTTTTGTGTTGATAAACTAAATTATCGGTGCACTATTTGCTTGTATTTTGTGTTTTTATTAGATAAAAGTGAAGAAAATTATAGTTAAAGCGTGTAACTTTGATGGTTAATGTCAATGCCATTATCGGTCAAGTGAAACACGCAATTACTGTTATGAATTAAGTTAAAGACAGCTGTTTTAAGTTAATCTAATTATGTTGTAATTGTAATAGAAATCTGGATAATCACGAATAAGAAAGTTTTAAAAAAATAGTAAAATTTTGGTATCAGCCAACTAAACGTTAAAAGCAAAATGTCATTTCTTTTTTATCATTGTTATTAAAAGTGAGAGTTTTTCCAACTAAAATTTGGAGAAATTTGGTCAACAATTAAAAACAAAAAGAGCTCATTAAAGCTTCACTTAGTAATTTCAATACAGGTCCTTTCAAGACTTCAAAGTCCTTTAAAAATTTGTTTTTTAAATTTCAAAAGGTATTTTAAATTTTAAATGAAAAATTTTTATTATGCATTATCTAATTTGCAATTCAAACATTTTTCTACGTACACATTTTTCGAGTAAAACTAAAAAATGATTGATTTTCTCGTCTTAAAGTAAACGTTTTGATGTACTTAATAATAATATTTTTTCCATCGCATCAATCAAAACACGCGAATTACTGAATTATTAAAATTTAAAAAATAAACCACACACAAATACACCCACCACGTACAACACTTAAAAACTCATTCGAATTAAATTATAATACTCACACAATTTAAAAACTACTTTACGCGTATTGTGGGAGCTCTTTGGCTCTTCGGAACGTACGGACGTTCTAAAAGAACTAATGTAACCGAGACATGTGCATAAGATTTCACTCTTGTAGATACTTTGTTTTCTTGCATTTATTTACTTTTTAGTGGGGATTTGAAAAAATGACTTTCCCTTGTTTGCACAATGATGACTTACATTAAAGCTCCATTTTTTTTCAAATTACACTGCAAGTTGTGTGAGCATATTTAGACATGTTACGTCTTTTATCGATTGCAGATTCCTTCTGTTAATGTTTATGGTAATTTTTACAGCTCTAGTAATGGTTTTAACGATTTATTTGCTTATTTTATTAAGCTGTTGCATTGTTGAAGTTTTTCTATTGCATGCTTAGAGAATGTTAAATTGGGATTTTAATTGAAATTAGGTATTACATAGTCATACTAAATATTAATTGCTTTTAAAGTGTGCTTGATATTATACACTATTTTTTACTATTGTTAAATGGATTTTTCCATTGATTGCTTCATAATAAATTGTAGGTGCCTATACTAAACCATAATTTGGAAACACATGGTCACATACCACGAAAACTTCATTACAATGCAGTTACAGCACTGAAGGTTACCTCCTTGTATTGCTACACTAAAATAACCATAATACAATTTCTTAATGTATTCTTAGCCAATACTAACATGGAATGAATCTAAAAAATATAGTGGGTCCTTGAACTTGCCTAAAAATTACAATGTTCGCTATTAAAACAATTTCTTAAGTGGTGAATTTTGAAGTGCAGGTTAGTAATAAGTCCGGCTTACAAAATTCAGATTAGTATTTGAAGACGTGCTCCAGTGAGCGATTAGTGGATTACACATTTTGCTAACTTTAAAAGCTCGAACTTCCAGTTTAAATTTCAATTTCTGTCGTAACTTTGGAGAAACTTTGCTTGAAAACTGTTCATCGTAGAAATCACCAAAATATCAATTGGAGCTGCCTTACTTTGGTTTTTTAACAGTCTGATTCTGCTAGGGCTAGGATAGGAAGATTATCGAAGTATTGATAAAAACTTCTTATTTGGCTGGAAAACTAAAATTAGTAAAAGAAAAATATATACAGGCTGTTTCAAAAACACTTCTTAACATACCGTGCGTTTCCAAAAAAGGGCCCCAGCTTATAGGGGAGTTATTTGTAACTTTAGACAAATAAAACCTTATATAAAATTAAATGAGACGGTCTTCTCTACAATTTTAGCGAAAAAAAAGTTATAATTTTCCAAACAGTTAAAGCTGATGGCGTCTTCGTTATTTTTTTTAAATTGCATCTTATACATTTTTTAGTCTCATATGATAGAGAATTTTTTTCTCTTTTCAATGAGGTAAAACATTCGTAGGGTTAAATAAGAAAATTTTAAAGAAAAATTGAAAAAACTAAATCTACATTATTTTTTATCAAGCAAGGGGATTGTTAAAAAAACAAATGATTTTCAATTGTTTAGCTAACTGCGTAAGCTTCTTCACTCAAATCTAATGTTTCATTATGCCACGGCCTCTGGTTTGGCTACCAGTAGCTTGTTACGAATAAATTAAAAGAAAAAAAACTTGTTTATATGGAGCTACATAAAAGACTTGGTATTTTGAACAGTGCCTGCTAATGTAAATGGGTTATTAAATGTTGCCAACTTTGTGTTGAAAACAGCTGCTCTCACTTTGAACAATTTTTATGAAAATCTAGTAGTTTCAATGTTCATCGTCAATAGCTTTAGTTGCTGACGCCAATTAATAATAAATAAATAATATTTTAGGAGTTTTTTCTTTTAATTCATTTTTTTCTTCTTCTTTTAATTTATTCATAACAAGCTTAACGTAGCCAATTCAGCGGCTGTGGTGCAATGACACATTCGATTTGAGTGAACAAGCTTACTTAACTAAACAATTGATAATCATTTGTTTTTTTGAACAATCCGCTTGCTTGATGAAAAATAATGTAGATTTAGCTTTTACAGTTCTTCTCTAAAATTTTCTTATTTAACCCTATGGATGCTTTACCTTATTGAAAAGAGAAAAAAATTCTCCATCATATGAGATTAAAAAATGTATATGGTGCAAATTAAAAAAAAATAACGAAGACGTCATCAGCCTTAGCTGTTGGAAAAATAATAACTTTTTTTTCTATAAAATTGTAGAAAAGATCGTCTCATTTAATTTTATATAAGGTTTTATTTGTCTAAAGTTACAAATAAACCCCCTATAAGCTGGGGTCCTTTTTTGGAAACGGACGGTATAAGAATCTAACTTAAAGCTCTACCATCTCTTCAAATATAGCAAGATTTTCATGTCTTCGACTTTAACTCGAATTTGGAAATACTTAAAATCGTCATTTTCTTTCAAATTTCAAATTCGTCTACTTGGACGGATCTCGAAGCAATTAAATTGTTTTTGAGATACGATTACTATCGTGATAGGTGAGAACGTGAGAGTGGATCATTTACTGTTTTACGTGGAAATAAAGTTTCAGAAAAGGTTGCGACCTTTCGATTTTGTGGTAATTAAATTAATCTAAACTGCAGTGTATGTTGCAGAACTAGTGTGGTTTAGAACTCGATATTTTCATTACAAAGTGGTTTTATACAACCTGTGAATTAGCTTATTACTTACCTACAGTGAATACCATTAACAACGCAACATAGCCAACATAACGTCGATTGTAGGATATTGTTACAGTTCGTTTATATGACAACCTCTGACAGCAATGCTAAATCGCGTTCCATTTAATTTGCAACACCAACATGCAGTTCATTAATTTCAGATAATAATTATTATAAAGATCGAAATTAGACGATCGCAAAAGTTGGTGTCAAAGTTTTCTCGTAGGTGTTCTTTGAGAAAATTCACGTTTTACCTACACCTCTTCTTAGACCAAAATATTTTTTTATAAGACTGAAAGAAATGAAATACGTGAAAAATACAAGTCTTAGGTATCGTTATTGAAACCACCACAACTTATACAAGGAGATGAGGAAACGCTTATGGACTTCTGCTTTCCGATGGTCAAAAGGATCAACAATAGCCCACAGGATTTTTAAATAAAATATTATTTATCGATGAAACGAGATCGCGCCTGCAATTTATTTTACTCCCTCGTCCTATCCAACGTAGAAAAATTTGGTTTAAGTAATTTCGTACTGCCATTGTGTAGTGAGGTGGAGGCCCGTAGTGCTGAAACTAGATTTCATCCATATTCAAATGTAATTCTCACGAGAAATAATTCTATTATTCAGAAGAATATTTTTGTTCGTTTAAATTGCCTTTAATAAAAAATGGTCCTATTATATCATTTTCTATTAACCTGTCCAAACATTCACTTTTTAGGGTCTGTGGCTTCTTGGCGTAAGATGCAGGTGCAGTTGCTCCAGTATCTAAAATTTTGGTGATTTTACCTCTTCACGTAAATTGAAAGTTATTGCTTCATCCGTAAATAATATGTTTAAAAATAGAACGTCGGAAAGCGAAAGTCCGTACGCGTTTCCTCCTCTCTTTGTGTAAGTTTCTGGTGGTTTGGAAAACGATAAGCCTCGTATTTTTAATGTTTTTCATTTCTTTCAATCCTCCTAAAAAAATTGGCCTAATGATGCGTATGCGTATAAAGCTTTTTTTAAATTAAACCTATGAGAAAGCCTTACACCTACTTTTGAGATCGTCTAATTTCGATTTTTATAATTATTGTTATCTAAAATTAATTTACTGCATGTTGGTGTTGCAAATTAAATGGAACGCGATTTAGCATTGCTGTCAGAGGTTGTCATATAAACGAACTGTAACAATATCTTACAATCGACGTTATGTTGGCTATGTTGCGTTGTTAATGGTATTCACTGTATATATAATCCATTCACTATTTATTTGCGGTATGGTTGGCAATGAACTTTTATTTTTTGGTTTGCCAAAATAAAGGCAAAGGTCCAGCGCGGGGCTCATCCTCTACACTCTCTCGGCCATCTTTCATGAGCTTGTGTCACTGTAAATCATGCCTAACGTCCCCGTACCCGATTTCCACAGTGCAACACAAAATTTGATAGCGTACCGCGCTGTTCAATCGTTCGCTGCATTTTGAGCTTGCACCAAGTCACTCGAGAGGGTTCCACTAAAAACTCGATCTAGCCTGAACAAACGCTCGCAGAACTGGCGCGTTTAGACCCCTTACCACCGAGCCCGCGCTATGTGCGAGCGCGCTGCAATGTACAGTCACGTCAGGAAAAAATTGTTCGCGATACCTTTTATACAAACCCTGTACATGGAGTCAGGCTACCGAGATGCATTAGTACGCCCATGAGTGTGGCGACCGTACCTCTAATAGCAATTTGGACCCAACCGACGAATTTAAGTATTCCGCGCAATAACTCGGTGGGTTCTTCTCTATTCAACATGCCTCTACCCCAAATATTAACATCGCCTTATTTCTTCATCTATCGTGGTGTCGTGGATACTATATGCCACAGTAACTTTTATGTGAACGTCGCTTTCAGATGCTTACTTATCTACAACAATATCGGTGAATACTTTTAATTACTATCAAATGGAGTCAGTGAAACCTCAGCATTACGCGACTTCCAAGGTTTATTGGTTTATTTATTATACTGTGGCTCGAAACAAATTGGTAGAGCTATTAGTGCATGCTATAAATAGCATACGTGAGCTCCAGTCCTACGAAAGAAATTTTAGATCCTGCGTTTGCTAGAGCGTCAGCCTTTTCGTTGTCTATAATTCCATTATGCTCTCTGAGGTAATGTAGATTGTTGATTCTCTTTTCTAGGAATCCATTTAAGATATTTAATAATGGCGAAGGCTTATCTGCCTTCTTGTGTCTGGGGTCTGGCTGTACTGGTGGCCTGTTGGTCGGCTCTGCCGGAGAGTCCATTGGCGGTGGTTGACTTAGCGGCTGGTTTGCTGGCTCTGGATCTAGTTAGAGCGCGTATGCGTCCCCTTGAAGCTGTAGTTGGTGAAGTCTTGTTGCTGTAGTGAAGTCTTAAAACGAAGACGACGAAATTTGTCTACGATAAGCGACCGGCGTGTCTTTCGGACCGCTGAAGGTTGGACCATAGGTGGTTTAGGCTTACCACGAGTCGTTGTCGTGGGCGGGGTATGACGTGGAAGGCCTCTTTGGCCGAGCTGTCATTCCCCTTGTATTAATTCTCTTTAGTGGTTCGTGACCTCTAGTTCGAGGTTAAATTCTGCCGGATGTGCCCTGCGGCGATGTTGTTGCTTGCCAGCTAGGGTCTTAAAGTGCAGATCACAATTTTGGCTTTTGATGATGTAGGCGACAGAGCAGATTTCCTGGTGGCTGCGTTTAAGTAGTAGCGTTCGAAAGTTTTTGGAGCAGTAGTCGCATGTCCATTTAGTCTCACAAGCTGCAGGTGTTGGTGTCGCTTTGCTAGTTGGATGGTCTTTGTCGGGTTGATGATCGAGTTCTTTATTGGTTTTATGAGGAGGCAGGTCTTCTGACTTTTTACAACACTTTTCGTGTTTTCGGAGTACGTCTCGCGTTCTAAACCGCTTTGTACATATCTCGCACAAACAGCGTGACTCCTTGGGAGGTCCGAAATTGTTTGTTGAATTTTTTCAAGGTTTCCTGGCTTTTCTACCTCTATGATGTAGATATTTGCTTTTACTAATTAATACAGGTACTTTACTTGCATAAAAAAACCCTCAATTACGTTATTATATTCTGACCACGTTTCTAGACCGTAACTTAATGTTTCAAATTTAAGTCGAAATCTTCTCTAAAGTAAGTCTATGGTCTCTGTCATGAAATCATGACTGAATTATTACAAATTAATATTATTGTCAACGCGAAGTAGTGCAGTAGTTTGTAATTATGGGTTTCGTATGATGTATGAACCCTGTGCTGTTAAGTTACAAAATAACACAATTTTCTTTTTAAATTCAGACTTGAAAAAGATGTAGAAATTAAATATTATAAAAGTGAATTAATTATGTATTTGTATCAGACAATCAAATGTAATAGTGTAGCAAAACAATTACAATTTTAAATTGTATATATGGAATAAGTAATTTTTGCCATAATTAAGCGACATAATTACCTATTCTTATTCTAAAATTTTACAATTAAACAACTCACAAAATTTTATCCAACACTCTCTCAGTAATTAAAAACCTACATTTCTTTTCCCCAAAGCTAACATTGTGTTGGTAAAATAATAATCGGTTAACCCTATACAATAGGTATTTTAATGGATCGTTAAACTTTAATTAATCTTACAATACCTTATCATTTTGATGAAAAATGGGCCCAAAAATTTAATATTTTACGTGTACACAATTAAATACTGAAAGACTCTTTCATTTAAGTTTTTCAACTAATTTTAAACCATAAACACATAGACATGTCATTTATAAAAAAAAATTCAATTAATTAACGCAAAAGTTAAATTGTCGCAGCTTTTAGGGATTTTTTAAATTTTAAACATCATCGTTTTTCTCATTTAATAAACGTTTGAATTGAAATGTAATTTCATTCGTTTTCTCAAGGGTAATTAATAATTTACATTTAGAATATAATAGCGGGTTTCAAAACAATACAATCAGAAACACGCTATACGCACTAACTAATATTTTTACATTTATAAAATTACGTTTTGATGTGATTTACGCATACCTACCACCGCAAACAATAATTTATTCGAGTAGCAACCCAAGTATTGTGTATTTTTAAAAAAGGGTTTTTCGAGAGAAATATTTATTTTGTAAACTAAAAGTGAAGAAAATTTAATAATATGAAAGCGACCAACAAAAATGTAAGTTTTTTGAAATGGTATGAAAATATTTTTATGACTTTGTTATTTTTGTCATAAATTACAAAAATTCCGACGATGACAATAAAACCAATTGAATTACGTAAAGTTATTTATTATTACGCTCTATTTCTCAATAAATTACTGTGGTTAACCAAAATTTGCCAATTCAATTTAATTTGCTTCGAATTCATTCTTTTAAATAATTTTCATTAAAAATATTAATGCCAGTAATGATGAGCGAAGGTTTTCATTGGGATGCATGGCTAAGAAAATTATTACTTTTGATGTGTTACTCTTACTACTGTTTTACCATTTGCCTAATAGCTTGAGATATTAGTTTCATTTCGATTGTAACTAAGTAGCTAAATTACAATATGTAGCAGCAGGATATCTTATGTTTATTAAAACCCTTTCACAATTGATAAATTGTCTTGGAGTTTCTCAGAATGAAATTTCAATGTCAATTGGATTTGTAAAAGTTTTCGCTTCTTAGAGCTGAGATTGCCGGATTCTGAAATGACGAAATTAATATATCTGAATATTTTTTTACTACTATGCTTTCAGTAGGTCATTTTATCCTCTTTCATTATTCTTAAAGGTAAAAATATCATTAGATACCTCCTTCAGGAGCTACAGTCTGGGGAAACTAGGCAGGTGTAAAGAAACCAAACTATTTGTTCCCTTGTTTTTTGTTGCATTTTTCACTAGAATTTTATCACTAATTACAAACCAATTTTACCACGCTTTCAATAGCTTCCTTTGTCTTCTTTCATTATTCTTAGAGTTACAAATATTATTAGATACCTCCTTTAGGGGCTACAGTCTGGGGAAGCTCGAAAAGTGTAAGAAAACCAAGCTAACTGATTCCCTTGTCTTTGAGTGATATGTGATATTTTAACTGGAATTTTACAAATAATGGCAAACTAAGATTTACAGTATCAATAGCTAGCTTTGTCCTCTTTTGTTATTCTTAGTGGTAAAAATACCATTAGAAACCTCCTTCAGGAGTTAGAATCTTGGGAAGCTTGAAAGGTGTAAGAAAACCAAGTTAACTGATTGCTTTGTCTTTGATTGCATTTTTCGCTAGAAATTTACCACTAATTACAAAATACGTTTTATACGCTTTCAATAGCTCCCTTTCTCCTCTTCACTTATTCTTACAGGTAAAAATATCATTAGATATGCCTCCTTCAGGAGCTACAGTCTGGGGAAGCTTGTAAGGTGTAAAGAAACCAAACTAACTGATTCCCTTGTTTTTGATTGCATTTTTCACTAGAATTTTACCACTAATTACAAAATACTTTTTATACGCTTTCAATAGCTCCCTTTCTCCTCTTCAATTATTCTTAGAGGTAAAAATATCATTAGATATCTCCTTCAGGAGCTACAGGCTGGAGAAGCTTGAAATGTGTCAGAAAACCAAGCTAACTCGTTCCTGCAATTCCTTTGTCTTTGAATGATTTTTTAACTAGAATTTTACCAATAATTACAAAATATTTTTTACGCTTTCAGTACATCACTTGGTGTTTTTTAATTTTTCTTAGAGGTAAAACTACTATTAAATGCCTCCTTTAGGAGTTAGTCTGGGGAAGCTTAAAATTTTCCGACAAAATTTCTCTAAAAATCTTTTTCAAGTAGGTTGTCCTGTGATATTTTTACTATTACTTCCAGTTCACTTTTTATTTCTACATTGTAAATTCTTACAGCATCTGTTTTTTAATTTGATAAAATTCATTCTTAAATTTTTGAATTTAACTGTTGCGGACAGATAAATTACCAGCTCAATATTTAACTTAATAAATTTTCCAATTTCACTAAGGTTAGGATTGAAATGGGTTTTGGGTGGCTCACTGTCAATTCGAATTTGTGAAATCGACCATAATTATTGCTGTGTAATTTTATATCAACAACGCTCGATTCACTCGACGTCCGTACTCTAGTATCACATAATCACATACAGTGCAACAGTAGTTGAATTGACAATAATTAAGTGAAGTTAAGATAATTACATCAAAACCATTTTAGATTTATGTATTTTAACTGTTGATTAATTTTCAACTCATCTCGGACATAATTTTATCGGAATATCGGTACCTATTAGTAGGAATAATATAAAACTCAATTGGAAATTGTTCTGGAGACTCGAGCGTCTCGACTTTTATTTTACAATTACCTACCTACAACTACATTTGAATATTCGACTTGTAGCTAATTTAAATAAATATCAAAAATGTTGCACCGTCATGAAAGGAAACTTTCATTTGGATAACTTTTATTTCTTCATTAATCTAGTTGTAGCAATGCACAAGAAGAATTTCCACGTAGTGTTGAAATTATTATACATTTATGAGTAATCTGGGTATTTTTTCAAAATAGTTATGTGTATTCTAATTTATTGAAGCGTAGATGCGTGAATGCGCGATAATAATTTGCATAATTAATAAGGAATTGGCCTTTCAACACGGACGCATATTTAATGATTTAATTGTTATTAATGTAAAAAAGTTTGTCACTTTTCTCTCTTGATCTACGACTAAATAATTAGTTTTGAGAATAAATCGAATTGAAACCTTCGAAACGTTTTCTTTAATTAACAAGCAACAGAAAACTTGACCTTTTCAAAACTGACAAGTTTGGTATTTTTACTAGAAAATAAATTTTCTAAGGGTTTGTGCGGTTCACTCAGAGGTTAGTGATTTTTCTTAGGAAATGAAAATCGTTTTATACAATAAATTATTTATTGCTGCTTACATCCAAAAATAAATTGTGAATGAAAATATTCGCCTGTCTGATAATTGGATGCCTTTCCTCTGTCATCCTGTTGGGTTGTATTTCTTTTAGAACGTCTTTCTGTTTATCAGTTTGCTTTAGATTGAGTCTATTTTTCTGGATGATGATTTAAGTACAAATTTGCTCCTAGACTATGTGAACTAACCTTGATACAGATGCATATGCATATGGACCTCTTGAAGACCACCTCTAACAAAATTTTTAGATCAATTCATCTTAGATGCACTAAATAGAGACAAGCCAGCTGCAACTTTCATAGGAAGGGAAGAATGAAGCTACACAGATGTAGGCAATAATCACTTATAAGTATCGATCAAGTACGCCACCAAACGGTAACTAAACTTGTTCCTAGTAGACTTGTTAGAGGCCAGTCTAACAGAAATTCAATACCAATCCGTCTTTGATCTACTGGACAGAGGAAAGCCAGCTGCAACTTCCAAAAAGAGGCGAGGAGAGCTACAAAGATGCAGCACTAAGCATCTTATGCCCGTTTTCACCGACTGTTCCTAAGCAATTGCCTACGTAAGAACTGCCTAACGCTAAGACAACTTCTAACCCGAGGCAAAAAAATTAATAACCATTACGATATCGCTATATGAATACCTTTGTTTATCTTATTTAGGAACCCTGGTGCGCGTGGTGAAACGTGGTAAAGAGCAATTTCAACTTAAAAAATTCTAATGTCAGATTAAGCAATGCCTAACTTTAAGAATCGTCGGTGAAAACGGGCATTAAAGAAGCAATCGTAGACGTCACTGCTCTTTGTGAGAACTAACCTCGATCCAGATGAATCTGTTGGAGACTAATCTAACAGAAATTCTAGACCAATTCTTCTTAGACGCTGGATAGAGACAAGGGAGCTCTAATCTTCAAAAACAGATGAAGAGAGAGCTACAAAGAAGTATCGATTGTATCTTATACTATCAACCTCATAAAAATACGAACCTTTTTCTTTTTTTCCTATGGGGCCTGTTACAGACCCCAACACTCGGTCTAGACCGAGCCTTTGTGTTAGCCAGAAGGATTATGGATCCAGCCTTAGTCCCATTTTCTAAAAGAAGGTTACTAGCCTACAGGTGTGGATTCTTTGCATGCTTGGTGGTTCCGGGGAGCTGTGGTTTCCACAGCCTCTACAACTAGGGTCGTCACAGATTTCAATAGAGTACAGGTTTTTATTTAGGGGACAGTGGCCTGTTAGTCACCGTCCTCAGGTTATGCCTACTTAGGTTAGCAGTGTGTTTGCCTTCTCAATGTTTTTTTTAATAAAAAGCTCCGCATGCCTGAGGTTTTGGTATTTCCATTGCCTTTTGTGTTCCTTGGAAATCCGTTTAGCAAGAAAAGGATCAGAGTGTTTCTCACTGCTAGCCCATCTGCTAGCTCGTTTCCGTCTATGCCAGAATGACTTGGAACCCAGTGCAATGACACATTGTTACGTATCGTTAGGTTCTATAAGGTCTGCCAATATTCCAGAACGAGCTTAGAGTTTTTCTTACAATTGATAAGAGCCCTCAGAACTGCCTGGCTGTCGGTATAGATGTGAATTTCCTACCATATGGTAAGATCGTTCTTGGTTTAGCCTAGTCCAGGTGGATATAGCGAAAATCTCCACCTAGAAGGCGGATGGGTATGGGTATGATCCTAATGCGAAACTAGGTGGTTATGCATAACACAATATTCGTATCTACTATTACGTTTTGGTTGCACTGGGTGGAAGCAAAACAACTTCGACCTTTTAAAGGATCACCTGTCGCAATGACCGTGTAGTCTAGAATAGCTAAAAGCAAGGGTAGAAGATCTGAGCTCTAAAGACTAGGATTTGTTCAGGTCGACTATGACGTTCAGTTTTGCCTGTTTTATCGATTGTTCGACCATTTGTTTTCATTAATTTGTCTGACCATCTGCTCTGCTGTCTTATTGTCGATTTCATCTGTTTGATGATCTGTTCAATAATTGCTCTCTAACTATTTGTTTAATTTGTCAGACCACCTGTTCTGCTGTTTCTTTATCTTTGGTCATTCATAGTTTTGACTCTTTCGCAGTATGCCTGTTCGTCTCTCTGTCTACAAGTACAGAGCTTACGATATTGAAATTTTTAGTGTACTCAAAATGATATTGAGTTTTTTAGTTACAGGTGGGTAGAAATTGATAATTTACTTTCTTCTATAAAAATGACCTAAAACTCTAGAATTTAATTTATGAGTTGCAACTGACTTTGATAGAGTGCAATATAATGTCAACATGAAACCAGGAAGCCTGCTTTTCCTTAAATAAATTGAAAATTAAATGTTTAACATAAAACTGTTATCAATTATGATGTTATGATACTTCTAACTTCTCTATTGCATACAAATCCACTACTTATAGCTTTTAAAAGGCACCACCATAAAACTGCACATAAAATTATATAATTTGACCTAGAAGTTTATCAACCTGTTTTTTTGTCTATTAAATAATTAATTATTTGAAGAATCATTATTAAATTCTTTCAAATTACTTAACTAAGTAACCACAATTATTGTTATTCGTGTAAGTAAATATTTAGAATTTGATCGATCAAATCCGTTGTCATATAAATGTCCTTTAAAAAGAAAGTTTAGCATTCACTCTCACTTTCTTCAAGATCAAAGCCATACGTTTAGTATCACTGAACATGATTATAATAATCCTCAATTTAAATTATTAAGTTTTGCAATAAATTTCACTATAATTGCACTTTTTGCTTTTGGATAAATTATAAGGAAAGATTTATGGATGTTATAATTTTCAATTTAGTAAATGGTGGAAGTAACAAATACAAAAGAATTTATTACAGTTATGCAAAGATATGTTACATTTAAATTACACCGAAAAAAAAAATAAAGAAATTTGCTTTATTGTGTACTTGTGCTGACAATAGTTGAGGTTTTCCTCAACTTCTAATTGACCTGGAATTTGTACAAAACGTGCGTGTTGTAAGGATAATTGCAATTTTTCGGTTATTTTCTACAACGTTTATTTGTTTTAAAAAACTAAATAATATTGGCTCTAGAAACTAAAGGTGGGTAATTAAAAGAGATTCCGGAAGAAATAACATGTAGTGTAGAGCCACTATTCCTTTCGCTTTTTGTTGATTAATTTGATAACATGTTTTAAATCGGAATTTATAATAGAGTAGTCTTTTTTTACTAATCGACTTTTTCTCATCTCAATCATAAATGGAAAGTGATATTTATTCAATAATTCAAACATATTTTGGACATTTTATTGGTTATAATTGGTTTAAATTGATGTAATTCGATTATTGTTTGTACTTCCTAACTATTGAATTTTAATTATACGTTAATTAGTTAATTAAAGAACAAAAGTAAAAATTAATAAATTTACAGAGCGTAAACTTTGTTTTATTCAAAAGTTTAAATTGCATTATCTATTTGTAATGGTTTTTAATTAACACTCTTTTTTATGTTACATGGTATTATTTAATAATTAAACGGTGCAAACTATAACATTATGATAAAAATCTAAGTGCTATTGACTTAGAATTCAATTACCTATTATCATAAAATAAATATTAAAATTTATACTTGCATTACTTCATCGGTATTACCTTAATTATGTTAAGTGAAAATTAATTTCTTATTTGTGTCAAATTTTTGCATTATTTATTGAAATAGGATGTAAAATATTTTTTAATGGCTGTTTACGGAACTCTTCCTCGTTTTAAGTGGGAACTTGCCGGTTTCAAAAGTAAAATGAGGGAAATTTTATTTTTACGTGCTCCTACCATCATCGTTTCAAGAAAAAGAAAAAAAGTTTCCTTGAAATTAGAATAGGTACCTACCTTGGTAGTTGTCAAAAGCATAATCATTCTAAATACTCTTTAAATTATTAAATTTCCCTACTAAAATTGTCCTGCATCTCTCTCTATCAGCAGCAGTATCTGTTAAAAAAATACAATTTTTTAATCAACGTAGGGGATATGGAGGACATGGAAGAGGGTGAATTTTTTTCTTAAGAAATGTGTTTGTTGTAGTAGTTAGGAGGTAAAAAGTACTAAAAGTCTCCGGTCCTACCTATGGGGCTACGAGCAGAGGGGGTGGAAATGGAAAGGTCCCGTTTTGGGGGTTTTTGCTTATATCTCGAAAACGGTGGATCCTAGGGAAAAAACTATTCTTAGGAAAATGAAAGCTTATCAAATTTCCTACAAGATTGTTTGTATTCATTTTTTTTGTATTCCGAATGGTTTTCGAGATATCCGTGCGCAAGTATGCCGAGTGCTTATTTATATCCCGATATATTAACTTACTTATACGAGAGGTTATTGATATGTATAGCAAAAATATCTTATAGTGGCAAGCTGAGGGGAAACGCCTCTCTTAAACAGGATTGGTTCAAAATAAATTCGTTTGTATCAATGGCTACTAAATTATAAGTAACTAGGCGATTACTATTGCATAGAAGGGAAAATACCAATTTAGGTATCTGCGCTTCCCCTCAGCTCGCCACTATAAAATATTATTGCTGTAGTTAGCCTATTGCAAAAACAACAAATATTTTAAGCTCAAAATAATTTATTATTCTACCTAATTTCCTCTTAATAAAATACATTTATTACAGCGAACCTCCATAATCCCTAAACCTTTCAAAAATAAATTTTTATCGTGCTCTGCAAACCAGCTCTCTTCAGCGTCTATGAGATCCTCTTTCGAAGAAAATTTATGACGTTTTAGGCTCCTTTTCATTTGAGGGCAGAGATAGTAGCTCGAAAGAGCCACATCCGGCAAATAAGGGGAGGGTTCAAGAAATTCAAACCCCATAGTAATGCGCGATTTGTATGCTGGCGCAATGTCTTGTGAAAAAAGGCACTTATAGCCAACATTCCTCGTCTTTATAAAGTCGAATAATATTGCTCAGTTATAGTTTATCCCGGTTTATCCCTTATCAAGATAATCGATTGTGATTACTCCACGAAAATCCCAAAAAACTGAGCGAAAACTTTACCAGCAGATTTTTGAACGCGGAATTTCTTCAACCTAGGAAAATCAGAATGCTTCTACTCCATAGATTGCTGCTTTGTTTTTGGATCGTATAAATGTGCCCAAGCTTCATACATGGTAACAATCCTGCTTAAGAAGTCAGCATCCATTTCAAAACGAGCACAGATTGAGCTCAACGATTCCACTCTTGCTCGCTTCTGAACAACATTCACGCTTCTGGGGATCCATTAGGCAGCAATTTTTTCATGTCCAAATGGATGTAAACTATGCGATAAGTAACACTTGTAATAAGTTGTCGTTTGTTGCTATGGTAACGTGATTTGCTTTTATTCAAGAAGTCTCCTAGGCTAACTAGATATCAATACCCTCCTAGGCTTTATCAGAGCTTTCAATTTCTTAACATTGTGCCTGAAACTATTGTGCTGCAGTATCTGTTATTTTTTTTCTGATTTCAGTTTTCTTTTATCTCCTTATGCTCTATCAGAATCAGTCAGTTAGAACAGGCATTTGTTTATTATTGTACAATTTGCTGCAGTTCAGTTTCAGCCATTTGCTGGAAGCAAATTAGCTGTTGTTTTCTGTAAGTAATTGATACAACTATAACAAGAAGGTCCTGTCACTAAAGCAGCCGATCTTTGTTGTTGTAAAGAATTATAATCTCTAGGACTATTTTTTCTTGACACTCTCCAATTTTGAATTTTTTTAATTTTTCCATCGTAAGTCAAATGTCTACGTTTATCCACCCAAAAATTATTTATTATTGTTAATTTTAATCTGTTAAATTGAGAGATTGAAAATTAATCAAGCACCTGTGACGTTGTAGTGTTTTCACTTTGTGCTTTCGTCGTCCTGAGTAACATCTGGAAATTATACGAGTTCTCAAGCTGACATCTGTCTTGTTCGTTCCTCTGCTCACTGAAGAAAAAAATCAAATAAACGAATTGTCGACCATATATCGAAACGAATCATTGAAACCATTTTACCTAATCGATTGGTTCAATTAATTACTGATAATAAGAAATATCTTAAGTTATATAAACGAGTCAACGTGATGGGTTTGGATGTAGGTTGGGTAAAGTAAAATTTCCAGTTAACTCTTCAGAAAACAAAATATTATCTGATTTTACATGTAATCAGCCTTAGAATACATCTCTTTATTGTTTGTAGAATCTCCATGCTCTGGACGTTATTCAAATGTTTGTCTTAGGCACTACGATGAAAACTAGAGTGATCAAACATAGCTGTTGGTTCGCCTAGAGAGGAAATTGCAAATTTTCCACTCGAACCTGGAGATTGTGGCAATAATGTGGCGATGACCGCAACCAAAAGGAAAGGAAAAGACAATTTCCTCCCACAGAGATGAATTTATAATTTCTTTTACGACCAATGTTTTGTCTTTTTCAATCTCAGTTTCAATAATTGGTCGAATATTAATTTGTAATAACTAATGAATTGTTGGAAATTTGGGATGGAAATTTCAACAGGAAGATAAAATCCAATTTTCAAATCGTTTAAAAAGTTTAAAAAATATATTCTTTTATAGTTTTATGAAAACATGCAATTGTCTATAAATACATCTCAAATGCGCATTGATTTTTCACTTTTCCTCCAGCTGATTCGGCACAAAATCGAGATCCCTTGTCTGGATGAATAGGCTGTAACAGACTTATCTGTTGAACACGTATAAAAGAAGCTTATTATTTTCTGCTTTTCATTTTTATGTAACCCTTGTTAGAGGTTAGCAAGGATGTAACTCGACGGAAAATATTGTCGACAATTTGTAACGTTGTGCTTAGAAAATAAATGTAAATAATAAATTTAAAATTAGAATGTCGAAAGGTAACGAACTGGAACATTTTTTGTTTACTAAAATTTGAAATGTGCCCAATTTTTATTACATACGTGGAACAAATGTTAACAATACTTTATTGTCATAATTATGGAAATGTGTCATATCTTTATATATCAAACGTTTTCCCAAACATATACTTTATATTCAAAGGAAGTAGCTTATATGCTGAAAATCTCCACAAAGGAAATCTTTAGATATTTGTTATTTCGTAGATGTTATACATCCAAGCTAACACGCGTGTTTACACTGAGAGAGAAATTTTTTACATTTATACCAATAACTTTCAACTTTTTAGTTGCTCACAAATTTTTAAATTTTAAATTAAATAATAGAAGTAAATTAGTGTGGAATATTTTTTTTAACTTAAGAACTTGAGGAAAATATTTGAGTTGATTTGACAGATCAAAGAGATATCAAAGTGCTTAAGTACATGCTCAACAGTGTAAAAAATAAAAAGAAATTGAAAAGTTTGTGTAACATAAAAGTGGATATAAAAGCTCTGAAAATTACACTTAAAAGACGTTTTTGTAGAAAAATTTTTTTACATTTTTAAAAGCTCAAACTTTGTTGCAAGTCGAAATCGATAATCTTTGATTTGATGAGAGATGGAAAAAATGCGCCTTGCAAAACGCGTAGTTATTGAGCTTACTATTTGGCAATTTGGCCGTCTTTTTTTCGGAACCCTTTTTCAAATATAAATCCAACAAATCCCACATTTGATAGCTGCGAGTGAAAGGCTTTGACTAATAAAAATAACTTCAACTCCAAAGTGGATTGTCGTCATATTTTAGCGTCGATTTATTATTTTACTACATAAATAATAATGAAAAGGTGCTTTCTTTATTAATTTGTTGCGAACACATACGCCTAGCGAGTATGTGTGTGCATTTCGTAAGCATTCAAAGAAAGTAAACAAAAGTGAAAGTTGGACAAACTCAAATTTAGTTAACAGACCAACCACGAATTATTGCCATACCAACATTAAATTTTATGCTCAAACATTTGTCGTTACAAAAATTCACATCAAACTAAAATAACAACTTTTTATATCTGTTAACAAAACAAATTTGTTTTAATACAACTTTTACTACTTCCTTGAATTTTCTTAAAACTTTGACTCCGTTTTGGCTGCTTATCTCCTCGTTCATCGGCCTCCGGGGCTAACTATTGATTAGTTAAGCTGTCGTTTGGCGGTCAATTGGTAGGTCCGTTTCTCTATTTGATTTTGACCAACTGTCTATCAATTCGCATGTTTGTTTTCGTATTTATTTGCCAGACTGCAACCGTTAGTGGACTCACTGGACACCCAACTTAGCTAACTCATTTTGTTCTCTTAGATTTTACTGTCATCTAATAAGAATTTGTGCTTTTTTTCTTTTTTGATGGGAAGAATTAGTATTTTAAACTACTACATTCCCACCTTGAAGTACTAAAATTCACAAAATGCTTGAAATGTACTGTCAGTCTCACAATTATTGGCCACCCTGGCTATACGCCAGGTTGCTTAGTAGCAAACTATTTTGCTAACTACTTGTTGGCAAAATAAAGTTACCCCTTAATTTAAGTATGATATTTAAGTATATATATTCGTGCTAAACGTATAGCCAGGGGGCCATTAATTGTGAGCCTGACTGTACTGCTATGGGGCCTTCTGACAGTACTAAAAGGCAACCACTAAATCTTATATGATCGAGAGGTGCGAGGGGGATAAAAAGTGATAACTTGATATGAAACGACCGGTAAGACCACAAACACTCGATGTAGATCAATTTTGGAATTAGATTGTCAAGAATTACATCAACAAGGGCAAACTTTTAATTACCACTCACTACTATTACAGGGTGGGTGTTTACTATGTGGATAGATTGCTCTTCGACTATTCGAGATATAAAAACCAATTTTGGCTTGGTGATACATGATTATCGGACCTACATTTTAAAAGTATTTAGGTATATACAGGGTTATGCAAAAAAGAATACCAACCAAAACTTGTGTTTTTTTAATGGAACACCCAGTATATTTTTGCATATTCGGATTTTCCGTAATCTTTAGAATCAAAAACGTATGAAGCTCAACATACCTATAATTAACCGTTTTGGAGATATTGTCACCTTAAATCCGAAACAGAGTGAACTTTGGAGCCATGACGCCAGGGCTGTAATCAACATTTTCCAAATCTGTTTGTTCCATCGACTATTGATAATAGTTGACTTACAAAATAGGTGCCAAAGTTTTCTAAAATACCTAAAACTACAGAGGGTGACCACTTTACGCGAAATTACATTTTTCTCGATTTTTTCAAATGGAACACCCTATATATTTTTACAAATTTGGATTTCTGGTAAAATGGAAATACTACATTTTTAAAAATATACAGGGTGTTCTATTTAAAAAATTTTAAAAAAATATATGTGAAAAAAGGTAAAAAAATATATTGAAACACCCTGTATATTTTTGGAAATTTAGTATCTACATTTTACTAGGAATCCAAAAATGTAAAAATATATAGGGTGTTCCATTTAAAGAAGTTGAGAAAAATTACATTTCATCATAACCCTGATGTATAGCATTACACTTTTTGGTACAATTCATTATGTACTTAATAAGTCGACTATTATCAAAAGTCGGTGACATAGACAGATTTAAAAAGTCCTGATTACAGCCCTGGCAGCATGGCTCCGTAGTTAACTCTGTTTCAGTATTAAAATGACAATATCTCCAGAATTGATAGAGATAGGGATATAAAAAGGTCTCAAACTTTTTGATTCTAACGCTCGGTTGCATAAAAGGGAATTATATTTTAATCCGAGAATTAGATTTATAATCCCTTGATATAGAAACGTTACACACTGTAATGTCAAAGTTTGACGTTTGTAAATAAAAATTCAAATTTGAGGTTAAGGTATTTTTGTGTTGATATGTGAATACAGCTTATCAAACTTTGACATTTGACATATTTAAGGATTATAAATCTAATTCTCGGATTAAAATATAATTTGCCTTTATGCAAATGGTAATGTTACAGAGAATCCGAATATGTAAAAATATATTTTTTAATGGGTGTTCCATTAGAAAACACAAGTTTGGGTTGGCATTCTTTTGTGAATCACCCTGTATGTACCTAAATATTTTTAAAATGTAGATCCAATGATCATGTATTACCAACCCAAAGTTGGTTTTAATATCTCGAATGATTACGGAGCAATCCTCCGTCCACCCAGTAAACACCTATCCTGTATAGGAATAGGATTGTTAGGGTGGAGGGTTACCACTTACTAATTTAAAAACTGTCAATTTTTATTTGAATTGGAAAATTTGTAATTATTTTTTAATAAGGTTTTCCACTGATGAGGTTGGTGCGTACACGAGTACACCACACTCAGTGCTGAAATTAGCAATTTAATTAATTTCTGCATTCAGTGCGCACCAATCTCTCCATTGGGGGTCCTGTAAGTGTGCGATTGTTAATCCTAATTTTATTTATAATTTAAAAACAAATAACAATAATTATTTAAATAATATTTTGGCAAATTGGTCATCGAATTACATCCCAACAAAACGGTGGCACTCTTTTTAAAATGGCACCACCGAACACTCTAACGGGCGTTTTAGTCCAACTAACAATTACTTTATTATTATCAATCGGCGATCCTCTTCCGAGAGCACATTTGTAACTTAATTCAATTAACTGTATCCCTAATGACTTATAATTGTTGACAATTTTGCTATTAGCGTTAATTATTTTATTATTTTGTAAACTGAAATATCTTCTATTGCTTTCCGCATTAAAATCGTTAATTGTTTGTACACGCATCGGCCTTGGTTGTTGATGCCATCTTCTTTTACTTCTTAAATATTCCGGATATTCGCCGAAATAAACCCCTTTAGGTGATCGATTGACTCCTATTGTAAAATAACTCAACACCGACGGAACGTCTTCCGAACGCTCCTTTTCGTTACGATTGTCAAAGTAATCTTTACTCGAATAGTGTTGTGGAAAATTAGACAATATATTATTGTGATGATATTGGGGCGATTTAGGTCGATGACTGTTGTATTGATTCGAGCCTGAAATACGTTTCTTAGGAAGCTCGTAAGGCGTAATGAAGTTGTTCGAAACTTCATAAGATGTTGCGGTAGACGCTAAAATCATGTTGAAACCAAATATATCACCCTCGATTCCATCGTCGAGTCCTTTATTAGAATCCGTAAATTCTTGTCCTACGACAATATCGCCATTTTCAGGTATCTTCATATTGATTACCTTAAACACACAAATTATCATTTTAGGCAAATAAAACTTTAAATACACGAAGAATGTTATACAATGGCGAATTTATTGATTCGTGGGACTATTGCTAAATCTGATTTTATTTTGTGTTAAATCTTTCTGACAGTTTGTTTTGTTACACTTGAAAAGCTAATTTTACTAAAACTGACTTGACTTGACATCATAGTACACTCGTTGTTGCAGATAAATGAATTTACCCGTTAGGAAAATAACCTCAAATGCTATTGATCCCTACAAGAAAGTTTTAACATGTTAACAATTCAAAATAATTTATAATTAATAATAAGAAAAATAGTAAACGTGGGTAGATATTGATTTTATTTAAACAATAACTTATCTTATTCAAAGAAACTCTTATTTTTTTTTCTATTGTAGATTTTTTTTGTTTTCCGCATCAATCGTTTTGTTTGCAAAATTTAACAAATTCTTTGTTTTATTGATACAATACCTTAGGTTCGTATCCACTAGCTTTCATTTTTCCATTTAAATAAAAGCTCCAGTAACCCAGTTGTGAATCCCATGATTGGCAGATGTGATACCAACGATTTTCACGAAAATACGTAGGTATTTTAAATACTTGCTCTTCCAAAATCGCTAAATTAATTTCTTTTCCCTGCGGCGAAATCCAAGCTCTTATTAATCTCTCAGTTTCGTTTTCTGCAAAATATTTACGTTTTTCTACAGCGTGTCCGCAAAATGATGGATTAATTCGTTAAATTTCTTTAAAAAAAAAATTTCTAAACGACAGGAGCTAAAATTGATTCAATTGCACATAATTGTCACTTTCTATGCAGTTTTCTTTTTGTGATAGTGGTAATGTCATGGAAATTTTTTTAATGGTCTTTTGATAGATCAAAAAGTGACAATTTACGAAAAAAATAGCTTATTAGTCGAATAAACCTTTGCGAGCACACGGTATATTTGTTAAAAAAATATTTGATGTTTTAATGGAAAAGCAAATACAATTAAGCAAGTTAATAATTTTTAATGAAAAGTAATTTTCAAATTTACATAAATTTTGCTTATCTCTCTTCCAACTTATTTACAAAATCTTAATTAGATGACAACGATTTAATGGATGAATGATGTGTTTTTGATTATCTTGTGTATAGTAGAGAAGCGAAATATTTGTAAAATGTCATTTTAATCACGTTTTTGGTTAATATTATTCACAAACGCACTTACTTGAATATGAAAGTAGAGGATGACTGTATGTTAAGTTGTTACTTTTTAACCATATACAAAAAGTAAATTCCGTAATTATAGGTACATCGGCAATGTAACGAAGAAACTAGAAATCATAATTAACTATTATTGTTATTTTATTGTAGGTAAATGTTGATTAATGTCATGCAGCTCGTAATTTTCTTGAAAAGTAGGCTCTTTCTACTAATTGAAGTTTTTACAATTAATAATTATTATAAAGTACATTATGTTCCAACTCCAAATATCTAAATATTTTTAATTGGAACACACTGTATAGTATATTTGAGTATAACGGACAAGGAAAGTAAAATTTTATCGAGAAAGTTCAGGGAGTGTTTAAGGCATGAATTTACTCCATAGAGATGCACGTAGCAACTTATTGATGAGAAACAGAGAAAACAACGTTCTCAATTGTACTTTTTATTCCCCGAAATCTTTAAAACCAGTGTTCCTATTGCCAAAGTTCAAAAAATACGTAAAAGCCAAAGGTTGAACTTGGATACGTATGATTGTTCAATTTAAAAATTTTGGACATTATGTTTCTAAAAAAGGCTTGCAGGAAAAACGTGATCATGTTTAAGTAATAAAATCAGCAAGTAATTTGAAAAATTTTTAAATTCCAAAACCACCAGTATCTAAGTTCAACCTTTACCTTTAACATATTTTTTGAACTTTGACAATACCACTGCTTTTAAAGATCTACGGGACTAAAAATATGTCTGCACAAAATGGCACCCTTAAATAATTTGGCTATTGATATCACATTGTTTAGCCCTTTTTTGTTCTTTTGTTTATTATTTGTAGTCACTTGATATCCTACCCATCTCGATACAATCTTATTTTGATAGTACTCTATTGAAACTATTACTTTTGCTAAATTTTATTATATAATAAATTAAGTGTATAAACAAGACTTTATTTTAGATTTTGAAAGTAATTAAGGAAATGCGTATATCGTTAACCTAAACAAGAGACAATATAAAGCTTTCTAATGATGATATTTTCCCGTATGAATTTCACTATAGAAGCAAATACGTCATTTAAAAAATACGTTTTCTTTCTTATCTTGAAAACACCCTCTTTTGTTGTCAAATTTATAATTTTTCAAAAAGATTTATTAACCAACCAATGGGTGTTTATTTAAAAATATCTTTTTTGTAGATCTGAAAATATTATTTAGTTCCTGGTTCTTATATTTACTGGTACTTATATTTATAATCCTTCGATATGGCAACATTACATATTATAATGTCAAAGTTTGACGTTTGTAAATTGAAATTAAAATTTGAGGTTAAGTTATTTCTGTGTTGAATTTGTGAATACAGTTTGTCAAACTTTGACATTTTTATTTATTTATTTAGTTATTGTGTAACGTTGCCTTATTTAAGAATTATAAATCTAATTCTCGGATTCAAATATAATTCGCCTTTATGCAACAGAGGGTAATAGTTGTATGTTAGCTACCAATATGGTAGACTCTAGCTATTGTGTTGCATAAAGGCGAATTATATTTTAATCTGAAATTAGATTTATAATCCTTAAATATGGCAACGTTTAGAGGCTAAAGTCAGGTACTTTAAGTCTCGGTTGAGCTTTGATATTTGTTTAAAGTTAAACGCGATTACAGACAGGTAGACTATATGTACAAGTAGGGTTGGTAACCGGGATTAGTTGAACAGATTTTTAATCGAGAGACTCAAAGTACCGACTCTAATACGAATAGAAAATCTAAAAAAGCAAAGCTCAATTGGAGGATACATAGAGCCTTTGGTCTATGTAAACCTGTGATTAGAAACACTTTGTTGGTTTATCTATGCATAAACCTTAACCATAACCTAACCTAATGAAACTTAACCTAACCTAACTTAATTTATCCTAACCTACGATAAGGTATCTGAGACTCGAAACGAAACATCGAGAATTTATCCACAATCGACCCGGTATCGCCTTACATTTTCGACCGCACTACAGTTCTAAAGTTTATCACTACTACTTATTATCTATTTATCACTACACATGAGAAGTTTTTAGCCGGTCATCTTTACCCAATTACCAAAAATTTACGTGTTTTGTAGTGTTTCTCAGGCCGTCATCGGATGGACGACCACTACACACGTTAAGTTTTTGGTAACTAGGAAACGACGGCCAGCTAAAAACAGTTCGGGTGTAGCGATATGTGGCCACAGAGTAGACATCTTAAGAGTGCTATACAGGGTGTCCCATTTAGGATGCTCACCATGGGGATCTCGTAAACCGTAAGAGATACGAGGTCGGTTAAATTACACCAAATGTAGCCTTTATTATGGCCAACTATTATATGAAATAAAATTTCTAAAAAGTTGATTCGTTTTTGTTTAATAGGCAAAAAACCAATTTTTGACATTTTCGTTTTTCGCTTATAACTCTTTTATTTGTGAAAATATTTAAATGGCGTTTTGACATTATTAAGGCAACTTTTTGTGCAGATTTCGAAAACAATTATAAAATTTAAATATCTCTTTCAGATTTTGAGATATTACTAGTAACTTCGGATTTTTAAATACAAAATTTAGTAGGCTGTGATTTAGTTAAAAAGAGCCTATTTTTCTCTTTACAGTGATATATCACTTGATGTTTATTTTAAAAAATATTAAAGTTATCGTACAATTTGCTTTTTTTGTATTTGTTTTTATTCTGTAAATGAAAAAAAAACAAAAGACAGTCAATCACAATTGAATAATTTTTTATAACTTAATAAACATAACAAAACTAGTGTTATACATTAATTAAACTTAGTTTAAATACTCAAACAGTTGTCCGTCATTTTCAACGCATTTAATGCATCTACGAACTGTTGTTCGTAAAACGTTACGTAAAATATTATGATCAAGCTCTCTAAATGCTTGCAGTACAGCGGCTCTTAACTCGTTTACATTGTTATACGTTCTTTGCCCAACCTTGTCCTTTATGTACCCCCAAAGAAAAAAATCCATGGGGGTAAGGTCTGGGGATCTGGCAGGCCATAATTGGGGGCCTCTATTGGCAATCCATCTATCTGGAAATCTTTCTTCTAAATAATTTGAGATTATTAAAGCATTATGTGCAGGACAGCCATCCTGTTGGAACAACATTCTATTGTCTAGATTTATGGGGATGTTTTCCAGGTATCGTTCTACATCATTTTGCAGCATGTGTAAGTAACGATTACTATTCAAATTTCCTTCAAAAATAATAGGACCGATTATTCGTCCACCGAGAATGCCAGCCCAGACGTTAAATCCGAAGCGTTGCTGGTAACGAACTTCTCGATTAATGCGAGGATTCTCGGTGGCCCAATAATGAACGTTATGACGGTTAAACATACCATTATTGGTAAACCGACTTTCATCGCTCTACAGAACTCTAAATGGAAATTCCTCCCGGAATCTGTTAGTATTGCACTGATTTATGTACCAATTACAGAAGGCTAGACGCCTCTCGGCATCACCTTGGCACAAAGCTTGGCTGATGTGCTTTTTGTATGGATGATAGCCGCGTTGCCTTAAAATACGACTTACTCGCGATTTTGAAATTCCTGTGTTCGCTTCGATTTCTCTGGTGGAAGTTTCTGGATTTCGCGTAACTTCATTAATTACTTCTTGGACACCAGCAATTTCTCCCCGATCTCTATCTGGCTTCACTAAAGAACCATACGATCGCATATTTTGATCCAGTCTGCGAAAGATTGTTTCATGTGGTTGACGGCGTTCGGGATATTGATGTGAATATGCATTTGCTGCATTTCTAGAATTTCTATGATTTCCTATGTAACAACAATGCATGTCGTATCGTTCTTCAACAGTGAAATTATTCATATTTTTAGTTAAAAATTGATAACTACGTGATCATCACCTTTTAAATAAATTTTGACAGATACTCAATTTAACGTAAGTCAATTGTTTTTCATCGCCGTCTAAGGACAATCGGAAAGCAATTGGAAACCATCTTTATTTAGAGTTAAAAAAAGTTTTCTTGAACTTATATGAAAGTTGTACTTGTAAATGTAATTTTATCACCGTCTTTTGTTTTTTTTTTCATTTACAGAATAAAAACAAATACAAAAAAAGCAAATTGTACGATAACTTTAATATTTTTTAAAATAAACTCATCAAGTGATATATCACTGTAAAGAGAAAAATAGGCTCTTTTTAACTAAATCACAGCCTACTAAATTTTGTATTTAAAAATCCGAAGTTACTAGTAATATCTCAAAATCTGAAAGAGATATTTAAATTTTATAATTGTTTTCGAAATCTGCACAAAAAGTTGCCTTAATAATGTCAAAACGCCATTTAAATATTTTCACAAATAAAAGAGTTATAAGCGAAAAACGAAAATGTCAAAAATTGGTTTTTTGCCTATTAAACAAAAACGAATCAACTTTTTAGAAATTTTATTTCATATAATAGTTGGCCATAATAAAGGCTACATTTGGTGTAATTTAACCGACCTCGTATCTCTTACGGTTTACGAGATCCCCATGGTGAGCATCCTAAATGGGACACCCTGTATACCTAGCGTAAAATCTTTTTTCGTTTTATTTAAAAACCGCTTAACTTATTTAGATGCGGTCTTCGCTGATGTTTTCGAAAATTGTTTTGTCAGCATGGAAAGTTATTTTGAAAAAATTATTTTATTTTTTTATTTTTTATTTTATAAGTTTAAGTTTTTTTAAAAATTTAAAGACTTTCCATGCTTCATATAGGTATTTTAGAGATTTTAATAAGACATCAAATTTTGTTTTAATTGAAGCATTATAATTTAAAACGGAAAATATTAAAGAGGAAAATTATAATCGACAGATGATGCCTCCTTGCGGCCACAAGGCGAAACGGTAAAGCAGACAACACTGGACTGTCGTGTTTGAATTTGTTCGCAGAATAAATTGTACTTGCGTAATTCCACGTCAGATCGGCCACTTTTGACCCATATGTTTTCGGATTTTGACGAAATTTGGTGTGTCGGTTGGAAATATGTTCAAACTTAAGTGTACAAAGTGGTTTTGCGAAAAAATTATTTTTGACCTATCTACGGTCAAATTAATTTTTCAACTATTTTGAAAACATGAATACTTCAATAATTTATAACTCGCGATCTAAAAGAGATATATTTCTGCAAAATACGCCTATTTAAAGCTAAAGGAACGTACTATTTATTTTACGCATCGCTTTTTTAATTTAACGCCTTTTTGGTCAAACTGTTCCAGTGTCAAATGTTCAAGCCGAAGTTTCCAAAATACACCCTCTGAGATTTTTGCAATTTTTTGATATGTTGAGCCCTTATGACTTATGTTTAAGTGAAAAGATTCAAAACCGTGGGCACTTGTCAACTCTTGACGCTACACGGTATTATAGAAGAATGGAAACAAAATTTTTTTTAGAAAAGATTGGGGATAGAAATTTTTTTTCAGGAATCGTTTTATTTTGGACCCGTTATTATTGGAGAAAAATTTCAAGATCAGAGGCGTTCGGGAACAGGGTCAAAATTACCTTTGTTCTTAGCAAAATTACTAATTTTGAAAATATCTTCGATCACATTGAAGATAGCAAAAAAATACATCTTAAATAATTTGTAATGTATAAAATTACCAAGAGAATGAGACTAATCCGAGCCCAAACAGATAATTTGTCTATGCAGAAAAAAATAAAAACCGCGGAAAGTTGAGTAATGTTTAATCCCAGTATTAAAGTAATTTTCAAGTCGAAGTTTCCAAAATACACCCTCTTCGATTTTCGAAAATTTTTTATATGTTGAGCCCTTATGACTTAGGTTTAAGTAAAAAAATTTAAAACCGTGGGCACTTGTCAACTCTTGATGCTACACAGCCTCAAGCCTCAGTGAGGGTTTTAGATTGAGGTGTGAGGGTTGAGGCCGTGTAGCATCAAGAGTTGACGAGTACCCACGGGTTTGAATGTTTTTAATTAAACCTAAGACATAAGGGCTCAACATATAATGGAGTTTTTATAAATTCCTGCTTTCCTAATTGTTTTAGAGCAAACACGAAAGAGACTAAAATTCTGCAGAATTAAAAATTAGAAAGGAATTTTATCATGCTTTTACTTGAAGAGCAAAAAAGACTCTAGAAGTTGTTAAAATTTTCGTTAATCAGGGTAGCGATTTAAATGTTGCTACAATATACCTACACCATGCCTACACCTAAATTATTGCTTGTTATTTAAATTGCTATCCTGATTAATGAAAATTTTAACAACTTCTAAAGTCTTTTTTTCGATTTTTCTAAACATCTCGGGAGATATTGGATCGTATAAATAAAAAGTTTTATTATTTTTTAAAAAAGAGGATATTTAGAGAAGAAAAGCTCTTGTGACTTTTTTTTGTAGGATGAATAGTTTTCGTAGAAAACGGAATGAAACTGCGCTCTGATTTTCGGAATCAACTCGTGCGCGTGGAGCTTCAATATTTAGAAATGTCATAAACGCTTCTTCATAAAATGTGTCAAAGCTCTCTCAAAAATGAACACAGGAACAAAATTAAAAATTCATCTTCAGCGTAAGCTTTCAAATTCACTAATTTATCATTTGTAGGCATTACTCCTGAATGCTGTAATATGAGTTTTAAGATGTCGTTCCTCTGTAAAAATCACCTTTTTACTTAAAATGTTCCTTTATCGTTAAAAATGGATCAAAATGAATAATTCTTGTGCAGTTATACTCTTAATACTATACACTATCATTAAATAATACTGAAAACCATCTTTGGTTTATCAATTTTAGAAGAGAGCACTTTGAAATTTGTAATTTTTAACAGTTTCGAATTGAAGCAGAACATTTCAATTCAACTTTATTCCGACAAAAACTAAAATGCAATATGAAGCTCAAAATATGTACTATTTGTTAATTAGGAGTAAATTTAGCAAAATTATGATTCATTTTAATTAAAATTTTCTGCTTTAATTTGAGACTATTAAAAATTATATATTTCAAAGTGCTCTGTTTTAAAATTAATAAACCAAAGATGGTTTTCACTATTATTTAATAATAGTGTATAGTATTAAGAGTATAACTGCACAAGAATTATTCACTTTGATCCATTATTAACGATAAAGCAACATTTTAAGTAAAAATGTGATTTTTACAGCGGAACGACATCTTTAAACTCATATTACAGCATTCAGGAGTAATGTCTACAAATGATGAATTAGTGAATCTGAAAGCTTACGCCTTCTTCTTTAAGATGAATTTTTAATTTTGTTCCTGTGTTCACTTTTGAGAGAGCTTTGAGACTTTTTACGAAGAAACGTTTGTGACATTTCTAAATATTGAAGCTTCACGCGCACGAGTTGATTCCCAAAATCAGAGCACAGTTTCATTCCGTTTTCTACGAAAACTATTCATCCTAGAAAAAAAAGTCAGAGCTTTTCTTCTCTAAATCACCAAATGAAAATTTTTAAAAGTGGTCCCGTCCTGTTACTAATTTGTTAGAGGTTGACCCCTATGAGAATCACTAAGCTGATTGAACTATTAATAAAAAACGAATTATGAAAATCAATTAAAAAATAATTTTCTTGATGTTAGTTTGTCCAGTTTTATCACATTTGCGATACTATAGTCTCTAATAATTTATAATTGAGAAATTTTAAGCTATTTATTATACATATAATTACAATTAGAATAGAATAGAATAGAATTTTATGATTGTTAAAATTAATCTCTAAAGTTTATATTCATACATATTGCACAAACTACTAGTAATAGTAAAATCTAAATAACACTTTTGTGTGTTTAAATTAATCTTATTTAAATTCGCGGAAACCAAAACAAAATTAGTTACAAAGTACAGCGATGCCACATTGTTAACTGGGCCTGATAACTCACAGACCTACGGTTTATCATTCACACCACTGATTCACACGCGTAATAAGTACAACAACAGTTGAGGGCACGTGAATTACTTACCTAGCAAAAGATTGCTAGCCAGGGAGGTGTGGGGAATGCGAGTGGAAATCAACGAAAATTCACGTGAGCTCCAATACTCTTAAGTCGATTCTCGACGCAAAAAAGTAGTTAAAAATTAAATTGTTTTAAATACAGCCCTACCAGCTTTATTAGCGAGCTGACGGGATGTGACTAGCCCTGTCATAGATTTTGAACTACACTACGAGTTAAAAGTATTTCAGTCGCTAAATTTGACAAGTAACTGTCACTAAAATTGAATATAGGTTTAATATAAACCTAAATAATGACATAATAAACTTATGACATAATAAGTCAATGAATTTGAAAAGTCCTAAGTGTGGTTTCAAAGGGGCAGGGCTGGGCAAAATACATCTATTAGTGTATTTCAAATACAAAATACTCGAAACACAGTATTTGAAATACAAAATACAAAATACTTTTTCGTTTTCAATCAAAATACAGTATTTCAAATACAAAATACAGTATTTCAAATACAAAATACAGTATTTCAAATACAAAATATACAGTATTTCAAATACAAAATACAGTATTTCAAATACAAAATAAATTTAATTGGGCGCATGCGTATTTAAACGATTTTTGAATAAATTTGACACGTTTTATTCCTCTGCGCATTCGCGCAAAAGAAATGCTTCAATAAACAATCAAACTTTCGGACTATAAATTGGCCTCTATTTTAGTTTATTGTCATCTTTTTCTCTTTTTTTAAATTTTATAAAATTTTCCGTCTAAAATTGCCAAAAAAATGATCTTTTGTGTTACGCGCACACCAATTTCATCATATGTATTTGAAATACAAAATCATCAAATATTTTGTATTTCAAGTACAAAATACTAAATACTTTATGAAAAGTCTTTAAAATACTAAATAGAAAATACAAATGTATTTCAAATACTGTATTTCAAATACTGTATTTCAAATACTGTATTTCAAATACATGTATTTTGAGACTGACCAGCCCGGAGAAGGGGTGGGTTGAATTGACTTTTGGTTGCATGAAATTCATGGCCAAATTTATGTTAGGGTATTGTTTAGTGAGTTTTTTTTTACATTGGAAGGTTATGGTTCAGCTTATAGAAAGTAAAACCTTCAAAGTAAGTTATCGGTTGTAGAGAGGCAACTATTTTGAGCAACTACTTAAACTTATAGTAGTTTTGTGACCCTAAAGGTAATTAGTATTACCCTGACCTGATCTTTCTTATTCCACCTCTTAACACCTCTGGATTTTGTTGTTTTAAAATCTATTATAATTTTATAAAGAGCTGAATAGTGTAGCTCGCTTTAAAGCCAAAATCACTTATTAGAGAAAAAGAAAGCTTGTTCAATATTTGATTATTTTTTTTTTTTATATATAATATAATGGCTTCGCGAGCGAGCGCATTTAGCCACGACTAGATTATTTATTTTTTAACCATTAAATTTGTAAATTAGTTCTTTGCACAAAATGTACCAGCTCATCCAACATGGACTTGTTTTTGAAAGTTGGTGCAAGTAAGGATGAAAAATTTAAAGGTAATTGAAAATTGTGATGTAGAACAAGGAAATTTAGTAGACTATCACAACTTGTGAGGTGGTTTCCACACGAAAACAACAGATGATTAACGTCACACACTGACGTTCCGTCACATGGACAGTATGGATAGTCGACTAGATTCATACGATGTAAATGTTTCCTAAATATACCATGGTTAAATGCCAACCGAATAATTTTCACGTACGTTTGCCTAGACATTTTTGATATTAGGAAGATAGGTGTTTTTTTAACCGACGGGCAGATACGACCATACATGTAGTCACATGCGACGGAAACTGATATTTGATTATCAACTTTAATATCGAAATAAAATTAATTTGACCTTGACCATTGCATTGATTATTACTTATTTAGAAGGACAAATCAAAAGTTCCATGTTAAATTTAGTACCGAATTAAATTAATCAAGAGCTTTATAGCACTGGTTGTTAGGGTAAAAAAAGAAAGGAATTATTGTCAAAAGATTATTACTTATTAAATGTTTATTCGTGTGAAGAACAGAAAAGAATTGAGGAATTATTATTATCGTACCCTTTTATATGCATGGTATGTAGCAAAGGAATTTACTAATATTTTATGCTAATTTAACAACAGTTTAGAAGAATTCGATGAAAAAATTGCTTTTATTTGATGAAAAAATTTCTTTTATTTGATGAAAAAATTTCTTTCTAATATGGTGCTACTTGTTTCCTTTTTGCAGGATTTTAAGAATCGAAGCAAAGTGGTTTTGATTAATGTAAAAGAGCAAAATAATATTGCCGGATGTGTATGAATATGTTAAGACTTTTTTCTGTATTTTCTTTGAACTTGAAGATAAGAATGAATTAGGAAAATTTGCACATAATGGATGTTTGTATTTTAATTTAATTGCATAATAATTTTAAACGGTCTTCAACTTTCTCACTGCATTCCTAATTTTATGACCTGTTCTTCAGAACTCCTCAACTTGTAGATTAAAAGCAAGAAATCTTCCTCTATAACAGGATCAAATGATTTTCATCCAAAAAATTTAAAAAGGCCACTTTTTTATTAAATGTAGGTACCTCGATTTGTTTCAATTTTATCACTTTTCTTGCAATAAATTAATCACATTAAATTTAATATTAAAACCTACCCCTAAATAACTTAATTAAAAATATAGAAAAAGCTTACTTGAATGTATCCTTTTTGTGTTAATGAAACTTTATTCAAAATATTTTCATTTAGCTGCTGATTGTTGTAGTAGTAATTTGGATTAATATCTTTAGAATGATGTAGTACTAGTTCTGCCTTTTGTGTAGATGGGCATATCGTTAGTAAAATTGCCAGAATTTGTAATAAAAATATTCTTAAATTTTTTACCATTTTAATCTAAAAACAATTCCCCAAAAAAAGTTTAAAAAGCAACGTGCATAATTTTACTCACCCACTAACTGTTAGGATGAAAAGTTTAAACGAATTGTTGACATCTTGGACTCACATTTCCTGCACGCAATGAATTTAAATAATCACTCAAATATGTTACATTTTCAATTAAACTTATTGATTCTGTTAACAATCAATATTTGAACGCTGCGGGTTTGTTGTCTCAACTTTCATTAACGTATTAATTTTACCACTCGTTGTTTTCTTTGCTTTTTCCTACACTCGGCTCGTAACATTAATGAATGTTATAGCTGTTCATTTCTTACAATGTTTGACCTCCTACTTCTATACCGAACGGTATTATAAAATGTATAATTTGAACAAAAAGTAATTAACGACAAGGTGTTTGATCTATTTGATCCAAGTAGATTAAAAGTTGTAAAATAATTATTGACACTCTTGTGTTTGTGCATTGTGCAATAATGCGTTTGTTGTTATTACTCAATTGGAAATTATTACATTATATTATTGTTTAGATTTTCACTCATGTAATTACAAAATTATTTTAAATTACTCTAGAAAAGTACGTTAAAACCGTTAAATTACTCGAATTTATTTTCTTTTTAATTAAATGAGTTAAATTTGCTTAAAATTAAATTTTTAATGCGCGCTTTCTTCTGTCAAATTAGTAATTTAATGTTAAGAACAAACTACTAAGCTGATTTCTATGGAATATTTTTGAATGTTTGGTGTGCGGTGACATAGAGACATAGAGAGTAGAACGTTCCAAAAAACTAGAGTTATTTATCATCATATAGAGACAAAATTGCCTATGAGTAATAGCTTTTTAATTAGCAACTTTTTCCAATATTTTTTATACTAACCTACTTCCTGTTTTATTGGAAAAAAGTCAACTGGCGGTGAAGAGTTGGCGTTACTTAAATGAATAACTTAAAAAATTTTCGGAATTGGACTGAGAAAAAGGCATGGGTGAATGCCATACAGCTGTTTGTCAAATTTTATACGAAATCACAGGGGCTTGGATATACAGGATGTTCCTAAGTGTTCCACAAATTCGGTTGGGGGTCGGATTTTGTAATAATGTTTTCCTAGTTTGAATCTTTTCCTCATTTCTTATTCAATTATTGGACAGTTTGCCATATGCTTGACATGACTTTCAATTTACGGCTGCTCACTACGTCTGGCTCTCCGTCTGGTCAAATCTCTTCTTCCTGTGGCTTAAAATATTTTCTATTGTTTATTTCATTTTTTAAATGTCTGTAGTTCCATTGTCAAATTCTGAAAATATTTTGCACCAAGTCACTCTCAAAGTATTTTTTTTAAATTTCCAAAAAGTAGATGTATCAGACGAAACATAGCAACATTTTTTGAGTTTTCAAAAATCAAACTGTGTATCAAAATCATAACACTGCCTGGAACACATTTTTATTGTTTTGGAAAATCGTCTTTAAAATAAGACAAGATTTGTAGCGACGTCAAAAATTTCCAAAAAAAATTCCTAAATGTCGGATCCCTTGCGCTACCTCTTTGCAGCAACTCCCAACCTTTGGATGAAACCAAAGATACTGGAGGGTGGAGTGTAAATGTTAGGCTAGCAGTTGCCTTACATGGATCCTCTCTCTGATTTACACTAATGCAGTGTACTGACATAGTACATGCTCCATTGCCTTGCCCACTTGATCACATCTGCTGCAGTTGCTAAGCAGTCAAGGAACAGTGCAAGTTTGGCACTAGACTCTCATGGGAGAACTATACAATACAATACAATATACAATATTCATTTCCTTCGGTTTCTTGATGACCCAATGTTACCCTTCTTTTTTATGGCGCTTTTATAACCGTTTTGGCAAACTTGCAGCTCATTCGGTTAGCCCAACGGTGTGGGCTCTACTGTAGCGTTTCTGAATAGTAAAATTACGAGGATGTGCAGTAGTCGATCTAGAAGTCGTCAGTTGTTTCATTTCTTTCGGTTTCTTGATGACCAAGTGTTGCCATTCTTTTTTATGGCGCTTTTATAGCCGTTTTGGCAAACTTGCAGCCCATTAGTGAGCCCAAGGGTGGTTGTGGGCTCTACTGTAGCGTTTCTGAACAGTAAAATTACGAGGAGGTGCAGTAGTCAATCGCTCTCTTTAGAACTCGTCAGTTGTTCCATTTCCTTCGGTTTCTTAATGACCCAATGTTATCATTCTTTTTCATGGCGCTTTTATATTCGTTTTGGCAAAGTTGCAGCTCATTCAGTTAGCCCAACGGTGTTTGTGGGCTCTACTGTAGCGTTTCTGAACAGTAAAATTACGAGGAGGTACAGTAGTCAATCGCTCTCTTTAGAACTCCTCAGTTGTTTCATTTCCTGCGGTTTCTTGATGACCAAGTGTTACCATTCTTTTTTTATGGCGGTTTTATAGCCGTTTTGGCAAACTTGCAGCCCATTAGTTAGCCCAACGGTGTTTGTGGGCTCTACTGTAGCGTTTCTGAACAGTAAAATTACGAGGAGGTGCAGTAGTCGATCTCTTCCTTTAGATCTCGTCAGTTGTTTCATTTCCTTCGGTTTCCTGATGACCCAATGTTACCATTCTTTTTTATGGCGCTTTTATAGCCGTTTTGGCAAACTTGCAGCTCCTTCAGTTAGCCCAACGGTGGTTGTGGGCTCTACTGTTGCGTTTCTGAACAGTAAAATTACGAGGAGGTGCAGTATTCGATCCCTTTCTTTAGAACCCGTCAGTTGTTTAATTTCTTTCGGTTTCTTGATGACCCAACAGTTTTAGATTATTATTTGTAGATAATAAACACCGCTCTGCTGATGTAATAGATCTCTTCTTCAAGCTAGTGAAAAACTTGTTATTGTGAGGTGTAGTCAACGAAGGAATTATAGACGACATGGAAGAGAGGTGAATTTTTTTCTTCAGGAGTGTGTTAGGAGTAGTTAGGAGGTAAAAATACTAAAAGTCGCTGGTCTTAGTTATATGGCGGGGGTGGAAAGGTCCCGTTTAAGGTTTTTGGCTCATATCTCAAAAACAGTGGGAAAAGCTTATCAAATTTTCTACGACATTGTTTCTATTAATTTTTTCTACATTCCTTATATTATAGTTTTTGAGATATCCGTCCGTAAAAATTTATTATGTATAAAAAACATTTTTGCTTCACGTTACAGTAGTAATGGAAATTTAATGTTCTACTAGTTCTTTTCGCAAGACTTTTACTGTAAAATGAAAAGCTGAGGTGCTAGAGACAAAAGTTTGACAAAATAACGTTAGGCAAACGTTTTTTTCCATCCATTAACAATTTTTGCGGGTGGATATTTGGAAAACTATAAGGAATAGAGAAAAAATGAATAAGAACAATCTTGTAGGAAATTTTATAAGCTTTCATTTTGATAAAAGTAATTTTTTCTTTAGGGCCCACCGTTTTGGAGATAAAAGCAAAAGTCCGTCCACCCTCTCCCTTCCTTAGCCATATAGTTAGGATCACTGAAAATAACCGAATGTTGCAACACAAAAATTTCAACTTGAGAATAAATGTCAAAAAAAATTGTATAATAATGTTTCAGGATTTTATACCGGAAGTGGGTGAACAAATGCGATTTGATTGTTACGTTTTAGAGTACTTCTTAATAAATCATTTATTCTGCGAACTGAGTTTCCTCTCTGGAGTCATCCTCATCAAATTTTACCCAATAACTTAATGTTGCAATTTCACAAAAAAAATGTTTTTAAAACTCGTAATAAAAGTAGCCTTTTGTGGTTGACAGCTAATTGCAACCCTTAATTTGTATATTGATCGATTAATTGCTTTAGGTATTTCATATACATCTACCCCAAATAAACGAAAATAAACGGAAACGTTAGGTAGTTACCAACACAATTTGTCGTTTATATTCAAATCTATTCAGACTTTTTCAATATTTTTGTGAGTGTACTTTACATAGGAACATTCATGTGAATTTAATTTTAAATCTCCCATTGAAAAATCTTGTGTAAACTCATTTAAATATATTTTTTCTCATGCATTCATACCACCTATGTCAAGGGTAACAAATCAATAGTAACACAGATAATACAAGTTATACAATCGAAATTTCTAATTATGAAATTTTATTGTTTTTTAAACGAAATAGTTTAACGTAATTTTCTCAACTTTTGACGCTACTTAAATATTAATTTTATAATTCGAATAAAAAACGTTTAGTTAAACTTTTGCAGTTTGTAAATGTTTTACAAAGTGCACCAGTAATTAAGTTTTTAGAACTTTTAATTAAAACGATGTGCAAAAAGCGCGATTTAAAATAAAATTATAAAATAGTTAAGATGCTCTTAAAATAAACGTTTAAAAGAAGCGACGGTTTATGAGGACCTTTTATACAATGTATGCTAGAGCACCAACATGCATGCGATATCAAAGAAAATTTACACGAAAAAAGAAAATTTCTATATCTCTGGTGGAATGATGGAATCTTGCTTACTCGTTAAATTAATAGTCAGCTTTCTTAGCCAAGTCAAAACTAAATTAATTTCAGATTCCACAAGCTCAACAAGTTTTAAATTAAAACATTTACTTCTTGTGGGAAAAATTAAAAATCGTTTTAAGCTCACACTCCAAGCAATTTTTTTGTACATTTCTTAAAATTTAATTTTCTAGTGAAAATCGATATTTTATTCATTAAAAAAGCAATGAAGGTTAGAACCTGTTCGTTTTTAAAAATAATAGATAAAAGTTAAAATCTCATGTTTTAACCCCTCAACTTAGAGTTTAATTAAAACTTTTTACGAGTGTCATTAAAAAACAAGAAAGAAATTCTAATGGTGGAATGAATGAAGCGACTTTTTAATTATCGTAATTAAATTTTAAGGAAAAAATAAATTTAATAAATAAGTAAAACGTCTAACGGATTTACTTTAATTTAAACCGCGCTTTTGAAACAAAACAGCAGGTAGGTACATTGATGTTTTAGTTACAGGTCAATGTTATACCTGTTTGCACCAATACCTACATTCTGTTACTAAATACTTGCTTTTAATAATAGATTTTTTATGTTTTTAATAAAGCATCAACTTGTTACATAAATTATATTTTTCTTTTTGTATTTTGATAAAAAATTAAACGCTAATACTTTTGAGTGACTCTTTAGTCTTGAGGTATCTTTGCTATGTTTGGGTGAAAATGTGAAGGCCATGCTTAGGTAATATCCCATAAATACCTGACGCACGAGAGTCTGTCTGTTGTAAACTGTATTGGTATAGAATTTCGTCAAATTTCACGTACAGGTACATCGTAAAATGTACTTACACATGGACAAATCTGATGGTCTATATTCAAGATGCATCGAAGAGCGCTACCAAAGTTGCTTCACGGATGTCACCTCTCTGTCACCGTACACCTATGTCACCTAAATTTCACTGATCGATGCGTCTTCAGCATATTCCTACTCTAAGCCCGCAGACCAAGGCTGTTTGTGCTAACGTGAAGCTCTTGAGAGATAGAGAAAGGATCTGGTGGAGAAGTTATTTGTAGAATCACACAAGTTTAGGTTTCTTAGTTCTTAATGTTTCTACTTCTTAGAACATTCGCCAACCGATTGCTCATTGCTGAGTGGTTCCTTTAGGTAGCTGTTACCAGTTAGCTAACTGCTATTCTGTTTTGTTTCCTCCTGATGTGAAACACAAGTTTAAGTTTCTTAGTTTAGTTTTTAAGTAGAAAATCTTGAATTGGATTACTAAAGCCAACTTTCACTTAGACCGCTAGCGATGCCTCCATCTCCTCCCCTTTTCGAGTCTTCTCAACTTAAAGATGAACTCGAGCAGCTTGACGAGTGGGGTTTCTCTGATTTTAATTATATCCAGCCAGTATTCACCAAGTATCGATCCTCTAGTTCTAGTTGATGCTACCGCAGGACACAAGCAAACCACGTGCTCCACAGTTTCACTTTCTGGATTGCAGCCTCTGCATCTAGGGCAATCGTCCCAGAGTGTGGAGGTGTTTGTTTAGCTTACAATGTCCCGTAACGATGTGCGTAGGTGTTCGCAGATGTGATCGAGACAGGTTGAGATAGTATTTTTCGGACTGCAATTGTTGCTTTGCCTTGTCTATCGCTTGTTTCTTTGGACCACATGTATATGTGTGATTTTAATGTTTTTTTGCTTTAATAGGCTGTTGAGAGTGCTGATCGCCAGAATCAGGGTCAGTTCCGATCCGTTCGGGCAGGAGCCTGAGCCTTGCCTTGCTATGTCATCAGCTCTTTCATTGCCTTCGTTACCTTGGTGCCATTTTATCTAGCACATTGAGAGCAAGAGCATTGCTTGTCGAGAAGTCGTTTAGTGCTGCGATGCAGTCAGAAACTAGGCTTTTCTGTAGCGGTTTAGGGCCGCGATGACAGCTCTATTGTTCGACAGTATCTGTGTATGTCGTCCTACCAAATTCTCTTTTACCATTTTGGCACTTTCTAGTATGCCATTAATTTCAGCTTGGAAAACCGACGTATACTGGTATTTAGTCCTAGTTCAGGTGAATAAGCTCCTGTCCCTGAACCAGATTTAGGTTTTGATCCATCGGTCAAGATATGAATATCAGCAGTACCGGTGTCTCGTGTTGAGATTGTTAAATATGTATTTGGTGAAGATAGTATCGGATTTAAGCTCTAGTAGAGGCATTTATCTAGAATTGTCCTTTAAGATGTTCATGTGACCTGTACTCCTTCGACCTGGTTGCCATTTCCTCCAAGTGTAAGTCAAGTGGAGGCAGACATAGATGCGCCTCCATAGCTGTAGTGGATGTAGGTAGGGTCACGTAGGGTTATGGATAATTTTTGATGATTCAGCTGTGCATAGGCGTTTAACCTGGAGCTCCACACCTTAGCAAGGACTAAGTGGCCCTTGGTGGTCTAAGTGGCGCTTATTGTGGTCAGCCCATTACTGGTTTTCAAGAACTTATTTATTTGTCGTCGACCCATGGTGAGATTAAAATTTAAAACACATAAGGAACAGAAATCTTTGAATTATTTTATCTGGGACTAACGTCTTTCGCTTTTGAAAGTTTCAAACACGATTTCGGATTGGGTTACCATCATTAATAATAAAATCGTAAAATCTGTGATTAATTGGATAATTATTAAGTTTTACCTAAGTTCTACCCAAATAGCTCTTTTTGTCGAGCCTTCATAAAAGCTTTGTTTTTTTCTAATTCGACATAGTTATACTTTTATTATACATATAATTACAATTCCGTTATATGTTAATAACATAAATTTACTAAAGGAAGAATTTTAATATTTATGCCGATTAAAATATTTATTTTTATGGCGCTGCTGTCGCACTTCTTATTTCCGTTACGGTTACATAACTTTCAAAAAAGGAAATTATTTAAAAAAGTATGTTTGGATAATTTCTCTTTAGCTTTAAATGGACAATCGCAATTTTATAACATGTCTAATGAATTCTTTTAATTTTTCAATGTAGAGCAAATTGCTAGCTGATGACACTTTTTAGCAAATACTCTCGATCATGTCATCGTAATATGTATAAACGATATTTATGTTCACTTCCGACTTTCTTTTACTTTTGCTTTTAAAATGCAAAGCCACTGCCAAAAGGAAATTAGAATATTTAAAAAATTAATTATTTAATTAATAATTTATATATTCTAGTGGCGTAGTAAAATTTGGACGTTTGTAAACTAAAAATGTAGGATTTTAAAACACTTTTGACTGTCGCAGGTAGCTCCGTGGATTTTAAAAACGTTATAATCTCAAAATTAGAATATCAACTTAATTAAGATATAAAAAATCAAATGATTATACATCAACTTAACAAGTCTTAATCACACGATTCTTTTTCTAAAAATTTTCTTGTAAATTTCGATATAAAGTCATCTTCAGTGCTGCTCAGCTACTACCAAATTAATATTTGGTTCTCAATTTTAAGGAAACGCCCAGTACACTCACGGAAACTAAGTCGAAATCATATTCAGATCACATTTAACTGTTTATATGACTAATTTGTTAAAATTTTTGCAAACTGGTTTCACTAAAAGATTGGAAAAAATTGCATTTTAAGTGTAGGTTAATTTAACCGGATATAATGATTGCTATCTAAATATCTGGATTAACAAGAAAAAGCTCCGTTATGTAAGCTATCAAAACGATTTTTTTTATTTTTGAGGATTTTAAATAAGTTTTCAACAGATGTTTGTTGTAAAAGGTAAGGAAATAATATTGCATTTAACTTTTTAAGTAGAAGTTGAAAACAAAAGCTTTTTCCAACTGCAATTTTAATGAGATCTCCAAAATAAACAGTAGAACCCAAGTTTTTAAGGAAAAAAGTTGAGAGCATTAGAATTAAGGAACTACTTACTAATCTGAACGAAGAAGAGGCTACACTTAAGACATGTCAAGTACAAATGATACTTTTCTTTAAATAATTCATCTATGTAGTTGTCTAAATAATGAACTATTAGCAAAAGAGTTGTGTGCTTCTTAACTGGACAAACAAAAAATTAACGAACAAAAGAATAGACACACAGGCAAGCAGGCTTACAGGCAGACGGACAGATAGGCAGAACAATTTTAACTACAGGTCTCACGTTATAAGAAAATAATTCCGGTGCATCCCGAACGTATAATCGGATGTATTCGCAGTTAAATAACCAATGAAATTACACCCCCTCTACGATTATAAACGAGTGCCCAGCTTTACGATTATTTTCTTATAACGTGAGACCTGTACAGTACACGTACACGTACAGTCACGTGCATATCTTTTGGCCACCCCGGCTATACGTCTAGCAAGAACTGTGGGTTCAACCATCAATAGCACCCCCCTTACTTAAACTGAAGGGTAACTTTATTTTGCCAAAAAGTAGTAAATCAACAAACTGTGTTGGTGTTATGATGGTTGCACCCACAATTCGTGCTAACGTATTGCCGAGGTGGCTAAAAGATATGCACGTGACTGTACACCACCACACTGAAATTACCCGGGGATTAACCCGGATATCGGATGACAGACTATTTGGAGAGCGACCAGATGTATCATAACATAACCATAAGTTGGTTGTGAGGGTTATTGATGATTATGGGATTAGTGATAGTACCACTAAGCACTAACTTAACGTTAACACGTTGGCTACCAATGCGGTTCCTATGCACCGCTACTATAGTCTGTTCCAGCCAAAAAGGTTTGTGTTGGAGGTATAGGAATGTACTAGCTTTGTCGCGCACACTTGTATTCTAATTAGCGCGATCCTTTACTATTAGCTCACCGTTGCCAGTATGCCGTGCAAGTTTACCACGCCTTATACAATGTAGGGGAAGTCCGGGAGACTTGCTCAGGTGGGAGAGTTGAGCCACCTTTTAAAACTCAGCTTAAATTTCGCGCTAACGAAACGTCATCACGGTCATTGGTAGAGCGCGGGAGGCCAATAACCAGCACTCCACCACTTTTTGCAATGGCCAGTTTGTTTGGCTCTCAGGTTCGGAAACGTGTTTTTGTTACGGCGGAGTAAATTTTATTAATTTATTTAGTTTTGAGATTGTGGCCGTGTTTATAGAGGTAGGAATTGTGTGTTATTAGTACTATTGTACTGCCTGATTATTGTAGTTTGACGTGTGCTAAGTGTTTTTTCGCTAAGATTGATTGTTTTTTGTGTGAGTGTAATTTAATGTCAAAGTAGTATATGCGGGAGACTTGCACCATCAAGCATTGCAATTGACTTTTGAATTCGCAGAGGCGAATTCAAAAAAGTATCCTGGTAGCTGGACAACAAACAATGCTGCTGGAAAAGATTGGTTTCGTGGTTTTCTTTCCAAAAATCCAGAAGTGAGTTTAAGAACAGAATAACAGAATATGTTTAAGTTTTTTTTTTCTTTATAAGAAGAGTAATAACTGTGTTTCTTTATATCAATTTCATTTTGTGATGTTTTGTTTAATATATGTGTGATTTAAGCTGCAAAATGTTTTTATTTTCCTCTTTAAAAAGCAATGTTCAACTCTCCCTAAGGGTGGGGAGAGTTGACTCATATCCCATTTTTCATTCAAATATATATAACATATTTCAGTACTATAATATCGAAAAAGTAATTATGCATGACAATGGACAAGTAAATATAGCAATTTCAGCACAATTTCTCCTACAGAAATGGTTGCTTATACTCCTACTTATAAGGAAAGATCATGACAGCCAATGATAATGTAAACTCGACGGAATGAATGAGTCATCTATGGACTTCTAAAATGTCATTTCCATTGCATTTTCTCTTATTGGCAACGGTTGCTAACCCTCCTTCCGGATGTTTTATGTTCTAAGGTTAATAATACTCTCAGTTAGACGTCCACCGGGGTGTTCGACCAATTGCAGCTTCATTTGAATTTCTTTGCCTTTTGACATTCGAATAATTTACTATTGTCCTTGATAAAACAGGGTAGATTGTGACCACCCTGTTTATGTATGTGGAAGTAAAAAATTTCCAGCATTCAATGCAATTATTCATTTTTATAGGTCTCTGAAGCTTTTGAAATATTTTCTTATATTCAACTCTTTTATAAAGCATTTTAACAATCGTACTGAATTTTTTCTTTCATTTTTATTTTATTTGATCGAGTTCTCGATATTAAAATTCTCTAGATACTAATACATTATACATTTAATACAAAAGAAACAAGTTAATCTATAGAGTATTTTATTTCAATTGAATGAGCGATGGTTTTATAATTTAATGAAACTTTAAAAAGGATTTAGGTAAATAGAAAACTTAGTGGGAAAAAGTTTTTTCTTTTATTTTATTCACCGGCAAGATCCATTTGCTCGACATGAAATAAAAAAATACGACGGCGACAGAATCTTCTGAAAGAAAAGAACAAATATTTACAAAAATTTCAAGCAGATACTTGATTTTCCATTGAAATGCTTAGAATGTCGCAAGTAACACGAGATTACAAATTTTCACGTCGCCTTAACACTTAAAAGATTGGACGAGAATTTTGTGCTTATCCTTACATTTAAAAAAAAAATTATATTCTCACTTACCTATCGCTCTTACCTATCAGTGATGGATGGAAAAAAAGATTTTATAAAATAAACGGTTGGGGATGCTACACAGAATTTGTAACTCGATTAAAGAATCGTTTCAAATTAAATTTTTGGCGAAGATCAAAAAACTTGGAATAGCGACAGCAAAGTCTTGCTATCGGTGCTTCCCCGACTACTTTATGACTTCTGTACTGTTTTGTGGTTTAGTATTTTGATTTCGCCTTTAAGGGATGGTAGCTTTCGGATAAAAAATTTCTCTTTGTGTTTCAATAAAAAAAGCAATTTTTTACAGAAAAACGCTTAGTTGGAATTTCGCCCCTTTTACGCCTTCTCAAAAGGAGACTGGCGATCTAGTCCTTTGTAAATACCGTGGTCTCACACATACACATACACAAAAATAAGTACAGGGTATAAATTTTTGCCTCAGCTACACCTAGCGCAATTATTAGATTTTCGAAATTCCCGAGTCGGGGACCCCCCGAGACTTTGAGCCTCTCTAACTTTTTAATTAATAAGGCGCTAGCTATAATTTTTGCAGCACTAGCTAGCGCGAGCTCAGGCTAACCTAGGGCAATAATTAGTTTTTCGCAATTTGAATTTTGTCAACTAGTGTCAATTTAGCCCCCCGAAAATTAAAGTTTCAATATTTTGAAACTTTCTCTTTCGGGGGCAAGTTGACCGACCTCATAGATCATACAGATATAGAAATGTTTTATGTTTTAAAATGACGTTTGTCGTCTTAAATAGTGAAGATTTTGAAAATTCGTTACAAAATTTCCTTCGCTGTCGAGTAAGCAATTACCGGACGATATAATTCTGACGCTGTTAAAACCAATTAAAATTGGTTTTCGAAGGAAACAAAAATATTTGAGTTTGCTACAATTTAATATTAGTAAAATATTTGAAATCCATTAATGTTAAATATTTACTGAAAATTACATTAACGTTGTAATTACGTTGACGCTCAGTTTGTTTCCTGTAGTTATGTTGAACAAGATTTGATTTCCTGCGGACTTTATTGAAATCGATTTTACCAGTGCGAATAAGGAAATTCGAAAAACTTACAAATGTGTTTCTAATCGGTGGGCTTTTTAATAACGAAAAAAATATTTCTTTATCTCTTTTGTTTCAGGGAAACGTAGGGAAAAGTGCACCGTATTATATGGGATCTACTTCAAGTTTGCCTAGGGGTGGACCATTGTTACGACCATATTCTCCTGCAGTAAACACGCTTCCATCGGATCGTATGAAAACGTTACCAGCGGGTATGTTGTAAATTAGTTTTGTGTTTAATGAGCCTTGCTTTTAAATGCATCAAATTGTTGTGGTTAAATTGCAATTTTTTTGAGTATACCACATAAATGTGATAAATCAATCGTGAGCATGTCTCCGCATCCGATCTTTTTTTTTCCAAAATATATTTTTTATAAAACAACCAAATGATACACCCAATTACTCTTTAATTATTTTTCATAACTCAACATTTTTTATCAAAGCTATACTAAAACTCCAAAAACTAACTTAAACGCTTTAATTTTTTACATAATAAAGAAAAAAGATGGCCATGCTATTAAAACAATTAATTTGTTTGCAAAACTTTTTTTGTGAATTTAAATGGTGAAGTCGTAATTAATTTTCAAAGGTGCACCCCCAAAGCCACAACGGGCATATTCAAGCGGGGCAACCCGTGCCAGCGATGGCTCCTCTAGACCACCAGATCGATTCGCCCCTTTCCAAAGGCCTGCTAACCCTCTTTTTAACTTACCAGGTGGGTTAACACCACCTTCCTCAATTCAAATTCTTTTTAAGTAAAAAACAGTGCAATTTTAAGGAATGATCATTTGCAAGGTATTTTTAGTTTATTACCAAACTCGGAACAAGATTTTGGTGCCACTTTTCTTTTAAGTTTGCTGCAAAATAAGTTTGTTTTTAAATAAATAAGTAAATCATTCATATAAATTAAGCACTAATTTAATCACCTTTTTTTATTTAATATTTTAGTGGCACTTGATATGTATCCTTTTTGTTTGAATTTATAAGTAGTTGTACACATTGTAAAACAACCCTTTTCAGTAGTTTAGTTTTTTAATTTTCAGTTTTTACATAATTATAATAGTCTAATTAACGAGGAGTTATAGAGGACATGGAAGAGGGTTGAATTTTTTTCTTCGGGAATGTGTTTATAGTAGTTAGGAGGTAAAAATACTAAATGTCCTAAAGACAGGGAGGGTAATGGAAAGGTCAATTTTTTGGGGGTTTTTGCTTATATCTCGAAAACGGTGGGTCTTAGGGAAAAAATTACTAAAATCAAAATTAAAGCTTTTCTAATTGCCTAAAGATTGTTCCTATTCATTTTTTCTTCATTCCTTATAGTTTTCGAGATATCCGCCCACAAAAATTGTTACTGTATGAAAAAAAATTTGTATGGTAAATTTTTTTTTCATGTATTCACGATTTTTACGGGCGGATATCTCGAAAACTATAAGGAATGGAGAAAAAATGAATAGAAACAATCTTGTAGGACATTTGATAAGCTTTCATTTTGCAAATAATATTTTTTTCTCTAGAACCTATCGTTTTGGAGTGATAAGCAAAAACTCAATAAACGGGATCTTTCCACCTCCTTACTCCCTTAGCACCTTAGCCATATAGCTGGGACCAGGGACTTTTAGTATTATTACTTCCTAACTACTCCAAACACATTCCCGACGAAAAATTTCCATTTCCACCTTCTTCCATCTCCTCTACACCCCTTTTTTGGCCATTTGTTGACTGGACTATCTTAGCAAAAAGTGTAGTGTAATAAATGCAAATCTGGTTTATCATTAAAGCACAGTATTTAGTTATTAATTTAGCGCTATTGAACAGTAAATGCTTATTACTTGAACCATAATTGTATTTCAACATGTACATAATGCATTATAGTTCATTAAATTAATAGTTTCTTGGGTTATAAAAGTAAACGATTCTGCACATTGCATGATATTCTTGGAGTTTAATCGAATTAAATTTTATATCTCTCATTACAACTTATTACAACATAAAATCACTCTTTTTCTCACTGTAGATTTTCATCAAAGCTCCTCAATTCAGGACAATTAATTTAGGGATGCTTTACTTGCCCCCTACGGGCTTAAATATTAGTATCGAACTTTGATTTTAACTCGTAATTAATTTAAGATGAGCAATGATTTATATTTACTGCTTTAGATGGATACATGTCTTCACCTGAAAGAGGCTCTCGAGGCTACGAAGATCCATATTACAGTCAGTATACATCTCGTTCAGGTTCTATAACTCCAGTTATTGATGAAGAAATTAGGTAAATTACATTAAAATTACTTAGACCAAATGTCTCTCATTGACTTATTACCAGTATTGGAATCTTCGTTATTATGAGAGACCCAAATTTGGTTAAATTGGAGGAAATATTACATTAAATATATAAAGTTTGTTTATGTGCTTTGATACAATTACATAAGACCAAATCTGCATTTCTCATAATAACGAAGGTTCCCATATTGAGAGCGAGTCTGGTGGATGTGGACACCCTGTGCATGTGTGGATGTGGATGAATAAGTTTTGATTTAGTGAACAATTTTCAAACGTGGCATTTTTATTTGCAGTGATACAGAATTATTAGACGAACAATATTCTTTATATGGAGTTAAATTAGCACCCGGAGGACCAAGAAATGTAAGAGCACAATTTCCAGGTCCAGCAGCGCCACCTTACGATGCCACTAGGTACATTAAATTTTTATCATTAAGAATATATTTTATGTAAATTATCAAGAACCTCTTCTTTAAGTAGACTACGTGTAGAACATATGGAAAGGCAGCTCGCAAATTTAACTGGTTTAGTACAAAAGGCCTTAACGCAAACACCACCTACGAGAGATTTCTTAGCACCACCAGGAAGGGATGCGTATCGTTCAGGTAAATGTAGTTTTTTTATGGAAACATTTAAATTGAAGCTTTCTTGTGTTTTGCACTTGTTCATTGACTAGTTTTAGAAGTGCATCTTAAGTGTACGTTCTGAAAGTTTTATGCTAGTGTGTTAGATGTTTGTTTTTATGCAAGTCATGCATTAGATGAATTTTTAGAGAAAGAAACAAAATTTTTATTTTTGGAATTTAGAAAACCAACAAAATACTCTTTTGAAAGTTACAAGATGTTCACAAATTGATTTCTTGGATTGTTTCTGTAAAATGGAACTATACTGGATGTATCAAATTTGCTTGTAGTAGGTCGCTCACGGAATAGATTTCTAAGGGGCTTACGAGGGGGCTTATTAATATTGTCCTTTTAAGAGGTGGGGGTCCAAAATTAGACAGAGAGACAGGACAGTAATAATATGCTCCAGATAGCATTAATTTTGATAGAAGTTGCCAATGGAGCCAATAGGTGCTAGGTAGTTTCAGATATAATAATGTTACTTACTTACTATCCGCTCCGCTAACAGTGCATTGTTTGACCCGCTGTTGACGACTTGTACTTCGTTGCCATATTTTCACTGAATTTTCCAGTTTTCTGATTACATCCCTACCACCCCCTCTTTTTTGGAACCATGAAATACACTGTGAAACAGTTTGCACAATCTCTCTTAGAAGCATCGGTTTTTAACCTAATATTTAACAACACAGGGTTGTGATACTGTAACTATTAGCGTAACCAAAGTATCTCGTAGATACATAGTACGCCATTGCGCAGCTTTTGTGGTGGGCGAAATTACTACTCTCTTACAAACTTTTAGAAATTTGTAGCAGCAGGGTAACCAGCTTAGGGTATCGCTACGCTGACAGTTACAGAATCCCAGCTCTTATGTGTAATTTGTTTTATGAAAAAATCTAGATTGTAACGATATGGATATAGTCACCACATCGGACCACATTTCGTGGCCCACCCTGTGCACATTTATAATACATCTCTATCGCAACCCTTGCATTTCTAGACTACCATATTTTTGTCTAAAAAACATTGCTAACTCCAGGTTTACATATATTGAAACCCATCGTGACTATTCCTAACTATCTAATTATCTATGGGGGGGGGGGGGCAATAAATCTTGCAAGTACAGTCAGTCTCACAATTATTGGCCACCCTGGCTATACGCCAGAGTGTTTATTAGCCAACAACGACAAAACAACAAAAGGGGAGGTTGTTGATTTACTGCTTGTTGGCAAAATAAAGTTATCCCTCAATTTAAGTAGAACATGTTATGATAATTGCATTCACAATTCGTGCTAGACTTATAGCTAGGGAGGCAATTAATCGTGAGGCTGTACATACGTATATTATAAAACATACCCCATTACATAACATGAATATATAAAGCACTTCTAGGCCTCTCAGAAAATTGAAATTCGGTACCAGAGTAGATCAGACCCTAGAGATTGCTAAAAAAAAGTGTAAATGTCATGGGCCCCAGGTGTAAGCTTCTCTCCGCTCAGTCCAGGGACGAAATAAGGAATAATTTTTATTTTAAGGAAAATAAGGAGGGGGGGGGGGCTACCTGAAATTTTCCAACTATAAGCTTCTAAAATGCGAACTAATTATTTTTTTCAAAGACTTTTCACGTCCCCCAAGCGCCTCAGGCATTTTTTTTTTAATAATCAAGGTCAAAAGAGCTTATGTCAACTTTAGGAATTTTTAAACATTTCTGTACTCTGAAATTAAGCAATTGATTTATTTGAGCATTTGATAATTGTTTAGGCATTCATTGTTCGTAAAATCTTTAAAATAAAATATTTGTAATTTTTACATGTCCTCGTTATTAAAAAAGGGGACATTTTTTACAATTTACAAAAAAGTCCGCTCTTCCGGGCCTCTGAAACTCATGAGCCTGGTTTCACTGAACCCTCGGAAAACCATTATAGTTACATCACTGGACCCTTGGCCCTTTTACAAGCAAACTCTCCTCAATTTTTAATATAAAAAAATTTAGCAATAACAGATAACACTTACTAGACAAAGCAAGTACGCGAGTTCCAAAGGTCTGTTCGTTTGCTTTGCACTGGTTGCTCGGAACTGTTAGTCAACGTTCGTTTGAGGTTTGACCATGCTCTTGACCGGTTTAACGTGTTCAGTTCATGTTCAGTTCTGCTCTACTTAGGGCTATTTGGCTATTTGACATGAACTAAATATTATACTAACTGTTAGTAACTGAATCAACTCAAGGAGCAAAAGCACTGGAATCTAAGCTTTACCGTCGTGCGTAGCAAGTTCGAAGCACGACCGTGCACTACGTTAAAGCTTAGATTCCCGTACTTTTGCTTTTTGAGTTAGTATGATATTTAGTCAATGCCAAATAGCCCTTACTCTTAGTCAAGAGGAGGAGTAGTTTGTGCAAGGCAAACGAACAAACCTCAACATCACTAGCTCGTTTGTAGGCGAGATATTTAAATTCTGAGACGCGGGGCGCGTAGCTTTTGCTACTTCTGCTACATGGTTAATCCGACACTGTTGTTACCTTCAGGCAGTGTTTCTCAAATAACAGTCTGACGCGAAAATCTTCAAGTGTACCGTGAAATTCTAAAATTTTGTTGTAACTTTATGATTTTTGCCAACTCATGCAAATTTTTCCAACTGCTTCAAACATTGGGGACAGCTTCCCCTCTATTCCCCCTATGGGTTCGTCCCTGCCTCTGTCCTTTTTTGCAGAAAATCAGACTTTTTTAGGAATTTTTATCTTAAGGTATAATCTACATCTACCCTGGTACCTGCTAACTACAGTCTTAATCCGGTCCTGCCCCACGATCGATCTTTAATGATGTTAGATACCTACGTCATAAGAATAAGACTGTCTCAAGCGGAGGCGAGAAAACAATTTTCTTCTATCGCGTATCTACCACTGAATCTGAATCTTAAAAACACTTAAGTCGTTTGACGACTTCTTGAAAACTTCAGCTTTTTATTTCTAGCTTTTCCACAAACGTTTAAAGAGATCCTGCTTGAGATATTATTAAAGGCTGGCATTTCTTTCAGAAACATTCCCCAACTAATTTAGTTATACCATACACTTACGTAATTTTTCATGAAACGATCCAAGAAATCACAAAATTGCACGCACCGCTTTTATACAACCAATTGAAAAACCTGAAACTTACTAACGTTTGAGTATCAAATAATTCAAATTCACTTCAACGGTGGAGGACACTTTGTAAAACTGTCCCTCTTGCTAGTTCATTATATCAATCACCTTAAGAAATATACCTAGATAAAAGAAATTTTTTACAACCTCTTCTGTTGCTAATTTGACGTGAAACTTCTTGACGTTTCTTGAGGATAAACTTTTGTTAGTAAAGATTGGTTGTTAACGTTAAACTTTAGATATTTTAATTAAAGATCAAAGAAGTCACCAAAACGAACAAAGTAGCATCGACTTTAAAATGCACTCATGTTACATAGCTTTTGATTATTATGAACATCGTTTTAATGCCATGTTTTGCACTGGAAATTAAAAAAAAAGAACTAACACGCCATGTTGGTTTTGCTTTTATATAATGTGTTTGTTTGCTAACATCACCATTTCTCCTGCAGGCGATGAGTTTGATAAGAATTCCAGTTCAAGCTCAGCTTCTATACAAGGTTTGTATGTTCACTTGCTTTGTTATGCTTTTTGTTTATATACATTATTATATACAGTGTGATTTTGTATGCTATTGTCTCTCAAAATATTTGGTAACTTTTTTCTGTACATAAAAAGCTTGAGTTCCTAATTGGCATTAAAATACAATTTAGGTAGCTGTTATCGATTGCATATCTTTTACATTAATTTCATAGTTTACTTAGTATTTTTTGAATAGAGAAACACATAATTAAAGAGAAAATTTGAGACGTTTGTTTTTATATTAGCAATATATTGAGTTTTGCGATAGATTAGCAGAGAAAATTAACTACACAAATATTTGTCTATGTTGGCAGATGATTCATATCTTCGTTCAGACAGCAATAAAGCACCCAAATTGGGTAAAAGCTGTCGTAAGTTTCCTTTTAATATTATAAGCATGTTTGTAACTTTTATGAGATGCCAGTTAACTACATACATCAATAATAATTAGTAATTTTTGTTTATTATTTTTAAAAAATCATGGTCTAATCTACAAGTATCAATTCATTACCTACTAGTAATAACTTTAATGCACGATGAACCTTCTGAAAAGAAATTTTTTAAATGGATTTTTCATACTGCCTGTAATATGATCATAATTTTTTTTAATTGTGCAAATTACCATTGCAAACAATTTTATCTGGCATCATTTTTTAGATAAATCGGTTTCGTTTGAGAAATCGGTTTCGTTCAGTGACGAACCACCCGATATGAATTCTCCAAAACAACATAGTCCACAACACACAGGTAAATTTTATTAATTTCGAGTATTTTGCAAGTGCACGTTGTGTCTTTTTTAAATTACTATGTGTACATTATTAAAAAAGAACTCTTTTTTTCTCAGTATTGATTATATTAGATAGTAGTTCTATTTGGTACTTTGGTTTTCTTCCTAGTTTAGAATTTATTAGATGCACTTATTAAAGTAAGTAGTTTTTCTAAATTTGTTCTACTTGATTATAGTATTTTAAGTACATTTTATTTTTTAAAAGTTAAATTACACACCAGATTTATGTTGTAGACGTTAATATTCCAAATGTTGTATCGTATGTTTGTGTTTAAATCTGTGGAATTTTTCAGCTACGTGCAAATCCTAATAGGTAGTTCCTATTTCCCAATAAAATATTGCAGTCTCGAACTAAAAATGTTAAATCAGCATAGGCACTCAAATTGTAAATACAAAGAGCAAATAAATTCTTATTACTCCCTCGCCCATTCCAAAATATCTTGATACTTTCTGCGCTGTTTTAAAATTGCTTTTGCTAAATTGTCGCTATTGTCGGATCCTACATTTACATTTCATCAGTGGCTTTAATATGAACTTTAATAATGTCACAACATAGGGACGTTAGCACGAATGCAAATATTTTCACTTTTACATTTCCTGCTTAACGACACCATTACCAAAGTCCCGAGAGGTCAACCATTGTTCTGAATTTGTACACAGACTGCAGTTGACTGCTCATGACTGCATATGCTATAGCTGCCATTGACTGCAGATGACTACCATTGACGGCTCAATTTTTGTACATTGACTGCAGAGAGTAGATAACCCCTCGCAAAGTCCTTAAGATTTAGTCATCAATAGTACACCTTTTCAATTCTTATTTGTTAGCTCCTTCTAGTAGGACCATTTTGCTCAGTCTGAACACGTATCTATACCAAATTTGAAATCGATAGGTAGATGTATTCATTCTCAAGTTAGCGTATTTAAAGACAGATGGGCATGTAGACACACAGATAAACAAACAAAAATAGACTTCCTTTCTTTTAACACACTAATATGCAGGCATGCGATCGGAAAGATCTCATCAGTTCGTGAATTGTTGATAATCTTCCAAAATTCTCTCCTAATTTCGTTTTAGGTGTCAAGTTCTGTTATACGAGTATAGGCAATATTTTTTGCGATTTTTGTTGGCGGATATTACAAAAACTAGAAGAAATAGAGAAAAAAATAATAGAAACAATATTGTAGGACATTTGATAAGCTTTGATTTTGCTCAGAATAATTTTTTCCCTAGGACACTCCGAAAACCCTAAAAACGGGACCTTTCCACCCCTCCCTCCTTTAGCCATATTAGCTAGAACCGAACAGTTTTAGTATTTTTACCTCCTAACTACTTCAAACACATTTCTGAAGGATAAAATTCCACCCTCTTCCATGTCCTCTGTAATCTCTTCGTTGACTAGACTCATAGGTTGAAATTTGAACAAAATATGCTGATGACGTCATGATTATCACAGCTTCGTTGTAAAACTTTTCAAATATTAGAGTCCACTTCCTAAAATTTCAACATTTTCTACTCGTATATCACTCCCTAAAAGTTGAAACATACGCACAAGCTTTTACTCCGGTTTGTCTATGCAGACAAAAATGGCGTAAGCAAGCTTCTACATTATGCACTTATGAAAGTTTGCCTGTGCACGCCACCTGAACGATGTACAGACGCTCCAGGCTGGCACGAAACAAGCCGGAGTAAAAACCTGTGCGTGTGTCTCCGCTTTTATGTTTCTCAATCAGGACGTTTTCTTCCTGAGCTGCCGATGCTTTACTTTCCTGGTATTATATTCTGTATACTTTAAATCCACAAATGTAGATAGTCGTGTCACTTATCAAATGAAGAATATATTACTTCGAGATTTTTCGGCACAGCATTATGGACAATAGTTCGTATAATACTCGGATCCACTTCTACTACCAACATTAGATCAAATTATAGTAAAGTACGTTATGCTATTAAAGCGGCACGTGTTTTCTGTATAAATCTCAATGGAAACCGTGCTATAGTTAGCTAAAGCTTATGAACCTATATTAGGAATGAGTCACTATCTACAACTGTGGGTTTTGAGTTTAGCTGGTTCTATTCTATGACGCAGTTTTATTATTTTTACCAATTTCACTAGTCGCTGTTGATATTTTAGTCTATCTAGGGTGCTCTGATTTGTGAGTCGTTGGGTCCAGCTCCAGCTAACCCCAAACTACTATTCATCAGGATGCCCATAATTTTAGTTAGATCCTAGGGGTTACCCATTCTCGGCAGTCAATGTACACAATTTGAGCTGTCAACGGTAGTCATCGGCAGTCAATAGCAGTCAATGGCAGTCATAGCATAATCAGTCATAGCATAGGCAGTCATGGGCAATCAACCCATCTAACCTTTTGATTAGATGGCTGTATTATCCTTTTAAGCTTGTCGAATTTTAAAAATCCAATGTAAACAAATTTTTACAAGCAGATAGTGTAGTAGAAGATCACCGAACATAGACACATATAGAGTGTCTTTAAAAGTTTCCCTTCAGTTCCCCTTGGGGTTCATCCTCTTAACGCCCGGGCTCCTGAGGATTCTCTAAAAGCGCGTAAACACGTATATTTTTCGCATTTTTTTTTTTAAATTAACAACATAAATCTGGTTGCAATTTATCATTCTTAGTTTCATCGCTTTCTGCTTTGAATTTTTAATTTTAATACCTAGTCATAATAGAGGTCAATAAACATTTCTGCTTGAAGAGTGCAGGATTATCTATAATTATTATTAGGTTTTGTAAGAATAATTTGCTTTATTTTTAATAAAAATAATTTTTATATTTTTAATAATTTAAGTTTGCTTGATCCACCAAGCTGCAAGCTTTTGGCACGCTAAAACATAGCAATTGATAACAATAACTATAGATAGACTATTATTATTTGTTGGTGGTTATTAAAATGTTATTGATTTTATTTTGTAGTCAATTAGTTTACGCTAATTGTCAATACTTAACGAGGGTTAGTTTGTTCAGTAAAACCCTTTCATTGAATTAAAAACATTTTAGAGGCGTTTACTACCAGAGTGGCCTAAGTAAATACGAAATTGCGCCAAGTTAGGCCACTCTGGTAGTAAACGCCTCTATCTAAGTATAGTCAGTCTTACAATTATTGGCCACCCTGGCGTATAGCCAGGGTGGTTATTAGCCAATAGCTACAAAAGGACAGAAGGGGAAGTTGTTGATGTAATACTTGTTGGCAAAATAAATTTACCTCTCAATTTAAACTAGGGGGTGTTATGATGGTTTCATCCACAATTCGTGCTAAACGTATAGGAGGGGTGGCCATTAATTGTGCGGCTGACTGTTCCTAGTATTTACTTTTCTATTTTTATTTATTTCATATTATTTTTTAGTATGCATGTACTTATTTAGTTAACATACGCTGTTAATAAAATTCTTAATAATAAAACAAACTGATATTTTATTTAAAAAACTAAAATCAAACTCTAAAATGCACTTCTTTTCACAATTTTTCGGTAATAAGGATTTTCGCTCTGCATGCAATTATATTTTTGAACTAACGGGTATTTCTGTGGTGGCTGCTTTTTGTAGCGGACACTAAACCACCAAAACCTGCAATTAAATCTTCAACTCTACCCCGGACTTCTTCCCAGGGTAAGTTTGAGTTGTTATCCACTTAATTGTTTTTACTTTACTAATTTTTTGTAGTTAACAGGTGTAAGTTATTGTATATTTTTATATTCTCTTACAAAAAAAATTACTTTGGAGACGGTTTCCATTCTCTAAAAACATTAGTTTTGGTTTGGAGATGGTTTCCATTCTCTAAAAACATAAGTTTTTGTCTTAAAGAACAATTACACTTTTGCTTTAAATTTAAATACACAAAAACGTTAATTACAAGACTACTTTTCAATAAATGATTACTAAAAATATTTTTTCTGTAGAAAAAGATCGTCTGAAACCTGCACCACCTCCGAAGCCTGCATCTTTGTCGCCAGGACAATATGACGGTCGTCATATTTACAGAGATTTGCAGCTAACGCCGGAGATGTACAATCAACTTAGAGGTCTACAAAAGAAAGCGAAAGATCTTAGGGCCGAAGTAAGAAATTTAAGAAGAATGTCGCAAGCACAAGCTCATTCTGTGAGAGAAACAATTAGAGATACTTTTATTAAAATTAGAGCAATGTTAGTAGCTGGTGGAGAGCAAGTTTGGCAAGCAGGTAAGTTTTTTAGAATATTTTTGCTTTTTTATTAACGTTTTCAATTTAAGGTATGGATCAAGAAAGAGTAAGACTGAGTCGAGACGAAGATTTGTATAAACAAGAAATGTTGAGATTAGAAAAAGATTTAACTGATTTAGAAAGTTCTGTAGAAGAACTGAGAGGTAATGTGATTAATAGAAAAACTAGGGTAAACATGTCTGATGTTGAAAATATGGCGCTGGTGTTGAGTAAAAGTTCTAAAACTGTAGCCGATTTAAAACTAAGGTCAGTTTTTTTTAAGGTAAAATTGTAGAGTATTAAATTTAATTCTTAGGTTTCCTGGCCTACAAGATACTATGAAATCTTTTCTCACTGCTGAAATGGATAAAGTTGTGAGAGAAGAAAAGTTTCTTAAGGAGGAGCCCGAAAGATTAGAAAGTGCTTTAAGACGTTGTAAAAAGCTTACTGGAACACTAGTTACATTAAAAAGGTGCGCTTGTTTTAATAGCGTATTCGATTGGGACCGCACCGACACGGAGCCAGTGCGGCTCTGCACCGGTGGAGTGCAATCACGTGATTGATTGACAACACCAATAAAACACATAAAACTGGGATAGTGCAAATAAAACTGCACTGGCACTGCGCTGGTGCTACCAATCGAATACGCCATTAGTTGTTGGGTTTTATATTTATGGGTTGTTTTGTAGACTGGCAAGTGTCCAGGAACAACGATTACCTAACGCTACAGGTACACCGGATGGAAGAATATCACCTACCGTAACAGAAACGCCGCCTGTAACGCCTACTTCGGCGCAACACAGCAAAGTATGTATTGGGGTTGAAATATTTGAAATTTATGTCTAACCTGCATGGTTTTAATGTTTGTTGCGAATCAATTTATACGTTTTTATAAATAATTGGATTATTTAGAGAAGACTTTAGTTCGTAATTGTGTATAAATTGATTCAATATGTAGTGTTTTTTCTTTCAGAACAGTGCACTCATATTTTGGGCTCAAAGGTGATATTTTCATCTAAAAATATGCAATATATGCATTTCCAATGTTACCTTAGCTATGAAACCCTTATCCTTTTACAATAAGTTTTGTAAATATTTTTATACTTTCGATTGAATCATTTTATACTGGCTCGTATACAGGGTGGTCACTTTTATCTTGCACACTATGTCACTATGGGCATCTCCTAAACGGTAAGAGTTACGAGATTGGATAAATTGAAGAAAAGTTGCATAATTTCATGTCTTATAAGAAATAAAAAAGAAAATTACGGTAGCTTGCTTGGTTTCTAAAATATCCTGAAAAAACTGAAAACTTGCATTTTCTTGTTTATTACATAACTCTCTTATTATTTAAGGTATTGATATGAAATTTGGTAGGTTTACATAACTTGACATGAGCTACGAATTAAACGCATGAAACTTTTTCTAAACCTACTAGATGTCTGCCTTTTAATAGACAACTTTTGATTTTCTTATGGCCATGTCGACATCTAGAAGGCTTAGAAAAAGTTTCATGCGTTTAATTCGTAGCTCGTGTCAAGTTATGTAAACGTACCAAATTTCATATCAATGCCTTAAATACTAAGTGAGTTATGTAATATACAAGAAAATGCCAGTTTTCAGTTTTTTCAGGATATTTCAGAAACCAAGCAAGCTATCGTAATTTTCTATTTTATTTCTTATAGGACATGAAATTGTGCAACTTTTCTCTAATTTAACCGATCTAGTAACTCTTACCGTTTAGGAGATGCCTATAGTGTGCAAGATAAAAATGACCACAGGTACTGGCCAGTTGCACTAAAAAGAGCACGTTGTAGAGAATTTTATAAAAGTATTTACAAATGACGCTTTAATATACTTAATAGAGTAGATACTGTACCCTGTAGTAGAGCATTTTTCATTTCTTTCTATCATTTGCACATTGTTTCTAAAAACACCTTTATAAACTGAGTGTTTGTGAATCTAAAAATATTTTAAGATGTTAATAGATATAGAAGTAGTAATGTTTTTAATTGTATAACGATACAAGGTGTTCACTTATCACCTATAAATATTATTTTTAGTTTGTTGTTAAGTGTTACCTATTGTTTTGTATTGATCATTCAACTTGTTTTCCTATATATACCGGCACTGGTCGAGTTTGTATAAAATGCATAAATCGTAGGTAGTAATCAACAAATTCTTGATAGAACTGATCGCAATTGATAATTTTATTTTTGTAGTTTTTGTTTTATTGCAATACTTTATGTACCATCGTTAACTTACAATGCTGAAAAATTGAACTTCATGTTACTGTGACTTTTCAGCATTGTAAAATTAGTATCATTTGAGAATTTTAATTTAAATCGAATAATGTAGGTAGTTTTCACGTAGTTTTCATTTTTAAGTATCAAGCCCTGACCTAAGTACTCTATGCAAATCATTAAGTAGTAAATTTAAAAAATTAGTAATTTCATTTGCTTTTGAATTCATTTTTAATTTCCCATTAGTTCATTAGTAGTCAGACCCCTCCTCGAGTCCAGTTCTGAAAGTCTTAAAAGCGAACTGCTCGAGTTTCCATTAAGGGCGTGATTTAGTATGGCAGTCGCACTCATTGCTTAGATGGACAACACCTGCTAATTTTGCGTTGTCAATTTCTCAAAAACCAAAAGTTAAAATGAAATGCTGATTTGTTTATTAGATAGTTGCCGTTAAAGTCTCGGGTATGAGAAGTTTTGAATAATTTTTGTAGAAAAATAAGGTGACAATTAATACAAATAACTTTCAATTTTTGTACTGTATTTTACAGTTATTTATTTTTTATATAAATACTTCACATTTGAGGCTTAAAATTGCTCTTCCCCAAGACTTTAACATCAACTATTTGATAAACAAATCAGCATTTCATTTTTTGGTTTTTGAGAAATTGACAACGCAAAATTAGCAAGAGTATTGTCAATGTAAGCAATGCAATAGCAATATGCCTACTAAATTATGCCCTTAAATCATCCTCGATACGTTTTAGTTGGGGCTAGATCATGTTAAAGCTACACTTCAATTTAATCGAGCTGGAGTAAAATAATGTAAATTTATTTTACCGCTCAAAGCCTTTAGTAAAAATAGGATGATACAGTGCAAAGGTCAAGCTCTTGTGGATTAAGCGTGAATTTTAATCGAACAAATAATAAAGATCAAGTTGAATAATCAATCTTAAATCCTTAATTAAATAATTAAAAAAATAAAAAATACTTGATAACAATCTAAGATAACTAATGGCGTTGGTAAAACAAAATGCTTGATTGTAATATATTTTTTATAAATCAATCATGTTGATTTAAAATCCTTTTTGTCGACAATTTTAACAGAACATCTGAAACAATATTTTTATTATTTTATATAGTATGGCTGGAAGTGGAGCTCTAACTTCAAGGAAGCCATAACCACTCACGAGTAAACTAATTCTCTCCGTATATAAATGCTTGCATATTTTTATTGAATCGTACGTGATATGATCATGAATTGTTTCATACATCTTTCGCAAAAACAATTATGTAATTTATTGGTCGCAATTAAAATTTTTTCTAAAAGAATTTTTTTGATTAAAAGTTAAAAAGTATCCAAGTACCAATAAATTATAAAATCTTTGAATGATAGCTTATGAATTGATACTTTGACCTTTTCCTTATAGTAAGGTGTCATTGGAAATGTTTTTTTAAAAATTCACTATAATCTCACTTGCAAGTGGCAGCAAATTCAAATCGAGCAAGTTCGAAATCTGGATGAAAATTTTATCTAAAAACACAAACACTTTATTTGCTAACTTGCTTTATTAATTTTATAACACACATAATCGCAACAATGCATAATTAATTATTAAAGTAAAATAGAGTATATATTTTTTTAATTTTTATCTAAGTAGTTGTTACACTATTTGCTTGATTTTTACATTTTTTACAAGTTTAAAAGAACGTTCTTAGTATATTGCTGCTTTTTGTTTTAGTTTCGATACATATACCTATAACTATTATTATAGTCTAAAAGTGTATTTGTTATAATTTACGTTTATTATTGGCTTTGTAGTTTGTCCGTAGCTTTCTGCTTATTTTGTAATAAAAGTTTTAAAAGTAGTTTCATAACGTTTTCGGTTGGCGAACTCTACCTTACTATAAGGGAAACAATTTTATTTGCATGTACTAGTTTTTAATTTTTCCGGATAATTCTACATTATTCGTTTTGCTATGAATGCTGCATGAATATACAACAACAGCACGAATATAATTTTACCGTCTCAAAAATATCTTTAAGATAAGTGTTACCTATTTTTAATGACTATCTGTTAATGTTACGAAACATGAAGGAATGGAATTTTATAAATTTTTTTTTGATATGTAAATATTACTTATGCATATACGTTTGATATCGAGGAATGTTTTCTCGTAATGTCGTTAACATGAATGTTATCTTACTGTGTTACTTTTATTTATTTGCTTTATTTCCTAATATTAGTTTTATTTCCTACTTTAATTTAGTTTTTAATTTTCTTATTTAAAATTTTTCTTGTTTTCTTAATTTAATTTAGTATAAATAGAGACGTATTTGGGACCAATGATGCGAGTCGTAATTCATTTTGAAAATTACGAAATTAATTACCGTAATTTACCTGTAATTTACCGTTAATTACCATATAGTTGGGCAGTGATGTAAATTGTAATTTTTAGCGTATATTACGAACGTAATACCGTAAATTACGAACGTAATACCGTAAATTACGAACGTAATACCGTAAATGACGAACTTAATACCGTAATTTACCGTTTTCAATTACCGTTAATTACCATATTTGGGTAGCGATGTAAGTTGTAATTTTTGCCGTATATTACGAACGTAATACCGTAAATTACGAACGTAGTACCGTAATTTACGAACCTAATACCGTCATTTATCGGTAATTTACCGTTTTAAATTACAATAATTAATTAAAATAGTGCAATGATGTAGTTAAATGTTTCCAGTACTGTGTATTGTCTGCGGTAGATTACGGCGCTATTTTACCAATTTCAAAATAAAATACCTGAGAATTAAAAGTGGTAATAAAAAATCGTAAATTACGCGAGTTATTTACCAAAACTTTCAATTACGGTAACTTTACATCACTGTCTGGGACAACCTCTTATGGGGATTTTACATTGAGAGCCGAGATCTATATTCACTTCCAGTCTAAGACAATGACCTTTTTAATTGACATGCAATCTTTGGAGGCATTGACCTAATTAGGAGAATCCGGATGTATTCGATATCGATTTCGCACGTCTGGAGATGTTTCCACGAAGAAAATCCGTTAAACAGGAAGTCAGTTTACCACGAAATCGAAAAACCGTTACAATTGAGTGAACTGGGAAAGGAACGTCCTGTTTAACGGCTTTTCTTCGTGGGAAAATCTCCATATGTGCGAAATCGATATCGAATACATCCGGATTCTCTTAATTAGGTTATTCCCTCCAAAGATAACATAGTCTCGACTCTCAATGTAAAATCCCCATAAGAGACTGTGCCAGATACGTCTCTCTTTATCTACTTACTTTTAATTTTCTTACTAAAAGTCCGTCTACACACACAGGCCTTGCCTTCCGGTTTGACCTGTGCAGGTGACCTGCACGCGGCCCAGACGCTCCGGTTTGGGCTGTGCACGCCGCCTGAATGGTGTCCACACGCTCCAAAGGCGGCTTGCACAGGCCAAACCGGAAGGCAAACCAGTGTGTGCGGAACGGCCATAATATTTAAGGTCACACTAAATTTTCATATTTCATTACTTATAGTGGCTAGTGAAACGTTTTGGAGGTAACTGGGTTTCAACATGTAAAATTATAATCATGATTTTTTCTGCTTCCGTGCTTTGGACCTTCTGTCCGCAGTGCCGGATTTACGTATAAGCTACACAAGCTATAGCTTAGAGCACCACTTTCTTGGAGGTCCCCAAAAGGGTCTTCTAGGTATCCGAAAATCATATTTGGCACTGACATATAATATCTGGACTTATAAAGAGCCCCCTATCTCAAATAGCTTAGGATCTTATCAAGTCTAAATCCGGCCCTGCCTCTGTGTTCCAATTTCCAACATTAGAATTCTAAAATCAACAGGCAACTTACAGATCATCCATTTCCTTAAAAGGTACCTACATACCTACTATTATTGGGATCCCAGAAACCGTAATAAAAATTACGAGATTGCTTAAATTAGTAAAAAGTTGCATATTTTGATCACCTTTAAGAACCCATTTAGAAAATTTTAAAATTCAAAACGGTTTCGGAAATAGAGCAGTAAAACTAAAAATTGGCAATTTCGTTTTTCGACTGTAATTTCAAAATGGCTGACATTAGAAAACAAATTCTTGAGAAAAATTTTCAGGAGGTAAAAAAATCTATCAAACGATACGATTCTCTTATACTTTTCTTGATTTACAAAACTTTTCAGGTTATGTTATGTTGCGTTATGTTAATTTGTTACTTTGTTATTTTTTACAATGAAAAATAACGACTGAAACTTTAGAGTTTTAGAAATGTAAGAAGTAGATCAGAAAATAAAAATAAATCAAATTATTATTTATTAAATTTAAAATAATGTAATTTTTTTCCCGATTAACTTTAAAACTAAACTTTTAACTAAAACTTTAAAAACTAGCTTTTAGTCGTTATTTTTCTTCGTAAAAAATAACATAAAGTAACATATTAACATAACGAAACATACAAGTACAAGATAGAAAGTTCTCGTTTGGTATCCGAAATTAGACAAACCTACTGAGTAATTTTTGCAATAAAAAGATAGGTCACCATAAGAAAATGAAAAGTTGAACGTCGCGACGCTTAGCGTCGACGTGATAAAAAATCGAGTTTGGTATCGTTTGATAGCTTTTTTTTTCTTTTCTTTTCCAGTTCTCAGTCTCTGCGTTATCTAGGTCACCATTTTGAGTTTTTGACTTTTCTAAACGGATTCTTAAAGGTCATTAAAATATGGAACTTTTTGGAGATCCCAATGTTAGTACCACTTAAAAAAATCACCTTGGCCTGTAATTGTATAGGGTTATTTCCAACAATCCTAATACTGGCAGATCTACTAAGGCATATTATTTCCATCTTATAGTTGAACCATACTGAATCTCTACACAAACTGAAGCTTACAGCCCAACATTTTGCTGAATAGTTTATAGGAAAGCAGAAACAATCTTGAACAAAGTTTTACATGTTCAATACCTACCACTTACAAAGCGTTTCACCATCAACACCTCAATATCATCGTTCCATTAATTTTTATATTAAAAAGGTAGAGAACAAAATGAAAGATTTTTGATAGGTACATCAAACATCTATAATGATTAAGGTGGAGGTTTATAAAACAACACTGCTCTTTCGATAGTTAAAAAATTCATTTACACTAATGTTTCTCTTCTAAATTCTATTACCTACTATTACCATAATTATCTAAAATTTTGACCTTAAATACAATTAAATTTTATATAGTTTTTATTATTTATTTAGTATTTGTTTTAGTTGGAATCACTCGATAATCAGTAGTTGTGGTGTCTTTTTTTGCACATTATTCTTTGTTGAATTTAAAGGTAAACTAATCTTGTTTAATCTCATTAATGTATTTTGTTTTATTATTGAATCTGAATAATTTGTTGTTGCATGTGAAATAAATATTAAAATTTTGACTACTTATAATAAAGTCGCATAATAAAAACGCATCAATTTAAAATTTTTGCTATTAAAATGTAAATTTGATATTTAATTCACGTACTTAAAGTTTACTGAGAAGTTCATTGTCCTCAGTTAAACTATCACTTTCAACTTTGTATTTGAATAATAGAAAATTAATACAAAATTATTTATGTTTAGCCCCCTTCCGGTGCACGCATGGGGCAGATCAGTTTCGGGGGAGACAGTGCCGACGGCTCCGACAGTAGCCAACGTCCGGAGAACGCACTCGACGCTTTGTTAGATGAGCTTCAAACATTTTCAAAACCACATCCCGCTACTGTTAATACTCAAATGCCGCAAGCTTCCTACTCCGATTCGACTCCATCTGATCCTCCCGCCATTCCGGTTAAAGGCATACCACCTTCGCACAGCGCTCATTTTAGTCATCCTCACATGTCAGAAATTGGAAGAAAAGGCAGCATGGACTCAGCTTCGCTTTTACCTACCCAAAATCTTACAGTTAGCACTGCAACGGGCAGTTTAAGAAGGCTACATTCTTACCCTAGCGGATCGGACACAGATAACAGTCCACCTATTCAACCACCACGAAATTCGCTAGATGGGAAAAGTTTTAATAAACCTCCAATTCCTGAACGTAACTCGGAACTGTTACAACACGTAACAAACAGAAGAGTTCCGCCTCCTCCACCACCTAGAACCAGTTCAAAATCTCCTTTAGCATCACCGACATCGCCAAGTTTGCCACCTCGATCGCCAGCCACAGGTTTACAACATATCCAAAACGTTCAAAACATGACAGAAAAGCCTATGTCTCAATTTGAAGCAGCTACTCAAAATTTAGGTTTAAGCACTTTACGTCGTAATGTTCCTAATAGATCTAGTATAAAAGATAACAAAGCTCAAACACTTCCTAGAAATATCGGTTCTAATTTACAACTCCACACACAAGTAGTACCAACAGCAACAACAACAACGGGGAGTGATTTACAAAATGTGAGTTCTAGTAGTTGCGAGAGTGTCAACTCTCAAGACGGTACCAAGAAAGGAACGCGTAAAGAGGAATTAGAACAAAGACATCAAGAGCTTTTAAAAAAACAAAAAGCTTTACAAGAGCAATACGCTAGGCTGCAACAGTTACAAAGAGGAAATAACACTTTGGTAGCAGTTGTTCCACCTGCTCCAGATCAGTTACTTAAAAAAACTGGAAGCGAATCGAATTTATTACAAAAGATGGGTTTACAAATGACAACTACACAAATGACCGGATCTCTAACAAATTTACCGAGCACCACTACAAATTCTACAAATATGACCGCACCAACTACTGCCGTCACAACAGATGCCAATACAACTGACAATAGTAGTAGTAGCAGTACAACAACAAGTAAAGTATATGAGACTGATATACTGTGACCAACCATAAATAGTCACATACAAATTGTTTGTTGATTGCTACTTCTAAATGTTGTTAAAATTGACAAATTTTTAATAATTAAAATCAAATGAAATAAGTTAACTACTCTTAATCCAATATTACTACACGTGTACACTTTTTTATATAAATCTACTCGTAGAGAAATAACTTAGCAAAATATTAACATTTCATTAGATGGAAATTATTAAAAATTGATCGTCACAGCGAAATACTATTCATATCATAAAGACATTATTGTCTAGTTGTTATAGATACGCAACAACCAGAAATTTGTTCAAATTATACCAGTATGAACAGGCGCCCAAGGTATTTGAGTTTTGGAGGTATCAATCTTCAATATTCTTGATGTTGCCAGATAGCAATGGGGCAGTCATTATGGTTGTCAGTCAAAGTCTTAATATAATCACATTTTAATTTTTTTCTACTTAACGGTTAGGTTGACGAGACTTTGCAAGACAGATAAGTTATGCAGAATTAAAATACGAACGAAATGATGTATTTAAATGTTTAAATAGTAAAAGTGGTGGCAAAGAAGAATAATTTTTCATGATTTTGGGAAGAGGTTGGTAACAGCAATTTTTTTTTCTTAAACGGTCGATAACATCACTGTGCATGTGCTAACAAAATATCCGAACCCAATTTTGACCAGAAGGCACTTTTAATTGAGTTTTTTTAGACCAAAAAGAGCATCAATTGAGAGAAACCCTCTTCTTCAATGATATTTGATGAAACTTTTTTTATTTAGTTCTCAATACCCTAAAGATCAATGTTTGTACTGTAAAAAAGTGTGCATTTGCCTCATCATTTTTTAGTCCACTTCTTCTTGTGAATCAAATTTTAAAAACCTTAAAAATTAGCTGAATAAAGGATTTTCTTCGAAATTTTCGGTGCAAATGCTTACACTTTTGATAATTAGTAACTAAAAAACAACTTTAGCGAAAAAGTTTCTTAAAAAGGCATGATGAAATTCTTTTTAACAGTTATGTAGGTATCAATAATTAATTAAGCACTTCTAGGCTTCCCAGAAACTTCAAATTTGGTAAAGTGTATTATCATTTCTTAAAGAGATATAAAAAAATCTTCAAGTCCCTAAAACCTCCCTGGGGGCCGTTTGAAGAGGAGGGGGACCCCCCTTTTTTAATTAGAAATTTCAATCTTTCTAGGGATCCTTAGAGTGTGTTGTACATTGTACAATGACACCAAATTTCAAGTTCTTAGGATGCTTAAAAGTGCTTTTGACTCAAAGTAATAAAATCACAAGAAGTGGTCTAAAAAGATGATGAGGCAAATGCACACTTTTTTACAGTATAAACTTTGATTTTTAGGGTATTGAGAACTCAATAAAAACAATTTCATCAAAATTCATTGAAGGAGAGGGTTTCTCTCAGTTGATGCTCTTTTTGGTCTAAAATAACTCCATTAAAAGTGCCTTCTGATCAAAATTGGGTTGGGATATTTTGTCAGCACATGCACACTGATGTTATCGACCGTTTAAGAAAAAAAAATTGCTGTTACTAACCTCTTCCCAAAATCATGACAAATTATTCTTCTTTGCCACCACTTTTACTATTTAAACATTTAAATACATCATTTCGTTCGTATTTTAATTCTGCATAACTTATCTCTTGCAAAATTTCGTCAACCTAACTGTTAAGTAGAAAAAAATTAAAATGTGATTATTAAAAATGTCTTAAGACTTTGACCGACAACCATTAACCCTTTCGGGACGGCCGATTTATTGCACTCTACTCGACCGTGGCCGGCGTAAGGAATTTGCACGCTTTTAACTTGTCGCAACAAGTTGACAAGTGATTTGTGAATCTAGAATCTATTAGCAATTGACAAGTGATTATAAATCTAGAATCTATTAGTTTTATATTATTTTTGGTTGAAAATCCTAACGTACATGTACGTCTATAGTCGTGACTAGAAGTCTCATAACAGAGGAACGTACATGTACGGCGTTCGGCCTCAAAAGCAGGAAGGAGCGCCGTACATGTACGACACTCGATCTAAAAATGGAAAAGTATTGTCGTTCATGTGCGGTGGCCGTCTCACAACAGTCATTTTTTTGATAAATGCGTACGGTGACAGCTTGAACAACATGTGACTCATAACGTCAGTACGGCGGTAGGTCATCAATGTAGAGAATGAAAAAAGTACAAGTACGGCAATCGTCACGAAAGGGTTAATGACTGCCCCATAAGACTATCTGGCAACATCAAGAATATTGAAGATTGATACCTCCAAAACTCAAATCCGTTGACAGAATGCGGTCCTCATATTTTGCAAACTCAAATACCTTGGGCGCCTACTCTATATTAGAAAAGTTGGAATATGTGTAAAATAGTGATAAGAAATTTGAATTGTTGCAGCTTATTTATTACGATGAAATTTAGGACAACGCTCACTAGTTTAAATAATTGCTAACATTTTTTTCTTAAGTAGTTCTTAATTACACATCCATTTGTTGAGCCAAAATACAAATTACTTCTTTTATATTAATTTATGAATCGATTAATTGTAAATAATTTTACATCTTACTGAGATGTTAAGCACAAGTCCACATTGAGATGTAACAACACCATTATTATCATTATTGTCGCTCATTGTTTACGACATAATTGTATATAAAATAATTTTTATCATTCATAAATTTAACTTACAAAAGAAGCATAAATGTACCAACCTTTTCATTTGTATAAACGTTAAATTTTATAAATATTGCTCAAAGTATTTTTATGTAAATTAAAATTAACACGATGTTAGATTTACAAAAATGAGTTTGGTCTTGTTATAAAATATATTTGTGCCATTTTTGTTAAATTTTAATGTATCGGATAGCGGCCCATGTTTTCACATTATTTTATTTTTACAATGATTGTTACCTACACACAAAGTACTGTGACATTACCAAAGACTTAAGATGCAATGTAATATATTCTAACACTCTTAAAAGTAACAGTATTATATACAGGGTGTTATAATAATCTAAAATTAAACAATAGCGCTTAAGTCGATTATTTAAATAAAATACCGTGTATACACAAATTACATTTTTCACTTTGTAACTTATGCCGACACACCCTGTACCATGTAAAACACCAAATGCTTTTATGAATGTAAAACTTAGATTTTGTATTATTTAAGAATGATGAAAAAGAGAACCATGTAACGTTCTTGTTTATTATTAAGTGGTGGCTGCTAACGACTTAGGTGCCAATGTAATTACTGTAATAAAAAAAATTAATACAACGCTAAAAGTAACTTTCATTTAGCCTTTTACCTAAAATTTTTGTTTATCGATACTATAATTTAAATTACTTTAGCTAAAAGATACGAATCCTCATAGATGACTCAGTCCTTGAATTTACTTTTTAAACTTACAAAAACTGTTACAAGAAGCTATAATTTAATCATAAAATATAAGTACAAAAAATAACATACTTTCACAAGGATAAAACATCCCTTTAATAATTTTCTTTAATAGCATTTAAAATATCTACACCATTCGTCCATACTATTACTTTAGCTCTCACTACGTGACATTGCTCTTTATACTTTTTACGATTTATGGCGTCCAAAATTAATTTAGTAATTTTATATCCCTTTCTACAGCAAGCTAAATCATTATCACGTAAAGTTAACATTGGGCAGAAATCGTTCGAGCCATCTCCACAATACAATCTTTTATTGTAAGTTACACCTTTAACTTTCTGACCATTTATAAAATCATTTAAGATTTGTCCTTTACATAGATTCTTTGCACACAGTTCACAGCCAGTTTGAACGTGAAACATTTCTATTTTTAATAAACCGTCTTGAAATTCAGCAGGATTAGTAAACACTTTTGTGATATACTTGCTCAAATTATTCTGATGGAGCCAAGTATTTATAAAATATGTATTAGAATCGCTAATGATTATAATATCGTAATTATACTTCTGGGATAACTCCTGTATTAATTGAGTCATACCATTAATGGCCTCTATCGTCTTGAGACTATTCGTTATTTGAGTTTGGTTTATTTTGTTGCAATAAAGTAGGTTAAAAAGGCTTTGCATGTATGAAGTCCATCCATCATTTTGGTATGCGGGAATTGCTTCCGCAGGAAGTAGTGATCTACATATCGCAGTGTCAGAATTGGCGTTAATAATTGTTTGATCAAAATCAAAAGCTGCGAGATTTCTAGTCATCTAAAAATTGTTGGTAAAAATGAAAAATAATTCAATTTAGTCGAACAATTACCTTGCACTTCTGAACGACAAGACTGGAAAAAACGCGACAATTACAATAAAATAATTTTTTATACCCTCCAGTAATAATTGTTTTAATCAAGCTCTGCATTAATGCGAAATAAATAAATTAAATCGGATATTTAAAAAAATCATAAACTCAATTTTCTAGGTTATTTTTTCACCGGAATGTCAATAAATCTTAACAACTAAAATTTTGACATTTGTTATTTTAAAAAGCTTTACTATTTAAATTTTATGAAAGGGTTGATGTTTGTGTTGCCGATTGTATGCTACGACTTTTTAGTAAAATACGAAAAGTATTCAGATTTAAAAATTAATAAAATTTTCTCGAGGTTTTGTCAAGTAGGCGAGTTTGAATTTTTAGCGGGTTAACTGGTAGCGCCGCCTCGGTCACATGACCGACGCTGGCCGCCATTTGTGCTGTGTAAACACAACGACCGGGTGAACGAAACGGTATAGTGCGTTATAAAGAAGCTCTTGTAAATATTTGTGATTTTAAACAGTGCAAAATGTCAGAAGTTGAATCAGTAAATACTAACAGTGCTACTAATGAAGAAAATAATCAGGTAAGGGTATTAATTGTTTATTTTTTTCATGTAAAGTGTTCGAAATGCGAAGCAATGTGCACGTAATACTTCAATACGCTTAGACTGTGATTGTTTTGGTTAAACCCCTCGTTTTGTTAGAGTTTTGGTGACGCGGTTATAAATCGTCACAGTCTTAGCATATTAATCGTCGTATTAATATTTTCAAGTTTTTTAATATTTTACGTAATTTGAGCATTTTAAGTTGTGTTTATTGCGTTCAACAAACACTTATTAACTTGTTTGCATATGCATTTAGCTTTGGAAAGACGAAGAAGCTACGATAAACTTGAATTGTTCAATCGCTAACTAATTTCCTGAATGTAGAAGAAACGTACGTTATTAACTTGCGTCTCTTTTACAAATTGTCATATATTCCGACGTAGGTTAGGACTTGATTTATGCGTTGTTTTGGAGGGAAACTTACAAAGTTTAAAATTATTTCTTTCCATCTTAACTTTATAGTTGTTTTTTATTTGTAGAATGAGAAGTCACCTAAAGGCAAAAAACCGAAAAAGATTTCTACCATAGATAGAGCACGCGAAGAAAGCGAAGCTATTACAAAGGTAGTAGTCGATAAATTTTAAAAATTGTCTTTAATTTCTAATTGTAACATAGGGATTGGGTCCGGAGGTTGAAGGTCGACGTCGTACACGTTCTGCAGCTAGAGGAGTTCCAGCTACTCCACCTCCACCTGCTAAAAAAGAAAGGAAAAGTTCATCTGCAGGGAAGGGAAAAGGTATTTACTTTATAACTTTATCTGAATTTCGAGCTTTAATAACAACCGTGGTTTAATTAAATTAGAAGAACAGTTTGTCGAAACTGATCAAAGAAAATGTTTATAGTAGTTATTAAAATTTGTTTGTGGTTTAGGTCGTGGGCGTCCCAAGAGTCAGAAAGGGCCCGAAGAATCTGACTCACATGATGAAAATAAGGACTCTGCAGCTGAAAGTTCTGAAGAGCAACCTAAATTGGATGAATTGTCAGATAAAAACGACTCTGCAGTTGAAAATAACTCACACGACAAAGAAGAATCTGCCAATAATAATGCTAATGATGCTGGTGATTCAAAGGTAAGAGTTAATATTTTTGTAAGTTAGGTAAATGTTTTAGAAGTACAGTCAAACTTCCATAATTCGAATTTTTGATATTATTTATAACTCAGAGTTTTTTGGGGCATGTTGTAGTTCGAGTTATCAAAGTTTGACTTGATAATTGAACATGAACTTAACTTGTGGATTTTTATATTTGTAACGCCATTTTTGAATTGTGAACTTGTGTAGTGTTTTTAATAATTTAATTTGTGTTTTGTAGAATATTCTAGATTTAAACTTATTAACACCTAAAGTGCCACAATACACTACTGGTATAACATGGGATTTTCAGACAACTTTTGTCCCCCCACAGCCACCAGAACCCTTTAAGTCGATGTAAAATGGGGGCTAACGTTAATTTAGGTGTTAGGACACTTACAGAACTTAAGCTGTAATTAAATATGTGTTGCATTTTGATATTTTCATTGAACTTATAGAAATATAGCCAAATACGTATACTAATACAATCAGGTCTTGCTAAATAGAACTAATACAGGTCAGGTTGTGTTTGCACTATTGAAAAGATGGGATTACTGGATTTAACACATTGTTGTAAACTCGAGTTTTGCTGGTTATTTTGAGCAAAAAAATCTCTTATTGTAAATTTAGAAAGATGGAAGCCATAAAACTTAAAGAAAGTGTTGTAAAAATTTATAAAAATTCCTACAATCCGCACATTTGATTGATTTTATTTTAATGACGAGTTGTTGGGATTAGTGGATATTTGGATTAGTGTGTTCAGATTAGCGAGACTTCACTGTACTAGTAATTAAATACAAAAAGAAATAACGTTAATGACATGTAGTAATAACAACATTCCTTGAAATTTGACCACTCTATGATTATTTATTTGCAACGATATTATCTACCTTATATGTATAATCTTAAACTTTGAAATGTAATTACGGTTTTGTGTTATAGGAGTCGCAAGAGAATGGAGCAAAAGAAGATAATGTCGACGGAGCATCCTCTGAAGACAAGTCTGAAGATGCTAGCAAAGAGAACAGCGAAATAGGAGAGTCTAGTACGAATGCGATAGAAACTGACAAACCTGAATAAAATGTATGTGTGTGTGAATAATTTTTTCTTAATACTGTAGGTTTTTGCCTATGTAATTTTATATTGTAAATTTACCAAATTTCAAAATAAAAGTCATGATGAAATTCAAAGGACTAATTTTAACCTTAAGTTATTAGCTTTAAGTTACTCAAGTTATGATTCATTATAATTGGAAAGTGGTAAAGTTACAGAAAGTTACAAGCGCAAATTGAAAAAAAAAACATTCTGTTAATAATTTGAAAAGTTTGTAAGTTTTGATTTTTTATTTGTATATTTTTGTATTAACAGTGATTAAATTCATTGATAAAATAAATAAAAGCAACCTACAGATAAGTAAATATTTTAGACTTAAAACTAAGAGAAGTACATATTGAAATATGTACCTGAATTTCGATTATATTGAATTGCTAATTGCACTTTGTTTTGCAACCCGTTTAGGCCAAATAAATAGGTGCGTTTGAAATGTGTCCTAAAAATTAGGATAGGTTGCAACGAGCAATGTGCAATTGGATTGTTATTTACCTGCTTTGTTTGTCAATTTTTCTACTAAGTACATAAGATTATTTTAATCAAAAAGTTCAGTATCATCACATCTCCATTCTTTAGGTTGCGAGTCCCAGCACTTAGACCTAAATTAATATAATAGTAGTTGACTATTCTAATATTAATATTTAAAGCTATTTTGATATAGAATGCCAGTATGGATGTAATTGAGTTTTTGGAATTGAAATAGATTTGAAATATGTAATCACAGTGTATGATCATTTATCAATATAACATTAACTAAAATTTGAGTTTGTTATTAAATTATAACGGATAACAAATAAAAAGCAATGCAACTTTAGAATTTATTTGATTATCAGTGTAAATTGGAAGTTCAAGTATGACAAAAGTAAGTAAAATTTTTGTACATAAAAATAATATTAGAGATGTTTTAAATTGTGACAAATGTAGTACAAGAAACTAGGAAATTTATATAAGTATATTTTAACAAAAGTAAAATAGTCATGTTTAATAATTTTGCCATTTTAAGATGTTACTTTTTTTATATTCATGTTGTACTGTATGCCTGTCTCAGGTTGAATTTCTTATCACTTGACGGTTTTCTAACTTTATATAAAAACAATTTTTCATGTATGTTACAAGTAAATAGAATAGTCTAAGATTTCTGTATAGGTATTTATTAGAAAAGTTTGATTAATTCTGTGGGTTGTAATAACATGTCATTCAATAATTATTTGTGGGATGTATGACTGAACATCTTTAGAAAATAAATTGATATATAAACATTGGTTCTTTTTAATTGTCTAAAAATATTTAAGAGCGTGAGTGCAAATAAGGAACAACTTAATGTATGCATTATGTAAGGTCTCACAATATAAGAAAATAATTGCCATAAATCCAATCTCTAATCAGAGGTATTCACAGTTATATAACCAATCACATTGCACAGTTAAATACCCCGGGCTACGATTTTAAACAGTTTCAAATAAGTGCACATCTTTACCATTATTTTCTTATGCCTTGAGAACCATTTAAACTTTAAACCAAATTGTGTTAAAAAAATTACCTTTTAATTGAATCAAATTAGAATATTTATAGGGAAGTCATTAGGGGTCAGCCACTGTTCTGTATTTGTACACAAACTCCATGACTGCCTATGCTTCAAGTGCCAATCACTAACGTTGACTGCTCAATTTTTGTACATTGATTGCCGATAGTGGATGACTCCTTGGGAACAAATATTAATTAAAATAAGAATCTGAGCAATGTGCGAGAGTTGTCAGTTCAATTTGGAGTAAATATACGAGGTAAGTTCCTAACGTTTGAAATTTTATTTTTTAGAATTTGCTCAAAAAATAAATAATAGGAGCTAACTAATGCATTGTTGAAATAATGTTATTTTACTTTTCATCAATTCTGGAAGAGTGCATCGAAATTAACTTCCAAGTTCAAATTAAGCATTCACTCCTTTCTTTTTAGTAACAATATTGTGAAGAAGTTTGTTAGCTTTTGAGCAATAATATGAGCTGCTTCTTATATTAGATAAAATTATTGACCATGTCAACAATGTAGTAATAAGATCTACTAAGGATCTAATACGATAATAATTCATCTACTTACTATTATAATTAATTTATTGCTTATTTGTAATGGATTTTCTTCTTACATTTTAGAAACTGGAATCGTGTGAGGGAGGTATTGAAGAACAAAATAATAACTGGAAATTGTAATTAATTTATTGTAAACAAAATGAAAAGCACACAATAGAAGTTTTTATTAAGTTATTACTACTTATTAGTGTTGAACTTGTAGTTTGATGGCGTTACCATCTGTATTAGTTGAAGCACTGTAATTATATTATTGTTGTTAGCTTTACCAATATATCGGTAGGGTGGCCCTTATTTTGGGTGTTGTTGAATTTTATCCCTCCCTCCCCAAAGTTTCGAAAGAATCTCAACGTTAAGTGGTGCCACATGAACGGCACTATTTTTCCCATTTAAATAAGATGGGAAACTTTCAGGTTTCTGGTTTTGATTTTTTGAGTGGAGAAATTTGAAAAAGTCGAAGTGCATGAAAAATTAGTTTGAGTTCATAAATTTGTAGTCTAAGGATACCTCTTAATATGAAAATTTTTTCTAACTTGAAACTTAATTTTTTCAAATTTTTTCGAGGGCCTCAAAACCCAAAAATTATGTGCACATATACAAAAATAATAAATAATTAAAGGAGACCACCAAATCGTAATTTATGCTAATTACAAAATTTGGACGTTATGTTGTTAACGTCTATCTACAATACACAATTATATAACGAGAATTTTGTCTTTGAAAGTAGCTCAAAAGTGTTAATTCTTCCAAAATTCAATGAAATTAAACTTCGCACCTGTCATAAAGGCAACCCATTATGCACGTTTTAAAGTTACATTGCGCATTGGTACTGATTCTGATTGAATTAATGCTCCAATACTATTGGTTCAAATTAATAAAGAGGGGCGATAATCGCCACCAAAAGTTAATAAAAGGCCGAATTTCGTCATAAGTTGAAAAGCTTATCACCACTTTCGATCGGAGTTCGAGAGAAAATTTAAGGGTTACTCTTGTTGAAAATCAACTTTGATTTTAAAATTTTTTTTTGATTGGAAGTTGTTCTTGGCGTTATTCTAAGTATGTTTACTGATTATTAAATCATTTAATTCAATATTAAGTGTAAAAAATACATTTTTAAAAATGAAAATTTTTTGTATACATATCTTGTATTTTTTATTTGATTGTAACACATTATAATGTAAACCAAATTAATGTTAATACTTGTTTATATTTTAATATAAGATTTTCTTTATCAGTTCTCATTTATTGTGAATTGTATTATAAATGTTAAGTTAATTAATTTACTTTTGTATTATGTAATGTCTCTAACAATGTAAATATAACAAATTATCTATTTAGTAATAAAGATTTTTTAATTAATATCGAGTTTGTTCTTATTAACAAATAGAATAACCTATTAGCAGAATTTAATAAGAATCAACTGTAAACCATCATAACAGAAGTAATTTAGGATATATCTAAAAATATTAAATTAAATAGGAAAGAGCTTTACATAAAAGCTTATCAAAGCTTATCTTGTTACGTGAAGATAAGGCCGTATATTTAATAATACTCTTTTAAATAAATTCAATAGATTTATTTTAAAATCATTACATCTTCTTGCACTTCTGTGATCCTGCCTTGAAGTCGCAAAAATTGAAATTTGCGAGCATTTTCTTGTCCATATGTTAAAATCCCTTAAGAGTTATTTTTGGCATTTTTAGCTTTATTATAGACCTTTTGTCTAATTTAATTACTGTAGACGATAAAGAATAATTAATTACTTCTAACAATTAATTAACATCCCTTAAATATTGAGAAATAAACCCTGTAGAGCCCCAAATAGAATTTGCAGATTTGGTAATTTGTGTTTATTTATTTATAATTATTATTAAGGGGTAGCTAATGACATTTTAATTAATAGGCGTCTTTCTACCACGTCTCGACTACCCCTATATTTTATATCAACCTTCTATCTCTTCTAATTAAAAAGTTTAGTGTAAAAATCAGCTTATTTTGCCATAATAAATGTCCAAATTTGTTAAAATTGTCTAAGAATCGGTGTGTAAACCAGTTGATGTATTAGGAGAGCAGAAGTGTTATAAGATATCAGTAAAAACACAAATATTAAATTAAATTCCCAAAGAGCTTTACGTAAAAACTTTTATCTAAAGCCTTTCTTGTTACGTGAAGATAAGGTCGTGCATTTAATGCTCTTTTAATTTAATATTTTTATTTTTAGTAATATCTTATAACACTTCTGCTCTCCTAATACATCAATTGGTTTGTACACCCATTCTTAGCAAATTTTAACAAATTTGGACACATTTGGACATTTTTTATGTCAAAATAAGTTGATTTTTACACTAAACATTTGGTCTAGAAGAGATAGAGGGACAAAATAAAATATATGTGTAAAAATCAGTTCATTTAGACGTAAAAATGTCCAAATGTGTCAAAATTTGTTAAAATTGTCTAAGAATCGGTGTGTAAACCAGTTGATGTATTAGGAGAGCAGAAGTGTTATAGAATATCAGTAAAAATAAAAATATTAAATTAAATCCGCAAAGAGCTTTACGTAAAAACTTTTATCAAAAGCTTTTCTTGTTACGTGAGGATAAGGTCGTACATTGAATGCTCTTTTAATTTATTATTTTTATTTCTAGTAATATCTTGTAACACTTCTGCTCTCCTAATATATCAATTGGTTTATACACTTATTCTTAGCAAATTTTAACACATTTGGACATTTTTTATGTCAAAATAAGTTGATTTTTACACTAAACAATTGGTCTAGAAGAGATAGAGGGACAAAATAAAATATATGTGTAAAAATCAGCTCATTTAGACATAAAAATGTCCAAATGTGTCCAAATTTGTTAAAATTTGCTAAGAATCAGTGTATAAACCAATTGATGTATTAAGAGAGCAGAAGTGTTATAGGATATCAGTAAAAATAAAAATATTAAATTAAATTCGCAAAGAGCTTTACGTAAAAACTTTTATCAAAAGCTTTTCTTGGTACAAGAAGATAAGGCCGTGCATTTAATGCTCTTTTAATTTAATATTTTTATTTCTAGTAATATCTTGTAACACTTCTGCTCTCCTAATACATCAATTGGTTTATACACTCATTCTTAGCAAATTTTAAGAAACTTAGACACATTTGGACATTTTTTATGTCAAAATAAGTTGATTTTTACACTATACATTTGGTCTAGAAGAGATAGAGGGACAAAATAAAATATATGTGTAAAAATTTGCTTATTTTGACATAAAAATGTCCAAATGTGTCGAAATTTGTTAAAATTGTCTAAGAATCGGTGTGTAAACCAGTTGATGTATTAGGAGAGCAGAAGTGTTATAAGATATCAGTAAAAACAAAAATATTAAATTAAATTCGCAAAGAGCTTTACGTAAAAACTTTTATCAAAAGCCTTTCTTGTTACGTGAAGATAAGGTCGTGCATTTAATGCTCTTTTAATTTAATATTTTTATTTTTAGTAATATCTTATAACACTTCTGCTCTCCTAATACATCAATTGGTTTGTACACTCAGTCTTAGCAAATTTTAACAAATTTGGACACATTTGGACATTTTTTATGTCAAAATAAGTTGATTTTTACACTAAACATTTGGTCTAGAAGAGATAGAGGGACAAAATAAAATATATATGTAAAAATCAGCTCATTTAGACATAAAAATGTCCAAATGTGTCGAAATTTGTTAAAATTGTCTAAGAATCGGTGTGTAAACCAGTTGATGTATTAGGAGAGCAGAAGTGTTATAGGATATCAGTAAAAACACAAATATTAAATTAAATTCGCAAAGAGCTTTACGTAAAAACTTTTATCTAAAGCCTTTCTTGTTACGTGAAGATAAGGTCGTGCATTTAATGCTCTTTTAATTTAATATTTTTATTTTTAGTAATATCTTATAACACTTCTGCTCTCCTAATACATCAATTGGTTTATACACTCATTCTTAGCAAATTTTAACAAATTTTGACACATTTGGACATTTTTTGTGTCAAAATAAATTGATTTTTACACTAAACATTTGGTCTAGAAGAGATAGAGGGACAAAATAAAATATATGTGTAAAAATCAGCTCATTTAGACATAAAAATGTCCAAATGTATCGAAATTTGTTAAAATTGTCTCAGAATCGGTGTGTAAACCAGTTGATGTATTAGGAGAGCAGAAGTGTTATAGGATATCAGTAAAAATAAAAATATTCTATTAAATCCGCAAAGAGCTTTACGTAAAAAGTTTTTATCAAAAGCTTATCTTGTTACGTGAAGATAAGGTCGTACATTTAATGCTCTTTTAAATAAATTGAATAGATTTATTTTAATATTATTATGACATCTTATTTTAGAGCTCTTTTGAATAATTTATAGCGTGCAGTCTATAGAGAAAGATTATTTACCTTTAATGATTAATTGACATCCCCTAAATGTTGATAAATAAACCCTACCCAGCTGCATGAAATAAGATTTACATATTTGACTGTTTTTGTTATAAGGGGTTTAATTTTAAATCAGCTTATTGAAGTGGATGAGCAGAAAAAAATACACATAATTTCAATACATTTATTAAGTAATAGCCGTAGGTATGTAATAACACAAAAGTTATTTATTTACCTAAATACAATCAAATTTAAAAACACATTATACACTTTACAATAAGTAATCATATGAATTTTAGTTTTTTTGGACAAAGTAAGTATGTATGACAATTCAGTAAAATTAAATTTTAAGTATAAAATTTACAAATAATTATTAATTAGTAAGTTGCATTTTCTACACTTATTTATGAAGTTCTTGATTAACAACTTAGTAGAAACACTTAGAATAATATTAGGAACAACTTCCAATCAAAAAAAATTTCAAAAAGCAAAGTTGATTTTCAACAAGAGTAACCCTTAAATTTCTAAAAATTGAAGATCCGAGTTGCTGATAAGAAAGTCAACTTATGGCGAAACTCGTCCTTTTATTAACTTTTCGTGGTGATTATAACCCCTCTTTTTTAAATTTAGCCAATAGTATTCGAGCATTAATTTAATTAGAATCAGTACAACTGCGCAATGTAACTTTAAAATATGTATACTGAGTTGCCTATAGGAAAGGTGCAAAACTTAATTAAATCCACCAAATTAGTAAATTTTGAAAAAAAATCTTTGCGCTGTATTGAAAGACAAAATTTTTGTTTAATAATTGTTTGCTGTAGAAAGCCCACGTACGGTTCTTACAATAAGTGAATGGTGATCTACTTAAATAATTATTTATTATTTTGTGAGTAATTATTTGTAAGTACTGAATCTAATAAATTAATTTGTATTAATTAATAATTTTGAGTATTATGAAAAGATTTTAAAGTAATTAAAACTAAATTTAACATTATGTTAAAGTTAAATCAAGTACTTTCATCAGATTAGTTACATTGTTTTACAATAATCATTATATTCAAAGTATTCCATCAGGAAACCGACAAACTTGTACAGTAAGTTCCTGAAAGAAAAACGCGACATTTGTTCTCTCGAAATCATATCCAACAAAAAAAGTTTCATGTTTTTATGCAGTTGATATATTATGAAAATCACATTGTGGTAGAAATTTCAAGGAAAACACCCAAAAAAACAGGAGGTAACCTTCAACCCAGAAACAGGTTTTTTTGCTAAAATAGTTCAAATTCGTTTGCTGATTTCAAGAGAGACAAATATTATATTTTAGTAAGGGTTTTTCGGTTTCCTTAGAGAACAAGCACCTTGTTTGTATCAAGTAAATATCTATCGATTACTACAATCAAAAGTGAGGGGCATAATTTACAACACTTGACAACTTCTTAATTAATAAACACATACGATAGAGGAATTAACAAGCAATAAATTATTAATAATACAATGTTTCAGAACTCGTTAAGTGTTAAGGGGTGCCACTGTGCCAATTTTTCTACTGATTAGTATGTATAGAGAATTCAAAAATCCAAAAAAGGGTCTCTTTTGAACTGTTGCTAGAAGTAAGTGTTTTACAATAATTGGCGTTTATAAACTTTTTAGTTACCAAATAGTAATTTTATAGTACCTAATTGGTTGTTTAACATAACTCTTCACTAAAGCTTTCATTTAGCATACAGTACAGAACAAGCAATATTTTGAATTTTACACAAAGTCAAATCTATCAATACAATAAATTAAAATTATATTATTTAAAAACGAGTTTTAATAAAACTGTAGATTTTAGCTGGTGTTTCACTTATTTCAACTATTTTCACTATCCACTGGGATCCATATTTTCCACAAGTTCAAAAATCTCTGTACAGTTGAACAACATCATTTCTAAAAACAATAAATAAAAGTATTAGAATAAAATTTTTAATGGATTGTAGGCTAAGCAATGACAATGACAATCTAATTCGGTGACTGACCGGCGGCTGCTGACAAGGCCTTCCACTGTGGCAATAATTTTGGACGTTTGCAGTAAAAATCATCCCTCTACCACCATTTGGGTACTTTCATCTTGTGAATTTTCAAAAGTTTACTGATCAAGGCCTTCCAGGCAGAACCTTTTTTTATGTAAAAATCAACCCTCTTATCACCAACACTAGTGCTACAGGGATGATTTTTACATAAAAAACTTCTGTCATCTTATGTTACCTATATATGAATTTTGAAGGTCATTGTCACATTGCAAGCCCTATGCCTAGAAGGGGGAGTTTTAAAAAAATTCACAAGAGGGAAGTACCCAAAGGGGTGGTGGTAGAGGGTTGATTTTTCCTTACATCAGTTTCTAGAAGCCAGCTTTTTTTTCAAACCAGTAGAAGTTAAACTTGAACCAACTTTTAGCGTCTGACGCCGGAAATGCAAGGTTTCTAGTCACCAAAAAAAAATCTAGCTTCTATAAGTTGTGATGTAAGGCAAGCTAAACGCTGCAGTTACTCTGGTCACAATTACGTACAAAGTTTCAAAATTATTGCCACAATGGAAAACCTTCGTCTGGCCTTGGTCCGTCAGCAAATTAAGTAGTCCCTTCAAATTTGAAAAACAATTATAAAAAGTAATTACTACTTATTTTTCTTCTTCTCTCAAAGTTAAAGCTTTTGGTCTCTCTCTATTGTATTTGTTTTGTAAGTGTTCCACTTAATTATTTTTCTTCAAGCATATATTTAGCTTTTCTTTTGGCATTATGCCGTATTCTATTCCATGTAGGTGTTCTCCCCAATTAGTTTGGAATAGAAATTGCTCTTGGAGTCATTTGCACCTAAAAGTACAAAAAAATTAATTTTTAAATCACTATTAACTAAATTTAGCAAACACTTGCAGAAATGAAACACACAAAAAAGAAAAAAATTAGATTTCAATAACATAAATCAAAAATTATAATACTAATTTGACTATTAATTTAATTCTTCAACATTAGGAACTTACCTCTTGTATTATATTCTTGAATATGTAGTGAACGAGGGGTCAGTCACTGTTAAGAATTTGTACACAGACTGCCAATGCTATTACTGCCATTGACTGCCGATGACTGGTCAATTTTTGTATATTGACTGCCACGAGTAGAGATACCCTTGGTTGTGAATTTTCACATTGAGATTAGAGAACCAAAAAGCACAGTATAAATAGTCAAAGGAAAGGTCTCAAGTTACATCCCTCACAGTATTCTCTAAAACTTTCGAATTTGATCCACCATACCATGCCATCATTTCCAAAGTACAATAAATTGAGAATGATGTTTCGTCATCGAGTGCATCTCTATGGACTAAATTCAAGCCTTAAGAAGTAATAAAAACTAGTTAATAACAGTTGTAAAACTTACCAATTTAACTCCTCCAATACATGTTTTTGTAGCAACCTAGATACTATGATTATTATTTAAAAATTTCAAGTCATAATACTCATATTGTTCCCTCGTTGTTTACTGCGTCTGCACTCAAAATGCTCAAAAGGTTAAAACCCAGATAAAAGTTGCGTTAGGAAATAATTAAGTTTACCAAATTTCATTTGCGTTTGTTCAGCTCAAATGTATATCGTTAAACATCATACCATTCCTTGAATTGTTAAAAATGTTAGTCTTCGTCACGTTCGTACAAGGTACATAAATGTAATTTTAACTTTTTTTACTTACAATTTAGTAGTCATATTACTTCTAACGTAAGCAATTTGAGCTTAAATAATATTTTATATCACTATAGATTAGCTACATCAATTATAAATTGGTAAATAATGCTTTTAATTATTAAGTAAAAACATAGCTTTTTGAGGTTATATTTACTTGATTATGAATAATGATGGTAATGCAAGAAGTACGATAGATGTCGCTTTTATCAGTGGAATGTTTTTAATTTATTAGAGGGAAAATGTGTTTGATAGGTTGCCTGCATTTTAGGCGTATTCTATTCGTTTATTATTATTTATGAAAAATATGAAACTTTAATTTCAATATTGTGGTGAAGATGTCAATATGGCATAAAGGCTCAAGCTCAAGACTATTTTAGTTTTAAGAAGAATCTTCAATCAAAAACTTAAAAGTTTGTTAGAGCACACTTTTTTTCAATCACTGTATTTGAAGAATCCAAGTCGAAAATCTAATAATTTAATGAAAATGAATAAGTTGAAATAATTTATTTTCCAATGAATATTTATAATTTAACATTTTAACTGTCTAATTTTTCTACTAATAATAAATGTAAATATATGTATATCGGAAGAATTCGAAACATCAAATATCACTGCGTAAAATTAAAATACTCACTTAATTCTTCTAATTTCTAATATTTCAATTAAAAATAGGATATATTCAGATTAAAATGAGATCATTTTTATGAAAAAACAGTCAATTACAACTTATTGCTTAAAATTAATTACTAAAAGCAAGTCTTTGGTGTTGTAATATAAAATATTTATATTAAGACGAAATAGAGTAACACCTGAAATATAACTATACATTATTAATCTAAATACTATATATATTTAACAGTTGTTAAAATTCTCACCTCAAGACCAATTAATACATAGCATAAAATTTTCAAAATAGTAAAAAATAAACTTTTCAGCATAACGATATTTAAGTGGACTAACTTTAATTGGTATGAGTTGAAATTTGAAACAACTAAAACCTAATTGAAACTAATTTTCAACATATGTTTTGAATCCAGGCACTGATGTATGGAAAATATTTTTGTAATCAGTCCAGTGTATTTACATTTTGCGTGATATTTAGCTAATTATTTAACAAGCATTTCAACTAGAAAACACTAAAAAGTTTGTTATTAATAGTAACGTCTCTAAGAACAACAAATTAAATTTTGCTGTGCCTCTACACTGCAAGTGCTTAACTAAAAAGTGTTTTCTTTTCAATAAATGTTAGTAAAAATTAAAATTAGTTACTTACAACATTGCTTAATTAATTTAATTTAAAAAAAATCTTATCAAAATTTCATTAATATTATAGACTTACACTTAATGGTTATATTTTAATTAAAAAAAGCAAGCATTAATGAAGTTAATGAGAAACTTCCTTGTTTGAAAATTAACTTTGTTCAAACTTTAGTGAACCTTTTGTTGGGTAGGTATATTACTTTTAGTGAAATATCGTTAATAATTTTAATAAGTTACTTGCACGACTTGGAAATGCACATTAATTATAAAATAAGGAAGTTCATACTTGCATTTCATTAAACGTTTTGAAAAAAAAATTCCATCTTGCAGAGAATAAGTTCTTCTCTAGGAAAACAAAATAATTCCAAGAGATATTTGATTCAATTCTCACCTCATTATCAATTTGACACTTATCTATTCTTTTTGGCCCCATTTTCCATTACCGATTTTTTGAAAATTTAAATTAATGATTACAATAGAAGAAAAATACTAAATTATTGTCTGTTGTAATTTCTATTGCTTGTGGACGTTTAAAATTTAGACATGGATGAATCTAAATTTTATGGAACCTAAAAATCCTTTTGTTTTTAGTGCACAATTGATTTAAATTGTTTAAAAGGTCGAGTAATAAAAGGATTTGAAAAGTAATTTATATCCTTAGGACAAAAGAAATCAAAACCTCTTGGAATTATCCAGCAAGTAACTTAAAGTTTAATTACACTTACAACATTTAGCGAACTTTATAGGCAATTGAAAAATTATTACTTACTTATTTGAGTATATACAAAATTACATGTCACAGATAAAATTTTTAATATCTATCTAACTACTCAAGTTTATATCTTAAAGATGTGTTAATACGGACATACGTGTAGGACTTAGTCTAAACATTTTCAAAAACCAAACATTGTTCTAATACATTTATCGATAAATTGCAACTATAAAATTTTGAAGTAAAACAATTGGAAGATATAGAGAGAGCACAAAGAGGTAATAGGCTGAATGAGGTTTTCTTTTTATTTTAAAAGATGGAAGTTTCTATTATACAAAAAATATTTATACCAGTATTTTTTTTGTTTCGAAATTAGGTATATCTCTCTATCACACAATTTTTGCATTGCTGAAATATCTGCTTCTACTTGTGCTGTTGTTATTTTATAACATTCATATACAATCATCCTTAAAATATTAAAAAGGATGATGTTAAATTTACAATATATTTAGAATATATTCTTTTACAGCCATGCATAACAGCTGCATCGCTCACAAAAATTTTGCTTTAATGCTTAAAATTCGCTACAATTTACAATTATCTAAAAACAACTTCAAATATGTTTAATACATCAGTCATGTAAAAATCACACAATATTTATAACAACCTGTATTGATACAATTCGATATTAATAGTTAACAAAACGAATTATTTTATACATAGGTAATATCTTACTAATCGTCCCACGAAGGAAATGAATCTTCGCTAATAAATAGGGGGGTTCCGCTGCTTTTTGCTGAAGCTTTCGCACTCGCAGGTTTTGCAGGTGGGGGAGGTGGTGGTTTACTAATTACCGAACGAGTATTATTACTTTGAATGTTGTAACGTTGTTCAACTTGATATTGCTGATTTGAACTTGGCTGCGGTTGTGATCTTGTACTTGATTCGTCCCATGCATTAGTGGGATCCCACACATACGTGCTTTGATTTTGTCTGAAAGAATAAATAATTTAGTCTATTAATTTAGGAGTAATCCATACACAGTTTATTTTTAAGCAACGAATAACAATACATATAAGGGTAGCGCCTAATTAGCAAATGATAGGTATTTGATTTTGTCTGATGTGCCAAAAACCCTTGGATAAAAGTTTGTTTGCTTATAAAACGTATCTCCTTATAATAAAGTAGTATTATCTATTGCACTGCTGATTGATTCCACCACTTAACAACGAAAACCATAAATATAATTTGATGCTTCGGAGGAAAACGTTATGGGTAGAGCTTCAACAAGGCTGCACATATCACGCAGCATGCTGAATGCAGAGTGTTCCCTGAGAAAAAAGAACACCACCGAAGCTCTAAGGGCTTTAATTATGAACAAAAAAGTACATAAATGCAGTTTGGGTTTCAATTTTATTTCGTTTTCGAGATATCGACAGATATACTGAAAAATTAAATAATTGGAAAGTCTAAAGCCTAAAGCCTGGACCAACTGTTTAACGTATAAAATGATTTCAATAGTCACCGACCAAGTGTTAGGTCTGTGAACCAAGACTGCATTCTAAACGGACGAATTGAAACAGAAGCGAATATATTCAGTTTTTCAGTGTTGAAGAAAAATGAGATTTTGTTTACATCCACATATACAAAGAGAGCTTCTTCAGCTTCAATAAGGCGATCTTGTGATGAAGTTAAACGAAGTTCTTTTAAGCAAAATACATAGCATGGCCAGTGCTTGCCAAACTTAGCTTTCCCGAATTTTGCATCACGATGATCTTAGCACTGTCATCTTCAAACAGAGTTCAGCATTTACTATTTGGAATTTTGGCACACTACGTAAAATTTTGCCAATTATAGTAGAATATTTTAGCAGTTTTATTACTCGAGATGGCATAGACCATAGACAATATCGATAATTCTCATACTTGGAATCATCAGAAGTCACGTGATTGTAATGAATAATCATCTATTGGACACCACTTTATTGAAGAACATTTTAAAACAGGTATTACAATTTTCTGGAAGAAAGACTGCCCGAGTGCATGGAGTATGTTCTTCAGAGAACTTGTCGCGGTACATCCTTCAACATGATGCTGCACCACTGCTGCAGCGCTTTAGTACACAAACTATGGACTACAGAGTTTCTAAACAAACATTTTCATACAAGGTTGATAAGAAGAAGAAGTCCTGAACCTGACTAAGCACCTAATTTAACTGGCTGCCATGACTCAAACAGCAGCTTAGAAAATGGAGCCATTTTTTTGTTAAGAATGGCTTCTAAAACACCATGGTAAAAGTTTGTTGGAATTCTCAGAGAACACCTAAAACTAAAAAGTTTAAACGTTTGGAGGTTTCAGATCAGCGGATGTTCATTATTTGAAACATAAATGAATTGCGTTTTGCAACAATGAGCTAACCCACAAGTATGTAATTTTCCGCAAATGAATAAAACAGTTGAAAATACTTTAGTAAATTTGCGTTTTGAAAATACCTTCATTTAATAGAGAGTATCACCATCACCAAATGTTGGTTACATTAATTTTGCTTGTTGTAGAAGACATCATAGAATAACATTTTAAAACGAAAATGTCAAGAAAACAAAGTGTGGGTTACATTGAATATATAGCCGCTTCTCTAACAGGAAAGAGCATTCAAGGTAATCGTATGTGAATGCAATGGTTGTCTAAATATAGCGATTTCTCAATTTCTCCAATAGAAATGGTTGCTTATACTTCCACTTTAAGGAAAGATCATGGCAGCCAATGATGATGTAAACTCGACAGAACGAATGAGTCATCAATAGTTTTCTAAAATAGTATTTCCGTCGCACTTTCTCTTATAAGCAACGATTGCTAAGCTCCTTCCTGGTTATTTATATTCTAAGGTGGTTTAGATAACTGTTGCAAAACGCTATCCAAATAGTTTTGGTTGTTAAAAACCTGAAGGTTTTAAGTGCATGTTCAATAGCGATAATTACAAAAAAAGTTGTGTACTCGACGAAATGAGGTGAAGTGGAAAAAATTACTGAAGTTTCGCAAATTTGTAATTGAAAGAGATAACGATAATAGCTGGTAATCAAAATTTATGACTCGTTTTAGTTATTTCGGCAAAATTGTTAAATTTGCCATCATGCTCCTAATGTAAAAAAGAACTGATTTTAAGAGATGATTTATTGAATTTATTTTGAATCACCCATTACATAAATTTTATACAATTTTCATAGGTACTTAGTTTTTAACAGTCGCCATTTGAAAGACTGATGATGGATAATGTGAAACGAAGTTCCAGATTTCTAAAACATGGCCGTATTTCATCTTATAGAAAATCTTTTGTTTGAACCACGCATACGGTTTGAACTTATCATAAAGCAGTAAAGTTCAAGTTTGAAAGGAGTCAATGCATAAATGTATTAAAGTTACAGTGAAGTACAAAAAATAGATAAATAGTAGATAGCAAAAATCGAAAGGAAAAAGAAGAGTCTGACATGAAAAAAATAAAAAGCTTATGTTGCGACAGTCGAAGTGCATCAGCGACTTTCGTTTTATGGCAATCACTTTATTGCCACTTCGTAGATTTTCTCTACTATTGATGTCTTTTTAGGGTTCAACAATATAAACGAACCAAATCCCTCAACTATGAAGTTAAAATGAGCAAAATTTGTCAAGACAAATTTAAATTTTTCACAATCTTATTAGCAACAAAAGTTATTTAAACTCATCATCTTTCTTAGAATATGGGTTTTTGGAAATTGAAAAAAAATCGTTACGTAACCTATCGACCCAGATAATTAAATGCGTAAGAGGAAATGATATGAAAAGAGACGAAAATTCTCTAAAGTTCTTCCATTTCCATTATAAGGAATTCGGAACGATACAGTTGAAATGTGTGAATAACGAAAGTTAAAGTTGGTAGAAAAGCGAGTAGAATTACTAAAAGCACACAAAAGGAAGTAATGTCAACTTGAGAATGAATTTAAAACAAAGCCAGTCTGGCAAAATAAATTAAATTACACCGTAAGCGCGAACGTAATAAACAATAAAAGTTTTATCGGTATAATGATTTGTAATGGTCTTAATAGGAAGACTATATGAGCCATTAAAAGAATAACAGTTTAAATGGGGCTTTTCCAAAAGTAAAAGTTACTAGCACGTAGTATCTAAGTAAAAATAACAAAGAAAATTAAAAATAAGGATTTGCATCAAGACATAACTCTTTGAAGCTGCAGTTCAGATAATTGTTTGAAGGATCTGGTAAAGTGGTCCGCAACAAATTGCTTAGAAAATATAACAAAAGAATTAAAAAAAACGAAAGTTTTACAAAGTTTTATCCTCATAAACTTTCAACGCGCTCATTAAAGAGATATGCCTTCAGCTTTTAATAATTTTTCAAGAAGTTTTTGATTGTGTTACTTTCGACAAAAACGAAATAACAAAAGCTTCCACAACTTCTAACCGTTCCTATGAAAGTTGGAGTAATAATTAAGACTTATTGACTCACGTGTAATCGTACGCCGAAGCCGGTGATGGAGTAAATTGTGCTTGTGGAGTAAACGAGTCTCCTTTATCACGATCGGTAACTGTTAATTCTATATTTTGATCCACTTCTTCTTCTAAAGTACTGTGTTTAATCCCATAATAAAAGTAAACAATAAAACCTGAAATAAAACACATTGTATTAATTTTCAACAAAATCTTTTTTTTACTTAACTATGGAACATAATTATCACCACAGTGACAGAAAATGAAACCATGCAGGATCAATCTCTAACTATTTTTGTATCAGTCAAAACAGTTTCCCAAAAAACATTTAAAACTCAATGGGAAATGCTTTTTGAGATTTTGGGAATATTTAAGTACCAGACAAAGAAAGCTCTTCTGGAAAAAATATAGCAAACTGCAATTCCTAATATACGAAGATGGATTTTTATGTTATCTAGGTACGTTATATTGATAGAAAAAAGCGACGATGTGCAACTAATTATTCCAAAATAGATGTGGCTTTGGTACACCCCAGGGGCCTTTCTAATAAACAGGACTCCATGCAGTGGGATCATAAGACCTCAATCAAAACAATAAAAAACATCTAAAAAAAACTGATGATAGTTTTCTGGGATGCGAGTTGGTCTACCCAGGTATATCACAGGGGCTCTCCTATTTCTAAAAGTAGAAAAATATTTCTTTAATAAAACTGATGGCAACAGCTTTCTGGGATGTTGAAGGAGTTTTTCGTATTAAATGTATGCCGAGGGGGTCTACCATAAGGTACATCACATAGGTTCTTTTATTATTAATCAGCAATCCATGCAGTGAGATCATAAGACCTCTCAACGCCACTAAAAAAGTAAAAAAAAAATTAAAAACCCTCATGGCAACAGTTTTCTGGGATGCTGAAGGAAATTTTGGTATTAAATATATGCCGAGGAGGTCTACCATAAGGTACATCACAGGGACCATCCTATTATTAAACAGAAATCCATACAGTGGGATCATAGGACCCCTCCACGCCAACAAAAAAATATATTTCCTGAAAAAAACTGATGGCAACAGTTTTCTGGGAATCTGAAGAAGTATTACGTATTAAATATATGCCGAGGAGGTTCACCACAGAAATATCACAGAAACCCTTTTGTTATTAAACAGCAATCCATCCAGTAGGATCATAAGACCTCCACCTCCACGCCGTCAAAAAAATAAAACAATATATTTCTTTAAACAAACTGATGGCAACAGTTTTCTGGGATGCTGAAGGAGTTTTCTGTATTACATAAATGTCGAGGGGGTCTTCCAAAGGTAAATCACAAGAACCCTCCTATTATTAAACAGAATCCATGCAGTAGGATCAAAAAGAATTATAAAAAATTATAAAAATTATTTATAAAAATATTTAAATAAACCTGGTGGCAACAGTTTTCTGGGATGCTGAAGGAGTTTTTCGTATTTAATATATGCCGAGAAGATCTACTACAGGTACAGCATAAAGGTCGTTCTATTATTAAACAGCAATTCATGGAGTGGGATCATAAGACCTTTTCTCGTCATAAAAAAATTTAAAAAAACATTTCTTAAAAAAGACGGATGGCAACAGTTTTCTGGGATGCTGAAGGAGTTTTTCATATTTAATATATTCCGAGAAGATCTACTACAGGTACAGCGTAAAGGTCGTCCTATTATTAAACAGCAATCCATGAAGTGGGATCATAAGACCTTTTCTCGTCAAAAAAATTAAAAAAAAAATTTCTTAAAACAGACGGATGGCAACAGTTTTCTGGGATGCTGAAGGAGTTTTTCGTATTAAACATATGCCGAGGAGGTTAACCACAAAGTACATCATAAGGACCATCCTATCATTAAACAGCAATCAACGCAGTGGGATCATAAGATCAAACGCACTTGTTTCTTTGCGACAATTCTTAACTTTATAAGGTAAAGAATGCTTAGCAGATAATCGGTGCCTAGAGGTTTATAGAGTTTAGGCATCACCTTTATAGCTCTGATTTAGCTCTGTCAGTCTTCATTTTATTGAAAAACATAAAAACGCATCTTGAGAGTAGGACGTTTTGCTTTTGATGAAGCACTCAAAGCTTCTGACCAATATTTCGCAGAATTGCTGAAAGAACTTTCTTACGATATAGGGCAATTGGTAAAAGATTGAATAAGTGTGTACCTGTATGACTGTATGAGTCAACAGAAAATTTAAGGTAATAGTATTGGGACCCATCTCTTGGGATAAGCTATTTGAGTACCACTCTACAAGAAAATTCGGTTGGCAACATCAGGCACTGGTTGTAAGACTAATAAATCCGCTGCTTAGCGACATAAAAGGTTCGCAAGGTTCACTTCCGGAAACCAGCACCAACTTTTAGTATAGCGGGTCACCCCCGTCAAGATTTGACGAAGTATTTGAAGACATAAATGCGTTAGAAAAATGAAATTTAAAAAAATTATTATAATATAATGCACTAACAACCTACACCGATGATCGTTTGTTATTAAATGTACGATACAGGCGTGCTCGTCATTCAACGTCATCGAACTACATTGAAGTGGGAGATAGGAGATAACAATAAGTGTGAAAAATTATTATTTAAAAAAATGTATGAAATTGATAATTTGAAAAAAAAAATAGTGCTGACATATCTGGAGGGCGAGAGCTTCGATTTAAAAAAATCATTAAGATCGGTCCAGTAGAAGTAGGCTATTATTATATATCAAGAAAAGGCTTCGCGTTTTAAATATTTATGTTATTAGGCATGTTATCCTGACTATAAAAGTGCCGGGAGACAGTCTCTAAAGTGCCAAGGTCAAAAGTTATAAGGTCATCAAGATGGCCGCCACCGCAATTTTGGAATTTCGAATAACTCCAGAACGGCATAACGTATTTGCTTTTTTTATGTCATATGAAAGCTTATTAAATTTACTGCAAATAATGTTTAATAAAAATAATGTGCGTAAGTATTATAGTTAACCAGATATTTTAAGATAAGCGTATTTTTTATTATTAATTTGCTAGGGTGATTCATGAGGAAGTGCTAATATTTTGGGAGGTTGTAGTATGGATTACTCTGAGTCAAAAATGTCATATGAGCATGTGTCCGATTGTTAATAGATACAGAGATACGGTCATTTTAAGGTGTATTAAAGTATATACAACAAATGACTTATTGTTGATTTTTAATACTAACCATTAAAATAAACAAATTTACAGTAATTGTTTAAAAATCCCACAACCAACCTCAATGCACTTTGTAATACTACTGTTACTTTTCTAATATCATCTTGGCGTTCCTTTATGAGCGCCGCACAATTCACAATTCGAGTGAGCAATAATTCGTCTCTGATGTATACCTTTTCTTGAACCGTCTTGTAAATTTATTTAATTTTAATTGTTAGTATTGAAAATCAACAATAAGTTATTTGTTTTATACTTTAATACATCTTAAAATTACCGTATCTCTGTATCTATTGACAATAGGACACATGTTCATATGACATTTTTTACTCAGAATAATCCATACTACAACCTCCCAAAATATTTGCACTTCCTCATGAATCACCCTGTATAGTATGCCTCTGTTTTTCAACGCTTATACGTTGTACTAGGCCCGTGTAAACGTCTATAACTATGGCTGTTAGAGGTGTGTGCAGAATTTAATTAGTACACCGTTTATAAATTAATTTGATCGAATAAAAGCTTTTTAATTACAGTTCAATATCGTTAGAGTTAAATATTTGCCAAGTTATAAAATGAGCAATGGCTGAAAATGAGAGAAGGACTTGGATCAATTTTTGTTGTCCATTGTACTACGATAATGGATGAGTGACGTTGGCAAATACATTGCGCTTTTAAAATATAAAATATTACGAGTAAATATTACACAAAAATAAATCTCACCTAATGTCATCCATATTGTGAATCGAACCAATGTATAAATGTGTAATTTAAAAATTAGATAAATGTTAACTGTCACAGCAATGGCAGGAACGAATGGTAAACCGGGTGTCATAAACATTAATGTATTTCTGTAAAAAGAAAAAGATTCGTTAATCTATGTCTAGAGGAACTGTATTAAACTTACCTATTTTGTGGCTTACGCGATATAGCAAGAAGAACGCCTATAATGGCAAAAAAAAATACAAAAAAGAAAAACGTTGTAGCGCCAGTCATATTCTGCATGCCAAGCACAATAATTAAGTCAAAAATAAAAATTAGCAGGTATAATATTCCCACCATTTTCATAACAAACATCCCCGATTCTTCCGTGGGTGGTCCAGTATCTACCCAAGGAAATATTGCTGGACAGAGATATGTTGCTGCCTAAAAAATTAAATTGTAATACAATTAAGCTACTTTCAGTACAACCTTACTTGTAATCTACGTCCAATGTATCCTAAACTAGGTCCTACAGTAGCACCTACAACACCACCAGTACTTGTTGCACTATTAGCACCATGTAAAGTACCTACAAAGTAAAAATTAATTAAAATTATAAAAAAATTAAATGTTTACCATAAAATTTATTTTCTGTTCGATCAGACACTAAAAACTGATCGTCTCTCATAGAAAAGTCTTCTTCGGGTTCGTCTCCTGGTAAAGTGTCGTCGCTATCAGGCGAGCTTCTAGTAACTCTCCTAACCATAACACGTTGGGTCGTTTGAGCAGGAAGAGGTGATGGAGCAGGTGTCGTTATATGAGTATCTAAGTTTGTATCTAAAGCGTGCCTCAATACATCCGGATGTAATTGGTTACCATAAAGCGCTTGACCGTTTGGTGCTTGAGCAATATTTTCTTTCGTAGGCGAACCTCTTATTGGTGTTCTTAAACTTTGTGGAAGTAATTCTATCAAATTTGTCGAATGCGGTTGATAGCGAAGAATTAATACACAAGTTGATACAAGAGTATAGGCCAAAAGAGTACCGATAGACATCATTTCAACTAGTACTTCTAATTGTATAACTAAAGCAGCTATTGAAGCCGCAAAACCAGTAGTAAAAGTAGCAACAGTTGGTGTGCCCGTACTGGGCCAAATTTGTGAAAGAGTTCTAAAAATAAATTTTTTATTTTGATTGTTATATTTTGTGTAATAAGTGACTCACTTAAAAATAAGGCCATCTTGTGCCATAGCATACACCACGCGAGGCATTGGAAACATAGATCCAAACATACTCACTGAAAGTCCTGCTAAAGCGCCGACTGCTACTATATATTTGCAATTGTAAGCCCCAACTTGTCCAAACATTTTTACAAGAGCAGAATCTCTATCTACTTCAGTGTAGGGCACTACAATGGATAAGGAGTTTAAAAAAGTGTTACCAAGTTATGTCTTCGCACAATTACCTATTAAAGTTAACATCATAGAACTAGTCACGTACGCCAAAAGAATAATAACTAAACTTGTTATGATAGCTAAAGGAATTGATTTTTTTGGATTTGTGGCTTCTTCTCCTGTAGTCGCTATAATATCGAAACCAATAAACGCATAAAAACATGTTGCAGCACCAGTGAAAACCTACAAAAATTAATTAATTTTTTGAAAGTTGTGGTGTGATATGAAATTACCCCTGACCATCCGTAAGGAAGAAAACCGTCGTGCTTTGTCCAATTATCTGTATTAATATAAAATAAGCCAGCACCCATTATAAAAACCCACACCGCTAAATTTATAGCGTTTAATACATTGTTAAAAATTAACGACTTTTTAACACCGGCTGCTAATAAAACCATCATTAGCAATGTTATAACAAATGCTAAAAAATCTGGAGGCCTTCCTAAAAAGATGAACGTGTAAAAATGTTTTTCAAAATTTTAATTTTTTTACCAAACATTGTTCCAACGCTTCCTGCCACAGCTTTACTAATGGCGTCGTTAGTTAAAGCATCAAAACATGCACTTAGTGCACAAGCACAAGCACTCGTACCTATTAGGTACTCCAAGATCATATTCCATCCAATAACAAAAGCTATAAACTCGCCCACTGTTACGTAAGAGTACATGTAAGCTGAGCCTGTTGTGTGAGGTACTCTAACTCCGAATTCGGCATAACATGCACCTGCAATCAAGTCAAGTTTAAATTTATGACCACTCATTTTCAGTTTAAAAATCTACGGATGCAGAATGTAAAATGAGGGAGCTTCTGAAGAAAATGGTTTATTTAAACCAAACTTGATATGGATTTCCTTTGCTGTACAAGTATACAACCTCAAGTACATACGTGCGTTGTACTGGAAATTTTAACAACTCAAACGTTTTATTACTTTATTGTAGGAAGAACTTATTATTGTATCTTTTTAATTCCATTATTTCTGAGTCGAGTACTAATTTTGAATGTCTCTTTTATAATGAAAATTAATTTGTGTAAGAAAGGTTTTGAGACAACTGAAAATAATTTAATAGTAACTAAATCGAATTTCAGAGAAATGTTAAGTTAATAAATGAAGAGAAATATATCTTGCTTCTTTCTACATAAAGAGAATTCAACTTTTAAAAATAATTTTCAATTACATTTCGAATATGTTGTATGAAAGAAAAATAAACGAGTTGTATTGTAAAAAAAGTACTTATTTTTCTTGGCATCGACATGGAGTTTATAAATGAATTGAATTTTATATATTCTTCCAACTTCCAACTATCCATCCATAGCATTGATGCCCAAACAAAACAACACAAATAACGCAATTTGGAAAAACAAGAAGCTGACGTCTTTCAGTCTCTTCAGAATGAAAAATAAATCTTATATCTTACAGCAAACTTTTGTGCAAGAAAATTAAAAATTATAATTAAAATTTTTTTCACCTAACGCAACGTGAAAACTTTTTTTCTGTTCATTTAAAAGAATTAATTTAAATAATAAATACTCCAATTTATTGTTTGAATATAAATAAGCTCTTAAAAATTATTTTACCTGAAAATATACTAGCGACCGCTGCTATAATGAAACTGAAAACCACCCCTGGGCCGGCATAGTTACGTGCTACCATTCCTGCTACGAGGTACATTCCTGTTCCGACACAGCTTCCAACTCCCAACGATGTCAAATCGAGTGTTGTTAAACATTTCTGAAACAATTTCATAAAATTAAAAAAAAAAGCTTTTGTTAAATTCAAAATAGCTTCGAGCACAAATGTGTAGTGATAATTACATTCGAGAATCCAATAAAGTTTACCTATACATATTTTAAACTTGGATGTCGTAATGGGTTGGCATGTAATGAGAAATTATTGCTAGCGGTGAGGAAATGTATTCTCATGTTTATATCGTGCATACAGATGAGAATACACAACACGACCATATTTTGTATCCGTAGGTACAATTTACAGCAAATTTTGTACACAAATTATAAAATGTCAACCCTTAAAATTAAAAAACTCGCATTATCGATTAAAATCGTATCATTATACGTAAATAAGTTACAATTTTATTAAAATTTGTATCCTGTTATGAGCTTCAGAACAGATTTTCCTTATCAATCTAATACATCAAATTAATATTGTTGGAAAAGTTTTCCATTGTTGAAATGAAAAGTTTAAATAACTTATACTGTTGGAATTGTTAATTAAATTTAAAATATGAATAAAATTAATTAACAAATATACAAATTAAAATCGTAGGTGTATTTGGAACAGAAAAACAAACTCAAAGTAGAAAACTTTACGAATAAAACAAACGATAAAACACCCACTGCCATTTAGGTGGGTACAGAAAGAAATAAAAGATGAACCTTCAACGACGTCAAAATCCAATGTTGAACAATAACAGTAGGAGAGGTAGACGGTTACATGGAAACTTACACAAAACACATCTGACGGCTTCGAACGCCTAACAGGGTTGTTCTATTAAGTCCATAATGTAATTACAATAAATTACACGATATAGAAACTTTACGTTCTAAAATCGTATGTTATATTGTTATACAGGGTGTTTACGGTCTTCTTTTGTTTCCTTTAAGGGTTGATAATAAATGTCAAAACACCTTAGTAAAAGTTGTATGATAAGAGAAATAATAAATGTTTTAGTTTTAATGAAAATTATTAATTTATTAAATAAAATCTAGATATTGTAGGTAATAAAACAAATGCATGGTGTTTGTCGTGGTCATTACCAGCAGAGATTGTCTTTAAACAGCTGGGTCAGATGAGTAAACTCAAATGTTGTTGGTCCATTTGTCCTGCCACATCGATTAACTGGAAAGAATGATCTACTGCCTTTGAAAAACAATGTGCTTGAACTTTCAGAAGATGTTCCTTTAAGTACGTCGACAAGTGGGGTTTTTGCATTTTAGTCATTTAGTTCGTCGACATCTAAACACTATTTAAAAATTAACGGATCGGTCGAAGTGGTCCTATCCCTCCTATGATCTATGACCTCCTTGGTCACCGGACCTCACACCCATGAGGTTTTATTTCTGCAGCCTTATGAAGACCATGGTGTATACGACCAAAATTATCGACCTCGAGGTTCTCCGCAACCGGGTAGAAGCAGCAGCGGCTGTAATTCGTCAATAAGGTCCGAGCCTTGCAGAATGTGTAACCATAGACCAGAATGGTCATATACATGTCGAGTGAGACTTTGAATGCATGATAATAATTTTGAGTAATTGTTATAACATATTTATAATTAAGTAATTGAAGTGCACTTGATTTCACAAAAGTTAATAATTTTCATTAAAACTAAAACATTTATTATTTCTTTTATCATACAACTTTTACTAAGGTGTTTTGATATTTTTCGACTTCTTTTGACATGTATTATCATCCCTTAAAGGAAACAAAAGAAGACCGTAAACACCCTGTATACCATAACTTTCGTTTTTGTTGTCGAAAACTTCCAAAACACCTTATTACAATATTGTTTCAAACTGACTTTATAAGTCCAGTTCATCGTCAGTTCAAAATTGACTATTGACGTTAACATAACTTAATAAGTCAATTGTAGAAATGGCATTTCTGAACCATCGTGACAATAAAAGTATTGAGAAGCGATTCAGAAAATTTACCCACTTGAGCGAACACGACAACACGAGCTAATAGTTAGATAGCTTGCCAGAGAGTTTGACACTTGCCAGAACTTATCTTTTAAGCCAATTTTTAGTCTTGTCTTCACAATAAGTAAATATAAAATTTTCTGGCCGTGGTATTTAATACTTGTTTAGAATTTCCTTACTATAAAAACCATTTATCGAAACCATGCAGATTGTACCCTGGTGCCTAAGTGGGTGACTTAGGCACTTAAATTACTTTCTCTTAGGGCCGATTTTAGAAACACAACTTACCTAAGTTAGAGTTTAACAAACTTGAGTTTTACTACATTAAACTACCATTGAATCTGATTTTACAATTCGAATTTGCCCTTAATTCAAGTTCAACAGTTGAGCCCCTGAATTGTAAAATCGGCTCTTATTTTATTTATTATTAATTTATGTATGCCTATAAGTAGTACTCAATGATATAATAATAACTAAAGTACTAGATACGCTGTAGACAGAGTCCAACTGACCAGACCGTCCAAGTGAGATAGAAAAGCGCCAGGCAAGAAACTGCTAGTCGGGACACGTGATGAAGGGATAAATCCCTTCGTCACGTGGTACAAAATACTACTGTGAGCTTACTCTTACATGTGTTCGCTATGTTTCAATTGCCTCTCTCTAGTGGTCCTGGTCAATCCGCATTCAACTCAGCATACGGTACGGTGCATCTAGTTAGTATTATTATATCTTTGGTAGTACTATATCACTCCTTGAATCTAATGGCGTATTCGATTGGTTGCACCACCGCGCGCCACTGCAGTTTAACCCATCTATACCTGTGTAAATCAATCACGTGATTGCATTCCACCGGTGCAAAATCGCACTGTCTCCGTGTCGGTGCGGTCCCAATCGAATACCCCATAAGAATATAGATAGGTACGTATACCGGGTGTTGAATGACCTACCGATACATAGCATGATAGCATGTAAAATCACGTTTTTCTAAATTCCTGCTTCCCTAATTGTTTTAGAGCAAACATGAAAGGGCCAAAAGTGATGGAGAATTAAAAATTAGAAATGATAGAAGTATTACATTTTATCATACTTTTACTTAAAGAACAAAAAAGACTTTAGAAATTGTTAAAATTTTCGTTAATCAGGGTAGGGTAAAGGCGGTTTATTTAACACACAATTTCACTCTTATGCGAATTGCCGTTAGAGTAAGTGCATAACGAGGATAGCAATACCTAACATTGACCATGGCGCCTCTTCTGGTTTATAATGGTACTGAGTTAATGTAAATACTTTATTATACAAGATCTCACGCATGTGGCTGTTTGTTATAGTTTTACAAACAGGCACATGGTCTAATTATATTTTGTTAACCTGAACCTACATTTTAACGTGCTCGCTAAACTAAGGTCAACTGCATGAAGATAAAGCTTGATAGTCTACTAGACAAGCCACCCATCTAAGTGCTAGCCGGTCCACTTGAAGCTTCACGTTTAGTTTTCGGTTTGGGATTAGGCTATTTTTGATTTCATAACGTTCGAAATGGACTTACTATCAGTTACTAACGATTCTCTAGATCCTTGCAAAATTCCAGCTCGATCTGACATACTCCCACTGCTAACTTAACGTTTAGTTTTTGGTTCGAAATTCTGCTATTTTTGACTTACTAATAAATGGTCTTACTATTAATTTATTACTAACGATTCTCTAGAAGATTGGAAAATTTCAGATCGACCTGACATACTCTCGCTGCTAAGTTCACGTTTATTTTTTGGTTTGTTACTGGGCAATTTTTGGCTTACTAACGTCTGAAATAAGCTTACTAGTACTTACTATAACGATTCATTTTTGAAAATTCAAAAGTCCCATTGCCTCCACGGGCATCATAAACCATCTGATTTGTCTTAAATGAAAAACTGTTTATCTAGCAGATATTCTCCATGCTTAACAGACATTTCTATTAACACCAGCTGAACCTATTAATTCGTTCATTCATCCATTCGCGTTTAAAGCGGATGGAGTATTTATTTGTGTAAGTTGTAAGTAGAAGATTATCTAGAACTATATAGGAAATATGCAATAATTGTTGCTCTTTAAAATGGCCATATTTTTGTTACTTGGAAAAGCTCCTTAGAAAAGCAAATTCTATTTTATCAAATAGTTTTAAAAATATGTCCCTTTTACTGGTTGGGGATGACATTATTTATTTTTACCTTAGAGCTTACGTCTTACGATATTTATTATTTAAGAAACAACGACGCTATAACTATACGTACTGATGGTTACATGGAAGATATATCAAGTATAGTTTTGAAGTGTAAAAGTACAAAGATAAAGTTGTGTAAGAAAATAGTAAAATTTACTACCTGTGTTTACAAATAAAAATAAAATAAATCAATAGTATGGAATCTTAATAATGCAAATACACAACTCTCCAAATTACAGCTCAAGAAGCTCAAACAGAAGAGAGAGAATAATCTTCAAAACACATAAAATTGATAGAAGTTACGATAAATCATAACTGGGAGAGGGTTATTAATAAATTTTAAATACAATAATTAGTTACTGTAAGTTGTATTGTTGAAAACGATTTAATAGCCTAGTAAAATAAACATCATAAACGATGGTGAAAAAGAAAAAATATCAGGCAGCGATTTTATTCCTGAAATACATTAGGGGTGACCTCCGGAGTATGTGATAAAAATGCACCACCCGCACCCCCTCTGCTTACCTCAGGGGGGAGGCAAACGTATGACTAATTCTAGTTTTTGCAAGTTTGCTCCAAAGTTAAGCTATATACGTCAAAATACCTTAGTTAAAAAATAATGTAGATGAAATTTTTAACAAGAAAGCTTTCTTTTGGGTTTTCTCCAAATATGATAGCAGCAACGCTACAAGACCGCAAAAATAGAATATATTATCTACAATTGGTTTTATAACATACAAGACATTCTCACGTTGACCTGTTTGTATCCTAATGCATAATCGGTATGAATAATGTAAAATAACACTGCCTCTCTTCTTTTAGTACTGTTTTTTTGTCCCAGTGGCGTAGATATGAGGGGGGGGGGGCGATTTTTTAAACATTAACTGCATTATGTTAATTTAACAATAAGTATACAAATTACCATCAATTGCCGTAGAACAAATGTCCCCCCCCCTCCTCACCAAAAACTGTTTTGTGTTCCTTTAAATTTTTTAGCGTGTAACCTATTTATAAATATGTAAATGATTATAATAATATTTAGGACAAATTTTCAGGTTTAAACAATACATTTAGCGTAGTGAACGAGGGTTTTACTGCTAAGAATCCACACCTTGAACGAATTTAGATGAAATTTTTTTTATTCAGTTCTAAATACCCTAATGATCAAAGTTTATATTGTTAAAAAGTGTGCATTTGTTTTATCATCTTTTTAAACCACTTCTTGTGAATTCAATTTGGAAAATCATAAAAATTAGCTGAAAAAGAATTTTTATTTCAAAATTTTGGGTGCAAATGCTTACGCGTTTGATAATTAGTAACTAAGCAACAAGTTTACGGAAAAAAAATTTCAAAAATGCATGATGAAATTCTTATTAAAATTTAATTAACAAGAGCTAGCGAAGCACTTCTAGGCATCTCAGAAACTTCAAATTTGGTACCAATGTATATCATGTCCTCAAGATTAATAAAAAAAGTCTTCAAGTTCTGAAAACCTTCTGGGAGTAGATTGAAGGGGGAGGGGGGACGCCCCCCGTACTTTTTAGAGAAAATCATACCCTTTTAGGGATCCCTAGAGTGTAATGTATAATGACACCAAATTTCAGGTTCTTAGGATGCTTAGAAGTGCTTGCGACTCAAAGTAACAAAATCACTAGAATTTGTTAAAAAGGTGAGGAGGCAAATGCACACTTTTTTACAGTATAAACTTTGATCATTAGGGTATTTGGAATTTAATAAAAAAGATTTCATTAAAATTCGACCAAGGAGTTAGTTCTTCTCAGTAATATTATTTTTCAGCTAATTCCTAAGATGATGTTACTTAGAATTACAAGCACTTTTAAACATCCTAAGAACTTGTAATTTGGTGTCGTTATAGAATACACTCTAAAGATCTCTATATAGGTCTGATTTTTTCTAATAAAAAACGGGGGTGTTGACCCACCCCCTTTGAATCGGCCCCAGAGGGTTTTCAGAACTAGAAGACTTTTTTTATTAATCTTCAGAACATCATATATAGTTGTGCCAAATTTTAAGTTTCTGAGATGCCTAGAAGTGCTTCATTAGTGACTGTTAAGTAAATGTTAATAAGAATCAGTATGTCCCCTCCCCTGATTGAGTTAATTCGACGATATAGAAGAAAATTTTTGGAATTACATTTTAATGTTTTGGAAATCTGCCCTGCTCAGTCTGAAAAAATCTACGGGTCCCAAAATAACTTCATATTTTGTTTGTATGCAATTCGCTCTAATAATTTTAAAATATTGAGTAATACTGAGCACGTCCCATTTACATTTTTGAACGTATTTGCAATATCTAGAATCTTCGACACTCAATTGTTTTCTGATTTTCAGAAATTATTGAAAATAATCCATCTAACGACTTCCATATATAAAATTTATTTACAACTCATACCATAGCCGACATAACTACTGTGACACAAAAAATCAAACACACTGTATATAATAAGCAAATAACTATTTTGAAGGCGTTATACATCCCTAAAAGGCACAATAAATCGATTTTGAGAACAGTTTCCTGATGCTATTAAAATATCTCCACAGCTTTGGATAATGTGTAATTTTTTAACAGAATTCAACAGCTGGTCCTTTAGCTCCAGTAAATCAAAACAAATTTTAGTTTTCATAGATTAAATATATAAGTTATTACGTTTTATTTGCACACGAAATTATTGAAATATGTACACTGATTTAAATTTACCAAGTCATTTGAAGAAAAATCACCAATTTTGCTTGTTATCAACAGTATACAATACATAAAAAAAACCTGAGACGATGAGTAAATTTCAATTAGTTTATCAAAAAGTAGACATATTTTACTTCAAAATGAGTGTTTATTTTCTTCAATCTGTTTAATAATAAAGATTTGACAGCATTTTAAAACCAAATTTGTGTTAAAAAAAAAATTAACAAAAAATGAAGAAATTTCAAATCATGGTTCTTATTATACCATAACGTATAATCAATTTCTTTTGATCTAACTTTGAAAAATAACTAATAAGAAATACTATCCTTTAATGAAAATTTTTTAAATAATTCCTTCCACTAAATATCTTGAAATATTTAAAGAAGAGTGCAAAAGAAACTTTATTTGTTCATCAATACCACAAGAAATAACAAAAATCTTCAAAAATACATGGAAATGAAAGCTGAAGTCTTTAGCTTTAAATTAATATATATTTTGTTAATATTACCATTGTTTATCTCGGAGTAAAACAGCTTTTTATCTATCGGCGCGCAGATATTTTGCATTATATTGACTCGCTTGCTTAATAATATTTTTGAAAACATGGCTCTTTTAAAATACAGTTTTTAGGAAAACCGTTGCTCTAATGGAAAAATTTTATAAAACATTTTTCTGTAGAAATGCGTCATCTATAAAATAATGCTTTAGTAATTTTTCTCTACATTGCTTAATTTTGGCGAAAACTGGCGGAAACTAGAAGTAGTCATACGTTTGCCTCTCCCCTGAAGTTAGCAGAGGGGGTGCGGATGGTGCATTTTTATCACTTACTCATGAGGCCACCCTCAACACATTTCAGCAATAAAATCGCTGCCATATATTTTTTCTTTTTCAAAACATCTATTTTACTAGGCTATTAAATGTGTCATTTATAATTAAATGACGGTTCGTTTCGAGAATTTATAGTGTGCTGTGCAACTCTAACGAACGTTTCCTAGCAAACGTAGAAAATAGCGTTATGTCAAACAAGAATCTCTCAATCACAGTAACTATAGTGTTTTTAATTAAATGTCGAACAAACAGCTTAATTAGTGCATTTAATTATAACAGATTTAATGACGCTCGTTGATAATAGTTACAGCTTTAACAGGCAATACCTACACAAACGAGTGAAATTACGCCTCATGTACATCAGGATTAATTAGGTTGCATTGTTTAATAAATTTATAGTTTATAACTTATTATTCAAAGTTAAATTTAAAAATAAATTAGTGCTAAAAAAGCAGCTGTAAAGTTGTCATTCCCTAAAGAAGATCGAAATTTAATAATGAATGGATAATAAAACAAGAGTTATAGGAAAAACTATTTTCTTTCTCATCCCTATAAAAGTAGTTGTTTTGAAATATTTTTTATTTCTTTTGTGTTTAGGTAAAGAAAAGGCAACAAAAGCACTTTTTTAAGTTTTTGAGGAAATTTATCCTGATGTGACTTCATCGACATCACCAATTAGAAAGTAACAACGGCGCACGTGACATCTAATTTTACCTCACGTTAGAATCTGAGAAGCTCCAAAATGGAAACTTCAATAAACTTCGCTGTATCCGTTGCTATACTACGGTATTAATAACTTATAAATGACTCATCGATTAGTTTGGAAAGCTTTGTGGGTGTGAGACGAAAGGGATGCAAAATCCTTAGGCGCACGCGATAATAACTATCTTACTAATGTCTATTTTAATGCCAAGTTAATGTCAAAAACTTAAAACATTACGGGAATTTTCAGTAGCAGCAGATCTACAATCGTTTGCACTCGGCTACATTGAACTAGTAAACGTGCTTTTAAAGCGGCACACGATTTTTGCATGTATCTCAATAGAAACTAGTCTAACCATTGTGAATCCGTATTAGACCAAGAAACTACGATCAAAAAAAGGCAGTGCCTTCAATTTATTCGTGGTAAGTTGGAAACGGCATTAAGCACCAAATTGTTGCAAACTCTTTTTACATGTAAATAAAGAGCCATTTCCAGCTTTCCACGAATTATTTGAAAGCAAAATCCGATGTTTCCTGGCCTATATTAGAAGCGAGTCATTTATGAGTATAACTAACTATCTTTAAGTACTCGATCACCAATGCTAAAAAGCTTCTTCTATTATCAAAGAACGAAATCAGACTCATCACGGGTCTGTTTACTGGACACTGCCCAGTGAGGTATCACCTAAAGAAACTGGGATTGGAGCATAGTGACATATGCAGACTTTGTGAATCGGAGATCGAATCAGCCGAACACATTCTCTACAATTGCGATGCATTAGCTCGGCTGAGGCTGAAACACTTAGGGCAGGCTCAATTGATGCCTGAAGAAGTGAAGAGAAAACTTCTCAGGGACATTCTATGCTTCGCTGGCAAGATCGAATTCTTGAGAACATAAATACAAGTAGGGTTATGAACAAAAGATCATCACTGGTCGCAGCTCTGTAAGGCTTAGAAGCCAATCGACCACTGAGTACAATACAATACAATACAAACTATCTGATCTAGTAGTATACGTAGGTACACCACTTTACCAAAAACATAACGTGTAAAGCTTACTCCACTTCATTTGTTGGACATTCTACAAAATTAATTTTAATTAAAGGGTGATCGATTTTGTATGACATTTGGTGGTTTCATTCATAAATGAACCAAACCCAATTTGTTGATGGTTGTCAAAAATTTGAGTAATGGCGATTCTGGCGATTACTGTTTAGTCAAATAATCTATCAATACGTCATTTTTTTTATTTGGTTTGCAGAAGGTCCGAAGATTTATTATTAGTTAATACGTTAATTTTCACTTTTAAAAATCAAACAATGCCAATACAATAAATTAATGTTCTGTTATGGTTAGCGCAGATTAGAGCCGGACCTCAACGCAACGCAAAAATCCGCCCGATAACATCACTGAATTTTTATATTTTTAGAAATAAAAATTTACGTCTATTGGGTGGATCCATCTCACACTGTGACGATGGGAAGCGGATTACGCACAATTCCGCCTAAAATGCATTTAAATGATCCAGGCGGATTTTTGCGTTGCGATGCGGCGCCCGGCTCTAATGTGCGCTAACCTTTGTGTGTAGGTAGATGCCTACTTTGATAATTTCAATATTACAAAAATACTGAACAAAGTTGCTAATATTTAAATGTTATAGGTCAGACATCAGTATCATTTTCATTGACATGGCTTTAATGTCTTTAGTAGTAGTTTAAAATTCTGTCGCAAAATCGAATAAAAGTAACATCGTTCTTTTCCTGTACAATATGAGCAATAAAGGGAACAGCAAGCAGTTTCAGGAAAAGCTTACATAGACATTTGTATGCAATTTTCCGTCTTTTGTCCAGAAAATTGAGAGGTGGCTATGATAGGTAGAAGCAAAATAAGGAAATATTACTTTAGTTCAAACTTCTTCCATACTACTAATTTATACAGTGTGTTCATAAGTGATTTCAACCAGTTTGTTCTTATGCAACCTAACATACATTTAAACAAAATTTAATATGTATTATTATTCGAAAATACTAGTGGTACTAGTAAGGTAAACTTAATTTTTTTTCTTTACCTAAACGTGACTTAATAAGAAATTTTCTAAATAAATATTTAATATGAATTAACAGTAAACGTATTAACTAAATTAAATAATTAAACTGAATAAATACGTCGTTTTCAACTAAATTCGTACATAGTAAGCTCGTCACGTGTCGGTAAAGAAAAAAAAATCAAGTATAGCTTAAATTATTAACTAAAATATTAAAATAATTTAAAGATTTTTGTTTTTAGCCAACCTAAAAAGTCCTTGCGTTTAGGTAACTAAACTTATCGAGACTAATTATTGAGGCACACAGTGTACTCAATTACTTAGAATATTGTTATAAAAGGGAATAAAGCTCTTCATATTGGCTAAAAAATTAATGATGAACACTTCTTCTCAAAACTTGTTGATACACCACGAAGTAACTACTATAACTGTAGTAAGCGTCGACATTTAAAATATGAAAAGGAATGTGAAATGCTAAGATTTTGATAGAATAGAAAAATGGGTAGGAAAATTGAAAAATGTGAAGAACTGAAACTGAACTATCAGCCGAGAGAGCAAATCCAACATAAAATGTGATTAGTAGACAGACACACTATTACACATTCACTATTATGTTAACGGACAAGTAGGACAATGGTTAGCATGAAATTTGGTTTACAGGAGGAGCAGTAAGGAAATTCGGTAGTCCCTGTCGTGGATCGGGAAATTAAACTAACTTGAGGTTTTGAGGTCCATGTCAACCCTTGAAGTCGTAACTAGTGCAAACTTAACTACAAGAGCAAAAAAATATAGTTTCCATGTACATAAGGTCTTTTACGTCAATAACGCTTTTTCTATAGTATATTTTTTATGTTTGTTTATTTCAATTCTCATTATGCGATAATTGCCCCTAAACGTAAATGTGCGGTTTCCAATTAATTTTTATGTTTCACAGAGCAAAACCACAACATTCTAACATTTTTATTAAATAAGCAGCTGTTACGTTTGTCCACTCTTATAGCACATACGAAGGGCACTAGGAAAATATTGTAAAATATACAAGTCTCTATAGAGGCGTTTTCCCTACTCTTTAAGTTTTGAACAACCAAAAGAGACAAACATTTTTATTATAAATTTTCCAATAAATATGAATTTTCTTAGAGCAATATGAGATGACACCTGGTAATGTTTTAGAACTGAATTTAGTATTGAATTGGCGCAAAAGCATTTGTAAAAGAGAATTTAAGCTTTAAAGTCGTGTGTAAAAATTCTGGGCAGATTCAGTAACTAATTGTGTAAGATGTAAGAGTCGTATTACATGGACTAAATTTAGTACTAAATTTCGAGTCTAAATCAACTCGAGGAGCAAAAGCACAGGAATCTACGCTTTAACGTCTTGCACGGTTGTGCGTCCAAATTTATAAGTTCATGTAATACGTAGAATTTTGACTTTTGACATTAAAGCGTAAGATTACCGTGCTACACGCTTGACGTTAAAGCTTAGATTTCCATGGTTTTACTTCTTGCGCCGATTCAGTACTAACAAGTTAGTGCGACATTTAGTCCACGTAAAGTGGCCCTAATACTTAGGGCTCTTCGAGGGTCATATAATATATTATTTCAATTGATAAGCATGTATTATTATTTAGTATAAGAAAGCTAGGTTAAGTGCCTCTTAAACGCAACATGTTGCAAAATATTTACAAACATTATAATAGAAAGAAACGAAATACCCTGTTAAAGAAAGCGTCCATTATTTGTAAAATGTACTTTAAAAATAATTCCATCAGAAATAATTAAAAAGCCATACAACAATACTCCAATCGTTTAAAAAAGAAAAAAGCTCGTTGAATATAAAAAAGTTACAATTGAAAGCAATTAAAATTTTTCTGAAAAGAGCTTCAGGAAGAAATCTGTCAAATTTAGCATAATGATAAAAGCCATAACTTTTTATCATTTCTTATTGAACCATTTCTAACAACCCCAGTTGTTCCTTTGAAGTAATGAATAAATTACCGTTCTCGTTTACTACAACTGTGTTTTCTTCGTTTTACAATTTCTTTTACATCGCTTTTAAAATATTTAAAAAATACAATCAATTGTTGGCCTAGCCGTTAATGGAATAATATTTTACGACAAGTTGAGTGATGTTAAAAATTATGCAATTATGGAAATTGATCCGACCCCTACAACCCTACATGTTCCCACTGGATAAATTTAAAAATAGAAAATTAATAATTAGAGACATCGACGTTTTTGGCACTTTAGACCACTGACATAATTCTACCGAAAACCTCGTAAATAACACGCTTTTCCGCCAGCGACCGTGTTTCACCAATAATTTTTATTTTATTGTCATCATTTCCACGTGTAAACAGAAAATCAGTAATTAGAGAATTTTTGATGTTTATTTTCAATTTAGTATTTGCAGTGGCATCGTCTTCTTTAGACTGGCGCAAATCTGACTTAAGCTTACTACGTGCTTACTACCATCGCAAGGAAATTTCGATCCACACATTTTTAAAGTTGAATAGTAACAAAGTAACAGATGGTTTTCAGTTTTATCTTAACTCGTACCTATATGCATTTTGCTTACTCTGTTAGTTTTATTACATTTTCAAATATTCACTTCGTCGAATATCGACGGATTCAACTACTCGTAGGTCGTTATTGGACAAAAATGATAACGAATAATTCATTTCAAGCAACATTTTTCTTGTATTATTTTTGTAATTTTTCTTGTTTTTAATTTAATTTTTTTGTCGGCTACGCCTCGTTAAACACCTCTCACACACATGGACTAAAATCTATAATTTTGCGCCCTTGATACAAAAATAACAACTATTTCAGCTAATTCCTAAGATTTTGTTACTTTGGTTCACAAAGAGAAGCACTTTTAAGCAGCCTAAGAACTTGAAATTTGGTGTCATTGTAGATCACACTCTAAGGGTTCCTAGAAAGGCCTGAATTTCTCTAAAAAAACGGGGGTGTCGCAACAAACTAAATAGTTTAAAATTTTCCTTGAAATAGTTTTACAAGACAAAGGATTTTTAGTGCTAAACCCTGTGTTGATTTTTGTAGAAAATTATTCATACAAAATTGTTTTAAGATACATAATAAGGGAGACGAGAGGGCGTTTTAGCGACAAGAAATAAAATTTTCCGGACGTAAATTTTAATTTTGTTTGCCTCCTACATAATTTTTTGCACCAGTATAAACATACAATTATTGGTGTTTCATATTCGTACCTTCTCCTTTGGTGATTAAAAATGTTTTCATTAAGAAATTGTTAAGTGAAGCGTGAAGCGCCGAGTTATCGATGGTTACCTAAGTAAAGGTAGAGTTTAATCATAAAACAACTCGAGCATTTCCATTACACGAGATAATTAAAAACTCTCGTTTGGCTATAACATGACTTTTGTACTTACTAAAGGTAATTTTACGATGTTTAAAAATATTAAGAAATTTACAGGGCGTCCATAAAAAATTTATATTTGTCTAATAAGAAGTGTGTTGCATAGTTCGATTTAAGTCGGTTTGCGGACCGATGTTTATTGAGACTTTCCGACTTATTTTGGATCGTCCTATATGCCGTTAAAATGATTAAGGGCGTATGATTTTCTGGAAAGATATAATGGAAAAACCAAGAAATGGGATAATAGATACTATTTGCAATTCATTTGAATGTTTACTTTGTAGATGAAAATTTTATAAATTGGCTCAACCCAAACCTCATTCAATATACAGACAGATAAACAGACATAAATACACACATAAGGACAGGCCAACTTCTTCCAAGGTTTATTTTCCATGTTTTGATTCAGCCAATCGATTGGAATCTCCGTACAAAAGAAATTAGATACATTTTTTTTAATCAATTGATTGACTTTACAGACTAAAGCACTAAAAAAATTTGTGATTATGAAGAGTAGTTTATCAATTGATTGATCGGTTTTGTAATGGAGGACATTAAAACTTTTCTTCTTCTAGCATTAGCATCTGGTGTTTTTTGAAAAGTTGAAAAGCTGTCATGGATTTTCTAAAAACATTTTTTTAATATTGAAATTGCTTCTACTCGTACTTACACTGTGTTAAGCAAAAATTTACTTTCGTTTTACATATTTCAAATTTTAAGGCAAGCATTTTTACAATTTTACATTATTTTAACGTCATTACACAGACAATAAACAGATTTTAATATTTGATATCACATTTTTCCCAAAGTACCCTTAAGTACATAGCAATAGAGTTATTTTTTTAATGAGTACTTTCTGCTTGTAACAGTCAACGTAATCAAATGTGAAAGCAAAATTTTAGTAATTTAACCGAGTACAAGCAGTAAAAAGTCCATTAACTTAAATTTTCAAAAGAAGTAAACTTAGCAAAATGAGAAAACACTTTTTACGATATTCTTAAACAAGTCAAAGTTAGTATGAAAGTTGGCAAATGGCGTAACGTGTGCACATAAGCAAAAAGACAAATAAAACCTATGTTTTATTCTGTATTCTATTAACATTCAACGCTTACTACTGTATAAAAATAAAGTTTCGTGTTAAACACGAGCAAATATGAGTAACTTTATTTTTATAGTTTTTTCTTTATTAAAACTAGTTACATTAAAGCAAATACGAAAACACCATTTTACCGCGACTCAAATACAAATGACGGCTAAAAACCTTGATTAAACAAACATACAGCTTTGTAAAGGAATTCGGCATTACATTAGAAGTTTGAAAATCACATTGACGTAAGCTGTAAATGAAAATGGTAGCAGTTTTCACAAGGGACTAGAGGAAAAAAAAGGTTATTATTTCCATTTTCTTTTTTCTCTATTCTTCGAATAAAAGTAATCTGATCTGTCAACATGTAACTTTCCTATTTACATAACATGATTTTTATTCCGCATGATCTCAAATAGTAATTAAAAGGTGTTTAGTTGAAGTTTTTGCACTGGCGATGCTTCGACTCCATCGTTAACTTACAAATTATAAAGAATGGGTCGAGTAAAAAAGAAATCAGCAGTAGGGTGGCACGAATATGCCATAAATAAATTAAACGCACTGCTATGGTCTTCACAAATCAGAAAAAAAACGAAAATGCGAATTTATGACACAATTATAAAAAATATAATGCTATATGGGGAGGAAACGTGGGAAATGACGAAAAAGGACAAAGAGAGACTGGCAAGCGTGGAAATGGATTTTCTCAGAAGAAGCTGTCGCGTATCGAGACTGGAAAGAATCAGAAACGAAGAAATAAACATGACAATGAGAATTGAGAAAACGGTGGTGGAGACCGCCGTTGAAGAAAAGAGACTAAAGTGGTTCGGGCATGTAAATCGCATGAACAACATAAAATGGCCAAAAAAATTATTATCTGGCAACCGACAGAAGGACGAAAAAGGGGGCGTCCACCAGAAGAATAGAAAAAACTAGTGTAGAAGCACCCTGAAAGAAGAGAGTTAGAAGATTGACAATGAATGGAGAAGAAGATGCGACAGATGGCCAAGAATGCTGTAGGAAACTCGAAATATTTATTTTGCACCCTTACATTCGCAAAACCTTGGTAGCCACGAAATCAATGACGTCTTACCATTTTGATGCTAGACAAATAGATAGACATACAGGCGAACCGACAGACGAATGAACGGGGACGGACATAAAGTATATACAGGGAAAAAACTTTTCAAACAACACTTCATCTACAAAATAGCGTAAACAATTTTTTTCCATGGCCTACTTGGTTTCCGAAAAAATATGCAACTTTTGTTTTTTAAATAAAACACCCTATATATTTTTACAGAATCGTGTTCTAAATCAATTTCTCTTTACAACGGTATATCACAAGTACCATTTTGCTTTCTAATTATGCCCAATATTTAAAAAAATAACAGGATGAGTGTTGCAGAAAACAGTCAAAGGAGGCCAAAAAATGTTGAATTCCATGGTGGACAATCTGAACAATCAGTATAATACATTACGTGTTTAAGTTTGTTCCGAAATTTCTTAGTTTGTGAATAAGTAAATAAATTAATGTTAATCAAGAGTCACTACAACCCTCATATTGTTCCTTTTTTTAAAATATTGGGCATAATTATTAGAAAGCAAAATGGTACTTGTGATACACCGTTGCAAAGAGAAATTGATTTAGAATACGATTCTGTAAAAATATACAGGGTATTCTATTTAAAAAACAAAAGTTATATATTTTTCTGGAAAACAAGTAGACCATGGAAAAAAATTGTTTGCGCTATTTTGTAGATGCGGTGTTGTTTGGAAAGTTTCTAATTTAACTTTTTTTTGTATCTTCAATATTTCAGCAGATATTAGCTGGACAGTAAAAAATCAACCACTCTGTATAGATACATAGTAGAGGGGTAATTCCACGTCAGATCGGTCACGTTTGACCCTTAGGCCTTCGAATTTTGACGAAATTTGGTGTGTCGGTTGGAAATACGTTCAAACTTAAGTGTATAAAGTGGTTTTGCGAAAAATATATTTTTTTATTTGAGTTATAAATTATTATTGAAGTATTCATGTTTTCAAAATAGTTCAAAAATTAATTTGACCGTAGATAGATCAAAAATAATTTTTTCACAAAACCACTTTGTACACTTAAGTTTGAACATATTTCCAACCGACACACCAAATTTCGTCAAAATCCGAAGACCTAAGGGTCAAACGTGGCCGATCTGACGTGGAATTACCTATCAGAGGTAAAATATTTTAAGCTGGCGAGATGAGGGGATGCGCAGATACCTAAATTGGTATTTTTCCCCTCTATCGCCGTAGTCAATGTAATAAATTATTAAAGGGGCGTGGCCAAACCTGCGCAAACTTATCCCTACCGCTCCTCATCTTAAAATATTGTACCTGTAGTATGCCATTGTGCAGCTTTTGTGGGGACAGACTAACTTCAGCTGGGCTGCGTTCGAGAACCTCACTTTAGAGTAATTCTCACAATTGCAGAGTGGGGGCACGAAGTAGTCAAAGTGATCATGTACTTTTCGAGCGGAAACACGCTAAAACGGCTAAAACCTTTCCCACTATTATTTTATGGCGACTAGATAATTTGTTGATTTTTATTGCAATTAATAGCTTTTATTAGAAACATTTTTCCTATTATCTCGCAAACCAAAAGCCTTACGATAAAATCTCAAGAGGCAAAAGTTACTAATTTTTAAATTTCGTTGCATCTCGTGCAGTCAATTTTACAATTCATTGACAGATTAAAAAAATATTCAACTGTTAGTGTTAACGATTTAGTGATAGGTCTATTTCTGGTGTGTCTTTTTCCATTAAACTTTGTAGAATTATAGCTTTCCATAAGTGAAAAACATAGTTCATAATTAAAACATTAAAAAAATACGTTTTTAAAACGCCAACTTTGAAGAGCCGTAACTTGGTAATGGTGCACTTTTGCATATAGGTAAATTGGGTTATATCGGTCTAATATTATCCTATAAGTTCACCCTAAAGCGTTGTAAGGTGTTTTTACAGACACCCTGTATATTAACCAAATTACCAATGACATTAAAAAAAGAAAAATACTGAATTTTGGTTATGAAATAATTCGCAAAAAAAAGAAAAAGAATATGTTTTTGATACTTTTATTGCAAGTTGTGATTTTTTTGACTTCGTAAGTAATTAAAAGTGAAAAATAATTTTTTTTGTAATTTTCCATGGTATTTGATAAAAACTTAAATTCTCTAGAATAACAACTTAATTTCTGAAATTTTCAGTCGTTATATTCTATTATACAGGGTGATTAAAATTCGATAGCAATTTTCGATTTTTCAAGACAACGTTTTGGTTTTGAATTACCATCATCACTTATTAAAAAATTTTAAATACGGACCTGTATTTGTTTTTTTGTTTCAGTTTAGCTTTTTATTATAAATGCAATGATGTACCAGAAGAAAAAAAATCACAATTTGCAAAGAAAAAACGTATCAAAAACAAATTTTTTCTTGTATTTTCAAAAAGATCTGAACAATTTGACCACTGTCTCAAAAGCATTTCAAAATCGGTGTAGAAACGGCAGAGTTATTCAAAAATATTTACACAAGTAAATCCTGCCCACAAGTAGAAAAAAATTACGTGCCCATGCGAAGGATAAACAAAACTTTTGGCGACATACCAAAACCAATTACATATTTTTACAAAATATTGATTTCTTTCAATTACTGTTATCTTGTAGCGACTGTTGATGAGTAGTTGAATTTTGTGTTAAAATTAATGTTAACATGTTCTAGAAATTAATCTTTTGAATATTGTCGTGACGAGAAGGTAGAAATACTTAGGGAACTTCATTTAGAACTCTGTCGTTATAGAACTCCGTTCCGTGACTCGTTTAAAACAATGCTATTTACAAGAACATGAAGATCGGTCGAGATAACGTACAATTGTATAGAGTCGAACAAATTTCTATATACACAAGGTTTGCAGATACTTAAATCACAGAATTATTTTTTTGGAAAATGTAAAAGATTGTGGAAGTTACATGAAATACGTGCGTTATTGTAAATGGAAAACATAAATAAAAACTTGATCTACCGTAAAGTACATAAATAGCAACCCTTAAATGTGATTGACATTTCATTATATTTTTAACAAATATTATTGAACTTTTACCAGTAAACAAGTTAATAATAAATTTTTGTATTTTGATGTAATTTCAATCTAAAAATGCGTCTTAAGGAAAATAATGTTAACATTAATACTACAAAGTTCAATTTGCTAAGTAGTTTAATTTTGCATAAATAATCAATCCAATAAGGTGCACCTTTGTCAACGCAAAGACACGCAGCTTAAACCCACCAATGTCACTTTGTTGCATTAATAAAGCTTACCTTGATGATTTTTGAGAAAAAAGTTTGTCGCAGAAACGCTCAAGTTAAAATGCCCATTGGCACGGCACGTCTTACAATTTACAACTGTTTCAAACTGCTGCTGAAGCAAAGCTAATCTTGTTATGTAAGTTATTGCCATCGTATTGAGCAGCTTATATCATCTGAATATTTGAAAATTCACTTAAAACTATTAAAGTGAAGAATAAAAGAACTGTTCACTATACGTGGTTAATTTCAAGTTGAACTTATCGACCCAACCAACACATTAGCTATACTCAGTGTAATATGCCTGAATATTAATTCTATACCATTGGAACAGTAAAACGATAATAAGTTGCAAATGTAACATGTATTGCTGTTTAAGTAAATGCAATAAAATTTTATTAACCGGAGATTAATTCCATCCCCAGATTTAACCTCTGCAGAGCACTTGAGCTGTCGCCGCAGTATATTATAAGGGTACGGCGGTCAGAATTCCACCGCATGTAAACCTGAAATCCTAAGCTAAATAATGCTTCCATTTGTTACGTCAAGACAAAATTCTAATTATTCAGTTTCATGTAACATAGATGAAACGAATTGCAAATTATTTAAAAAAAGAACGATTCACTTTGACCAACAGGTCATTTATTTAAAAATATAAGGAATGATTTTTCAATCATAGTTTAAACTCAGTTCCAAGTAAACGAAGTTCAATCTCATGCGCTGTTACTTCACCACAACCATTGTAGGTACCTAATATTAAAATTTTACAAAATCTCCGGGCTAATGGCGCGAGCACTGGTAGGTTAACTTAATTTATTAATTTCCAACTTTATTTCTCACTGACTCTCATTAGGTACATTGCTTTTGAATTCAGATTGACGGCGTTATAGGTGAGTATACGTTATTCTTCGAAATAGAAGATGAGTTTTATGCCTAACACCCAACATTTTACATGGTAGAAATAGCAACGTTAAAGAGAAGGATTAGAAAGTTAGTAATGCGAGCAATGAAAGACGCACAACCCTCGCATTATAAGCACTAATTAACATTTTCAATAGTGTTTATCAAAACCGAAAAGTAAATTGCTTAATAGCAATGTTTTGTCTCAGAGACTAACGTGTATAAACTTGATGTAATGATGTAAGATGTGTAACCTTATAAGGATCCATTAGGGGAGATGAAACAAAAAGTTATTGCATCAGCGAATTTCATAGCTCGTATCATCTCAAATAAAATCCTCATCCTTGGAAGCCACTATTTGTATACCTATACTTATGTAAGTTATAAAATGTGTAATACATACGTGGATATTTTGTTTTTTACCATTATTGTTAGCTTTGTGAATTACAATAGCTATTTCAATTTATTGTGCAAAAGCGGAATCCCTATATTTACTTTTAACACCTCCAACGACAATAAAAAGTTTTAAGACATAAATAAACTAGACTATAGATAATTTAGCACCAGCTATTTCTAAATTTTATAATGACCAATTTAAACTACGCTATAAAAGTTGTAAAATAAAATAAAAGAAGTAAATAACAATATACCACATAATATAAAGAGCTCCTTAAAGATTTTTCTACAACTAAGTTCTTATTTCCAAGCCATTTATTTTAAAAATAGTGTTTACTCTATTTCTTAAGCGTCGACTTCTTTTGAGGAAGCACTCAAGGAAATCCTTAGAAAATCGTAATTGAGTTCAAGTAACACCAGAGAACAAGCGCAACCAATTACCTTCACTCACACAACTATTTACTATTTTATCATTCCACAATGAATTCTTTTCAATTTCTTTTACCGAACAACATTTTGAATATCAGTCGCCTAAATGCAAAATCCGACAAATCACATTTTTTGCAAAAATGAGTTTGACACGCCAAAAGATTACGAATGCAAAGACCTACAGATCCATAGTAAAATATTAGAGCAAATTCCGACAGATTCACTGTAATTCGTATCTAAAATCTCGTCTCAGATGCAAAACCCGACAATTCAATGCTTGTCACAGGTGCATAAACAAACATTTCCAACGCTCCAATGAGAGCTAAACATTTTAATCAGTTGACTAGGTCGACCTCGCCTTTACGGTTTTCGCGGTATTATTGCATTGTGCTCTTGTGTTAGAACTTAAAAGAACGTTATAATGTCTTCTTTTGAACAATTAAATAACTGTGAACAATACATTACACAATGTGAGGGTAAAAGAGCTCGAAAGAGATGCAAAGTGCAAACAAAACGAGAGAAGGCGAAACGTGCAAGGTATGTTTGTTATAAACCACTTAACTTTGTAAAAAATTATACTTTTATAATTTTAAGTAGTTTGGGTAATTTATAATGATTTTTTTCAGGTATACTTCTAAAAATTTGCCTATATATCCCACTTGTGGTCATGCTGGAAAACCTTTTCAAGCATTTCAATGTACGTCTCGTCTTTCCATGAGAGATGTGAAAGATTTTCACGCAGCTTTTTACAAGAACGAAGAAAAACGAGGACAAGATATGTTTATTTTATGTAACTGCGACTCAGAAGAACCTAAAAGGCATAGAAAATTAAAAGAAAAAAATAATAAACCTAGGTCTATGGTAGTACGTTATAAAGTTAAGAGAAGTGATGGCTTGATGGTTCCTGTATGCAGACAAGCATTCCAAGGTATTTTAGGCGTTAAGAAAGATAGAATTTTAAATATTTTAAGAAACTATAAGGATACGTCGCTTATACCTGTTGAAAGAAGGGGCGGCGATCGAGTTGGGCATAAAAACGAAGATAAGAGACAGTCTATCAAACAGTTTGTTGAATCTCTAAAATGCACGGATTCTCATTATTGCCGGTCAAAAACATTTAATAGAATTTATTTGCCTGCTGAATTGAATACCAATAAACTCTGGAAAATATATAATGACAAAATGGCCAATAACGAGACACTGAAAGTTAAAGAATGTTTCTTTAGAAACTACTTTAATAAAAACTTTAACGTCGGTTTTGGGACACCGAAAACCGATCTGTGTTCCACGTGCTTACAGTTCAAAGTTAACATAAAAAAAGAACAGAACGAAATGGAAAAAGGTAATTTATTGGCACAACAGCGCCTACACAAAATGAGGGCTAATAGTTTTTATCAGCTTCTCAAAGAGGAAAAAGATGACTTGGTTATATTTTCTTTTGACTGCCAAAAGAATTTAGCGCTTCCGAAACTACCGGACCAGTCAGCATATTTCAGCATGCAAATTAATTTTTACCACTTGGCAATAGTATGTGGATCGTCCAAAAGCCAGTTGAATTCAGATACCATTACATCCTATGTTTGGACAGAGCTAGATCACCAAAGAAGTTCCAACGAAATTTCATCTTCATTACACCATTCACTATCAATTTATAATTTTGGAAAAAATGTCAAAATAGTACGTTTGGTTTGTGATGGATGTGGAGCACAAAACAAAAATTCCACTATCATTGGCATGTTAAACTATTGGTTACAGTATGAAGCCCCACACCATATAGAGAAAATTGAGATAGTTTTTCCAGTGGTGGGACACTCCTACATCCCACCCGATCGCGTTTTTGGTCAAATAGAGAAAATCTATAAAAAACACACGAAAATTGTTCACCCTAAAGAGTATGTTAATATCATCAAAAAGTTTGCCAGTGTTTAACTGGCAAAAACTGGACTGTGCTTATCCGAGCTGAGTCGATTCAATACGAGGGTGGTAATTACATTTTAGTCTACAGCAAAGTATTTGACTGTGCCGAGCCAGGCTGATTCGAACCCAGTCGATTCACTGCATGTCCACCTTTACAGTACTTGCAGTTCACATTTAAATTACATAAAAAAGGCCATTCGCACAGTTTGTGACGCGGAAAGGCTAGAGTCATGTAGGCCTCTGTTTAAAGAATTTGGCGTGTTGACTACTGCTGGCTGTTTTGTACATTTTAACAGAGAATTATTTGTCTGCAGATCTGAGGTTAACCTCTATCCTACCAGAACATTCTTGTGCGAGGCAGTGGCGGTATATAATAAGCTACCGGTGAGTATCAGAACGTTAATCGGCGGGGCCTCTGCATATAGGCGCTCGGTCAAAGATTTCTAGTTAGAAAAAAACCTTATTAGAGCGTTAAGCTCTAAAAAACTTGTTAGAGCGTATTTGGAGCAGATTTGATGCATTATATTGTTTTACTTATTCTTCTCTTTTTTGTTATTTGTAATATGTAATTTATGTAATTTGTAATTTACGTAATTTATTTGTATTTGATTTGTACCTATGAAGTTCTACGCCACTGGCATATGAATATATTGTATACTTACAGTTGCATTTTTTAAAGACTACCGACGCGTGACTTTTAAAATATTCAATAAATAATTAATATAATTATAAATTTTCTAAATAAATATTTAATAATAATTAACAACAAATGTATTAACTACATTAGATAATCAAACTCACGAAATAAGTCGTTTTCATCTTTATTTATACGTATCAAAGTGGTCACGTGTCGGTAGTCTTTAGTAAATGCGACTGTACGTACTTACTTTGGGGAATTATTTAAATTTGAACTTCAACTTTTAGGGTTGCCTTTTAGACATAAGTAAATATAAAATTAAAAAACGTTTTGCATTGGTTACGAAAGCAACTGTAGAAGTTTGTTTATTTTAGAGTCATGTAGTTGTCGGGTAACTTTTATAGTATAAAGTGGAGTAACAGAAATAGTCTCCAAAAGTTACATTGCAAGTTATTTATGTGCTAATTTTATGACGTATAATTATTATACCAAATTTTAGAAAATTTTTATTATTTCGGGAAACCGTAACTTTAATTTCCCTTCGAATTATTAATCAGCATTAAATTATGCAACTTTGCCAATTTGTTCTAATAAGCGAGATCCCTTGTTTAAACACGAATTTCAGGCATCCTGTGTACCTACATTATTAATTTAAATATTAATTACCCAGTCAAACTAGCATTTCTAGATGGTTATCGTATCACCAAATTTTATAACGGGATGCAATAAAAAATATTTTAATCTGAATATTACCGTAGAAAGCATGCGAAGAAAGAAAAAAATGTCTTTTTGATTATTTTAATGTAAAATTTACAAAAATGCCACTTCAGAAAAAGTTGAGAAGACTTGAAAAATAATAAAAAATTGGCAAAACTACGTTATTTACTTCCTCCAAAATTTCATTCCATTTGGTTAATTTGTTTAAGAGTTATTAAAGCGGTTCCACACTTTTTGACCTCACTGTACAATGGTACAGCGATTAATAAAAAATTGGAAACATTATATTATTAACAGATCATCAAGCAATCATTTTACACTTTACAGTCACTCGCTTTAGAAACCCTGCAACATCTGCACAATATATAGCTAAATATAATAGCATTAGTGGTTTTAGTTGGCAATCAAGGCTTAAACAAAACAACCATAATATGTGTGTTGCGAAATTTTGCGCATTCAAACAGACCAGAAAATTATACCGTTGTAAATGATAAAAAGTGGTTTTTATATATGTAAAGTCCGAAACTTATGAGAAGAATTAATAGGGCGGAGTCAATGTAGCTCGTGGCAATAACTATAAAAGTGAGCAGTAATTAGGACAAATTTCCACAATTTGTCCGAATTACGAATTCATAAATGACAAAATTGTTAGTTCCTTATACCCATTTGTGTAACATACTAAAAATCCCCTACTACAGGGGTACCGGAACCCCCCAAACTTGGCCGCAATTAAATAAAAAACATTTTAATTTTTTTCTATTTAACGGTTAGGTTGAGGACATTTTTGCAAAGAAGTAATTTATGCAGAATTAAAATACAAACTAAATGAATAAACTTTGAAAACAAATCGCACCACAAATAGATCAAAAATCGTTAATTATTAGAGTTTTCCCTACACTATTTACAAGAAAAAGAGTTATTCTCATCAGCTTGAATGGCAGCCAATAGAACGATTGTCCCATTTTGTGGTTTTTCCCTTATAACTTGGCCGGTAATTATTATTATAAAAATTTCAAAACGGCATTGTACAGCCAAAATATAGGGCTTTCGTGCTAAATAAGTCGATTTTCAAAATTGCCTACTTTTGAGGGTCCAAATTAGGTCAAAATTTTGAAATGAATTTTCTCAATATTCCCTCTGCCATATTTTTTCTTTTTTGGGTATCTTACAGAAAACGTAATTCTCTATCGAGATATAAATTTTTATCAAAATCGCTCCAGCCGTTTTGGAGTAATTTTTTTTTGAATGTCAGAACTTCAAAAATCGCTTATTTCTTTTGTAATAGAAATGAAAACTTGAAAATGGATATTATTATCAATCGTATGAATATCTATTATTTGACATTGTTTTCGGTTAAAAAAACGCTTCCGGTTAAACCGTAAATTACAAAAATATCAAAATTTTTAAGAACACCCCGTATATTTTAAAATATTTTGAAAGCTCGTAAAATTAGCTATTACAAAATAATAAACACTTTATATTCTGACTTCCGGTTTAACCGGAAATGGGATCAAACTTCTTAATTTAAATGGAAAAACCTGTATATTTTTCAATATTTTGAAAGCTCGTAAAATTAGCTTTCTGAAGATATAAAATAATGTATATTTTGAAGTTCTGTTTATTATAAATTTTTGAAGTATTTTATTTGGATATAGCACAAAAAAATAAGCATGTCTGTATATTTCACATAATTTTAGGGTTAAAATAACGTAGAAAATGCATTTTATTTAAATACAATTTTTAAAATTTTAAGCCCTTAATTTTAGTCCTGGAGCTACGTGCACATTTACTAAACCATAAGATACAAAATTTTAACCTTTACAAGTCGAAAGTACATAAAAAACAACGGATGTAGCCATACGAAGATCTTTTTCCTGTCCGTCAAATATTATAATTTTATATTTTTTTTATTAAAATTTATTGCCTGTATTGCCTGACTAGCTCGCTATGCTCGCTCTTCAGCCAAACACAGTCTTGTGACACAAAACGTCACTTTGTCTCCTTATAAAACAAATAACTATTTTTTAAATTTAAAAAAATATTTTTTCTAATATTATGTAATTTACATTAACCCCTTACCGCATACTGTGCCATATGTTAAAAAAAATTCGAAAAGGCATTATAATTATAATATTTTATTTCGCGCCATGGCGGTACAGTCAGCCTCGCAATTATTGACCACCCTGGCGTATTACCCAACAACGACAAAATAGGAGAGAAGAGGAGGTTGTTGATTTACTACTTGTTGGCAAAATAAAGTTACCCCTGATTTTAAATAAGGGGTGTTATAATGGTTGCATTCACAATTCGTGCTAGAATTATAGCCAGGGTGGCCATTAATTGTGAGGCTGAGTGTACATGACTACTACATCAACTGCTTTAAAATTTTTAAATAAACAAATCCAAATTATAAACAATGAATAAAGGAGAGATTATTTCTTATCAAATGGGCAGGTGGCCGTTTGTTTTCGTAATGCTCAGTTTTCAGAGAAGTGCTGTTAGTTAGTTAGTTAGTGAGAAGTTATGTATAAGTAGGTTATATTGTTTCTTTTAATATTTTATTGTAATAATCAGGGTAATGTAGCAATATTGTACGATCAGCACATACCACTGTGCTTCGATGTAACAATCAATGTATTTGGCAAGTAATAAATTAACTTCCAACACAGAAGGTTGTTGTAAAATTCACCTGAAACCAAACTTTTGGTTTTTTTATTTACCCAAAAGTAAATAAATTTAATTGGCGCAGTCGGTAGGATTCTAATAACCGAATATTACGACAAAAATCGAAAAATTCGGGTTCGTTTCTACGATTTAATTTGGAAGAACAAATTTGTGAACAATTGGAGGAGTGAACAGAGGACAACATCGCCAAAGTTCAGGAGGCCAGTTCACCATCACTTGGAGATTTAGCATCAATCAACAAGAGATGAACATCAAATTAATGTAAGAATTTTTCGCATTTCCTGATTTCCCTTATTATACCTTCGAAAATAAAGTGACGATAATAATTATATTAAAACTATTACTAAGCAAAAAGAAAACAATATAAATAAATTATATTAATTAATTAAAATAGATAAATAATTTGCATAACGTGCTAAAATAAAACGAAAAGAATTTAGCAGCACCTTAGTTTTGAAAAAAAATTAAATAAATAAATAAATTAGATTTTTTTTAGAAAATAGTGTTTTTATGGATAAATTAAAAAAAAATTAAAATGACTACTACTACACCAAAACAAGTTAATTATCAACTATTAAAACTTTATATAGATACCATCCCAAATTTTGATGGAAACCCTCATACTTTGGGAATTTTTATCAGTAGTTGTGAAACATTAATTACAACTTTTTATGATGCAGAAAATAGAGATTTGAATGTTTTTATTCTCAGAGCAATTATTGGTAAATTAACAGGCAGAGCTTTGAGTTTAGTAGGATCACGAGTTGAGTTAGGATCATGGCAGGAAATGAAAGATCTTTTAAATCTTAGTTTCGGTGATCAGCGAAATATAGATTGCCTTGTCCAAGATTTGATTGTTTTAAGACCTAATAAAAATGAATCTCTTTATAATTTCGGGATGAAATGTCAAGATGCTAGAAGCCTTATTATAGCTAAATTGAATTCTTTAAATTTAGCAGCAGCTGAACGAAAAGTTCAGGTACAAAATTATGATGAACTTGCTTTAAAAACTTTCATTAGAGGATTGTCAGGGCAATTACAAAATAATATTAGGTTAAGGGTAGGATGCACCTTAACAACTGTATATACAAAATTGGTTGTATAAATTGCAATAAATATTTCTTTAAGACCATTTCATGATATGTTAAAGTAATTGAATAATTAATTTCATTTTTGCAAAAAAAAATATTATTATGCAAATACAAGCGAATTTAGATTTTCTGTACACCACTCCTAAACGCTTGAAGCTAATTACTTGATTTTTGCGATTATGTAATATGTATTATACGATCTAAGCACTAAAGAAAAAATGAAGTTGATTGCACCTCAACTAAAAGAGTTATGAACGATTTTATTGTTTAAAAATTGGATTTAAAGGCTTGCAGTAAGATATTTTACAGTTGTAAAGATTAATCTAAGAAATATATACTTTATGACTTACAAAATGACCCCCAGAACTCAAATTTTCAATCAGAATTTTAAAAACACTAATAGTTTAGGCGTGGTGTACTCATTTAGTTTGTAAAATTTGTCAAATTTTAAATGAATCTCATGACCTGTCAAATAACAAACCTGTCTTCAGAAAGGGATTGACTACCTGCTGGGTTGACGCATCCGAGGGATTGTAATATTACAATTGCGGGTAGAGAAAGATTTTGACCATACTTTTGAATACTTAATTTATATTAGAAAAAAACTACGAGATTTAAAAAAAATAAAAAAAGCCAAAACTAGTTCACTACTTAACCAAAGATGTTCCCGATGCCATACCTACCACAGATATCATGTTGAAAAATATTTCCTTTTATTGTAAAACAATGATAAATAATTATATTTTACTAGTAACTGTAAAAATTTTATTTACTGTTACTTTTATTTGGCCGGTTTCTTTCCCTTTTTGAGTACCTATTTTAAGAAATAAATTTATTTAGGATTTTAAAAAACTTTCTACTGGGTTTATTATAATTCTTCTAAGAAATCCTAATAATAATTTAATAACTTTTAAGTATATATCTACCACTACCTATTTACACCCTTTTAACAATTACACCCTTCTCTGCTAATTTATTATTTCTTGTTATTTTTACAGTTATTGTACACGTACATAAATTACATTTTGAGAATTAGAAACCCTTCAGTCTCTTGATATTTGTGAAAAAGTGCATATCTTATTTTCAATATATCTTAAAACTTTCTTTGTCTTGTGTACTATCAAAATGCCGCGCTATTCGGGAGTTAGTAAGAAGCGAAGTAAAAAAGCAACAGTTAAAAAAATGTATCATGAACGTCGCAGAGTGCTAAATTTAATTAATAGTGCCGTTGATTATGTGGACGAAGATGTTCATGTGCAGTATTTTAAAAATTTACCCGAGGAAAATTTACCAGAATTAAATGTTGAAATTGAGCCGAGCACAACTAACGACTTGAGTGAAGAAGAAGTCCGTATAATTTCGCCATTTTATTTTATTCAACAAATTAAACAAATGTATCAACACGAAAGTACATGTACCATGGGCAAAGTAAACTTCATAAAAGAAAGACGTGAAGGTTTGAAATCAATTTTTTATTTTGAATGCATTGCTTGCAACAAAAAATTTAGTCTGCGCTGTGTCCCACAAAATTCCGAAACAGCGAATAATCTAAATTATGATTGCACTTGGGGTTTAATGAGTATTGGAAGCGGCTATAACCAAGGAGAAGAGTTGTTTTCAGTAATGAATATACCGTTCATGAATAGGCGTACTTACATGAAGTACGAAAAAGAAGTAGCTGCAACTTGGGAAAGCAACCTCATTTCACAAATGGATAAAAATGCTACAAAAGAAAAGCAGTTGGCAATAGAAGCTGGACATATTGAAGATGGAATTCCATATGTTACGGTTATCGTGGATGGTGGTTGGGCTAAGAGATCTTACGGCCACGGATATTCGTCACTGTCGGGGGTAGCATGCATTATTGGCAAAAAAACCAAAAAATTGTTACATCTTGGGGTTAAAAATAAATTTTGTTACGTTTGTGCTACAAGTAAAAAAGAACATGTATGTTATAAAAATTTTAGTGGTCCTTCAACAGCTATGGAACAAAATATAATTGTGGAAGGGTTCAACAGTAGCGAACATCGGTATGGTATTAGATACAAATACATGGTCGGAGATGGCGATTCGAGCGTTTACACCCGCGTTTTAGAAAACGTACTATATGGTAGAAAAGTGATAAAACTGGAATGTGCAAACCACGTTACCCGGGCCTGTGTTTCTAATTTATACAAGCTTATTAAAAATTCAAGTTTTGATACAAATTTACGGCAATTAGTTAAAGTTAATTTAGGTAACTACTCAAAACATTTAAGATTTGTCATATCCAATTCAAATGACAAAGCAACATTGTTATTAAATCTAAAAAATGTACCACATCATGTTTTTGGAAGTCACGGTAATTGTAGAGCAGAAGTATGCAGAAAACAAGGAACTACATCAAATGCCATAATCCCTCTAAAGTCCAATAAAATATGGGAGGAAATTCTAAAAATTAACGGAAGAGTCGAAACAAAATCGCAACAATTGGTTGGAAATGTTACAACGAATTACGCCGAACATTTTATGGCTGCAGTAGCAAAATTTACCGGGGGCAAAAGAACAAATCTAATTCAAAGGGGTGCATATCAATATAGATGTAATGGTGCAGCCCTACTTTATAACGTAGGATATGAGTTTCATAAATTATCGGTTAAAAGTAATACATCCAAAATTAATTTAACAAAATTTTGTAATCGACGCAAAAATAAAATTTCAAACAGACGAAGTTTTTTGGAAGGAGATGAACGAGAAGTTACAAAAGTTTTGGTTAGAATATGCGTTGCCGGAACTAGCAGATCCAAGAATTCCGAGAGGGAGGGAAGTTCGAGACCCAAGACGTGATGCTGCTAAAGCTAAAGCCTAAAGCCAAAAATTTATCAAATCTTGTGTAGGTAAATTATTTATGAACTATTTTTTTATAATTAAAAATTATTATATTATCATTATGTTTTTATTATTAGAAAAGTAAAAAGGTACCAGGTATCATACTAAATTATTTGGATTTCATTTTATGGTCTCGTCATCACTCACTATCAAATAGTCAATATCTAACATGAACAAGTTGTCTTGCCATCAGTTTTTAGGCCGTGTTTAAATTAAATTAATTAAATATAAAAACTTATATTAACTGTGTGATATCTTTTAATGTTCGAAATGAGACTAAAGAATTCTAAATATGACCTCTTAAATTTAAGTCTTCGGAAAGGGATGGAGTACCTGCTGTTGGTTCATTGAAAAGATCGTAAAATTACAATCGAATAATATTTTATAAAGTTTCTAAAAATTGGTATAAAAATTGATTGAACTCAGAGGATTGTCAATGTTTTTTTCAAGGAAGTTACTAACAGACCATAAAACCCTTCTTTACCTGATTATAATGTTTGCAGCCTCTTCCATGGTTTAACTCAGCGGGTGGTTTTACATTGTTTGTATGATTTACTGTTTGATGTTATTTTGGTGGCCTATTTTTAGGGGATTTCAAAAATAGAGGAAATTAGCGCTAACCTCGGCGGTTTTTAGTACTACGCCCTGCATCATATCCTTAAGGAATCCAGTAAGCTTGGAAAGTGCAATGGCATTATTAATTGAAGAAGAAAATTTTATATACAGTCAGAATAGGAACAACTTAGTAAATTTGCAAAGTAATTTTAAACCAACAAACAGGTTAAGGTTTTGGTACCCATGTCGAGTTCAAATATTAGCTGCTATGAGGGCGACACTTTTTAAAATTTGTAATTTAAAATACGGTAGGCAACACAAACTACCTATAGTTATAAATCATATTTGGGTACCAATTTTGCTTTAGCCACCCACTGAGGAGCAATGATAATAAAAACATACAATAAACTACCTGCTTGAGATGACGTTCAAAGACGGCATATTTTTTAAAAAGATGGCTAGAATTTATTTAACTTATAGACAATGTACTCGTAATTTTTTTTCCTTTGATGTATTGAAGTTTTGATATGAATTTATTACCAATGAATAACATTTTCCTAATTTAATGGATGTTATACAGTGTCCGCAAAAAAGTCTGCACATTTGGGATTTTTTTTTATTATGCATGTTTTTGGCATCAATGTCTGCATGAAATAAAGCCAAAAAGGCACCATAAATATTAGTTATGTCATTTACGCAACACCGCCAAATCGTCTTTTGAAAGTTTAGATTACCCAAAAATGCCTTTATTTTTCAAAACAGAGGAAAACATCATAAAATGTTAACATTTTGATTTTTTGGTTTTCTTGAAAATTCTCACTTATTTATAATTTTCCGGAGTTCTTTTCTTTACATTTAAATTCTAGAGATCCACTTTGATCCAACGAGATCAAAATATTACGTTTTGTTCTTAATTTAGTCTAATTTTGGTATAAATTTAAAAATATTTTCATTAAAAATGATAGGACCATCTTGGACTATTTTCCCATCTCTGAATTCATCTTGGGAAATATTTTAACCGTAGAGGGCACATATTTTAGAAAAATATCGGCAAATTTTAATTAAAATAAGAGCTGACAGATAGAGGTCCCAAATGAAAAATGATGTCTAAATTTACCCTGAATATCCAGACAATAAACTAATATGGAATTTATTTAATATGTAATGTAGTACCTACTGGTGTTTTTACTAATGTTTTATCTGTCAGCTCTTATTTTAATTAAAATTCGACGATATATTTCTAAAATATGTGACCTCTACGGTTTAAATATTTCCCAAGATGAATTCAGAGATGGGAAAATAGTCCAGGATGGTCCTATCATTTTCGATTAAAATATTTTGATGTTCCAAAATTAGATTAAATTCAAAGGATCAAAGTGGATCAAAGTTGGATCAAAGTGGATCTCTAGAATTTAAATGTACAGAAAAGAACTCCGGAAAATTATAAATCAGTGAGAATTTTCAAGAAAACCAAAAAATGAAAATGTTAATATTTTTTTCTTAAACTTTGTAGGTATCTAGTATCTTGAGGTGAATAGAATTTTCCCTTATGTTGTTTTTCTCTGTTTTGAAAAATAAGGGCATTTTTGGGCAATCGAAACTTTCAAAAGACGATTTGTCGGTGTTGCGTAAATGATATAACTAATATTTACGGTGCCTTTTTGGTTTTATTTCATGCAGACATCGATGCCTAAAACTATTTTCAAAAAACATGCATAATAAAAAAAAATTCCATATGGTGCAGACTTTTTTGCGGACACTGTATAAATAATAAAACAATAAGCGCGATTACAGAACTCAAAGTATAAATAAAAAGAATTCAAAACAAACACAAATTATATTCAGTCTTCTAAAATAGCAAGATTATTACCTAATTATTACAGTGGTTTTTTACATGTTTACAATTATGTTCACCAATTTGATTCACAATCATAAAATCTTTGTATACCTACATTTTGAGGTCAATAATATCTAAGGGTAAAACAGTTTTTTTTCGTTTGGTACCGTTCCTGACTTTTTATTCAGGACTAAAACTCACTTTGTTTTTTTAATAATTTATGTTGATTTGATATTGCTATCCAATAGTGTATTCTTTGCGCGATAAACACATATTTTTAAATTAATCTAAATGTGTATAATAACGTTTTTATAAATTAATTAAAAAATGTATGGCATCTTCCCTCGACTTGCTTTACATCAATTTACTAAAAGTTACAAAATAATAGCTAGGTCTAATCTAATATAGTTAGTATGTATTAGAAAAGAAAGTTTTAAAGACACATTTCTAAGTAAAATTCGTATAGCAAAAAGAATTAGTTTTATTACAGTGGTCGAGGGTTTGTTTACCTGCACTGACAATAACACTACCCTCTGATATTATTTATGATCTGTATGTGCGTTCCTTTTCTATCGTTCTGACAGCTCGTTCTTGTTAATTTGATTTAAGAAAAATTAACAAACTTTAACAGCGTTTTTTGGCGAAATCATACCACTTAACAACATTTTCTTTTTATATACAGAAACTAAGTTGTATTCCTTAGGTGGTAAAGTAAAATCAAAATGAAATTAACAAAACCATGGGAGTTATACTCGATAATATACATTTTTACTCAAATTTAATTGCAAATTTGTTTCTTTTGCATTTATTAATTAAGGTTATTATTTAATTTTTAGTCACCACCTAGATCGGGCTTGAAATATTCATTATACCGAGATTGATATAATTCGCTCCAGTAGTTCTCGAGAAAATCCATGAAAACCTAATTCCGCCAATTAGGCATTAATTATATAATTTTTTTTAAATACTTTTAGAACACATTATTTTCAATGCAATGTCAAAGAATTAACTTTTAATTTTAATTATACTCTGAAATATAAGTAATTTTAGGTGGTCTCTTAAACATGGGTACCCTACCCTTAACGCCACAAGTATTTGGACGACCACCCCTTATGAATACTAATCAACAGAGACCAAATCTCTTCCAAACTTACAAAGACATAGGCGTACACATACAGGCTACAAACCTTTTCGATGTGATATTTGTCAGTTCAAATTTACACAGGGATCACACTTGCGGATGCATATGCATACGCATACAGGAGACAAACCTTTTCAATGTTCTGTTTGTGAATACCAATGTTCACATAAATCAAACTTACAAAGACATAGGCGTACACATACAGGCTGCAAACCTTTTCGGTGTGATATTTGTGAGTTCAAATTTACACAAAAATCACACTTACAAATGCATATGCATACACATACAGGCGACAAATCTTTTCAATGTGCTATTTGTAAGTTCAAATGTTCATTAAAATCAAATTTAAGAAAACATACTCGTACACATACAAGCAAATTGTAAATGCAAATGTATTATTATTATTAGAATTAGTTTTTGAGTTTATAATAAAAAATTGTAAGAAAGTTAATTGTTTTTGTAATGGAGAATTAAACTGTATTAATTTAAAAAAAAAAGACTTAATCAAAACAAAAAAAAGCCATTAGAAATGTACACCAGGAATCATCATTTTTAAATGCTACCCTTAAAATTAGGAACAGTAAAAAAAAAAAAAAAAAAATGTTGTGAACTATTGGACACTTATTCAAATATTTAGCTTAGATAGCTTGGGATTAGAGTTTAGCCAATTAGTGGATAATTATAATAGTTTAAGCCATTTCTTTTATAATACTTTATACAGATCGGACTAGGCCGCAGAAATGTTTAATTATAAATATCTGATAAAACTTTAAGATAAGATTAACGAACCAAAAATTTTACAAATTAACTATTGGTATCTAATAATAATTAAAAACGAAGCTTATACCCATTAGGTACTTTTGGAATCAATAATTAGGCACAGGCAATTTAGATCAACCAAAATTTAAATAAGTTACAACTTAGTTTAACCGAAACCGCTTTGAATGCTTTTAACGAATCCATGTTTAGGTTATAAAATAATCAAAAATTGTTAGGCAATAAAATCATGCAATTCGATGCTGCAATGCGGAAGTTAGCCATAAATTCAGAAGAAGATCGTACATTCATTCTTCTAAACACTATATTTAATCAATAATTTCGGTCAATATAATTTTGGAAATCTTAATCAATATCGAAGATGCTGTTACATTTGCAAAACTTAATACTTCATACACTTAATAAACTGAATGCATCCCTAAATCTTGTCATGAAAATTTAAAATTTGAATTAATAAACATAAAATCAAGAGTAGAACAAGTTCAATTACCTTATAACATAAATGATGTCAACATAATAAATTATTATTCTATTAATAAAATAAAAGATTACATAAATAAAAATCAAGTAACGTTTATTTTGGAGATTTTGGAAAGTTTTGAATATGATTATTATCGCTTATATCCTCTTCCAATGATCAAAGATAATCAGTTAAACCTATAATTGTACCTCAATCCAAGTTCCTGGTCTTATGCGAAAATTTCTAAGCCTCTTTTGACGAACCATGTTTACAAGTATTCAATCAAAATTATTTGTGCCGCCAAGACACAGTAAATCCAATATCAAAGGAAAACCCTTGCGAAGTGGAACTTATAAGTTTTTCCAACAACTACCAAAACTGCTTAACCCTCCATTCAACGGGTGAAGCCTGTGAGTGCAAGCAAAAGTGAAAATTGTCTGTAACTTAAAAAAAGAAATACTTTTTACTGTAATATTCTATCTATAGTCTGTTCCAGCCAAAAAGGTTTGTGTTGGAGGTATAGGGAACAGCGTTGCCTGATTTAATATACGAATTATTATTGTTTTTGCACAGAACGCATAGGACCTTGTGGATTTTGTAAGAGTAGGTTATTTGACACCTAATATGGGCATTTAAAACATTTTTACGCGGTATAGGCCTTTTTCATATTGAAAAAATATTAAAAATGTAAAACTTCTGAAAAAACGTTTTTTTAAGCTTTACATCATCTTATCTCCAATTCTATTTGAGCTATCGACTTAATTTTTTTTTTAAATTAAAGTACTTAAATGAGCGCTTCTGGTAGTTTTTTTGCCGTTGTCAAAATATTGTTTATAACATTATTTACATTACAATTTATATCCGAACTCGCTGTAAATGCATGCATATTTTCACTAATCGACAAACTTTTTTATTTTTGGAAATTGCTATGTACATGCTGCGAAGCAATTGAAGTCCAAATAACGCAGAAGTTTTTAAAAAAAAGAAAATTGATTTACGACTTATAGTTTTTTAGTTATGAATATTTTTGTGCCGCATTACATTGAAGCGCGTCCCTCGATAACGAAGTGGCCGGCAAGAGATTTGCATTGCATGATCAAAGTACACATTTTTGTCTTAAATACCTTTGTTAGGTAATCAATTTTTGATAATATGCATATTTTGCCTTTTTAAAGCTTTATTCAGTTTATTTTAAGCATTTCAATTTAATTTTTTTAATCAAGGGAACACGATTGTTTGCTTACTATTGAATAAAAAAATAAGCGTACGAAGCAATTTCTATATTTAAAAAAAATTAAATAATTACAATTTTTGATAAACAAATATATGTATGTATTTATTAATTGTATTAAATTAATTTTATAACGAAAAAAAAATGTCTATATGTACTTGTACATTGTATAAGGCGTGGTAAACTTGCACGGCACACTGGCAACGGTGAGCTAATAGTAAAGGATCGCGCTAATTAGAATACAAGTGTGCGCGACAAAGCTAGTACATTCCTATACCTCCAACACAAACCTTTTTGGCTGGAACAGACTATACCTTCTTAACTTGTAATAACTCATATCATCAGCATTTGCTTTTCAAATTTTTTCAAAAAATAAATCCTCTAGGACACAGTTTGTTGTGACAGGCTTCACCCGTCGGTTCGTGTAACTTTGTGATAACCGATTCTTTTTGTTATAAAGCATTATTTAAGCGCAAAATTTATCTGCAGACCATAAAAAATAATTGGTTTTAAGTTTCAATGCTTGTTTGTAAATTTTTTGTTTAGGTGTAATCTTCTGCTTATTTGATCAATATACTAAATATGTATTATGATAATTAACTTTATTTTCCTTCAATGTCCATAAAAAACAGTTTTCAATAAAAAATGTCAAAAAAGGATAAAAAATTTAAAATTAAAAAATAATAACTAACGAAAGGACCTACGCTTTAATTCTTCTGTAAAATAATGAAGAATAAGGTAGATTTTCAATTAAAAAAATTTCAGTGCAATTCTTGCACCCTTACTATTTTTTAGCTATAGATATAAAGTGAGCCTAACAGGCTTCACCCGCTGGCTCGTGTGATTCTAGACCCACCCGTTGGATGGAGGGTTAACAACAACAACATATTTGAACACCAATAAAATCCAAAAAGTCGATAGTAATAAGTGGATTATCGTAACAACCAACAAAACTACCGCAACTTCGAAGTGTACAGTGACAAATAATAAATTTGAGTTTAATGGTACATATTTAGTTACAGTGCCCAAATTCTGTGAACTTGTGATAGGCAATAATCGTCTAAAAAGTGTTGACAATTTAAGTTTTTATTCAAGAGTAATAACATTGCCTAAAATCAGTATTCTAAATTTCAATTTTAAAATTCATTCAAAAAAATTTAAGTCTTTCAAAATTACATTTAGAAAATGAAAAAAATCGATTAGAAAAGGTGACATGTGATATTCTACATTATAATAATATAAGTGTTTATACGATTTTTACCTATGTAATCATTATCATTGTTTTAATCATTTTTGTTAGGAAATTTTATCCATGCATAAAAGGAAAATATACGGAACCAAGATCAACAAACGATCCATTAATGAAAATTCAGTTGAACTAAAAATTAAGGTTAATAACCGTAATTTTTCTCTTATGATGGGAGATGTTATGTATAAGTAGGTTATATTGTTTCTTTTAATATTTTATTGTATTAATCAGGGTAATGTAGCAATATTGTACGATCAGCACATACCACTGTGCTTCGATGTAACAATCAATGTATTTGGCAAGTAATAAATTAACTTCCAACACAGAAGGTTGTTGTAAAATTCACCTGAAACCAAACTTTTGGTTTTTTTATTTACCCAAAAGTAAATAAATTTAATTTGCCTTAGTCGTGGTTATTGTTGCTCCAAAATATTATATAGAGAAATGTAGGTGTATCTATAATGTTATTTCATTGTTATCTAAAGCAAATATTTTTGTAAAATATCATTTTTTGATATTAGATTAGGTGTGCCAAATTTGGCACACTTTGATTTAAAGATTCAAATCGTAAAAAGCTGTTATTTTTCACAGATGGATACAAAACATTTTTACGGCAAAAAAAATGTTGTTGTGGTTCCAATTTATGGGAATAATAGTGAAGACGAATACTTGTCAGATGAAAATGACGCAAAAGAAAATTTTGAGAAGATTCTGGCTGCAGATTCGGACAATTGTAGGGAAATTGAAACCAATTTTGATGAAATGCGTATTTCGGAGCCGGAAATAATTATTGAAGAAAGCGATTGGGAACAGTGGGAAAGCGATGACGATGTACCTTTGGCAAGGCTTGCACAAAGAAAAGTATCTCAAAGTAACAAAAAACAAAAAATGAAATTGAATTGGGTAGATGGAAATCTTATTACACCCAATGAAGAAATTATCAATTTATTATTATCTTTATTTTGCAATAAAAGTTTATTTAGTATAAATTGTTGATTTCGTATATAAAAAAAAAGTTTGGAAGGGGTCTGACCATAATGAGTCAAATCGAAGTCACTACCTCAATCTGTGCCATATTTGGCACATGTCTTGTAAGTTCTTTTTTTTAACTTTCATAGGTTGAAAAAATTTTTATATATTTTTCTGAGCATTCTACATCAATATACTAACACATTAATTTGAAGAGAATTAAAAAAATCATGCGGTAAGGGATTAACATGAAAATAAATTTAATAATAAAAACAAAGGATGTGGCCATACAAAGTACTTTTTCCTGTCCGTAAAATATTATAATTTTATATTTTTTTTATTAAAATTTAATTTGATATCTTATATTATATGAAATACATTAAAGAAAATTTTAAACTATAAAATTTTAAAGAAGTACACAAAAAAAATACAACAGGAAAAAGTTCCTCGTATGGCCACATCCGTTGTTTTTCTTAATTGGTTTGTTTTTGGATCTCATAGACATCTTGTATATTTCGCCTTGTGAGTGCAAAACTGCATTATCTCAAAAAATTTGGAAAATGGGATTATTGGTAAAATGGTAAAATAAAATGGACATTAAGCAAATTATGCGCCAAATACGCCCTAAAATAATTTTTAAATCAATTTTGGCCTATGAGGCGAAAAAGTCATCCCTTTACATATTTAAAATGGCTACTTCAGTTGTCACCTTAAAAATAATATTGATAAAACATTAAGATGAGAGTGAAATATAAAAACAAAGAATCGGCTTTTTTCCAATACCTACTTTAATTTAGGAGATAGTTTAGTCTTGCACTCACAAGGCGCTTTGTTGCATTTTCTCCTTTGTACTACATACTGAAAATTCTAAAAATTCCTCTACCATCTGCTAAGGCAATTGCACGTAAGAAAATAACTTATTACTCGAAAAGTCTGATATTTTACAGTCATTGGTTTTAGTCAAGTTAATTTTAATATCCTCAAGATTTGGTGGTTAAGTAAACGTGACAATATGAAATTAATTATGAATTCTTTGAACCATATCATTGAAATCAATCAAATATTGATTTCGTTTTCATAGCCAAAATCTAATTAATCTTGTACATTATTTAAATGAGACATCAACATACCCTTTTCCATAATCAATTTGATTAAATGATTATTAACAACTCCTTATCAATCATCTAACAATAATAGTATATTAAAGTTTCATGAGACATCTTATTAACTCACGAGCCCAAGTTTACAAGACGAGCCACGTAGCAGTGAGTTTACTTAAAGAAAAGTGCTTTAATAAGCCTTTTGAAACGTGTTCCTTATACTATTCTTACTATGTCGACTTTTATTAAAATAATTTTCAAAAAAGTTTAAACACTTTTCATATTGAGATTACTTTTTATTAATGATGAAAACACTTGTATAATTTTTTCTCTTATAAACGAGGGGTCAGCCACTGTTCTGAATTTGTACACTGACTGCAGTTGACTGCCCATGACTGCATATGCTATGGCTGCCACTGACTGCAGATGACTACCATTGACAGCTCAATTTTTGTACATTGACTGCAGAGAGTGGATAACCCCTCGCTTATAAATTATAGAAAGAAATTTTAATATCAAAAGTGGTAAAAATGTAATTGTTATAATGACTAGTTATGTAATAATAATAACTGGGTACGAAATTAATATTTATTATTTTTTGCTTTTTCAAAATTGCAGTTATAATTAGCTCGTTTATTATTAAATTTGAAAACTGATAATTAATGTTTGCGGTGTTGACAAATTAAGGTAGGCGCTCGCTGCACGTAGTAACACGAACACCCAAAGAGTAATTATTAAATTGTTAACATTATCTATCAAATTTTCATATTATAAATTACCTTACTTAATTATTTCCGTACTCGTATAATGATTAGGTAGATACACGGTAGGATGGGGTGATCAGGGCTCTAGGTCATAGGCTTAAAATCACACTTTCGGAATAGAAAGCTTCAAATAAAAAGTGTAGGGCATAAATATCTGCATTTAAATTAATAGCGATAATCATTTTTAATTCTAAAAGATGTTAGGGTGTAATTTGAAATTTTGGTAAAATGACAAATCTTCCTGACAGTTGAATAATTTCTATTCAATGGAAATGTTTTGTTTTTACCAAAGGAAGGGGCTTTACGTATGTTAAAATGACGTAAACTTCCCCTAGCTTCTAAGCTGGATACAATGAGAGAATTCTCATAGACAAAATTATTCTCATTTCAGTGTGCGTTTAATGATTATGATACCAAACTTTCAACTTATGAATTTCCTTTACGTTCTAGATATTCACATTACAAGATTATTGTCTGCTCTACGTGACTATTCCACTGTGTTAAATTATTCTCTCGTTTATAATCTTATTTGAAATTAATTATAGGAATTGAATATATTCTTTGTTTTTTTGTCCTTGTCTCGTGAGCATCGTGAGATGGTGAGTATTAGTATTTCTATTCATAATCGGTATCGTTACTTCTCGGAAGCAATGGCACACTACCGAGAGTAAAATTGTCTAGTCAAGATTCTCAGTTTAAATGATTCGGAAGCCAAAATCGGTATCTTACGATTATACAGCTTCAAAACCTGTATTATTCAAATGACTGTATCGCCTAGGTGCTTTCAGGAGTTTCAGGAATTTTATGTATGTAGAGTACACCCGCCTAGCTTATAATGGCCGTTTGCACTAACGCTAAGAAATGACTTAGGAATCATCTAAATATGTTGCTCCCATTTGGTTTATTAACAAATCAAAAAATTAGGTAACTCCTTTGCTTAGCGTTAGTGCAAACGGCCATTAGACGTGCAGAGATAAGAAGCATTATTTACATATTCTTAAAAAAGTTCCCATTCCCAAGTCAAATACAATAATGTGGTTTCTACAATACATCTAGTTAATTCCGGAGTACCTCAAGGTAGTGTACTGGGACCAATACTGTATGATCGGATCTACCTACAAGAAATGAAACAAATATTACCACGTTTGCTGACGATACGGCAATTAGCAAATATCGGAGAGGACGGGTTTCCCATGGCACTCCCAACCAATTGCGAGAAAAATTGACCTCCAAAACTGAAGTAGCTATTGTCAAATACTAATGATACTATTTCCTTAAAGATGTTGAGAGGAATAGTAGTGAAAGGTGATACTGAATCCCAATTTTTGGTAATGGAAGACAGGACTGCCTCCTTCGAAATGTTCGTAAAGAGAGAGTTCACATCAAAGGATACTAGCACGTAATCTTCAGGTAAAGATACGGTCGTAAGTTTTTCAACAACTTCCTTTGAGTTTTTAATGTTAACAAAATTTATTCGACGTTAGTGATTTTACATTGATTCTGTATTTATTCGTGGCGTTTGACGATGCTCGACGGTGATTTTATGGTCAAGTTCTTTAATTTTTTCGATCTTTTCGGTGAGTAGATATGTGTATGATTGGATTGAGAAATTTTTTGTCTTGTGAAAAAGTTTTTATAAAAAAATTTTAAAAATAGTGTAAAGTTAAAAATGAGTTAGAATTGTTCAATGGTAGCTTGTTGATGTAAACGATTATTGTTTAATTGGTGACTGTATGTAGATCTGTTTCAGTCTTGATAATGGCTTAAATATATTGCCGAAACTAGTCGACAAAGTATCATCCTGTGTTATTTAAATTGAAAAATATTCCACCTTCAACCGAGAGTCCTTTGTTTCATCCCAATTTTTGGAATAGAAATTTATTCACTTCAGTATTACAAAATGTTGTGATTTTTACTGAAAGTATATACGAGTGCCTACTAACGGCGGGGACGAGAAAGCTGGTCGGAGAAGTGGTTTTCGCATGTGATTTGAAGAGACGCTGACCTGGGGAGTGGGGACCCAGGCAACCAAAATTGAAATTTCTTTGACTCGAATACGGAGTCCATTGTAAATATGCAAATATTCAATAAAAAAAAAGAAGAGAGTGAAACACTTTGTTACACAAACCCTAAAAGCAACACATGACATGTTGTACAAGCGAGGAAGGGTCTAGTTGAATAATAACAGATGCGGCGTTTACATTTTTCAAGTTACTTGAAGCAAGTCGACTTGAAGCCAGCGACTTGAAAGTGGTTGACAAATGTAAACAGTGTTTCAAGTAGTATCAAGTGAAGCTTGAATTCTAGTTTTCACTTGAATTCAATAGTCAAGTCAAGTAGACGACCGGTTTACTTTTCTTGAAACTTGAAATCATTTGCATCGTCTTGCGCACAAATATGCGGCGTTTTATTTTGTTTACTGGATTGTAGTAAATAATAAAATGGCGCCAAATGGGGTCACGCAGAAAGCAGTGACGTCAGTGCAGTTATACCTTTTTTATACAATATTTTGATAGAAAAATTATTTAGGCCACTGGGTTTACCTATGTTAATTTATTCATAATATTGAAGATTTAATGTTTTGACCCTCTTTTTTAAAATCTCACATGTGGTCTGTCGGCACTTCAATGGTCAATTACTTTTTATTACACCTTTTACCATTTTACCCTTTTTAATCCTTTCAAATGTACCTTTTGTACCTGCATTGTTTGTACCATGCTTTTTATGTAAATTCTGTCTGTTCAGGTACTTTGATGTTTTAATTATGCTTATATAATAAATTGTTTTTATCATCTTCATTTTATTCCTCACAATATCTATATTTATGCCATGGAAATGCCCCCCTTCATTTAATTTGTAGATTAATTTCTTAAAATAATTAGACAAGATGTATGTAGAACAAAATTAAAAATATGAGTATATGACCGGAAGGGATACAAACGGGCCGATCATTCGAAGTATTGCTTTCAAACATGTGTTTGTAATAAATACATCACTATCCTGTCAAATCCCTACTGGTATTGTTATATTTATTACTACTTAAAATTGTTGAGGAACATTGTGTTTGATTGAAATTCTTTTCTTCATTCAAGTTTCAAGAAAAGTAGACGGGTCGTTATTGAATTCAAGTGAAAACTAGAATTCAAGCTTCACTTGATACTACTTGAAACACTGTTTACATTTGTCAACCACTTTCAAGTCGCTGGCTTCAAGTCGACTTGCTTCAAGTAACTTGATAAATGTAAACGCCGCATTTTGCCGTGGCCACAGAGTAGTGCGGCTACTCAAAATTCGCTTCAAGTCGCTGGCTTCAAGTCGACTTGCTTCAAGTAACTTGATAAATGTAAACGCCGCAAGACACACGAAATGGAAAGCTCGTCTCACGACATATCTAAGATAAAAGGACGGACAATCCATTATGATAAGAGCGGTTAGACACTTTCTAACAGGACAAAAAATGATAGCCGAACGTCGAAATCTGAAGAATAGATTACAATTTACAATGATCATAAAAAACGTAAATTTTATAACTCCACGGTTATTTGCGTATATAAACATTTTTGAAAGTTTTTATTTAGACCCTTGATCGCGTGACACCCCTTCATAAGAAAATGTGTACTTTACAGGCCAACGGTTGCAACCACTACCGCAACTGGCAATGTGGCGCCTGACTAATTCTACTAAGCTCACAAGATTTCAGGAAATATGTTAATGACTCAACGAAGAAGGTCAAACTAAATAATTTTCTCTGGTTTTCTTACTGGGTCAGCAACTAATTTATAAACAAGTTTCTAAATTAGCGTCGACATAAATTTAAAAGAAAAGTTAGACGATTTTAACAGATTTTCCCAATGTTCACTTAACGAGAAGTAATTTACAAGGAGAAATCTCGCGTAAAAGCTCAAGACTTGTTCGTTCTTTAGTGTGGTATGTGGGTCGTTTCTTCCTGTTCAAATAAAATTTTATTGATATTTGTCAATTTGTTGGAACTGAGATTGGGAGGCTTTGATTCTCTGCTTTGTTACAATTCACGGGTCTAACACTTGGGGAATAAATTCTTTGTTAAATTCAATAAAACACATTAGAAGTTGACAACAATTTTTGAACTTTCGTAAAGTTACAAAACTTTGTACGGTTTTGTTAATTTTAAATAAAGCTAAATTGTTTAATTAAAATTCTAGAGACCTCAGACCAGACGTCGAGGTCAAAACTTTAAACAATTTAGTATTTAACCAAAATTCATTGTCTTCTAAGGCATCAGAGGGTTTTATTCCTTTATTGTTAGGCCTAAGGAATGGTTTTATTTAAATAAAACAATAAATATCTACATATCTACATTGTCGCAAATTTTCGTATTCTTTTACTGAAGATAATTTTCTACAAAAAAAGCTATAAAATGAGAAGAGAGAGAGAGAGAGAGAGAGATCGTTATTGAGGAAATTCAACTGATAGGTTACTAATTGTAATTTAAAGAGTTGCAACGTTAGTATTTTCGTTGTAATTAAATTTTCACTTGTCTAACTGTCTCTAAAGCATTTAGCTATGTAGTACCCATGTAATGTACTAACAAACAATAAGCGGAACGTGCTACAGGAAATCACGTAGAAATTCAACGGTCTACTTCAAACCGAATAAAATATCTCTCTGCCGACCTTTGATTCTGTGGTAAGCTGGTAGGTACATTAATAAACGTAAAAATTGTGTTCTAACAAAAGTAAAATTCGCAGTGTCAATAGAACTGGAAAAACTAAAAAATTTGATTTAACATTTTTTTGCCTAACATCGTGTCTGAAGAATTCTCAACAGCAACTCAAAGAAAATATTAGTTTGAAACAAACAGTTGTAAAAAAAGTACAGAAAAATGACAGCTCTACTACGGCCAATTACACAAATGATGAGCTATCGTCTGCCCACAGCAACTTGGAACTGGCTACTTCCAAAGAGGCGAAAACTGGGAAAATCCTAAACATAGGGAAATTACATCACGAGGCAATGACTAAAAAGGAATCTAGAAAAGCCACAATGCCTGATGGACGGAAGAAGGTGGAGGGAAAGTTTGGAGAACGGAATGGAATGATAGTCTGTCGTGCAGTTATTACAAGAGAGCCAGACCTACGAGCATTGAACAACGACATCATCATCGGAGCTTTGGAGATTAGTCAACATTTCTGCTCCAGTTATACTTTAATTTAAAATATTTTAAATTAAAGATTTAATTTAAAATAACTTTTGAAATAATTTCTCCACAAAAACAAAAACCACCGAAAAAATTAACTTATTTTTTCTACTCTCATATGTGAAACTAAGCATTTCGTCATCACTTACTCGTTACGAAAATAGCATTTTCGTTTCTAGTGAGAGAAAGTTTTAGTACAAGCGGATGTTAATAGATGGCGTAAAATGTCCGAAGTAAGACGAGCTTGAAGTTTGCGATTTTAGTTAATTGATTGTTTTAATTGATAAATTTGAAATTTAATAAATGGCACTTACAACTTAATAAATATTTTATAATTTAAATTTAAATAAATTCCAATTTTATTTGAAAAGTGACATTGCTGTCACTTGGTGTCGTCTAGCGGCTTTCTAAAAAATCTCTATTAAAATGTCAGTTCAAATTTTAGTAAAAAGAATTATTTTAAAATGTACTAATTATCGTCGTAGAAAAAATAGCATTTACGACTCGAGATGAAATTCGTTTATTTCGTTCGAAAGATTACTTCACTCGCCGCTTACGCGGCTCTTGAATTAAATTCTATCTCACGAAAAAAACTGATGTTTCATCTCATGTTGTAGAAAATACTATTTTAATTAATGTTTTGCATACTTGCACACGATAAATTTAATGTGCAACGTGCAAACTGTAAAACAAAGTAGATATAACAAAATTACAATGTTGTTTATTTCACTGCCAGCTTTTATAAATTAAATCACTCTTTAAACTAATTTTACATGCTTTTCAATTAATAGTTATGTTTGGCGTATTTTGCAAATTAAACAGAAATATTAATTCAATTTTTCGTTACCCCAAATTACATTTTGATTGATAATTTAATTATTTTTGGATAATGTCATTTTACTAATTACGATTTTTATGTTTTACTTAAAAAATAATTTAAAAACATCATATCGTCGGAGATTCCGCAAAACCTCGTATTAGCACTTTCCCAAGTTTTACAGAAGCGATAAAAAAACCTTCTTAAGGTCGCGCTGACAAAGCAACGTTAAAAATAAGCCTTTAGTTTTAGTTGTAGGATTTAAAAACTAAACGTTATATGAACTTATTTTTTTTGAAATTTTAATAAGGAAAGATCAATGAAGGAGATGAACAATTTTCATTGCTTTATATTATGAATAAATAGGTTAAATTAATTTTTGAAAACAAGAAACTTTCAAATTTTGAAGCAACCAATATTGATGAAATTCCGTTATCTCCTAGTGGAGATCGTTATAAGAACAATACCTAATTTTTAAGTGATTCCATCGCTAATTAAACGAAATCTACAACAAAATACTGAATCAAAATATGTCCTTAGCGGTCTTTTCGACCAAATCTTTCGACAATAGTTCAGGCATTGCCTTTTAGATGGCCCAAGCAAAATTTTAAGGTTCCAGGTATAAATTTTTAACTTTATTATTCCTTTGTAACAATATACTCATTACAGCATCGAAAACCATCTAAAACGATGTTGTAATGTTCTACTTTTAAGTACTGTTTCTAGTTTTTTTTTTAGTTTGAGATTGGTTGACATTGGTAATTAAAATAATTATTTTTACAGTATGTTGGCACCATCTATAATTTTTTTCCTTCAACTTAAAGTGGTAAAAATACACGCTATGGCAAAAATGTCTCCCCTCCACTTTTGCAGCGCGTCCTTAATTGGTTTTTCTATTTCGGTACGTTAAGAAGTCTATAAGCACACTGTTTTGACGTCATAATAGTACGCTTATAGAGTCTATAACAGCACTGTTTCTAGGGAATTTTTTTCAATGTGCAGCACTGCATGTTGACAGATGAATTATATTTGACAGTCATAAAATTAATTTAATTGGACAGATTACACTAACTTTCAAACACGAACGTCAAACGTCAGAATAAGTACTGCCAACATAAATTAATTTGCGCATCAAAATCCCAAAAACTTTATTTTAACGTAATTTTAATACCTTGATTTTTAGGAAATGCCGAAATAGAAAAAATAGTATAGATAACACGTTTCATAAGGCTTGTTAACGTACTCGTCCTTTAGAAAACTCGCCGCAAGCGGCTCTTTTTCTAAACTTGGACTCGTATACGTTAACAAGATGCCTTATGAAACTAGTGCTCTAATATACTATTTTGAATTTTTATATTTTTACTTCAATTTCAACATTTTTTTTAGTTTGATTACAGATACAATAACAGCTTTTACCGTCATTTAATTTAATTTTTAATTATTGTATGTGGCTTTATTTTTTTATATTTAAGTTTTCTTTATGGAGAGTGATAAAGCCATTTTTTTTAAATCTTTATTTTTTCAAAAATTCATTTCCATACCACGGATGGGTCCCAAATGTCGTTACGTTTCGCCATACGGCTTCTTCAGACGAGTAAAAATTTTTTTTAAAAAAACATTGATAAATACAAAGACAATGTTGAATTGCGTTTGTCTTTGTATTTAACAATGTTAAATTATTGCAGCTTAATACAAAAATCTAAAAATGTCAAAAATTGTCTAATACGAGGTTTTGCAGAATCTCCGACGATATAATATAGATATAGAATTTTTAAATTTAACTTACTCAATAGTAAAAGTTCAATTATGAAGCATTTTCGACTATTTTGTACCCTTAGTACCTAATTGGCCATGAGAATTGCTTAGAAGCGAATATAAAAAAGAATATTATTATTATTGAACATTACTACGATCCCCAAACAACCCTGTGCAGGTGTACAACGCGTCTGTATTTCTACTTTAGCTTTTATTTCCATCGGGCGATTATAATGTAAATTCATATAATAAAATTTTGTTAGAGCGTTTTGTTTTAATTAAAGGTATAAAGTAGGCTGTTTATTTTTATTTGAACGTTACAGTTGTGTCACAATTTGTTAAATTTTAGTATTATATTTTTTTATAAATATTAATTACGGCACTAGTGTTTGCTATGGAAGTTTTGCTTTGTTATGTCTGCAGAATCTGATTTAGAATTATTAGTTTTCTAAATTAATTTTCTTTTTTGAATGGTAAAAACCTACCCTAGTGCCACACTTCAGATAGCAACTCTGGGATGGGATCCTGTAATTATTAGCGTATTGCTACGCTACGCTAAACTACTTATTCCCTACCCCTCTCCTAAAAATTTTTAGAAATTAATAAGAGAAAGGTAAAAGTAAAAGGTAGGTAGCTTAGCGTAGCGTAGCAGTTAGCTGATGGTTACAGGATCCTAACCCTGGTTTGCGGAAAATTGGTTGGGATTTAAAAGCAGGAGCTAATACTATAATACCCTGGTGGTTTTGCACACTCGTTCGTGTCAGGTTAGGTTAGGAAAATATTTTCATAAAATCGATTACATCATCGCGTTTATGACGGTGGAAATGGGCACTAGGAGTCGTGCATGCTTTATTTGAGAGAGGTGTGCCGCATCCGTTGCCATTTTCGTGAGAAGATCCGTAAACAACGTGAGCTCACAATCCGAGCTCCTCTCTCGTGAAATAATAAGCTACACAGGGAACTGAAAATACCAATGAGGGCGCTCTCGACGCACGATCAGCTGACGCTGTAAATGAGCTGTTTGCTCAGCTGTTTGCTATCCAACGTGCGCTTAGCGATTTTATGCGAGTAGATTATAAAGTTCTAATAAAATAACCTGTTTCTTTTTATTACTGTTATTGTTGGTGTTATCATTGTTATTGTTTATTAATTTTCCCAAACAGCTCATTATAGGTAGTTGAAAATTTCGCCGCGAGGAGAGGTACTCGAGTGCTTCAGTTACCTATAGCGTAGAATCTACGCCAGTAGATACAAGGGTACCTCTTAGCTACTGCTCTAATCGCTATGAATTTTCTGCGATAAAGTCGGACACGCTAATTCTACATGAATCTGGGATTAAATTGCGTATGTTGTGTGTTTGGAAATCGTCTGTGAGTATAGAGTTGATAAATTCTGTAAGGCCGCTTTTTTACTTAGAGATTTTATTAACTTCACGCAGCATAGATATTGGAGAGCAAAAGTGCGTTCTGTGACAAAAAACCATAGGGTATCTATTAACCATTCTTTGGCTTCAATGGCTTTTCTCGCTATAGTGTTCTTTAAGGAAAAAGTTCAACTTAACTTATTAAATAATGTCTTATGTCCATTGTGAAACGCGTCAGTTGGGTCTCATCTTGTAAGCACAATTATCCAGCGTTCGAGGAAATCCGAAAGTACAGGCCTATCTTGCACGTCTGATACATACGAACATGCGCACGGGTATGGCTTTATTGCTGTTTAACTACGGCTCTACGTGTCATAAGCACTTATGTAATAGAATATTCAAGCTAATGCCTCTAGCAAAAAATTCTGGAAACCGCTCATTTATTGGCAAGTGGTGTGTCTTATTAAAACCGAGTCTATTTGAAGGTTTTATAAAAAATTTAATACCTCTCTGTTCACTTCTCAATGGTTTTATAATAGTACTATTTTGAATATCTCAGTGCAAGCTATTTTCTAAAGATTGGATTAGTAGAAAAGGGCGCAGTTAATGACCACCAAAATGCAAATTAAGCGGAATGTATTAGTGAATAGATAGCGAATTAATTGGACTCTATTGTAGTTGCTACCACTTGCCACTTGCTTACATTAGCCAACGTTTCAAAGGTATAATTGCTTCTTCCGTCTTCCTTATGAAAATGAAAGCTAATTAATATGTTATCTATTTCAAAATAGACGCGAGCATAACTTTTGAATTAAACTAAAATAGCGATCTTCTACTACTTAACAATGTCAGATATTGTTAACATTGTTAACAAAGGAATTTAAGGTATTTGACTACTCACGTTACCAAATATTAATCATAGTAGGCAATTTTTTATAACTTCTGCAAGTTAAGAAAATTGGTCTTGATAGTGAATTTAGATATTTCAAAAGAAAAAGTTTCACTATAACAGAAAAACCGAGATGATACTATCGGGCCTAGCTTTTATGGATAGGGGAGAGATGCAATGAAACGGACACTTTTTTTTAATTTTTGCAAAAACTAATTACACTTTCAAAAAGTACTCACAAAATAGAACAACTTTGTCCATTTAACATTTAACGGGAAGCAATCTGTCAAAACCACACAATTTGCTTCCCGGTGTAGTAGACTGGGAAGCAGTGTTTCCCAGTCGACCACAAGCAGCGTCTAACATCAATTTCGAAGCAGTGAGTACAAAAACCTTATAAAAGGCCCGATTGTAATAAAATACACCACATTTAATAAAACTAACAGTTCCAACTAGTTTGTGTCCCTGTGTGCTTATAAAACGTATAAAAAATCAGAAAATTTTTTTTGAGGCAGCTAAAGTAGTTTGACTTGTATTAACAAAAAACAAATCGATTTACAAATTATTTGTCGTATTTCTATGTACAAAATTAAAAACGATGAGTTTATTAATATTAAATGGATACCATTTTTTATCTTTTAAAAATTCAATACAACAAAAAGGGAACATTAAGTTTTTTCTTATAAGTAATATTTTATTTAACTTGTTTTTTGTAGTGATTGATGGATAAAAAATATCTGTAATAATAATATAATATTTAAGAAGTCCGTTTCATATTTTTATTAAATATAGTAAAAAAAGGTCAAGAGGTGGATGACATAATTTTTTATAACTGTATGTAGCACTCAAACATTTCATATCATAAAAGCACTATTCAAACCACTATAAATAGTTATTATAGAAGGCATAAATAAATTTTAAACCTTGAGGGATCACAAGGTATATGTATTTTCACAAAGCCCAGCTTAAATAAGCTTCAGCAAGCATTAGATAAATAATTTTAATTCTAACCTATCTTTCCAAGTTTCATACCTTCATACTAGGAAGATTATTTTGAATTTCAAAGATACACATTTACATTTCAATTTTCGTTAACAATTAATAATTATCAAGTTGATTTTTTGTTTGACTAATTCAATAGCCACCCCACCCAGAAAAGGTTGCATCTAAATATTAGCTTTTAGCTCCCTCAGACTTTGTGTAAATTCAAATGATAACTTGAATGAAGTGCAGCATACTAACTTTCACTACCTTTTAATCCATCTATTTTGCATCCGCTTAAGCCATCCTTACTGTGCTTCGGAGCGCACTTAAAGCCGCTGATACCTGTTGTTATACAACACCCTCGGGATAGGTAAACACAGTCTAATAAAGCACTATGGAGGTAACTTACGAGAAAACCGTGTGGTTTTTAATGCCTCAATATTTTTGCTATTGGCCTCAGAATGGAGGTCAATATCCACCCATTCAGATGGAAGAAACTCAGCTATTAAAAGAAGTAGCTCCTTTGCTTTTGGAATTATTTTACTAATGTGTTTGATTTAAAATACCATGATTTCAAATTAGTTTCTATTGCTTTGCTCGTCTTAAAATTTATGATCAACTAGAAACTCAATTTCTATTGTTTTTAAAGCTGGTGTTTATTCGTTCGAATTTGCTCAATAGTAGTTTCCAATTAAATATTCTTTTAGCAATTTAAATCCCAGACTTTTAATTTATTTTTAACTTTTCAAATTAGTGCTAGAAAATTTATTAATAAAAGTTTTTTCATTTTTATTAAAATTTACCTACATAGAAATGAAATGTTAAATTATAAAAGCAAATGTAGATTAAAAGAAAAAAAGTTAATTATTTAGCAAGATCTCTTTGTTTCAGGTAAAAACATGTTACTCCACCCTCATGACAAGCTAATAATCTTGCGTAGCCGCCAGCATGATCATCAAAACAAAAATGACGAGCATGAACTCTTGTTCTTTTTTATAAATAAATGCTTTAAATTAATTTTCAAATGAAATTTCAGTGAGAGCATGACTTCAAGGGCATGTAGAAGACCTTAACAAGTGCCGCCTTTTTTTCTGAACAGAACATCACGAGACCGAAGACCGAGTTGTGTTCGACGCACTAAGGGTACATTGGGCTTTGTAAATAGGATCTTATCAAACCGCTGGACTGGCGTTAAAAATTATAACCGTTAATTTAGATGGAATTTGCTCGGTTGATTTTTGCTTCCTGAAAAGAATATACGCATCACGAGATCGAAGTGTGTTTGGCGCACTGGGTGCATATTTAACTTTCTAAATAAGCTCTAATTGATAATTCGAATCTAATAATGAAAAGCAAAAACATGAACATGAACTTAGAGGTTAGACAATGGATTTTATCACGATGTTTCGAGTGCCAGTGTAATATTCCAGAGTTATTCAAATGTTGTACAAGAATTAAAAACTGTGACGTGTTGTTTAGCCATTTAATTACCATTTTGTACAGGAAAAAAAGAACTGACCAAGTGAAAAACGATAAGCATGAAATGAAGCCTGAATGAACCCGCTAAGCTCTACTAAAGCGCTTAAAAGCAAACACCAGCCTCTGGAAAAAATTGTGGTTAAGAATTCGTATCGGTTACCAACTCTGAAGAATCTCAAGAATGAATAGTAAATGGGCGACCTCGTCCTCGCCTCCTTAAGGATATTGTTTGCTGCTTCCACCTGTATGTTGAGTAGTACAGACTTTAACACTTAGAGTACCAGCCGGGTCCATCGGACCCGAATCGCACTTTCAATTCAGTTTTTCTCATTCAAATTTCAAAATTATGAGTTGTTATTTTGTGACTTTTTTTAACTTCCTATTTTGAATAACTATTTCTCATTTTTTTCATTTAATCAACTTCCTTCCCTATGTAATAAAAAAAGCAGCGCCGCGTACCAGCAGGGTCCGACGGACCCGTACATATAAATGCGTTATATTTTATGGAATTGCCATAACTTTTTAGAGTATTTTGGATAAATCCGCATATTTCGGGGCTGCTGAATCGATCTGTGACCATACCGAATTCATTTGAGCATCCCTTGGGTGCAAAACCCTTATTTTCCTCCTCGACGTTGTTGAAATCTTCTTCTAAAAGGGGTCCAGTAAAATGATACTACCCCTTTGGTTAATGAAATGAAACTTGGTAGATAGTTTACTGGAACCATATTCTATACGATGAGACAAAAAAATATTAATAAACAATGCTTTACTGGCATGATTTCAAAATTTTTGGAAGACTGCTTTTAACAGCACTATAGAGGCAAAAATGGCGATTTTAAGCCCATGGAATTGCTCAGATCTATTCCAAATGGTCACAGATCAATTCGACACCCTTAAAATGTAGGGTAACAATACTTTTCACGATAAGATGCAGCTAATATCCGCCAATATCAGATCTTTTCACAAGAAAGTACGGTAAATATCAGATTTTGATAAAAGGAGGTGTGCAGCGCCCCCTTGAATATTTATTTGGTCTTATTGAACAAAAATACTCTATATGGTTCCAGTAAACTATTACGTATCGAGTTTCATTCCATTTATTAATAAAAAGTGCAAAGTAGCTGAGGTATTCGCTATGTATAGCCCTCAGAGCCCTCGTTGAAGGGGCTGTACAGCAGCCCCCATCGAATATTTTTTAATTCTCATTGGAAAAAATTAACCTATATGGTTCCAGTAAACTATGTGCCGAGTTTTATTCCATTAACCAAAAGTGCAGTATCATTTTACGTGTAAACCGCATTAATAGTAGAAATAAATACTCAGAGTAATAGTGAAATAAGCGAAATTCAAGAAGGGTGAAATTGAATTATCAATTTTTTTTATCAACATACAGCCTGTCCTAAAATTGCGGGGCACAAAAAGATCCACATATACTAGACATAAAATAAGGTCGATCTAACCCAACTTGCCTTATACAAAAGTCCTCGGCTACAAAGTTACAGCCCCTGAAAGAGGCAAAAAAATAATTATTTTTTTTGTTTTAAATGAAAACGGTTTGAGATAGAGTGTTCAAACTTGGCACCGATGGTTTATTTATTAACAGTAATACTTGAGAAAAATTACATAATGATTGCTTTAAAAATGGCGGAATACGGTGGGGTAAGGGGTAGTTTTTTATTCGTATTTTATTTGTACGTAGCAAATTCGAAAAAAAAGGTTAAGAATAGTCAATTAAATTTAAGATTTTAACTTTTATACCTCTTGTTTCATTTTACTAAGATTAGTCGTTTACGAGGAAAATGCAAAAACCCATTAGCTTCTGTATGGGGAAGCTACGATTGTCATAGCATAAATTACTTAAGTACTTTTTTTTTTAAGGACTTTTGTATAAGGCAAGTTGGGTCAGATCGACCTTATTTTATGTCTAGTATATGTGGATCTTTTTGTGCCCCGCAATTTTAGGACAGGCTGTATAAACAAAATAAATGCATAAAAACGAAAATTAAAAAAAAATTAAAAAAAAATGAAAATACACCTATTATTATTGCGTTTAATGTACACTCGGGTCCGTTGGACCCGGCTGATACTTTTCGCATAGTTTTTTTCTTGGTACTCTAAGTGTTAAAGGAGCACAAAATTTTTTCTTTGCACCATTAAATTGCTCTAAATTAGCACTGAATATGGTTATTAGAAGTGCAAAATATAGACGAGCACAAAATTTTTTTTGAAGCATTAAACTGCACTAAATTGTGACACCTATTTTAATGGACATTGGTGGTTGTTATTAATTTATTATAAGTGAACTGGAATAACCACATTTTCAGCCTTTATAACTTTGAAAGAAAGAGAGCACTAATTTTTTTCTTAAGAGCATAATTTGCACTAAATTAGCATTAAATTATGACAGCAAGTGGAGGATGACACCCCCATTTTAAATAAGCGAATGTAAAAAATCTAGAAAAGCATAAATTTTTTTAGAGCATTAAATTGCACTAAATTAGCACTAAATTACATATGAGACGGATTTAAAGATGATCGGTGATTATGGTTATGAGAAGTGAAAAATATAGAAAAGCACTAAATTTTTTCTTTGGAGCATTAAACTGCACTAAATTATGTACAGTGAACTGGAATAATCACATTTTCAGGCTTTATAACTTTAAAGAAAAAGAGCACTAAATTACTACTAAATTATGACAGCGAGTGGAAGATTATCGAAATATGGATATTTTAAAAGAGCCAGTGTGAGAAATCTAAAGAAGCACAAGTTTTTTCCTTGGACGCATTAAACTGCACTAAACTTACACTAAATTATGACACCTGTCTTAATCGTCATCGGTGATTGTGGTTGTTACATGCGAATTTGTAACTACCACATTGGCACCCTTTATAAATTTAAAAGTAAGAGAGCATTAATTTTTCCTATATACCTACCATTAAGTTGCACTAAATTAGCACTCAATTATGAAACCAATGATCGACGAGTATGGTTATTACAAGTTCACGCTTAATAGCACACCCCCATTTTAAATGAGCTAGTGTGAAGAATATAGAGGTGCACTAAATTTTTTCTTTGGAGCATTAAATTGCCCTAAATTAGCACTAAATTACATAAGACACCGATTTAAAGATGATCGGTGAATATGGTTATTGTTATTACAAGTTCACGTTAAATAGCACACCCCTATTTTAAATGAGCCAATGTGAAAAATCTAAAGGAAAACAAACTTTTTTCTTTGCCATTGAAGCATTAAATTGCACTAAATTATGACACCTATTTTGATGGCTATCGGTGGTTATTATACGTGAACTTGATAACCACATTTTCAGCCTTTATAACTTTGAAGGGAGCACTACATTTTTTTTTAAATTTCACTAAATTAGCACTAAATTAGGACACCGATTTGAAGGTGATCGGAGAATAAGGTTATTACAAGTTGGCGCTTAATAGCGCACCCCCATTTTAAATAGGCTAGTGTAAAAAATCTAGAAGAGCACTAAATGTTTTCTTTGGAGCATTAAATTGCACTAAACTAGCACTAAATGTAATTTGCACCATTTATGTATAACTTTGAAAGTAAGAGAACACAAAATTTTTTCTTTGGAGCATGAAAGTGTACTAAATTAGCACTAAATTTTGATACCTGTTTCAAGGTTATCGGTGATTGTGGTTATTAGGCGTGAACCTATAATAACCACATTTGCAGCGCTTGGAAACTATGCGAGCATTGGCGAGCACTTAATTTTTGTTTAGTGCACTACATCAGGACTAAATTATAGTTTATAGCATATATGCGAGAATCCAATTTTTCAATGTGGTTACTACAACTTCACGGACTTTTGTTGTTAGCGCAACCCTGTAATTTGTGTTTTTTTTATAACGCTTTCAAATAAATTTTAATTTCCGTGAAGAAAAGTCTTTAGAAAGGGGAAAACTTAATTAATCGAAATATTTGTTTAAGCATAAATAATTGTTTTGAGCGAACAAGCCTCTTCATTTATAACGCTAAATTATTTTTTCGACTTTTTGCTGTCTCTCTTTGAAGACTTCATTTACTTGAAATTTAATTATTTTACAACTTTCCTAAGTTAGAAATCTTAAAATGTTACGTAAATCTTTCTTGATAGAATAGTTTCCTCGCGTATAAATGAATATCTAATGCTATGAATACACGTGTATTTTAATAGTTAGACAGTATTTATACATCATGTAATTAGCATTTCGTGTAACAATAAAGGTTAAGGGTTGAATTAATGTGCACTGCAGTAAAATAAACCTTATCTAGTACAAAAAGTTATTTCCTAAAGTGCATCAAAGCTTTAACACAAATTACGTAATATAAAAAAAAGTATTATTGAATCACTTACCGTTAATTTTATTTTTCTATCGTCATCCCTATGTGGGCGAGTTTGCTCTTGAAGACTATCAACATTTTTGGTACGTATAAGTTTGCTGAATAGAGCCAGTCCATCTCGTCTAAGATTTTCTCGGTCCACCGACCACATTCCCAGTTTCATCCTGAAATAATAAAAAGAAATAAAAATTTACTCTCAATTGAACTGAATAAACTATGTGCTATTGAGGAAATGACAAATAGACCGTTCATATATCGATATCAATTTTTTTCTACAAAAAGCAGACGAGAGAAAAATATGTATGTTCGATTGTTCGATATAAATGTGATACATATTTCCTCTCGTGTCAAATACTTGTTAGGTCGTTTGATTTATTAAACACACGGTTGTATTCGTGTTGATTAAATTGCACAAATTGCGAGGATTTACTTTGCAGGAAAATGACGCTGTCGATTGTTAAGCATACTAATGAAGGCTCCTTTATTAAACGATAGATTTAATGATGTCAGTGCTGTTACACATACCAAAGAGAAAATTTCGTTCTCATTTCCAACGTTAGATCTGATTAGATCCTTACACAGAAACCTGTAAGTCACCGCACGTGTGACTTTTATATTTTTGTCGTTTATTACAGTCACCAAAGTTAATTTAAGGGCTGATTTCAATATCAGCTTCCTGAATCGATCGACCCGCTCGTTATGCTGATTCACAGAAGAGCCAATAGCACAAACAGATTGGCTATCGACAATGCAGTATTACTAAAGAGCAGGGACTAAGTGAGAATTGCTAACGATGATAAATTGCTGGAAAATTTCATACGTACATAGATCATTTTTTATGAGGAAAATACTACAGATGTTGTGGATGGGAAACGCGATATAATAGACAATAATTTGAACTTTAAAGATAATTAAGTTTAAATCGATTATACAATTACTACTCGTTACCTTTACATGAGTGTCCTTATGAGTTAAGATTAAATTTATAAAGTGAATGAGGATTTTTGATTGAAGTGCCCATTAATAAATAATTCTGAAGCAAATTTATTTAAATAAAAAGCGTTTAATTACGTCAAAAAGGTAGAAACAAAGGATAAACATTAAGTACAATATTAAGAACATAATGAACAGGATTAGTATATAAAATAAAAGGTTATAAGAACAAAGTCTTTGGCACTTAGTAAAATGTCATGTTTTAAATTGCTAATAAGATTTTATCAAACACTAAATTAAACACTTAATTTGTTATCTTTATTATTATAAAACTCTTGCCATTTGTATTGAATTTTTAATTATTTTTTATTTTCGTGACATTTTTCAGTGCACGAGAGTTGTTACAAATTTAATAAATTCAGAACAAGCAATTTGCAAAAGTTTGAAATTTAAAACAAACATAGAAGAGTTGGAACGCTGATTTAATAATCTCATAAATCTAGCATCAGCTTGATTTTATTAAAATAAGAAATACAAGATAATTAATTTTCCACCAATTTCGAGATTTTATTTTTAAAGCCACCTTTTGTAACTTTTTAAATTATTGTAGAACTTTTCGCAAATTGAATAAATACTCAGACTCAGACACGTCGAGTTACACTAAACTTTACGTTAAGTTTTACAAATATCTGTACAGATGCAAGAGCAAATAATCTAATTTTTGTTTTAAAACTCACATCTCCTAGATAATTAGTTTTGGCATCACCTGGTGGCTTTCACAAAATAACAATCTAAAAAAGTATGTCTTGTATTATCTTGGCATCAGGGTTGCCTCAGGAGTTTTGATATATAGTCATACAAAATTAATTTATAACATCTTTTAAAAGCTCACTGCAAACGCTCATACCTGTGCACTGTGCAGTGCAGGCCAAAGCTGCGCAGGCAAGCCAGAACTATCACTTTGTGTCCATACGTGCCAATTTTTACTGAGGCAGACATGTGCAGACAAAAACTTCGCAGGTCCGCTTGTACGATCTACAGACGCCGGCTTAAATACGTAAGTAAGACAGAGCAGACTGAGAAACAAGCATTGGTAGGGTCCGTAGGGGGCTTAACTGAGCAGACAAGCAACCTTTTTATTACGGCAGATCTGTGCACTATGCAGCCTGCCCGAAAGATCTACAGATGCCCCGGTTTGCCTGTGCAGACTTTTCTGGGCTAGGAACTTCGGCAGGTGAGTTGTTACACAGTTACACTACAAAATTCTTAGGGGATTCCGACTTTATATGACCACAGTCCTGCTGTCTTAACCTAAGACAGCAGGGCGGTTTTCATGTAAACGCTTAAGTTGTTAAAGGTTTTCAAGGTATCTCCCAAGCGCCTAAGACGCTTTAACTGTGCGAGTAAAGGTTCATCCCACTACGCCAGTTCCGTTTATTAAAAATGGCCCACTTAGCACTCACGATTCAAGATTCTACGGCAGGCCTGTGCTAACTCAAGGCAAGGTCTGCTTGTACGATCTACAGAAGCCCCGGTTTGCTTGTGCAGACTTAGTCTGCACAGGGTTGTCGTAATAAAATCCCGAGCGTTTGTGGCAGGCTTGATTACGCAATCAAAACTGAACAGGGTGAGACCCAAGCGTTGATAGCGGGTTTAACTGAACAAGCAAGTAAGGTTTTTATTACGACAGGCCTGTGCAAGCCGCCTGAACGATGTACAGACGCTACTATTTGCCTGTGCAGAGTTTTTAGGGCTAGTATCTTCGGCAGGTGAGTTGTTACACAGTTACACTATAAGTCCTTAGCGTATTCGACTTATATGGGCACCGTCCTGCTGTTTTAAGTTGTCAACGCTTCCTATGGTGTATCTCCTAAGCACCTCAGGTGCTTTAACTCTGCTTTTCGTTCATCCCACAACGCCAGTTCCGCCTATTAAAAATGGTGCATTTATAACTCACGATTCAAAATTATACGGCAGGCCTGTGCAGGCCCAAAGCAAGGTTTGCTTGTACGATCTACAGAAGCCCCGGTTTTCCTGTGCAGATTTAGTCTACACAAAGTTGTCGTAAAGTGAGCCCGCGCGTTTGTAGCAGGCTTAACTACGCAACCAAGACTGAGCAGAATGAGACCCAAGCGTTGATAGTGGGCTTAACTGAACAAGCAAGTAAGGTTTTTATTACGTTAGGCCTGTGAACTGCGCAGACCGCCTGCGTCTGAACGATCTACAGATGCCCCGGTTTGCCTGTGCAGACTTTTCAGGGCTAGTAACTTTGGCAGGTGAGTTGTTACTAGTGCTGGCAATCCAAACCGGTTATTCAGTTAACCGGTAAACCGGTTTTCGGTTAACCGCGGTTTTAAAAAAATTAAAAACCGCGAAAACCGGATAACGGTTACCCGAATAGCGGTTACCCGGTTTTCGGTTGATAATTATTTATTGTGCTATCCGGTTTTTATGCGATTTTCGGTTAATTGTTCTAATTTTTTAATAGCTTTAATTTTAAATAATTATTTTTAGTTACAAGTTGTAAAACGAATTTTTATTTGAATTTGAAATCTGTTTTGCTGCCTCTTGGTAATAGTCTGATCAGTTAGTTCTTTATACTTCTTATCATCTGCAGATGCAGATTGTTGTAAGTTGCAGGTGCCGAATCTAAACAAAGCTCTTTTATAATTTTTAGTTTAAAAGTTTAAATCTTTAAATACTTCAAAATTTTTGAAATCTATATTCATTCTCTTCAAGCACTATACAGTAGTGCTGGGAATCCAAACCGGTTATTCAGTTAACCGGTAAACAGGTGTTCGGTTAACCGCGGTTTTTAAAGAATTGAAAACCGCGAAAACCGGATAATGGTTAACCCGATAGCGGTTACCCGGATAGCGATTCCAGCATAACGGTTATTTTTAAAAACCGAATAAACCGGTTATTAATCGAACCGGGTAATTTAAAAAACGGGTAACCGGTTTGCAATTTTGACGGTTTTTGCCAGCACTAGTTGTTACACATTTACACTATAAGTTCTTAGCGGATTCGACTTATATGGCCACTGTCCTGCTGTTTTAAGTTGCCAACGCTTCTCATAGTGTGGTACCTTCTAAGCGGCTCAAGTGCTTTAACTTTACGTTTGGTTCATTTCACAACGCCAGTTCCGTTTATTTAAAATGGCTTATTTAGCACCCACGATTCGAGATTCTACAGCAGGCCTGTCCACTTGCGCAGACTGAATATTTTTTAGCTTTATGTACAAAAATTCTTAAAGACGCAACATTCAATTGTTTTCTGCTAATAAACAAGTAAAACCACCCTAACTTTGCCTATTTAACTGACTCTCTCCATCTCTATTCTCCACGAAAAACCATATATCATGAGGTCGCGTGAAAAAGATTGTGTAATCATTTTTCGTGAGGATTTTACGTACAAATTTAGGATAGACTTTTTTGACTCACCTTTTATAAATATTATTCATTATAATTGGAGGTTAAACTAGCGTTTATAGTACTATAATTTTATTTTATCACGATTTGTAAGGTTTGAGTTTGTAAAAATTGTGCACGCTACTAAGGGTCACTAGGGTCATTCGTTTAAATTTAACTACTTTATTTTAACATAAATTTTCAATTTTAATTGTACAGCCAAAAAGTTACATTTAAAAACATTCAGATATAAGTGGAAATTTTGCATAATACACAAGAGTTTCCATTTACATCTACTGTAAAGTGGAAAACAAATGGAAAATGACAAAGATAACGTAACGAACGAATATTTTGCACTAAGTGACCTTTTAGGTAGTCCTAGTTCTTGTTACCGATTATTTTATTGTTGCAAATGTCCTGCTACCTTAGAAAATACTTTTTGTTATTACTGTAAATAGCAACCCGTTACTCAAAGGCTAGAAGAGTATGACAGAAGCGAAGAAATTTTGTAAGTTAATTTTATTCATTCTCGAGGATCTCGTTGAGAAAATGCTATGCAAGGCAATGGAAATTTATTATCTGAAATAAGATATTGCATGAGTAAGAGGTAGCAACGAAATAGTATTTCGTTTTAGAGGGTCGTCTTTAGTCTACTCTTGATCTACTTGGTATAAACAACTTATAAATAGATCAAAATAAGACTACATGTTAGATTTGGGTTTAATTTTATTGTCTGCTAGAAACAACAGCTAGAAACATTCAAACTATTTGGATAAAATGCATAATTTAAGGACCCTTTTACTATTTTCATACTTTTGTTTAATTTTGTGAATACATACAGGTCATACAGGGTTGAAGAAGTGTGAATAGTGTAAGGGTAGGGTATTTATATCTAAGATGAATTATTTACCACTTTAGCACAAGAAGTATTAGTACAGATTACAGAGGCCTTGTTTTACAAACCACAAATACTAGAGGGTGATGTTATCTAACCTATTTGTTTTAAATGAGAATTTAAACTAACCGTTAGCCTAAAATTCAAGTTTGGTAAAATGTTGAGATTTATGTGAAAATTTAGAGCGTTTTCTTTGCACTATTTTCAAAAGATACTTTTAGTCAACCGAATAGTCTTAAAAAGTGAGGTCATTTACACATACACCAATGTAACGAAATGTGAATTTCCACATTCCAATTCGATAGTATCAATAATCAATATGTCGCTAGTCCCATATCCAACTCCGATAAATGTAGGAGACGTTGGCGTTCCATAAATTTTAAAATCAGTGATGTTATACAGATTCTACTGTCGAGAAAATCAAGTGACAATCAATCAGTTTCAAACGAAAATAATTCGAGAACTTGGAAGCAGACTGTCGTAATATTTTAAATCGGCTTTGGATTTAGTTGTAATCGTAAGCCATTTACAGATGTCAAGAACTGGGGATGTAAAAATTCTTTTGCTACTATTCAAATTTAATATAAAAAAATTAAGTACTTATTCGGGGTGTTATTACTTCACTGTTACAGCGGAAATTTATAATAAAGAACTTTTTAACGTGACCGCAAATTTTTGAATTTTCATGAGACAGTTATCGATACATCGTCAAGGCTCAATTACACGATGATAGTGACTTGTACAAGTTACTAAAATCCAGTACTTGAGAAAATCGATATCAAAATTTTGACATACTCGGGCCCCTTAAAGGTAGGCAATTTTGAATTTGACTGTACAATGCCGTTTTGAAATTTTTATAATAATAATTACCTGCCAAGTTATAAGGGAAAAACCACAAAATGGGACAATCGTTCTATTGACCGCCATTTTTAATAAAAAAATTTGAAATTTTTTTTTTCACTTGGGGCTCAGTTGTACTATCTTATAACCAAGTAAAATTGAATTTTCCAAAATTTGCAAATGTGCTCCCAAAAAAACACCTTATTTTTGGTCACCCTGTATATATTTCTTATAAAAGCTTAGTTTGCTGATGAAATAATTTTAAAGTGATTAAAATCATTTCATCAAAATCTGTTAAGTAGTTTTTGCTCTAGTGGAGGTACATACATACATCCAGACATTTTGGTTCAAAAAATCGAAAAAATGTTTTTTGCATTTTTGGAATCAGAGTAACTCAAAACGTCGAGAAATGCAAAAAAAATTTTTATTATTTTTTGTCTCGATTATAACAACTTTTTCTTGGATTGGAAAAAGTTAAAATTTCCTTTCAATAAACAACTATTTTGGTGCTTCTAGTGCTAACAAATTAATATAAAATCAGCTAACGAAAATTTACAGAAGACAAAAAAGTCAGCAGTTATATGACCCTCCCTCTCATACGTCTGTTACAATTTAAAATTTTTATGCAATTTTTATTAAATAAGAGAAGAAAAACTTAAGATATTAGCAAACTACACTCGATTAAACACAATATAAAAAATAGTGAAGCTCCAAGAATTCCAACTACTCGTATAACTATAATGTGCTTATGGAATTTAATTCATTCGCCTACTTAGGTTTAGCTATATTAAATACTACAAACCTCTAAATTACAGTATGATATTTAATTATTGTTTAGATCCAATTAAAATTATGATAATTACGTTATAAGTTTTTACAAACTAGTGGTTTGAGCGTTACCCATAATCGGCGTTCTTCCTAATGATGTCATTAAACTTTTTTGGCTATGAAAGTGTTGTGCAGCTGCATCCCCAAGATTACAATTAAGTGGAATTAGTACTAATTACCTGTCAATGACACGGTACTTCATCTAGAGCATCAAAAAAACTTGTGCACATTTATGACTTAGAAGTCATAAATAACTTTGTGTGACGTTTAACAAGAAATCCAAAACTCGATATCCAAGATCTTTTTTCAAAAAGTGTGAAAAACCCTATTGTTTAAATAACAAAAATTACAATAGAAATAATTAATAGAATGTGTGGTACATTTTTCAGCTCTCGCCCAAAATTCTCGGCAATCTAAAGTATATTCATTTCCAAGCTGGAGCGGACGAAAACAGATGTATATGCAAAGTTCGTGTGAACAAACCGAACAAACGACCAAATAAGATACAACTGCCAAATATGCACACTTTTTGTACGTACGTACTGATTACGCATCGTACATTGTTGAAACGTGCTCTAGCTTTGAAATGGATATACTATAGTTAGTCCAGTTAAATAAGGGTTTAACCTCGGAATGAAAGTCAGAAAGCTAAATATTTATATAAAACTATATTTGGACGTCTAAAGACTTGCTCAAAAGGCCCATAAAATCTCGTGTCCGCGTGTTACGATATACAAGGTCAAAGGTCACAAAAATCGTTTTTCGCAAATATCTCCATTCTTAATATGCATCCTACCTCATTAGAGGTTCTTACAAAACTTGTAGATCACAAAATTATCTACAAATTTGATCTTATTCATTGATCTTATTCGTTGATACTTTTTACATTATTCTATATCTTATATAAACTTGCTGTCCTCCCACTCTCTTCACTATATTTCGAGAACAGTTCATCGAACAAAAAACGAATTAGATGAAATTTGTAGAGAATGTTATGATCTGCAATTTTTGTAATAACTTCTAATGACGTATGATGCATAGGAAATGAGATATTTGCAAAAAACGTCATAGAAGCAAAGCTGAATTTTATAGATATTTTAAATAAGGTATTTTTATAACTATAAGTGAAAGGACAGACCGAATGAGCGGGTTTAATATACTACCAGACGCGTTTATATAAACTGAATCGTTGAATTGTTCGTTGAATCGAAATTTTATTGAATCGAACTCTCGATTCCATTCAAAAATATAATTTTACGCTTCTTTTGTGTGGATTTTAATATTTTTATGAACAATACAATACAGACCTGTAATAAATAACAAATTCAATTGATGAAGTAAATCGATTGTAATTTAAAATATCAAGTACCTGGACTATTATTTATAGGTAGCAAAAAAATAATTCAAAAGTGTATTTAAGTAATTTAAAATTGTTTGAACAGTGAAACAGAGTGCTTTATAGCGATTTAAAAAGTACGAGCTTGTAGAGATGAATGTGTTAGAAAAATGAAATTTTCAAAAATTATTATAATCGCGGTCACCCCCGTCGAAATCGACAAAGTTTTTGAAGATATGAATGAGCTATGACTATTTTATAATAAAAATAAGAAAACTAACCTTAAAGATAACTAAGCCAAAGAGGGCAACAAAAAAAACCGTCTCAAAAATCCAAAATTCACAAAAGCACAAAACGTAATTAAAAATGCACGCACCAACCTGACCATATCGCGTATTAGAAACGTACTGGTCGAATAAAAGTATTGAAAATTTTATCACCACGACCAAATGTATAATGTGTGCCTTATCGTATAAAACCAAATACTATCTACATTTATTCTAATTTATAATTTTTAAAATTGGATTATTTTAAATTATAAAATTGATTATTTTATTATGTATATTATAAAATATAAAACAATGTATGAAATTAATAATTTTAAGAAAAAAATTAGTGGTGACATATCTCTGAGTCTAGAGCCTCAATTTAAAAAAAAATCATCAAAATCGGTCCAGAAGTACGCTAAAATTAGCGGAAAAGAAAAGGCTTCGCGTTTTAAATATATGGATCGTTTAAATAATCAATTCAAACCTAAATCTCTCTTAATGGTGATTTACGTAAGTACTGAAAATGATACTTTACACAACGAGGACGAGCTGTAGGCGACTCTCGAAAACCTACTTATTTTATTTCCACACTCGTATTTCATTCTTTCTGTTGATATTTTAGAACCATTTCGCTGAATAATTTATTGTGATTTCTATAAAATTTAATAACAATTAATAATATTGTGGTCTGTTGTTCTAAGTAGTATTCTATGCACCAATCGAACTTCATTTATAATTAACCACTTACAACTGTTGTAGCATTTCTTCGGATCGCTTAACACAAGTAGTCCTGGATAAACACGGTATTACACCCGCTACGACCAGAGACAGTTGCACTATTCGATTTGTCTTTGAAGAAGTACGTTTTGTAATTTGTGACCTCGATAACTCTTCAGGTTAATTTATAGGCTATTACGTAAGAGAATTTTGTCAAAAGCTCTACTGTATTCTCTCAAGATGCCATTTCATCAACTGAGTTTTTTTGAGAATGCATCAGAACTTGCTTTATATAAATAACCATTTCTAAAATAAAATATCAGTGGTTAAAAGTCTTGAGTTAACTTGAATTATCCACAATCCACAATTTTCATTGCACGAATAATTTTTTTCAGAAATTTTCATGATTGAAAGCTGTTAATGAAAATCAAATATCCGTGACTAACACGACTTTTGAGAGTAACGATTTTGCCCACGTATAGAAAATGAGTCGAAACTAAAGAGTGATAATTATGGCCAAGAGTTACGTTCGTTTTTAGGTAGATGCAAAAGGCGTGAGTTTAAAACAGAAGTCCATCCATCAGAGTGCCATGATTTAACATGTCTAAATTGCTATTTGTGGAGTATAATAAAAATTTGGTATATCGAAAACATTTAGATACTATAAGATCGCCTCGGCGGTTGCCGTTCTCGTGGGGGCTGCTATCTAACCTAACCAAACTTCTTCAAAGCCAAGTGTTTTCTCCACATGAGGTTAGTGACGGTTGCCGTCATAAACGTTGAAAAAGGGCGAAAGTAAAATTCACTTATCAAAAGCATATGGTAATCTAACCTAACACTGTAGACTTTTACAAGAGCCCCAACTACCAGGGTATGCTCTTGTTGCTGCTTCTTGCTTCTAACCCAATAACGATATAGTAAAAAGGAAAGAAGGGGCAAATATTAGCAACTCTTGTCGGTCAAGATTTACGGACTATTTTAAAAAGAATGGAACATAATAAATGAACACGATTTATTAGACTCTGTGACTACATGCTCTTTAAAGTAATTAGAGTAAAATGGAACCCCTCGGCGGTAGTACTGGATCGAACCACTTTCTCAGTAGCATCAGTGGCTCAAGATTCTCGTTTATAAGTAGGACGTCTATCTCCACGAATGTGGTGCAATCGCTTTTTCTATTGAGGACAGTCTCCGCCGTTTGCATGATAGAAGGCAGCCTTATTAATAGTTTTTTTTTATTCTTTTAGCACCATCAAACACCCTTTAAAGAATGAATCATTCATTTATACGTTTTGGAGCACCCTGTATATTTGATATACAATTTGAAAACGGACTAGAGAAGTGGTCAATAATTCCACCTTTGAAAAATATTGTGTTCTTATGCTTAAGAACACAATATTGGCTGCTGCCCATGTTTCAAACATTCATTTTTAACCCAAAAGGAAATAATTTGAGCACCAGTTGATGACATTACTCCAATATAAAATTTTTTCGCAGCTTCCTTCTTTTACATTACCGTGCGCACAAAAAGCCTCAAATTGAATATTTCGCCAAGAAATGTTTTCTTTTTCTAAAAAAAAACTTCGTCTTTTTTAGTACGAACAAAAAGTATTTGATCAACGTAAATTGATTTACGTTTAATATTAAATATTCATGTGGCCGTTTGAATAAAAAGCGGGACGTTAACATTTCTATAACTAACAAAAAAAGAAAAGAAAGCTTGTCTTTTATAAAAGCCGCTTAAAAATCTGGTAAATGGAAATTTATTATGTAGTAAAAACTGAGCACGGGAACAATACACAAATTAATATAATTTTTGAATACTTATTTGCATTTTTTTTAAAATAATTATGAAAACATTTTATGTATCTGCCCACTTCAACGCAAGATCAAAACCTTGTAATGTAACTTTTCAGGAAGAAAATATTATAGCTAATTTATATTAAATGCGTGTGCTACTTGGAAGTACGAAAAACTTTTTGAGAGAATCTACAAAAGCTGAAGTTTGTAACATAAAGTCACTTTTGTAATCTAAAACGAACATGCCAGACGAAGATTTCGTGAAAATTGTATTTATATTCGCACTTATTGCTGGGACGTTTTTTAGGCCATTTCTTAACCAAATTCAGCAAAAGTTAAAACCCGAGTAGAAAGTTTTAGTTCTTCGGTTATTAAATTTAAGAAACAGCTCCAAAGTCTCTATTATTTAACACATTTTCGCTTTTTTTGTTTCTCATTACTTACGAACATGCTATTCGAGACAATCTCAACCAGGAGGAAGTGCTACTAAATTCCAAGATGTCGGAAATCGTGGGGATAACATTGAACATATGATTTTGACGTTTACACATCCTATTTATTTACATTAATTTAATGATTATATGAAATTATATTTGATATTTATAACTGATTTTTCTTTCAATTTTAATGTTTTAAGTACTTTTTGTAGCTGTACGCTAAAATAAATTTGTATTATTGAGGTTATGTTGCTACAAAATTTAGTAAATAAATAACACGTGACACCCCTATGGGGAGTTTTTAATATTTAACCAATAGATGTCGCAGCGATATTAAAAAGTTTTTGTAAACAATTTTTTCTATTTTGCGTTTACAATATACTCATTACAGCATCGAAAACCGTCCAAAACGATGTTGTAATGTTCTACTTTTAAGTACTGTTTCTTGTAAATTTGCATACAACGTTTCGTCTCTGTGTAGCCATCATCAACTTCATTTTCTTAAATATGGCAAAAATTAAAAATTGGTATTTTTAAATAGCAGTTTTACTTCTCTATTCTATATTACTCTATATCACAACACACTTCACCTTTTCAGTTGATTGGTACTATTGATATTCCACCCTTATTTCATATTTCCATGAATTTTAATATCGAATAGACTAGAAAAACAAATCAAATCCATAACGGGGAATAATTTTTTAACTGGATACTTAAAAAGTAACCAACTGAAATCCTAATTTTTGCATCATTAATTACGGCGTTTTTAACCGAAATAATGAACATATTTTTGGAATTGAAGTTTGATAAACCATTGAATAGAGAATTAAAAATGTTATTCAAAAATGTCAATAGTTAATTTTTGCTATATTTAAAAAAATGAAGTTGATGATGCTAACACAGAGACGAAACGTTGTGCGTAAATTTTAATAGTAGGTCGTGATGGAGAATAAAAAGTAGCAATGAAGAAGTGTTGTTTGTTTTTAAATATTCCTTCTAATAAAGTCAAGAAAAAATAAAATTAAAAATTCGACATTTCAGTTTTTTGTGAATATCTTCTAAAGTAACTAAAATACCTGCGATTTCTTAACGTCATAAAATTGGGCTCCTGATCGTGCAACTTTGCCCCCATTTAACCACCTTCGTATCTCTTACGGTTTCCGAGATCCCCATGCATACACTCGAATTTGAAACAGCCTGTATAACAAAATGCTGATTCTCTTCATAAATTTATGTTGTCTACAGGCGATGTAGGGCAAGCAAGGGAACTGTATCAGACGTTATACTGATACTGATATGTTATCTTGATATGTTATGAATATCTATTATTATTATTATTATATGATTCTGAGGTTGGTCCCTATTGGTTCCTTGCATCGCGACCTCTTGGATCTATTGTGCACCTCGGATTTAGTCTTCCCTTATGTTATGGGAGTTCTGTGCTTCTGATAAAGTCCAGAATTTTCCCTATCGATAAGTTGGGCAATTCTCTTTGGAGTATCTTCTCTTTCCCGAGAATGCTGTAACGACTTCTTGTGAAAGCCTCACAGTGTAGCAGAAGATGAATTGGAGTTTCCTCCTCCTCTGCACATCCTCTGCATAGTGGGTCTTCTTCTAGTCCCATCGTATGCAGGTGCTTTTTGAGCTGGCAATGACCCGTTAACATTGCCGTTGCCAGTCTTAGCTCATCTCTGCTCATTCTGATTAGAGAGCGAGTTCTTTTGTCAGAGGGTATGAATATCTAAAAAAAATAGATGAAATGGAACATAAACCTCCTTGTTCGTTATAAATTAACCAAAAACTGCCATGCCCGCTTTACGACCGCTACTACTACTTCTACCTTATTTAATACCACGATATTATAAAACCGTGCGATTTTAAGTACCTAGCAGACTACCAATATTTTCATAAATATATGTATACAATTTTTTTATTAAAATATGTCATTATGTGGGTATACCACACTGTCATAATTTGCTATCATTATTTATACGGATTGTAGAATGTGTTGCATAAGCTGCAAAACCTCCACGGTCCAAAAAATCCATGTGCCACCAGAAAACAAAGCAAGGCACATGCTCGCATCAATAACCAATAAAACTCGTTCTTTCATCAACAAAAATAGAACCATTTGTATTTATATGACGTCACGTCAAAATATTTACGTCGCATAATTTCATAAATACAATTTTTATAAGAACTTCGTAAATATAGCCGAGCACACTATCAAAACCAGTTTTATAAAAAATCTTATAAATGTATTTATGAAAATATTAGTAGCCTGCTAGGTACTTTTGAACTATACTATATTATATTATATCCTTGCAGTGCTATCTCGTATAGGTATATGCAAATCCAAAAATGACAAATAAGACATAATCCAAAAAAAATATAAAAAAAAGAGTCTTGAATAATGCGTGAAGAATACAAAATAATACAACTTGTTTTTGTTTGGATTGGATTAAGTTATTTAGCTTGAGGATTATAACAAAATGGTATGAATTTTCTTTTAAGGAGAATATTCTTTAAATATCGGTATGCAACACGCTGATTTTTTTCTAACCAATTTTAAACAATATTTTTTAAATTAATTACAAGGGTAGTTTTGATAATCGATAACTGCTTTTGTTTCTTCTGATAAATAGTGTTGGAACAGAGCGCAAACGGCGTCCATGTTCAGTGTTCACCCACATTCACAACTCCAGTGCAAGAGAACGACAAGTGCAACAAAACCGTCCCTCCTTTCACACACCTCAAAATCGGTGATTTAAACACTTTGTATTTTTGAAACGACACACTTTAGAGTAAATATCCTCTTTAATGTCTTTTACTCACCCCGTTAAAAGAATTACGTATTGTTATGTATTTGAATTGAAAACAAAAACTTCTCCAATTCAATAATTGAAGTTCGACTTGGAAGCAATAAATTTTAAACTCGCGGTGGTTTTTTAAGACTATAGAATCTGAATTGTAAGTAATGCGGCGTTTACATTTATCAAGTTACTTGAAGCAAGTCGACTTGAAGCCAGCGACTTGAAAGTGGTTGGCAAATGTAAACAGTGTTTCACGTGAGTATCAAGTGAAGCTTGAATTCTAGTTTTCACTTGAATTCAATAGTCAAGGCAAGTAGAGGAACGGTCTACTTTTCTTGAAACTTGAAATCATTTGCATCGTCTTGCGCACAAATATGAGGCGTTTTATTTTGTTTACTAGATTGTAGTAAATAATAAAATGGCGCCAAATGGAGTAAAGCAGAAAGCAGTCAGTCAGTCAGTGCAGTTATACCTTTTTTATACAATATTTTGATAGAAAAATTATTTACGTCACTGGGTTTTCCTATTTTAATTTATTCATAATATTAAAGATAATGTTTTGACCCTTTTTTTAAATTCTCACATGTGGTCTGTCGGCACTTCAGATCTTTAGAAGCATTGTTAGTACACATTGGTGTTATTGAAAAATATCTGTACTTTCCGTGTTTTGCTTGCACATGGTCAATTACTTTTTATTACACCTTTTACCATTTTACCCTTTTTAATCCTTTCAAATGTACCTTTTGTACCTGTTTATTATATAAATTCTGTCTGTTCAGGTACTTTGATGTTTTAATTATGCTTATAATTGTTTTTATCATCTTCATTTTATTCCTCACAATATCTATATTTATGCCATTGAAATGCTCCCCTTCATTTAATTTGTAGATTAATTTCTTGAAATAATTAGACAAGATGTATGTAGAACAAAATTAAAAATAGGAGTATATGACCGGAAGGGATACAAACGGGCCGATCATTCGAAGTATTGCTTTCAAACATGTGTTTGTAATAAATACATCACTATCCTGTCAAATCCCTACTGGTATTGTTATATTTATTACTACTTAAAATTTTTGAGGAACATTGTGTTTGTTTCAAATTCTTTTCTTCGAAATTTAGACAAAAAATGGATTGTTCTCTTTAATTATTATTATGAGCCAATAGGGGGTGATCAGGCCCCCTGTGCCCCCCCCCCCATAAATACGCCACTGCCCACAGGACATCAAAATGTTGTTGATTTCCAAAAAATGGATAATGTCATCATTGCTCCATTTATTCATTTTAATTAACAATCAATAACAATTATAAAAAATAAAAAGTAAACTTGACTTCACTGTTGCCACTACTCAATTTGTACTCAAGTGGATGCAAATGATTTCAAGTTTCAAGAAAAGTAGACGGGTCGTCTACTTCACTTGATTATTGAATGCAAGTGAAAACTAGAATTCAAGCTTCACTTGATACTACTTGAAACACTGTTTACATTTGTCAACCACTTTCAAGTCGCTGGCTTCAAGTCAATTTCCTTCAAGTAACTTGATAAATGTAAACGCCTCAAAAAACCGGGGCCGCAGAGTAGAGCCAACGGTTTAGTCAAGTGCAGTTGAATCAAGATTAATTTTGATTTGAGAGTTGTTAATTACAATTAATGAACTTTAAAATTTAAATTTTTAATAAAAATAAATAAAAAAAAAATTAAATTAAAAATAATGATGACATTATTAATTTTTTGAAAATTTACCAGCATTTTGATATCCTGTGGGATACGTGATAAAAAGCACATAGAGATAAAAACATCAGGGATTCCGCATTTAAAAAATTACTACTTAAATTAAATGAAGAGAATTTTAATGTCATAAATATAGACAATAATTTTTTAATTAATAAATTAATAATAATAATTAAAATAATTAATTATTTAATCATGTTCCATCAAGAGATAAGCGAGGAATCAATTCAAATTAAACTCTTTTTGTTATCTTCATTCTTTTCTCTAATTTATCTATCGATATATTGCATAAAATAAGTAACTGCACTGACTGCTTTCTGTGTTACCTCAGTTGGCGCCATTTTATTATTTACTAGAATCCAGTAAACAAAATAATTTCTTGAAAATGTGTCAACTCAAAATTCGCTTCAAGTTGCTGGCTTCAAATCGACTTGCTTCAAGTAACTTGATAAATGTAAACGCCGCATAAAATAGTACCTTTAAAACAGAGATTGAACATTCCAAAAGGAAACCTTTGCTCATCATTACACAAACTTCTACAACTTTGACTACTACGTAACATCCAACACAATTTAATTTAATTTAATAAATTTCTAATATCCTGTAAATTGTAGAAGTTAAAAATATTTTTTTACTCAAAAATAATTTATAATATAATGAATAAACTTTTTTAATTCATCCTAATCGTATTGCCTTTAAATAATTTTAATGCTCAAACATGAACAGTTTCTTTTCCCGAATACAGATTTTTAATTTTTATATCTCACGATGTTTTTTAAAATAATTAGTCCGTACAGATTAATTTTATTAAGTACCTTTGTTTACTTTTCAACCAGGGGTAATTCCATAGGGTATATTAAAAGTGCTTGTTTTAACTAAAACACCAAGACCTTCTATTAGAATTTTTTTCCTATTTAACACATGAAAAACGACCCTCAAGTCGTTAATCTTAAAATTATAATAAAATTTTTTATAACTAAAATAACCCTAACATTTTAAAGAAAAAAAATTTATATAATTAAACGGACGAGTACGTACCCTCATTTGTTAGTGGTAATTTTTTACAATTCCAAATGGCACCAATTTAAAACAAGATTTGAACCTGATGTAACGTCTAATTAATTTTGCATATTACAATCAACTTTGTGCTTTGAACTTCCTATAGTTACACTAAACTTTCAAGGATATCCCAAAGGAATTGTAGAATAATCTGGCGCTTATAATATTTTAAGAACATTTATTAGGTGCTTTAATCTATTTCTGATTGCAAACAAATTGCCCAGTCTCTTTTGTAAAGAGTACAAAATGAACAATTTTTAAAGTAAAAACACGTTAAGGAATAGTTTTTCTGTAAACTGTTTTCTTTTTTCCTACTTGTGATTAATAGCTGAAACATCAATAAGCACAAGGTTTTGTTGCAAAAAGGGGAAAACATCGATGTGGTAAATAACAGTAAATTGTGTTTTACTCGTATATTCAAATTTAATGCAAATATAGTATATTGTGTTTGGATATACCTAGGGGACAAATAAATATATTCGTCCTATTTATACACTTCAACTATTTATTTGAAATATTTTAATAAATTTTGCCGTAATATTAGAAATTTTCATGTACCAAAATTTAGCTGTTTATGAAAGCCTTAATTATAAGATCTATTGAGGTCTATGACATTTTTTTAAATTCATAGTTCCTAAACATATGTCAGGTTGATTTAAAGTTGATAAGAGTCAAAAGAACGTGTGCTAAGGATGTGATACTGATGATAACTACATAAAAATTTGGAATAATGTGCTTATAACCAACTCTCTACATTACTCCGAAAATTTATCATATAATGCCTTTATTATGTGAATACAAAATTAACAAGTCATTAAATGCGGCGGAGTTCAGGCTAGCGCCTGCTCTTCCTCTCAACCTTAAGTCAACGTCAGGTGGTGGCACGTCGTGCCACTTGCCAATATAAATCCCATCGAGACCACATCCGACGCCGACGGTCCAAATTTTGAAGTAATAATAAAAAAGGACAGAAAATTTGTATTATAAAGGCTTATAAATTCGAAATGATCAAAGGTTATAAAATAGTCATTTGGAGAATTTTATTGGAAACTGTCATATAATGTCATTTTATTCAAAAATAATTACTCAATTTATGCAAAATTTATCAAAACTACATACTTAGTTGAAAATAAAATACTGTATTTAACTCTTATAATGGCTAAATTACACTCGGATGACTAAAACACTCACCTTTGGCTCGTATTTTTAATTTCATCCTTGTGTAATAAATGACATTATGCTCATTAAGGTGGAAAGTCCCGCTTTAGTAGATAATTCTTCATTGGCGAACGAAGCGTACGAAAACAAAAATTTGAAACGTCTTTACAGTGTTGATGTCCCTGCGACTGCCTTGTTGGCAAAAAAGTAAGCTGTCCTTGAATGGTAGGCAATTGATACCGAAATTAGCCGAAATACGGGCTAGCTAAACTGAAATTCTAAAAAAGTATAAAAACTTTTTGACGATTTTTTTTACAAAAATGTAAAATATAAACATACCTAGTGGTAATGCGGTACAGCGGTATTTTCATTCTTTTACTTGATGATACGCAATATGACACATGACACTTGTAAAGAATTTTCATCAATTTTCATTTCATATTTGAAAAGCTAAGTATTAATAATTTTTAAAAAATGCCTTGTACCGCACTATAATACACCTTGCACTTTAGTTTGCAAAAAAGTTTTTTGAAAACAGTGACAAATTACGGCGGAATTTAAGGTGGCCGAACCCGTTAAAATTACTAGCGGAGCTTACCCCCTTAAATAACATGCTATTATTTTTCATTTTAAAACCTCGAGTTACTTGAAATAACATTGCAATATGTTTTTAAGGGTATAGGTACTTATTACTTAATGACTCGTTAATGACATTAGTGACGACGTACGTTTTGTAATATGACTTAAAAAGGCTTTATGAACATGAACACCAGTTAGAAAAAAAGTGTACCCTTTTCTTACCAAATTAAAAAAACCCTACCCCAATTCAATTTACCCTGTAATACAACGTCAAACGAAATGCTCAAATCCGTGTCGTTAGCTTAGGATAAATAATCAAGATTAATTACAGTTTTTCAATTATCTAAGCTCTAAGGTATTAGGGTGAAATTTTTTCGACCGAAACATGGAGTTTCAATTGTTAGTTAATTATGTTGTGGTTAAATAAACAAACGAAGCTTTTCCTAATCCGTAAGCAAATTTGCATAATTTCAATAAATTTTAAAAACTCTGCTTTAATTTAAATAAAAAGTTACTTTAAAAAAATTAAGCTCTTGCTATTGAAAATTGCTAAAGAAAATAAGGTCGAAATGAAACGTAGAAAATTGGCAATTTAGCGACCGAATTAAAAATATAAAATAAGCTGGAAAAATTTGTAGAATTAGAGTATATCCTGCAGCTATTGGAGTACGTATTCAAAGGTATACTAAAACAAAGATTAAAGCGATTACAGCTGACTTTATTAAAACAAGAGGACAGTATTAACATAATTGTCACCTGGAGTACCATAAGTGTTCGATGTTATGTCAATGATTTTCACATCACTATCATAACATCATAAGTGCTATCTGTGGTGTTTCCAAGCACATCTATCACGAGCAATAGATAGTAGCCTAAAGTTGTATAATTTTGAGTAATTAAGAGACAATTGAAATGAATAAAAATAACCTTGACAATTGTTAAAAAATGTTATAAAATAACCACTAGGGAAAATTACCGATATAATTCTTTACCATTTCCTCTGAACTGAAGCAATGAAGCGGAGCAAATTAAATATGCGTTCTCTTTTAGTTTTACACTGTTTTCATCCACACTGGTCAACACACTTTTTGTGCAGGATCGGCATAAGCTATTTTAGGTGTCTTTTGGGTCGCTGATTCCGAAAATAAAATTATCTTTGCCAGATTAGATTTAGTTTTCGAAATATTTCAAAATTTCGTTTTTGGCGCTATGAGGATTTTCAAAATTTTGTAATTTTAATCGTAGTGAAAAAAAATTTTTTTTTTCGATCTAACGTAAGCTTTGAACCCATAAAATTCGAGAAAAGAATACTGTATGCACATTTTTCCAAGAAAAATTCATGAAAATCATGTTTTTAACAAGTAAAACGTCGAATTTTTAGTCAAAATTCTTCAATTAGCCAAAAACAAAACGTTCTAAAATAGTCAATTTTTGTTCGAGATTGATAAAAAAATTTTTGTCCAACTGTCCAAAAAAACGGACAAATTTTAATATCATTTACAAATCGCGAAGTTTGCTATTTTTTAATAGTAGCATTTTTTAGTTTGTTATCCTTAACAACGCTAAAAAGTGTTTTTCATTTCCGTTAGTGTAGTAAACGAGGGTTTTACTGCTAAGAACCCACGCCTGAACGAATTTTGATGAAATTTTTTTTATTGAGTTCTAAATACCCTAAATATCAAAGTTTATATTGTTAAAAAGTGTGCATTTGCCTCATCATCTTTTTAAACCACTTCTTGTGAATTCAATTTTGAAAATCATAAAAATTAGCTTAAAAAGAATTTTTATTTCAAAATTTTGGGTGCACATGCTTACGGGTTTGATAATTAGTAACTAAGTAACAATTTTACGGAAAAAAAATTTCAAAAATGCCTGATGAAACTCTTATTAACATTTAATAAACAAGAGCTAGTGAAGCACTTCTAGGCATCTCAGAAACTTCAAATTTGGCACCAATATATATAATGTCCTCAAGATTAATAAAAAAAATTTACAGGTCCTGAAAACCCTCTGGGAGTGGATTGAAGGGGGAGGGGGGGACGCCCCCGTACTTTTTAGAGGAAATCGGACCTTTTTAGGGATGTCTAGAGTGTAATGTACAATGACACCAAATTTGAAGTTCTTAGGATGATTAAAAGTGCTTGTGACTCAAAGTAACAAAATCACATGAATTGGTTAAAAAGACGATGAGGCAAATGCACACTTTTTCACAGTTTAAACTTTGATCGTTAGGATATTTAGAATTTAATAAAAAAGATTTTATTAAAATTCGATCAAGGAGTTGGTTCTTCTCAGTGTTATTATTTTTCAGCAAATTCGTAAGATGACGTTACTTGGAGTTACAAGCACTTTTAAGCATCCTACGAACTTGTAATTTGGTGTCGTTGTAGAACACACTCTAAAGATCTCTAGATAAGTCTAATTTTTATTAATAAAAAACGGGGGTGTTGTCCCCCCCCCTTTAAATCGGCCCCAGAGGGTTTTCAGAACTTGAAGAGTTTCTTTTATTAATCTTGAGGACATCATATACATTGGTGCCAAATTTGAAGTTTCTGAGATGCCTGGAAGTGCTTCATTAGTTACTATTAAGTAAATGTTAATAAGAATTTCATCATGCGTTTTTAAAATTTTTTTTTCCGTAAACTTGTTGCTTAGTTACTAATTATCAAACGCGTAAGCATTTGCACCCAAAATTTTGAAATAAAATTTCTTTTTTCATGATTTTGAAAATTGAGTTCACAAGAAGTGGTTTAAAAAGATGATGAGGCAAATGCACACTTTTTAACAATATAAACTTTGATCTTTAGCGTATTTAGAAATCAATAAAAAAAATTTCATCAAAATTCATTAAGCGTTTTTTCACTGTTTTGCGTTAAAAATTGTTTTTTTTTGAAAATTTAAATTCTCCTGTCAGTTGAATGATTTTGATTGATTTTTTTATTTTTGGATGGTTTTTTACAGTTGTTCAAAAAATATCGTTTGTATCACGAGCGCGAAGTGTTTTTAGTGTGTTCGAAAGACTTTTTTCATTCGGCGAGCCTCTTGAAAAAAGTACATCTCGCGCCCTAAAAACACTGACTTCGCGCTCTTGATACAAAAATAACTATTTAAATCTATAGTCATAAGTCTAACCTTTAACGTGTGAAAATTTCAAAATGATCTAACAGCAATTGCATAAGTTCTAGCGAATTAGCTGCGTGACCGTAGTTAGAATATAACCATAGTTATGGTCATTTTCGCTACGGACGACTGTATGACTCGCAGATAGCTACAACAAACACAGTAGGTATAATAACCGTAACTACGTTTGGGGGCGCACGTAGTTAATTCGCTACAGCTTATGCAGTTAGTGTCAAATCAATTTGAAATTTTTACACATTAAAGTTGAGAATTTTGACTATTGACAAATAGTCAAATTGTCAATTAAATTGACAATTTTAGAACGTTTTGTTTTTGGCTAACTGAAGAATTTTGACCAAAATTTCGACGTTTTTTTTGTTAAAAACACGATTTTCATAAATTTTTCTTAGAAAAATGTGCATACAATATTTTTATCTCGAATTTTATGAGTACAAAACTTACGTTAGAGTGAAAAAAAAACGTTTTTCTTTCATTACGATTAAAAATACAAATTTTTGAAAATCCGCATAGCGCAAAAACGAAATTTCGAAATATTTCGAAAACTAGAGCCAATCTGGCAAAAATTATTTCATTTTCTGATTCAGCGGCCTAAAAGACAGCTAAAATAGCTTATGCCGATCCTGCACAAAAAGTTACCTGCATTATGTAGACCAGTGTTATCTAACATTTTAGTTAATTAACAAAATATGGGTAAATATATGAGAAAACAGAAATTTTGAATAAGGAAATTTCAATCTTGTTTGGTTTTCAGAAGTCGAAGGTAATAGCTTGTTGTACTCCAAAAACCTACCCAATTTTATAAAACATCCATATGTCTTGGCTTGACAGGACCTATTGTAGAAACTCATTTTAACTTTTTCTTCTTATATTGTGATTACTATGGCTAGATACTACTTCTTATTTAAAGCGGTGTACACTCAGCCTTTAAATTATTGGCCACCCTGGATATAATTCTAGCACGAATTGTGGATGCAGTCATCATAAAAACCCCTACTTAAATTGAGGGGTAACTTTATTTTGCCAACAAGTAGTAAATCAGGAACCTCCCCAAAATCATTTTGTCGTTGTTGGCTAATAATCATCCTGGCGTATAGCCAGTAGCATAGCGGGTATAGTAGTAATTTACTTCTACCGAATTTTGACTTTATAATCCTTTTGTTACCTTAAGAAAAGAAAAATATGTCACAAAAGAAAACAACTTACCAAAGGTGTAAAAGGATTTGTAATTTATCTGTAAAAATATTAGTTTTTAAAGCAGGGTCGTATTTTTTTCCATTAAATATTTAATATGCATCAAGGTTAACAAAATTTACCTGAATTTGCTATTTAAAGTCTTCATACTACAGAGAAAGTGCAGCCCTGTTACACGCCACGGGGGTTTGGTCAGGTACGTTCAGTTTATTTTAATTGTCAGTGTATTTTCTTTTGTTGAATATTTAAAAGCTTAACCCCTTTTGTGAAAGGATTATAAAGTCATTTCGGTAGATCTTAGGTTTGCCTATACGTACGTAGCGTAGCATAGCGTATTGCTATGCTACGCTAATAGTGTAGCCCGTCCCAGGGCAGTTACGTGAGAGGTAGATAGTACTCGCTCTCAGCTGTCAAATGTCAGCTACCTGTTTGCCGCATTGAATAAAGCACTAAGCCCTACTTTACCAGGAGAGAGCCATTCGGCTAATAATATGGATCGTAATGTTTTCTAAATATAGCGATTTCCAGTCAATTTCTATAATAGAAATTGTTGCTTATACTCCCACTTATAAGGAAAGATCAGACAGCCAATGATAATATGATAATGATAACTCGACGAAATGAATGAGCCATCCATAGTTTTTCAAAATGTCGTTTCTGTCGCATTTTCTCTTATATAGGTAACAGTTGCTAACCTTCCCTCCGGATCTATTTATTCAATGGCTTGCCGTATGCTTACTGAATTTCATGTCGGCATGACGTCACAAAATTCGAACATAAAAGCTAATATCTCGGTTAATATTTGTGCTAAAAGGATGTCCGTTGTTCTTAGATATTTTTTTAGCATTTTTCTGCGGAAATTTTTTTTTTAGATTAGCCTCCCTTTAATTTAAAATTTTAGGTATTGGAGCCCTAAGTCATTATTTTTTGATTTTCATGCTTTTAATGCTCGACATGCAAATAGTATGCTCAAATATAGTTGTAGCCATAATACTATAAATAAATAATTATTAGAATCAACCAACTTTATCAAAGCCTGCTGGTAATATGGAGTTGCCTATGGTTGCCTACGTATAAATTAGGTTATATTGCGTTTTCTTAAACTAAACATTTTCCATGTTTTGAAGAATTTGACAATGAAATGAAATGAAAATATGCTTGGAAGATTTACATCGTTAGCATTAATAGAAATAAGTTGAACCTTCATTCGAATTTTAAATACCTACCACTCAAACAATTGTTTGCAGTAACATTTTCTAATATAAATATAATATAATTTATGTAGTAATTGGGTTTACAAAGCATATCTACGAAATGATCATTTTTAATAATTTGACAAAGTTTTGTACTTAACATAATTTGTACGCCGAACAGGGATATCTTTACAAATTAGGGTATTGTTAAACGAGAAAATAAGTGTTATTAAGAAAGTTTGGGGTAGATAGAATATTGGATGTGTTATTATAAGGTATTTCAATTTTCCATTTAAGCATCTTTACTTGGTATAACAAAACTTTATAAGACGTAAGAAACATTTATATTAACTAAAGAATGACGATCTTCAATAGAAAGGCTCCAACAAATTTACAAAACAATAAAATGAGATTATTTCGAATTAATTATCTTATTCCAGTTATTACAATTAATTGTATTTTGTGTTATTTATAATTAATCTATTGAGCTATTCTTGAATTCTAATACATAAATAATACGGGGCAGTCTTCAAGAAGAAAAATTTCAAGATTATGCTCGAACAACTCCTACAAACTGAACTACAAATGCTAACATATGAATCACATAAATAAATACATTAATGAATAATATTACCATCAAACGGTGATTTCTACTATAGGCACGTCATAATTGTTTAATATTCATGTTCTATTCGCTAGAAATGCTTTAAATTAGAATTAAAGGATATAACGAAATGGAACGTTAAGTTTAAGGACATTTCCTGGATGCATTATTAAATTTCTTTGTTCATTCAAACTAAAAATTAAAAGAAATTAAAATAAGAAGATTTTCAGCAAAAAGCACTTTAAAATCTTCTGCTAATTCGAAATGTAAATATAATATTTTATCGTGATTGATTATATTAGATTACGACGAAGCCTTGTGCAAAGTGAGCGCACTTAAATAATTCTGTTTGATTTCATTTGAAAAAAATGGGTTTAAAATTACATTTACTTTTTTTTTAAATAGTTTCAAAAATTGTCTTTTTCTACCCCGTGGATTTTTGTATGCCCCATATCCTAGCATTCATTACTTCTGTATAAATGGGACCTTTTACACCCTACTGGCTAATGATCTAAGGTATAATAAGTAAAGACCAAAACAGAAAAAAATAAAATCATGTCTGTTTAATTTATTGATGATTTATTTAAAATGTATTTATATTCACATACCATTTAGCTACTTTTATTCATCACCGTAAATATTGTACTTTAATATTTTAATAAAGACTATTATCGTTAAGATAAAGCTATTATAATATGTACTTACAAATATGACAAATAATGATGACCTATCATTAATTTTTTTTAGAGAACAATTATTACTTCAAAAGTATTGAGCTTCACGATCGCTTAGCAGTATAATACTATTTATTACAAAATTTAGAGTTTTCAGAGTATGTTATTAAGTGCTACTTGCTTATAATAACAATAGTAGAATGAAATAAATATACAGTGAAATCTCTCTTAAGGGGGCAGCACTGGTCGCTCATAAGAGGTGTCCGCTAAATAGAGAAAGTTAAAGAAACTATTACAGTAGTCTGGTTCCTGTAAAATTGTCCGTTGATTGGAAGTCTCCGTTAAGAAATATTTCACTGTAGTCATCTATGGTATTTTGCAAAACAGATGACATAATCATCTTAAAACTTCATTAAAGAACAAAATTGAATCTAAATCCTAAGACCCGCATTTATCAACTTATTCTCTTGACATGGTCTGGTGTGTGTTCTTGAAGAAGCTTCTGCAGTGGAGAAGCAGTGGCGTAACTAAGGATTTATTTGTGACTATTTCCAAAACTTTTACAACAGACCGTTTCACTTAATTGCAGTTTGCCGATAATGCCGACGGTTTTGTTTTGGATAACTTGATAAGAAGAGAAAAATATTTACCACTTCTTTTCTAAATTCTTAAATACTATTAAAACAGACAGTTTTGTGCCTGTTTATGGTACTACAAACTACGGAATTTTTCGATGGCCCTATTTATTCGGGAGCCCTCCCGCAACGCGGGCCCGTTATTTACGCCACTGAAAAGCTCCATGCATACTTTTCAGTGCAAGACCTTATAACTCTGATTGATTCATGTGACTCAAATCTAGCAATACTATTAAAAATGTATAAGTTTAATTATTAGTAATGAAAAATGTATTTACTTTCCGTCACTTCGCGCAGATGTAAATATTGCCTGACGAATATTATTATGAGATTTTTTTTCTTCAGTCCCTGTAATTATATGTAGCTGAAAGCTGCTGAATATATTGATGAATAATAATGAAAGAAATTTGATACGAGAAAACAGTATGTTTGGTAATAGTACGTAGGTGGTTGGAAGTGCTGGTCATATTACCGTCATTACTATAGTGGGTCACGAGCGATCACATTAGCTAATCGTCTAAAGCTAAAGTGTTATCATGAAACCGGGCTATTTTTATTTTTAGTAAAGTTCATTATTTTATATTATTGTGAATACGTAAGAAATTCGACCTTTATCAACCTCAAGTCAATTTTCCAAGTCCCCATTCTAATATCCATGAAAAGGTAATTTTCTTTTACAAGATTTGAAATGTTGTTTGTAGATAATACCACACCACATAATTTGAACGAATAAGAATTTTTTTAGTAAGATAGAAAACCCATACAACAAAAATCTGAACTCGAACAAATGCGCATTTCACCTAAAAGCTATCAATTACTAACCTTTCCTTTATTTCTAATTAGAAATTTCAGGAAAATTAATTTCTAAACAAGAAAGAAGAAACTTACTAAATTCTTTTTAGCCTTTCAATGTAGTTCAAATATAATTTTTTGTGCTCATCTATACCGCAAAATTTACTCCACATGTCATAAGTCATAACTCCTCAAAATAAGTAATGTAAATGTGTCATGGTCCATACATATTATTAAGTTTGGTTTTAAGTCGGCTGTCAATACCGACAGGGGAATAAGCCGACGTCATTATTTAGTTCAGCATCGTTGGTGAATTTTAGTGACACTCGCTGATCTTTGAACAATGCTTTGCGATTTACGAATTTCTATTGATTAATTTTAAATTCTTAACTAATCAAAATGCATATACCGAAGAAGCTTTGTCTAACAGTCACCGCAGACTAGAGAATTTTGATCGGCTGACAGCGTAACACCGGAAACCGGGTGTTGCGTTGATTTCTCCCTTTAGCATCGTTCAGACGGAGACGGGAGGGTTCATAGCCGCAATAAAACACACTTTGGATAAAAAGTAAAGAAAATATTTATTTAAAAGAAAACAAAATAACTCTATGTACCAAAAGGCACGAAGACACAAAAAAACCTTGTTAAGGAAAAAAATAAATTATTAATAAATGGCAGAGACTGGAGATATGACTCAGCCACTAGGTCTCCACCAGACCTTGAGACCCCTCTCTTACGAGATATACCACAGAGTTCCGGTGGACGCAGGGAAGTTGTTCACCAGACCTCGAGAGCTCGAGACCCTTCTCTGATGAGAAAGACCACTGAGTCCCGGAAACGAAGAGGGATTCGTACACCAGATTCCGAGACCTCTATATGAGGGAGAGAATTGACCACGTTGCTCTCAGTTCGGTCCGTTCGCTCCGAGTTTTTGCACGAGGTAGTGCGTGTGCATGTGCATAATGGCGTTAAAAATTTCATTTCAACAGTTGATTGAAGAGATCGAGAAGCGATCACCATTATATAAGAAAAGTTTAAAAAAGTGATCGTCCAATAATTTAACAAGTTAATTGAAACTGGATAAGCTGATTTTATAAAAATTTAAAATTTTTCTAGGAAGTTCAGTAGTTTTGTATGGAACATGTAAAACTTTTCTTGCTGTAATAATCTATCACGTATATGGAATGCACCCAATATTCTCGGTTTCGCTTCTTCATTCTTCTTCTTCGTTGAATAATAATGGTACATATAATAGCAGTTCTCCGTAATAACATTTCTTTGTCTCCTTTGTGCCCAGTTTCGTTTCTACCAGTGGCACAACCGTCCAGCGCAAGTGCAGCTTATCGCAATACTAGGCCGATTATTGGACAGTCTGCGCACCCACCATAAACTAAACAAATTGGCGTTGTTTGCGAGGAAGCTGCCCGATCCGACTAAATTGTCAGCCGATCGTTTAGTCTGTAATCTTCGGTCACCCTAAGACGAAAGTATGGACGCACGAACAGCAGCATTTGCGTAAGAATGACAATAAATACTGGATAGGCCGTAAGTCACGTTACCATTAGGCGGCTGTCAGACAAACGTTTTTCAGTGACCGTCATAGTCCGGCCAAAATTTTAAACACGTGGTTTTGAATGTAATTAGCGACTGTCAGACAGACGGTCAATCGTCAGCGAGTGAGAGATACCGACTATTATCGAATTATCAATGACTGTCGATGTTGTGTGCCTTAATGATATTCAAAACCACGCGTTTAAAATTTTGGTCGATCTATCACGGTCGCTGCAAAACGTCTGTCTGACATCCGCCTTAAAAATATGACATCGTGGTGTATTAATTCCAGACGACGGTTTCAAGCTATACATAGAATTAAAAAACTAAAAGGTCTCTTCTTGTAGATAGCTTAGACTCATTGAATAAAACAATATCCCGTACTCTACCAGGAAAGAGCCATTTAGCTAATAATATGAATCGTGATGGACGAGTAAATATAGCGATTTCCGGCCCATTTAATCAATAGAAATGGTTGCTTATACTCCTACTTATAAGGAAAGATCATGACAGCCAATGATAATTGAAACTCAACGGAATAAATGAATCATCCATGGATTTCTAAAAGGTGGTATTTTCTCTAATAACGGTAACGGTTGCTAACCCTCCTTCCGGATGTTTTTTTTATGTTCTAAGCTTACTAGTGAGAGCTGTGATTTGAAGGCTGTTACAAAATTGTGCTTTTTTCATGCCTACAAACTAAATCCTGATGTTACTACTCATGAACTTTAAAATTACTTATTGTCGATGTTTCTTGAAATAAAATGCGAACAGTTGAATTCAAAATTTCTCAAGTACTATTCCTCTTTTAAAGTAACCGTCAATGACAGTAACTCAAAAAAAGTCGTGCACTCGGCAATTTAGTATTTCAGTCGAAGTTTAAACTTAAGTGTAGCTTTAAGCTTCTTTTAAACCAATAGAAATACGCCAAATTGAAATTAAGCTCAGCTTAACGCTACACTTCGGTTTAAATCACAATTGAAATACTCGGCTTAAGTGATAAATCGTTAAGTAGTTTCGAGGGTTAAGGGTCGATTTTACAAACACAACTTAAGTTGGAGTTTAACAAAACTAGAGTTTTACTACGGTAAACTACGATTGAACCTGATTTTACAATACGAATATGCTTGAACCCAAGTTCAACCAGAGTTTAATTTAAACATCTGTTGAGCCTCAATTGTAAAATTGACCCTAAATTTTAATTCATTTTAATTCATCATATTTCGTAAAGAATTTTATAGAATTAGTGCATTTAAAACTTATAGTGTGTACCTTAAAGCTCTATTGAAAATGTATAACAATGTAGGTTGCGTGAAATGAGAGCGAAAATTGACTTAATTTGAAGTAGATTGGCTTGTAGAAGACAAAAATACGGTGTACTATTACCCGTTCTCACAGACGACTTTAAGTCGAGTTTAAAAAGTATAGCTTGACCCCATTATTTTATGTACGGTCTTAAGCTATTTTAAAAAAGCTCGACTTAAATTCGTCGGTAAGAACATGAACAAGAATCAATTTTCTATTATTTAAGGATTCAATACGCTGAAAAATGAAATTTGAAATCCATCGCCAACTTTGCGAGTTATAATGCGAAAACTAAAAACGTGACAAAACTTCATTTCCACCAAGTTTTTTTTTATCTAAACCGACAACAAAACTTCCTTGAATGAAATTTACTTTTTTTACGTTTTCTTCAATATGAGAGAGTAAATATTATTTTTCCTTAATTTACTTAACGTTTCAAAGCACTCTGAATTTTATAATTAATTTATAAAATTAATTAAAACGTAGAGAGAGGTAACTTTGGGATCAAAGTCAATAATAGTTAGATTTTGTAGGAAGTTGTTAAAAACGGGGAAAAATATACGTAGGTATTTGTAAAACATAATTTGATCTGACAAACTGAATTTATTGTTCTCTCTAGAATTGAACAAAGGCCAATAAAACCAAATAATTGATAGGTCATTTAGTAGTTCGTTAGAAAGGTTGAAAATAAGCAGTTTATGATTGAGATAGTTATTTTAACGTCCACCGAGGATACCTACAGGAAAGTGTGTCAAGAATTTAAAAAAATCTGTTAGTATAGGACTCAGGAAAGTTTTGTGTCCCTCTAGAAATAAAAAACTTACCTGTAAGGGTTTATCAAGGGATGGAAATTACGTCCGTGAATTTGCTATCATCCGCTTTGTTTCAGTAATTTTAAAAAATATGTTAAAAATTTGCTAATGCAATAGAAAATTTACTGTAAGAAATTTTGAAGTGGGAAGGTGTTAACGCAAGAGGTCATCCAGTCTCGGCAGTCAATGTAAAAAAATTGAGCTCTCAACGGTAGTCAATAGGTTTGTTCCAGCAAACAATTCTGAACGGTTACAGGTACTGTTTTACTGCGCATGCGCGGTTCGATTCCAAGATCGAATCAGTTCTGAACTGTCAATGCTGGAACGGGACCAGTCATTTTATTTTCTACAGAAAGCGATGGATGCCCTCACATAAGTTTTTTTGTACTGTCCTTCGCTTCTAATTCAAATAATTTAAGCGCTATGATTTAAATTCAGTTTAGTAACCATAAGTTCATAATAAAACTTGATGTTCTTGAGCGTTTGATCATTTTATAACTTGGCCAGCCATGTTGCTTAAGAAAGCAGTTACACGTCCAATTCCTGGATGTAACGAACTTATCGTTATATCGAAACGATCTCCCACGTCTGGTAAAAAAAGCCGTTTGATGTCCGGCAAATCATAAAAAATTAACATATGTTTTAAGGGAGATATTTTCCCAAATCCACCCGAAGATTCAGCTTGATAATAGTCGTTCGTTCTAAACTGCTCCGCTAGATTTTCCAAAATTTCTTTAGAAACCCGAAAGTGTTCCAAAAACTCCTTGTAGTTGTATAGTGGCACGGTTTCTTCAACGTATCCCTCTATTACTTCGGTTTTCCCCAAAAGAAGTTCTAGAAACTGTTCTTGAGCTTGATGATGAGGAAGACGAAGAAGATTACACAAAAGTTCATTAAAAATGAGTAAACTACTATTCTGTTGCTAAACTAAACGCGCGAAGTCGACAGATTCAATTTGCACATGATCGGAATTATAAATACTTGCTTCGAACCTAGAACTGCTTTTACAGTTCTAAAACCGTTCCGAATCATTCCGAATCAAAATTCGTTTATGCTGGAACGTCAAATTCAGAGTGACAGTTCGAGATTTGTATTGCTGGAACGCGTTGTTCGAACTGCGCATGTCTAGAACAGTTCTGAACAGTTCTATTACCGTCCGAATTGCTGCTGGAACGAACCTAATGGCAGTCTGTGTACAAATTCAGAACAGCAGTTGACCAATCGGGGTAACGTTTCCGACGTATTCAAGGTTTTTCTCCAGCATTTACACTATAACTGTCAAAGATGCCTATGTCTTTCAAATTTTATTTTTGAAGCAACCTGTTTATTAAAACTTAGATTTTGAAGCACTGATCAAAACTCCATTATTCACCGATTCAAAAGAATAAATTAAAATTCGTATGCTCTAAAATATCCCATCTAATTCATCACTTTTATTATCCTAAACTATAAGCCGAAAAATTGAGAAAGTGCTAGTAAATTTCAGAATTATGAAAATCATTTTCCTTATCATACGCAATAACTCATAAGAATATTTACAATGGCGCTATACGCATAAATTAAAGCCCGTCACCACAACCCTCAACGCAAAAAATAAATTAGAGAAGAAAAAAAATAAAAGAATTTTAATTTAAACGTATATTGAAAAATAAAAGTACCAATTAGTTCATGTAATGAAAGGGAAGTCATTTAGTAAAACCCTTTACTGACAAGAAAAGCACTTAAAACTGTGCGTGTGCCTATTTCTAAGATTGATCTTGTGTTGAATAGACCTTAAATGAATTCTTCTTTGTAAATATATTATCCATATTATTTGTTAACACTATACAAGCTAAATTGTTAAATAGTATGTGGGATTCAAAAATAATCTCACATAGAGAACTTTATTTATTTTCACAACAAGAGTTAAAGAGAATTAATTTTATTTAGAGCATGAGAAAATGTTCGATTCCCCTAACAGGAGGTAACTTATTTATGTATAAAAGAAAAGCTCGGTTTTGGGAAAGTTAAACTAAGTATTGAATATGCAGTAGGGTAATTATTTTTTTAAATATGGGCAAAATTTAAGAATTAAATCATAACCTGATAGGAAAATCGTAAGACGTGAAATCGATTTATTTATTAGTAAAATTTTTAAAAATACAGAGTGTTAATAAAATGTTCGAACAGACTTCAGGAGTATGCTCTTTACTTAAAATTAGGGTGCCCGTATTTTTTTGTTTTTACCAATTTTGATTGTTATGGGGAGTGGAAGACTAAAAGGGGGCTCATAAAACTCTATTTTGTTCATACTTTAGAAACCCCTTAATCGATTTTAATTAGATTTGGTATGCGACCTAACCAAGTGTATTAACTTTAATACGAAATTGTAATTCTGTAAAAGTCGCTAGAGGGCGCTAGTTACTAGCAATTGGCCTTCGTTGTTCTGCAATAACCTTTTTGTTCAAAATATTTTTTATGTCTTTAATGTACAGTTTAGCCTTACATTTAATTCTATAAAAAAAGTATTTAGGCCAGTGGTCAGGTCGAAATAAGCATATGTTACCTTACAAAAGGTCATGTAGTTCTGGATTTTGGATATGTTGTATGTACCTAACTCCTTATTAAAAACCCAAGTTTTGGAATTCGGCGCGCCTGTGCGCGCTTCAGTACGATCACTTTTGTGTCACTTTTTTTGGTTTTTGCTCGATAACTCTTTACTAGTAGATCCTACCAAAAATATTAATGTTACCTATTTTCTAGAGGACAAAATTTGCTACAATTTATCCCAATAACATGTTTTTCTAAACCATACAGTTACCGAAATACAAAGCTTCAAAGTACAAAATTTTTCAAAAAATTAGGGAAAACTACCACAAAGAAGACAGTGTTCATCATCTTAACGGTTTATTGGTTCAATTTAAAGACAACGTGAGTAACACTTTGTAGCTATATGATAGATCTGTGCATAAAAAATTACAAATATGACCACTATACGAAGAATATTTCATACAGGGTGAGCCCGGAGGAACGCACCAAACGCCAAGGGTGTATTTTACATGTAAATAAGACGAAAAAACCCAAAACTTGTAGTCCGATTTTTGTTGGTTTTCAAGTTACAGCGTCTTAAAAGTTTGAATATTTAGTAAATATTTTCATTAATTTAGAAAAACACACTGTATACCGATGAAGTAACATTCATTCATGATGGCATCAACTATACCCGCTATTTCCACGTAATAATCTGACAAAAATCCTCACGTAAAACTTGAAACAAGCGCTCACCATCGTTATTGTGGAAACGTGTGATATGATATCGTCGACAATTTTGCTTAAGAGGAGACCAAATTTTAGAATTTCACCAAAATTATTCACAGGGGCTGTTAGGATTAGGCAATGTGCTTCTAAACATTATAATGCGAATGCACTATCAGCATGATTGCACCATGGATATAAGATTTTTTGTTAAAACACTGAAACTTGAAAATAAATAAAAATAGGATATAGGTACCTATTGCTTTTTGGTTTTTTTTCGTGTTTTTCTATGTGTAAAATACACTCCCGGAGTTTAATACCCTGTAAAAATGACACAAACAATAAACAGTGACTTCAGAAAAATAAGACGTGGGGGAACTTGAGGTAAGTTGACGGGCGATGTTAGAAGTTTTTAGTAATCTTCTCTGGGGTTGCATTTCAAAAATTTATGAAAAACGCAGTACCTATATTATAATGAACTAGCTAATAAGACAAATGTTGCATTATAAGGTTTATTGAAAAAAAGCATGAAGTCAAATTATAACATATTTATATTTTATATACACTATTCGTTACATGATTTTTGATCTTTTTTTTTTAACTGCATTGTCACTTTCTATAACAAAGGTAAAATGTTCAATGTCTTCATTTTCTTGGACGATCATCTGATCAATTATTGAAACCGCTTCTTCCTCTATGTCATCGTCGTTTGTAATAATTTCTGGAACATATAGGCATGATTGTCCACAGCAATTCTTACAAGTAATAGAGCAATGTAAACCAGCCTTTCTGCAGCTGCAGGCCTTAACACATCCTTTCTTGCATTGGCAAAAAATAGTATGCAGTAACGAATCTGGCGCAGGGGGTTTGTTGTAATTGGAATTAGCCCTCGCCTGCCTGTCATCCAGCCCCACTCCAAAGGGTTCTTTTCCCTGCCCATCCATGTTTGGACTTGATGGTATGTCCGTAAAGTGTGATATCGGGCAGCATCTTCCGTTGGTGGCAGTCTGGCAAGGTGAAACTTGGTGTTACTCACAGACTTTTTAAACAGCTGACAACGTAAATCGTTAAGTGTTTGAGTATTTATGCTCCCTCCATACAAAGCTACTAAAAATTTTTCCCCTGCTTTTACAATTTCATCAGCAGTAGCTTCTGAATCTCTAAACTTTTCAACCAAATTAGGGTGCTTCTGAAGAGCACTGCAAAATTTGTTTTTTCCCTGTCCAAATGGGGCCGATGTAGTGTCACACCCACTATTTGCATGAAGAAATAGAATATCTTGTGGATCATATTTGAATGAGTTTGATGAATAAAAGACGCAAGGTGCATTACCTCTTCCAGTTTTTTTAAAGTAAATGTTATCATGAACAGAAGCTAATGCTGTCAGTAAAACCAAAAGATCTATATCTTCACCTACGATGGTTACACTATCGAAATCGGATGCTTTAGATATTGCAGTATTTATAATCAACATATCGGCATCCTCTAATGCCTGTACTACATCAATGCCCACTTCTGACATTTCATCTTTCAACAATGCAATTAAACGATTTTTGTTGCTATTATTTGATAAAAATTTCTCTTGTGGTATTGTCACTGCAGTTGTTTCATTGAACAAGATTTTTTTAGAAGAGTGCAGTAAAGCTCGGCGGGATCGTTCCCAAGATTTTGTGCTTAGTTGAGTGGATTCATCAGGATATCCATCAAAAACTACCACAGTATTTGTTCCGAAGTGTCTTTGCACATACTCCACATAGGTTTTACCTACAAACTCAAAGTTGGCAGCTGAAATCTTACTCCACACGACTTTATGTAGAAGATACCCACCATCAACAACTGTACATTTTTTGCTCCCAAACACGATTTTGCTCTGTACTGGAGTGAATGAAGCATAAAGCGTAGATTTTGTACCTTTCCGCATCCCTTCATCAGAAAAGAGAGCCATCGGAAAGGGCGCTAGCTCAAACTTGAAGTACTCTTTAAGATCTTCATCATTCTGTTTTGCAATGCAGGCTCTTTGAAAAAGAGTGAGTGGATCTATTGCAACTTTGTCGTCACCTATTCTAATACCACTGCAAGATGCTGCAAGAGTAAGCACTTTATTCTTTCTTTGCAATTTTACACCTTCGAAATTCCCCCCTACTATTTTCTTGATTCCTTTAATTCCAACTTCACGAGCCAAATGACAGTTGACTTCCTCTTCTCCAACAATGCCTGTACTAATTGACATTATCACCTCACTTTCGGTAAAGGGAGGATGTTCATTTAACCACAATATGAGCTTTTCAATGTCCTGATTATCTCTTGTTACTCGAGTAGGCCTTAAATCCACATGTTGTTCAGAAGTTGCAGAGGTTAGGTTAGTGAACTTATCAACTTGTTCACAGATGTTAAGAAGGTGAACCATACCAAAGATCCACCGGGAGAGCACACTATCTGTAATGCCACGACCATGAGTCAGCCCTCCTGAACACTTCATCGATCTCATTAACGTCTGCTCGATAGTCATATCGGACCAGATACCAGACCAAAATTTGTCCGAGCGTCGGATAGTGAAATATCCCTTAGTGGTGAATTTGTGGAAATCTTCGGAATCCATTTTGTCTTCTAAGTTCACCATATCTTGATAATAGAGATGTGCGCTCCTTGCATAGTTGAAGTGGCCAGCAGCGTGGAAATATGGCAGCATTTCTTTGATAGTTTGTAGGTGCAGGTTCCAGTCACCCATTCTTTCAGCCTGAATGAAGTTTTTTAGTAATGTAATCATTCTCAAGTACTGAATCCACAATTTAGAAGTGGGTCCGCTACTTTCAATTGTGCACAGCATATTCTTGAGTTTTATTCTGATAGAATGGAATTTGGGATTTTCATGAGCCCTCAGAATGACAGACTTGTCATTATCAGCAATAATTTTTTCCACCACACACCTTTCTTCTTCTGTGAGTTCCAGTTTTTCAAATACTAAACTACTCAACGCAACATTAGTTAAGATGTGCGCTCGAATGGCCCTTGAATATGCGTGCCCACATAACATTTTGTCTACGCTATTTTCCGCATATATAACGCAGAAGAGGTCCTTCAGTCCGCTTCCTGCCATTATAGTTCCAACTGCCCCCATAAATGACATTAATAAATGAAACCCACCCAGCCTTACAATGACATTCCTCAATTCTGGAACTTGATTGTTCATCACCATATCACGAGCCTTCCAGTACAAAGGCTGATCAAAGGTGACGATACAAGATTTAAAATGAAAGGATTTACATTGTTCTGTGGCTGCAAGGAGAGATGTGAACACCGTGTCAAGATCGCTTGGGGGAGCATTGATAAATGGGAGACACACTATTTTTGAAGTTTCATAGTTTTTACCACTTGTTGCCTGCTCCATAAAGCCATTCCAACCCGGTACTGAAGGAATTTTCGCCCACTTTCCGTAAACCCAAGCAACATCAGAGAAAGATGGCAGTATATTATCAGAACATTCAAACTGTATATCAGTAATTGCAATAGATTTCAATCCTTCTTTTTTTGGTCTGTGATAGGTTTTCAGTTGCATACTGCCTGTCTTACTGAGAATATCACTTGTCGAACACTTTGTCATGCGCGGAACGATATCATTCTCGCTTCTTATTCCGTCACGTGGAGTTGCAGCCATAATCCCTCCCATCGCATGAAACGTACCCAATCCATCTAGAGTGTTTATATTAAAGTCAGCATTATCAAAAATGAACTGACCAAATGCACCACCCGCACTTGTGATTTTGTTCTCAGGTGCTCCCAGAATGAAAGATGCCTCAAGTCTAGCAGCTTCATAATAAGTACATGAGAACCCCAGCGTTGACAACAAGGCTAATAGTTGTTTTGACGCAAACTTTTTGTAAATGAACACCCCAATACCTGTCAGAAGTGAGGATAGAAAAGATTTTGGTCTCACGGCAGTTATGATAGCATGTGCCAGTGCAGCGCATTTCTTGTTCCAAGAATCTAATGAACCTCGTTTGTTAGTCAAAATGATGGTATGCAACAGAAGACGTAATGACTCTGGTATTACAGAATTGACACTGATCAAAAACTTATCTGGTGGTGGATATTCAGCAGTACTGAAAATTGAAGAGCGGATGTCCTCTAAAATAATTTTACCAGCAGCTTTGATAACACGCAATCTTTCTTCTTGCGGATTAGCACTTCTGTTTTGATACCATAGATCGGAGAGTATTTTATCACCAGTATTTCTAAAACAGACAATGCAGCCTCTGTTAGAAGAGTCAGTTATAACTATATCCTCCCCATAGTTTTCCTTAAGACGACTCTTGACCGTTCTCATGTCTGGTCGATACTCTCCCTCAATTTGATCGATTAAGTGGTCAAGAGAAAACTGGCATTCATCGGAATTATCGGTTAGGTAAGAGTAAATAAGTTCCATAGCTTCATCAACGTTGGTAGCGGGACGATATCCCCTTTTTGCACGAGTTGTTGACTTAGTATAAAATTTTTGCTGACACAAAAGGTGATACTTTGCATTGACTGCCACTAAATCTGATTCATTCTGTCTCGCTTGTTGTAGGCGATCAACCACTTCCTCTCCCCATTTATCGTTACGTTTCTTACCAACACTAACTATGCTTTTATCTATATCGATCTTTTCTACTTTACGCACAATATTTCGTCTTGAAAAAGGCAACTTTTTTTGTGTCTTGATAAAATTTTCTGTAATTTTCTGTCCACAAAACAAGCAGCTATATTTGAAATCGAAACTTAAACTTTGTGATCGAGTTGTTCTTTTTGGAGTGGCTTTTGGAGCGTCTCCTCCCCGACGAATATACGCAAATATCATTCCTTCGTTATTGTACGTGCTTTGACAAGCCTTATGAATAGTTATTTCCTGTAAATTTTTCAGTAACATTTGATTATCAACATTTTTCCTTTTAATACTTGAATCTCGGAGTCGATTAATCCCTTTTCTTTTTACTACAATAATCTCACCTTCGTCCAAACTTTTCTTACATATTAAACACTTTGACATGGAAGATGCCATTGTAACTCAGTATAACTCACAACGGACAATCAGAATAGACTATTAATGAAAAAATACGTCATTGCCAAACGTCAGTGGGATAAATAGTTCAAAAAAATGTATTTTATGTGGTAATTTTCCCTAATTTTTTGAAAAATTTTGTACTTTGAAGCTCTGTATTTCGGTAACTGTATGGTTTAGAAAAACATGTTATTGGGATAAATTGTAGCAAATTTTGTGCTCTAGAAAATAGGTAACATTAATATTTTTCGTAGGACATACTAGTAAAGAGTTATCGAGCAAAAACCGAAAAAAGTGATACAAAAGTGATCGTACTGAAGCGCGCACAGGCGTGCCGAATTCCAAAACTTGAATTTTTAATAAGGGCTTAGGTACATAGAACATATCCAAAATCCAGAACTACATGACCTTATGCAAGGTAAGATGTACTTATCCACTGGCCTAATTGTTGTATTTTCTTGTTTTCTCCAATTTTGATTTTTATGGGGTGTGGAAAACTAAAAAGGGACTATCAAAACCAAAACTCTATTTTGTTCATATTTTAGAAACCAACTTTCTTGTTTAAAAGATTTTCTATGTTTTTAATGCACAGTTGAGCTAAGCGTAGCATTTAATTCTATAAAAAAAGTATTGTTGTATTTTCTTGTTTTCCTCAATTTTGATTTTCATGGGGAGTGGAAGACTAAAAGGGGCCCTCAAAACTCTGTTTTGTTCATATTTTAGAAACCACTTAATCGATTTTAATAAGATTTGGTATGCGACCTAACCAAGTGCATTAACATAGCTCGAGAATTTTACGACAGCACGAAAAGCTGTCCCATTACACTGGTGAAGAGTTTTGTAACGGCAGTGTATCACTGTTTAAATAAAGTTTGCGAGTTTTGTACTATTAAACAGACAGGCAGACAGCATAGTCCATCTATTATTTAAAACAATAGCGATTAATTCGAGAACGTGACGTCCAATTTGTTTTCTACAAACTGCTGAAGAAATAGGAAATTTTAAATAAATTCTAGAATGAAACATTAAATTCCTTATTGGTAAAACGCTCTGTATATATTTTTTATAACGGCTTTAAAAATTGATTAATAATATAAGCAAGTTTGATGATTTCTGTTACTTTTCCTGTTACTGGCAACTCCATAAGCGATTTCTTATTCGGTTGATATTGTTCCATTTTTCAAAATAAATGAAAAATCGATTTGTACTTTAAAATAAAACAAGAAAAAGTTCTTAAAATGAAATAAAACGTTTGCTTAAACTCGAATAGAAAATTTTCAAAAATACATTTCCACGTAAACTTTTATAATTGAAAGTATTCACCAGTATGTTATTTATTATTTTTACTTTGCGCTAGCTCGTGCAAAATAAAAATTTTTCAATTGATAACCGCAAAGTCTAAATGAAGTAAAGGAAAAAGTGGGGCTTTTGGTGAAAATAGGATTGCGTCATATAAGTGGTGGAAATCGAAGCGGCACGGCTGTACCCCTAACCAGTTGCTCTATTTGTACGCTGTTGGAGTTTTAAATCGATGACGATGCGCATATATACCCTTTCGCTCCATAATTTCCTTTTGTTACTAAAATATCTTTTAAAACGTAGCTAATAAATTTAATTATTACAAACAATAAAATGGGTTGAAAAAGTCAAAAAAGGTCTATTTACGATTAGAAAAATTAAAATTTGTATTTATACAGTACGCCTTTTAATTACTTAATTTAATTGAAATTCTATATTAACGACCTTAATGAATCAATCTTATATAATTGATTTTAAAAACACCTTTTTGGATTATAAAACATTACACGAATTTGCACTTAATTTATTTCGAAAGGGTGTTATTTGATTAGCCACCTTTATATGTGTGTTGTGTGTATACGTTCACCATTATTGGTAATTTTTCAGGGAAATTAAAAAAATATATTTGATAAACCTTAAATTAAATTTAAAATCAAATAGTCAATTCGTCGAAGAACGCTAATGAATTTTAAAGCTGGAAACAAGCAAACAGGATATGTCATTCATCATCATCATCTTCAGTTTATCACGTTCCTTCTTTTCGTTAATGATTTTCCCAAGTTTCCTATTTCGTGTGTTACGAATTTTATTATTCACGACGAGAAATAAAAAGTTTTAAAAATTTTATTCAAAGTTATTGTTTAGTATCTTAATTATTTTTTATACTTTTTGTTTACTTCTTGTGGTCTCTTACAAGATCAACTTAATAGACCAATTAATTTAAGGTATTTCAAGTTATTAATTTTAACGTGAACTTAAGGGTAGAATAAACGTGAATTTTTCTTTTCCCTTTATGACCCTAATTTGTTATTTTTTTTATTAATGTGATCGCTTTACTTTAAACTCTTGTTGAAAATAAAAATAAATAGGTAGCAGAAAACAAATTGATGAACTTTGATGGAAATAGATGAGATTTTGATATTATTTATTAGATGGAGCAATAAGGGATTGGCTTAACACCTGTAAATTGACGAAGAACATCATTCTAAAATAAACTTTTAAAAGCTTCATCCGCCTGACTTTTTAGCCACATACAGCTTGTTTGATGCCATTTAATGTGTGGGTTTCGTGTAAATTGGTGATACTCGGTTACAAAAATCAATTTTCAGGTTTTTCTTATGAAACTTTTATTCCTCTATTGGTTTTATCTTAAATAAAGTCGTGGTACGAACTGAAAAGAGGAATAGGGTCAACGCAAAGATCAGAAAATGTAATTGAAACGAAAATTTGCTGTCTTTGAAAATTTTCAATAGGGTACTGGTCTACTGGTACATACAGTGTGGTTGAAACTTAGAGACCCATCCACTTATAAATAACTGAACTAGTAAATCAAATGAAATAAAAATTTTAGGAGCTGGATATTTTTTGAGGTACCAATGAAACTACAAAAATTAATTATTTTGAAACCTGTACAGTATACAACGCTTAGAAGATTTTTATTAATACAAAATATTCGTTATTCATTAACCAAATTTATAACGTTTTTACTCTATTCATCATAAAAAGTGATTTATAACAAGGTGTATACAAGTTGTATCTTCCTATTTAAAAAATTTAAATTGGGGATGATTAAAAGTAAAACTTGACGCGAGATTATAAATGAAAATTTTAATAATAATATTTTCTGGACATCAAACATTTGAGTAAAACCATGTAAAACTCAAACTATTAATAATACGACGCCGAGTCAATAATTTAGTATGAATTTATCATAATTTAGTACGTTCGTTAAAAAATTTAGTAAAGCTTGGGTTTCCTAGGAAAGCGGTGCCGTCTAATAGCGGCCGTAATATAACGGCCAATGACGTCACAAAAAGCGTTTCCATATATTTAAATGTACATGGTTTCCTAGATAGCGGTGCTGTCTTACCGCTTTTAGGGATATTTTCGACTTCACCGCTACGTGACGTCACCACCGTCATATCGTCCCTCAAAACACGTAGTGGCGTATCTCAAAATGATGCAAAATTGAGATACACCGTTTTTATACCTAACTTTTTCTTGTCTATCGATACCACGTAGTGGCCTAACTCAACATAATATAGTTTTCGAGTATTCCACTAGCGTTTGCTCGGCGTATCTCAGTTTGAATATATTTTCTTCACCACGAACAGCCGTAAGTCGACATACGCCACTTTGTGATATTTTTCTTGTGTGATATAAACACTTATACCTAGTGGCGTATCTCAGTTTTGCCTGTAGTTGAAATAAGATTTTAACACGTCTTCGATATTTTGAATCCTATCATGGTCAAAATGAAGGAGATTCTGCTCATAGCTGCATATCCAACGCTATATCACATGCAGGAGACCTTTTTGTACCTTCGCAACTACACACTATCTTTAAATTGGCCAGACGTCAGAAGCCATACGATGTTTATCCTTTAGGCTTTAGGATTCGAAGACTTTTTTGATTTCAAGAAGCTATCACTAGATCTTCGTATTTTAAAGAGTAGGGAGAAGGATTGTACTAAATGGAGCGATATTATGAAAATTAAAGTTTCCAAACTATACATCCCATCTAAACTGCGTTAATAAGAAGCCTAATAAAATAAGTAAGGAAAAGTATAAAGATTTAATCGCTCTTTGTGAAGGAATAACTCCACTAATCAGAGTAGCTGAATTGAATACAAACAGTTCTATATTTCTCTTCCGCACAGTGATAACTAAGCTGTTTAGTTTAGATACTCAGTAAGTTAGTGTGTTTAGTTCACTATTAAAAAAATAAAGTTAATATTGTAAAAGGAATCTAATAAGTTTTTAATTCTTTTTATCTAAAAAGATACTTTTCTGTTTGAGTTTTTCTTGAGTTTTGTCATTGTATTGTAATATTCACTAAGCTGGTTAGTTTAGATACTCAGTAAGTGTGTTTAGTTTACTATTAAATTAATATAAAGTTATTTTTGTAAAAGGAATCTATTAAGTTTTTAATCTTTTTATCTAAAAAGATACTTTTCTGTTTGAGTTTTTCTTGAGTTTTGTCATTGTATTGTAATATTCACTAAGCTGGTTAGTTTAGATACTCAGTAAGTGTGTTTAGTTTACTATTAAATTAATATAAAGTTATTTTTGTAAAAGGAATCTATTAAGTTTTTAATCTTTTTATCTAAAAAGATGTTTTTTGTTTGAGTTTTTCTTGTGTTTTGTCATGTATTGTATATTCAACTTTATAATTTTACATCAATAAAATCTTTCAGTTGATATGAGTGTACAATAAAGGTGATTCAAGATTACTTTATTTCGATTAAACCACAACCTAGTGACGTAAGTCACTATACTTACACCGAAGAAAACAAAATATTATTTCTACAAACTGACGTATCTCAATTAACGTTAATTTTTCAGGAACTGGAGAGTTTTACGGTTATGAATACTTGCATAAATGAAGTAATTTCAGTCTCCTGAAAAATTAAGAAATATGAGATACGCCACTTCGTGTTTTGAAGGACGATATTACGGACGCTATTTGACGGTACCGCTATCCTAGGAAACCAAAGCTTAAGCGCATAGTTTCTGAGTTATAAGGGTTGGAAATGCCGTGATTATAAGTTCGCGCGTAATAATCACTTTCTCGGTTTATTTTGAATAGTTTGTTGTAATTTAGTAAGAATTTAGTATAATTTAGTCCGTACATAAAAAATTTAGTATAATTATACGTACATAATTGAACTATAAGAGTGGGAAATGTGGTTATAGTAAGTTCACACGTGATAACTACTTTCTCCGATTTTTCTGAAACTTTCCTATAATTTATTACGAATTTAGTATATTTTAGTACACGCATTAAAAAATTTAGTACTAGTTTCAGAGTTAAAAATGTTGGAAATTTGTCTATTGTAACTTCACGCGTAATAACCACTTTCTCAGATTTTTTTGAAACTTCGTTATAATTTAGTATTAATCTAGTATAGTTTAGTACGCCTAAACTAAATATTTAAATGCGCATAGTTTCTGAGTTATAAGAGTTGGAAATGTGGTTGTGGTAATTTCTAGCGTAATATAACCACTTTCTCAGATTTTTCTGAAACTGCTATATTTTAGTACGAATTTAGAATAATTTAGTACGCACATTAAAGAATTTAGTACCGGCATAATTTCAGAGTTATAAAGGTTGGAAATATGGCTATTATAACTTCAAGCTTAATAACCACTTTCTCTGATTTTTCTGAAATTTTGTTATAATAATTTAGTATAACCAAAGACCATATAGAAGATTTTTCTGAAACTTTACTATAATTTATTACGAATTTAGTATAATTTAGTACACGCATTAAAAAATTTAGTACTGGTTTCAGAGTTAAAAATGTTGGAAATTTGTCTATTGTAACTTCACACGTAATAACCACTTTCTCAGATTTTTTTGAAACTTCGTTATAATTTAGTATGAATCTAGTATAGTTTAGTACGCCCAAACTAAATATTTAAATGCGCATAGTTTCTGAGTTATAAGAGTTGGAAATGTGGTTGTGGTAATTTCTAGCGTAATACCACTTTCTCAGATTTTTCTGAAACTTTGCTATATTTTAGTACGAATTTAGTATAATTTAGTACGCACATTATAGAATTTAGTACGGGCATAATTTCAGAGTTATAAAAGTTGGAAATATGGCTATTACTACTTCAAGCTTAATAACCACTTTCTCTGATTTTTCGGAAACTTTGTTATAATAATTTAGTATAACCGTATAACTTAGTACGCGCAAACACAAACGCATATATTTAAACGCCCATAGTTTTTTAGTTATAAGTGTTGGAAATGTGGTTGTGATAATTTCTTGCAGAATACCACTTTCTCTGAAACTTTGCTAGAACTTAGTATAATTTAGTACGAGCATTAAAAATTTTTGTACTCGCTTAATTTCCGAGTTATAAGTGTTGGAAATGTAGCTATTGTAATTCCACGCTTAAATATTCTACTTTTTTTCTTAAACTTTGCTATAGTTTAGTACGAATTTAGTATAATTTAGTACGCCCATAGTTTCAGAGTTTTAAGGTTTGAAACGTTGGAAATATACTTTTTTTCTTAAACTTTGCTATAGTTTAGTACGAATTTAGTATAATTTAGTACGCCCATAGTTTCAGAGTTTTAAGGTTTGAAACGTTGGAAATATGGCTATTCTAACTTCACGCGTAATAACTACTTCCTCCGATTTTTCCGAAACTTTGTTATAATTTAGTACGAATTTAGTATAATTTAATACCCGCAAACACAATATTTAAACGCGCATAGTTTCTGAGATGTAAGGGTTGGAAATTAGGTTAGGGTAAATTCTAGCTTAGGTAATACCACTTTGTCTGATTTTTCTAAAACTTTGCTAGAACTTAGTATAATTTAGTACGAGCATTAAAAATTTTTGTACTCGCTTAATTTCGGAGTTTAAGACCGAGTATTTCAATCGACCCTTAAACTTAAATATGGCGTTAAGCTGAGCTTTACTACAATTTTGTATTTCTATTTGTTGAAGGTCAGTTTAAAGTTACACTTAAGTTTAAGAGTCGATTGAAATACTCGGCCTATGTGTTGGAAATGTAGCTATTGTAATTCCACGCGTAAATATTCTACTTTTTTTCTTAAACTTTGCTATAGTTTAGTACGAATTTAGTATAATTTAGTACGCCCATAGTTTCAGAGTTTTAAGGTTTGAAACGTTGGAAATATGGCTATTTTAACTTCACGCGTAATAACCACTTCCTCCGATTTTTCCGAAACTTTGTTATAATTAGTATGAATTTAGTATAATTTAATACCCGAAAACACAATATTTAAACGCGCATAGTTTCTGAGATGTAAGGGTTGGAAATTACGAGTAGGTTAGGGTAAATTCTAGCGTAATACCACTTTCTCTGATTTTTCTGAAAATTTGCTATATTTTAGTACGAATTTAGTATAATTTAGTACGGGCATTAAAAAATTTAGTGCGCTCATAGTTTCTGAGTTTGAAGGGTTGGAAATATGGCTGTTGTTAGTTCCGCGTAAACTTTATCTGTTTTTTCTGGAACTTCGCGATAATTCAGTAATTTAGTTTTATCGTACAGTAGCCGTTTGCTAGAATTTCTATTATTTAGTGAACGTCGACTTTTTGTATTGTTTTTTTTAATAAGTTAATGAGTTTGTTCGATCATAGTTAGTAAGAAAATATATTGAAATGGAAAATCTCTTTTTGTTAACTTTAATAATAGAATAATTAGTGACTATAAGTAAAATAAACAAAAAGCTGTTTTTAGTTACTGAAAGCTATTACATAAAGTACTTCACGAGCTGGTTTTGTAAAATAAATGTTTACTCACCTGAAAAAATCCTGAAATCCTAAAAAATACGATTTACCATGTTATTTCCCAATATTCGGGATTTAGTGTGTCACCCGGCATAAGGGCGTAGATAAATGACATATAAACGTGTACATTAATTAAGCAGTTGTAACTCATTTGTCAAGAGCTTTATAAATTAAATAATTTAATTTCAGTAATTATTTTTGCAAATCGCTTATGACATTTCATCATAAAAATAATTAATTATAACCAAAAACACAATTATTCAATAATAATTCATTTATATAAAAGTAACTTAAATTATAAAATTAATTAGAGCTTAAATTTTAATTTTGTAATAAAATGTCAATGATTGTAATCAACGAATTAAATTTTCTTTGAAAGATTACACAAAAAAAAATGTATACAAAAGAAGCTAACTTTACAAAATTTTAAAGATAATAATATTTGTATTTATTCAAACGTTAAATCGTTTTCAAAAAAATATTTTTTGTTTTTCCAAGCCACATAACAAAAACAAAAAATAAAGCCATTTACCTACCTACCCTTTTTAAAAGAGAAAATTTTACTTAATGAAAAACAAACAATTGATAAAGGATTGAAACTGAAGATTTTAATTAAATTTTGTTTTAAACTCAAAATGGTATATTGTGTTACATTATCAGTAAAAAATAATTATATATTTTTTTCCTTCAACGTTAGTAACGACAAAAAGAATTGTTGTATCAATTAACAAAAGCACACTGTTAAAATTTGATACTGTTAGGGATCTCGTTCAATTAAAGATCCAGTCTCAAAAATATTTTAAAATAAATACAGTCAAAACTGGTTATTGCGACACCGCTTTGTACCGACGTATCGGATATAACGACGAAATTTAGAAGTCCCAGAAGAAGGCTATACAGGGTGGTTGATTTTTTACTGTCCAGCTAATATCTGCTGAAATATTGAAGATACTTAAAAAAGTTAAATTAGAAAATTTTTAAACTACACCTCATCTACAAAATAGCGCAAACAATTTTTTTCCATGGCCTACTTGTTTTGCGGGAAAATATGTAACTTTGGTTTTTCAAATAGAACACCCTGTATATTTTTAGAGAATCTTATTTTAAATCAATTTCTCTTTACAACGATGTATCACAAGTACCATTTTGCTTTCTAATTATTTCCAATATTTAAAATTTTTTTAGGATGAGTGTTGCAGAAAACATAGTCAAAGAGGGCCAAAAATTGTTGAATTCCATGGTGGACAATCTGAACAATCATTATAATACATTACGTGTTAAAGTTTGTTCCGAAATTTCTTAGTTTGTTAAAAAGTAAATAAATTAATGTTAATCAAGAGTTACTACAACCCTCATATTGTTCCTTTTTTTGAAATATTGGGCATAATTATTAGAAAGCAAAATGGTACTTGTGGATACATTGTTGTAAAGAGAAATTGATTTAGAATACGATTCTCTAAAAATATACAGGGTGTTCTATTTAAAAAACCAAAGTTACATATTTTCCCGCCAAACAAGTAAGCCATGGAAAAAAATTGTTTCCGCTATTTTGTAGATGAGGTGTTGTTTGAAAAGTTTCTTTTCAAAATTTTGCGGTGCCTTCAAAGTCGTTATAACCGGTTTTGACTTTATCTATAAAGCATTCCACAAGAGTTTTTTTGTTAAATTATAGTGGTACCGTTACCCACTTGCCTTTCAGTGTGATGAAATTTTAATAAGTAAATGTAATTTAGCATCAAAACTTTTTACTTTTTACTCCACCAGAAAAATTTGAACTAAAAACACGAACACAGTCGGAACCATGGATAAATATAAATGAATAGCCTAAGGAGATACAGGGTGTCCCGCGATTCAAAAACCATTGTAGGACTTGCTATCCTTTTGCCTGCAAAGATTTTTGTGGATTTAATCGCTCCCGAGTTGTGAAACGATGTACTTACACGTTGGGTTGTTGATTACTTTTTAGTAACTCAACTATGCCATACTGTCGTTTTCAGGACGAAGAAATAGAGTTTCTGAGTATTGGAAACATAAATTGCAATTTAAACTTCATAAATGGGCGATGTTTTGATTTGTAAGCATAATGAAAAATATATGAATGCCACCGGGACTCTTCCTTTATTTTAGTGTTGCCCGATGGAATTATTGATATGAAGCACCCAACCGAAGAAGCCCATTTTAAATTTTTAGCGCTTATAGTACATTTTTAAATTGGACAAGAAGTTATAAATTATTTACAGTTAAGTGGATACGTTTCAGGATTCTAGTTTTTATGTCATCCTCTGCCATTTTTGCTTACGTAAAGTATCGACAATATTTTTTTATACCCAAAAACGTATACAATAAACATGGTTACATGGGGTTGTTTAAGAGCAACGTTTAATAAACTCATTTACTACTGTAAACACTTCACCTGATTACTATACAATATACATACAGTATAACAAAAACACGGAATTTGTAACCTAACAAAGGAAAAGCACTTACGAGAAAACATATTCATGTAACTCACGTACAATATGGCTCTAAAAAGATAAAGTGAATAGGTAACTACTGAATTTTTCAATTTTGATTTATATTCCCATTCAAAAAGCTATATCGTCATAGTTCTAGCGCTTTATCTTATTCGTATTAAAGTTCTCTCGATGACAATAATAAATTATAGGCTTTAAAAAAAGGAAACTAAAAAAAACGAATGGTAGTTATGTCATTATAAGCACAATTTTGGTTTAAAGAAATTTAGCAATTACTGGTCAAAAATTTTAAAATAATTGGGAAACCTAAATGTGAAAAGAGGATGTGTACTAATTGGGTAATTCCCCGTCGACTTAAACACTCTTGGGACACCACCTCTTGTATTTGGCTCAAATTTGGCAAATTGTCACAAATTAGTATGTAGATTATCTACACAAAATAAATATCGTGTGGGGTGTGGAAAAAATGATTTCAAAAAATACAAATGGGACAGTTTTCAATTAATGAGTACCTAGTATTCACCAGAAGCAACAATCAGTTTTAAGTTTGACCTCTAAGCCCTTTCCATTTTAAAGTGATTTACATCTCAAACAACTATTTTTCTTTATCAAGGGATGTCAAGGGATTTTGTGTTGAGGAAATCAAAATGTTTCAGTAAGCAGGTAAAACAATCAGTTTCTTTGCTGAAATTCACAATGTTTTGAATGAAATGAAATTCTACATACCTAGAATCCACGAAAATACAATACAAGCTATATGAGTTTAAAATATAATAACTATAATCCCTTGAGATTATATTTTATTTTGTAATTTTACTTTATTCAGAAATTTCACATTTTTAACAAGAAACTTGGCAAGCGCGTATTTTTAAAGACCTCTTTATAACAGTAACTTAGGAAAATGTAAAAATCTGCACAAATCTCTAGAGAAAATTACAGCAATAAAGTTTTAAAATTGTCAACAAGCGTTTTTCAAAAGATTCGAAAAGGAAATTACATTAAAGACACTTTACTAAGGGAACAATGGAAATTTTCCTAAAGATACAGAGAATTGTCAATAAAATTCAAAATAAAAATTTTATAATTTTGTTAATTTATTAAAAAATTTGTTAATTTAGACTTGTCATTTAATAACATCGCATTAAAGCTATAAAACAGGAAACTGTATTCCCTATTATTACCAGAAGCTGCCCAAATCTGGGATTGGTGCAGATGACTTTTTGAGCGGCAGGGATGCTCCGAGTAGGAGTTTCTATTTTGCTCCGGTGACTCACTTAGAGGTATATTCAACTATTAGAAACTTGAGGAACTCGTCAGCAGTTGACGCATATGAGCTGAACAGTTTTTTAGTTACGGAATCGATTGACATTTTGGTAGGTCCGCTTACGAATTTAATAAATTTATGTTTTGAAGAGCGTGAATTTCCCCAGAGCTTTAAAATTGGTAGAGTTATTCCGGTCCATAAGAGGGGTGATGTTTGTGATTTGAACAACTATAGGCCTATAACTATTTCGGTCACATTTTCAAAGGTTTTAGAAATTTTCTTGAAGAAGCAGCTCATACATGTCTTCGAGAAATTTAACTCGTTTGATTCCGCGCAGTTTGGATTTCGGAGTGAACACTCAACAACTAAAGCTGTGTTGAGGGTGGCGAGTGATGTGGTTGAGGGCTTTGAGAGAGGTGAACATGCGGTTGTGACCCTATGTGATTTGACAAAGGCGTTTGACTGGGTTTACCATGTGATTCTGCTGCGGAAGCTTTCCTATTACAGAGTGAGAGGTGTTCCACTTAGGATTTTAAAATCGTATTTATCAGGCAGACAGTAGATTGTTAAATTTAATACTTCGGTTTCGAACTACGAAGAGTCGCTTCAGGAGGTACCCCAGGGATCTGTCCTGGGGCCCCTGCTTTTTATCATCTACATAAATGATTTGTGTCTACATACGTTTGCAGGGTCTAGGTGCGTCTTGTTTCCTGACGATACCACCTTTATCAGCACTCATAAGAATTATCACAAACTTCCAGTGTTGTCAAACGACATATTTCGATCAGCCGATTGTATTGCATTTATTCTATCATAATTGAGATTTTCTGATATTGGAATCACCCTGTGTAACACCTATAATTCGTTGGATAATAATTAACTAAAATATATAAAAATAACTAATGAATAGTCGTAGATAAATTAAATTATTGAATTGCCTAAGCTTTGCAATGTAACACTCTCTAGAGGAAAATTATATTGCTGTGTAGTTAGTTATTGATTGTATAACAAACATTTAAACAAACACGAGACAACCGACAAGCTAATTTTGGGTGTTGAATTGTATCTTTAACTTTAGTGTAGAAAATCGTTGACAGTTATTTAATTATGCAAACAAAATACATTTATTCTGAAAGCACAAATAGAATTTTTTATTAAAAATATATTAAATTGAATAAAAACCTATTACGATAATATAAAAGAAAAGCAATGAGATGAAAATAGAAAAAGAATACAGCAAAAGAAATTTAGTTTTGTGAAAGCTATTTTTATTAATAATAATTCTGATATACTAAAAATAGGTTATTTTATTAGGAAAAATAGTGCCCATCTAGAAGATCTGGTAATATTTATGTAAGACAGTTTCCGTAGAACCATAACTAGCACACCTCAAACGTCATTTATACACTAATAAAAGCACTACAAATGTACGTAAAATCAAAGACCATATACAAGAGACTACCGAAACCTATATTAAAAAATGTGAAAGGTTTTTAAAGGTCAAAATCGCTTAAAATCCCTCGAAGGGTAAACTTGTTTTACCCCTTTCTTTGTTGCTCCCGCCTTGACATGCTATCTTATTCACTCGAAAATGCCCCGGTGACTAGCGACATCTTCTGTAGCAGGGATTTTTGATCACATTCGGCCCATAAGCTTTGCCAGTCTTACACTGTATAGTCTTTGGTAAAATCAAAGAGAATGACAACACGGTTTCCAAAGTGTTGTCAATCGAGTCATCGAGTGTTAAAGGACCAAGACAAGGTTATTGTCTGTCAACAACGGTATTAAAGATTTACAACGCAGGGACCTTTGGACACCATCAAAAGTTAATTTCACAGACTGTTCGATACCGTATTATTTTGATCTTACCACAGTCAGAAAATTAAACTTGCTTTTATAAAGAGTTATAAAGAAACATAGAGGCGTTAACTGATAGACATTTGATTTCCACGAGGGATCCGAAGAGAAGGGACATAAAATATTCAGCAAGGGATTGCCATCTACTAGGCCCTAGGGTCACTAAAGGAATGGAAAAGAATTTATTTTACCGTTGCCAACGTGTAGAAGGATGCATATTTGTAAGATAATTAATTTTAAATCTAGGACTTCAAATTTTTATTAAAAAGTAAAGTCACAACTTTTTACTTCTACACTGGTGTCAATAGAACCTTGATAGAACCTACCTTTTATAGAGGCGGGCGTTATAAAAAGCTACAATTGTTAATAGTGTAGTAACAAATATTATATATTTAACACAACTTTTTAACACATTCATGAGCAGATTCTTACCAATAAAAAAATGGAGTTGAGCCTAACCATTCACAAAAAGCAGAGATATTTACTGATGATAACGTGTGATAACGATAAGTTTGACAATTTTGTCTTAAATAAGGGAAAACTGGAGGTAGTAAGTTTTCGGTTGTCGTCGATCAAACGTCCAAATAAAAAATATAAGGTTTGAATAACAAGCTGTGTCTTAAGACCAATGTAGTCCTATTTCACGTTGTCATATTTACTAATTTTAAAAATGCTTTCAAGAATTATTTATAATTCACGTACCCTCCCGAAACTTATTCCATTTGATGCCTCGTGTAAGCCCGCATGTATCACCACCTATGTAATTGCATAAAAAGCATTTATGTAAGAGTTTGGTGATAATCGCAAATATATGAGTACGAAGCATAGGGAGTAAGTTGTGTTTCGTGGCTAAGTATCAAATCGAGTTCTGATTGGTGCTAAGAACTTAGTGGTGAAGCACTAATAAATATTCGAGGTGTATTAATAACTCCCTTGTGCTGCGGATAGTTGATGGTCTGGCGTCCCTGCACCAGCGCCTTTTAGAAGCTACAATTGTGGGGTTTGAGCTAATTGCGTCTACCCCACTACATCTGTACAGTGTTGGTCAGGTCCTTGGACCACATGTCCCTGGACGGTCAGGCCTTGTGGCCGATCATTTTTCTCCCGTTTCTCCCGGCTAGCACTTGTTCCTACTCGAGACGTTAGAAGTCGCAAACGTCAGTTGCCGTAACAAGAATCACCGTTTTCCAGAAGAGCATTATTTTAGTTTGTTGTTATATAGTTATCCTATTCTATTGTTAGCTTGGGGACAATAAATAGTTGTTTCGAGTTTAAATTTGTATTTGTTAATTCGACCCTCCCCTGCTCTGATTGAGCAACGCCAAAGGGCGTAGACAGTGGCTTACAAGCGCTGCATGAGCTTTAACCATCGGAGTGAAGTTATACCCACGAAATCTCAGCTACGAAAACTGACGTGTAGACTATTTAAAACGAAACGGTGCGCATGCGCAAAATGAACCACCTACGCCTCTTGCAATGAGTACGACAAGGATGACGATACATAATAATTCAAGAATATCACAAATAAATTCTTATCCCGTAAATTAAGTCCCGGAGCACTTACATAATTATTTTACACACGGTCTCTATACATCCCATAGAAGGTTCAAAAAAATAATAAACCCCGTGCATAGGTTTCCCTGGATTAATAAACGTAGCTAATTATTATGTACCACCATCCTTGTCGCACTCATTGCAAGGGGCGTAGGTTGTTCGTTAAACGCATGCGCACAGTTTCTTTTTAAACAGTCTCTACGTCATTTTTCGTAGCTTGGATTTCGTGGATAACTTCACTCCGATGCTTTACCTCAACAACACTAGAGACTTCTAAACGTGTTTACTGGACACGACGCTGCGGTACTATTCCAGCATTTAAAAAGAAAATCAAAATGAGACTTGTGAAAATTGTGAAATGTGAATCAATTAGACGAAAAGGGTTAGGAATTATTAAAATTTCATAACAATGTTTGTTAGTGAAATCTCTTTATTAGCATATTAATCAAAAAGGATTATTATAAGGAGGACAGAATCTTACAAAATTAAATTGATGGCTTACAATATTACATCCTAATGCTTGAACATTACAAAGTACCATTGCGTTCAAAATCTATCAAGACACCCATTGCGATTTATAGGTGGTAAATTAATCAAGATTTTAAAGTTTTTGTGTTGAAAGTTGGAAACCCATTACTTCTATAGAATGTCTAAAGCAAAATTTAGTTGAATAAAAATAAAATTAAAATGATAAAAAATAATAAAAACTTAAAAACATAGTAGTACAAGGAATTGCTGCAATAATAAGGTTTAAAAGGTTTACCACAACAGCTACCATGTTATTAAACGATAATAAATTTGATTAAATGTATTTTTAGCCCTTAAAAAATAAAAAAAATGTTTTAATGTTCAATGTTTGATTATCAAAATTTATTATGATCACGCTATACCTACACTTGATAGGTTTTAGAATATTCTACCGGTACACAAAGGTACAATTAAAATCGAAGAAATCTCCAAACGTTAAATTTAATTTCGAGTTAAAATCTAGGACTATAATTATTGTCAAGTACAAAATATTAATGACAGAAGATAAGAGAATGGACGCAATATTGAACTTTCCTAATGCTATTGAAAATAGAAATATTCCGACAAATGTCTGTTTTATGGATGCCTTTAAAGTCATTTGGAATACCAAGAGAATTTTTTAACGATTATTGTATAAGTTCAGGCTCAAAAAACATGTCGTTGCTATAAGTTATAAGAACGAGGGCGTAAAATTTTATGTTTTCAGAAAAAAAGTCTCCACTTTTTTCCTACAAATTTAATGCTATTTTTGAGATAGTTTCAATTGTGAAAGACAGATGAGGCATATTTTTGATAGATGATGGCTGTACGATGCTTTCGTGCTTGATGCTTAAAAAAACTACAGCACATTGTCAAAATTTAATTTTATGTACATACTATATGTACCTACATACAGCAGGTACTAAAAATCTTAATTTTCCTACCCACAAGCCATAAGATGAATTATTTACGAGAGGAAATTGTTTCAAAAATCATGCACAATAGGGTTACTTTACATATTAACGCATGGACTAGCCATAAGAAAATCTGCATGCGGTTCATTTTGCTTCCTAAATCGCTTACTTTGTGGTAAGTTTAATGTTTAGAAAATTTTTATTGCTTTCAGGTGAAAAATCATATTTTTATTTAATATTAGATATTGTTGATAACAATGCACGTATTCCAATTATCTTTAGTTGATCTATTGAAGATTAGAATAAGCCAAATAGTGATATTTTATTAAATGGTTTACAGAAGCTCCATAAAGGGTTGTAGTAGTTCACTCGTTTCACTATTACAACGAATAATTAATTGTGTTGTATAATAAGGTGGAAAAGTAAAACGGCGCTAGCAGACTCTATAGTAACCTCCAGGGGTCCACAAATTTCCTTTTTCTATGCGTAGATGTTCTACATCAGTTTTCCCAAATATCTCGCAAATGGTTGATTTTCAGCAAAATTTATGTCCTAAAGGCCCGTCCACACACACAGGCTTGCCTTTCGGTTTGCCTGTACAGACGGCCTGCACAAACCGGAAGGCAAGCCTGTGTGTGTGGACGGGCCATTATACAAAGTTCTAAAAGAAAAATTCTATTCTGAACACCCTGTTTAAATAATGGTTGTAGTAAAATGATAATAGTGACTGTAATGTGAGTTTTAACGTCTATTTTGTTGATTATCTTAGCAATTTTATTTCCAAAAACATTAAGTATTAATAAAGTCATTAAATGTTGATTGCTAAAATCAAGAAATTAATGGAGAAATGAAGGCTTGCAAATTAAAGTTTAATTGATGCAATTAAAGCTTCCACTGAAAGCTTTATTACGGCTACTAATAATGAATTAAAAGATTTAAAAAATATCTACTAATTAAATATGGATAAAGAGATGAAGTCAATAAAAACAGAAAATCGCTTCAGAGAGGAAAATTTTAAAAAGAAATCTACAAACAGCATTTAATATTTTATTATTGTGCCCAATTATAATAGTGGATGAAGGAATGAAGGTAGTGAGAGTTGAAAAATAAAATTTATTGAAATAATACATATCATTAAATCTGAATTTTGATATACAGGGTAGGCTACAAAAACCTACATTTCAATAGTGAATAAAGAAAAAATGGTATTCTCAATCTGATTTCACCATACCGAAGCATCCACAACACAGTTTTCCTGTATTGACCTTTGAAATGTGGTAGCTTTTTATCTAGCTTTTATTTAGAGTGTCACTGAACAAGAAAACCCGATTTACGATACATCAGGCACTGGCTTTTAGGGCTCAAGGCTTTTCAAGACCGTCAAAATAACTATTTTTAACACAAAAAGTTACTTTGGCATGTAGTCTCTTATGCAGTGGAACTCATAGTTTATCCCCAAGAGATAGGGGAGGGGGTCCAAGAGGCCCAAATACAGTCACTTAGATTTTTGTGTTATGGACCCATAAGTTTCAGAAGATTTTACTGCACGCATTTGATATATTTTGTAATTTCTAATTTAAGTTGTTTTGTTCAAGTGCTGTCCAAATTACCTATTGCTGATGTTATATTGCTAACTGGCCGCCTTTATTAAGTCGTTTTACGTAAATAAATTAATTAACTTTAGTGTTTGTATACAAACTATAGGGATACGTAAATAAAATCTAATTTGAATAGGATAATTAAAGTAACACAAAAACATTTTACAGTTTCTAAAGCTTAATTTAAAATTTTCTATATAAAGTTTATTTTATAACACTGTCATTCAATTTTAAAATCACTCTTTGGCTTAAATTCTTATTAAAAAATATTAATGAGTTATTTATTAAAATTTTTATTTTCCAATCTCAAAAACTTCATATTAAAATGACAATTTTAAAAGGAAAATAACATGAAAAGGTAAATATTTTAATTAAGGCCCGCATTTGGATAAATCTAGATAATGGAAAATGAAAGTGGTTATCAAATGGAAAGCTTATAAAAATATTTAAATCAATTGTTAGGGTTTACCCTAAGTACATAACTGCCGATATTAAAATAAATGTCTAATTAAAGGAAATCGATATTTTCTATAGGTAAGAGAGATTTAAAGTTTTCATAAATTTTAAAATTCGTTATTATTTTACACTTTAGGAGCCAAATAATTTAATTTGATGATATGGTCTGTTTAACTTGAAAAGGGATACCGACAAACAAACTCGGAACCGTAGGAATAAAAAAAATTCAAAAAGTTGACCTTTGCAAAGCATTTTATTTTGGAAAAGTGAACCATAAAGATGAAGGATAACTATGTGACTCAAAATGAACCAATATTAAATTGACACAACTTCGAGAGGTTTTATTTTTCGAATTTATTGTGAACAGTTTAGTGAACATTTTCAATATAAATTAATCGGAGCATATTCATGGGTCGAAATATTGATAGAGCGGATCATCGTTAGAGCGAAAATCACGCCCACTCCGTATTACTATCTCTGTTATTTTCTTGGTGTCTTTACCGCTTAATATTTTTGAATGAAAAGTACCCCTACTGCGACAAGCACGACAAAGACAACTTGTAGAATTGTGAGCACCAGTAGCGCACTAAAAAAAATTCTTTTTAAGCGGGTATAATTTTGAATTTTATTTATAAAAAAATATATTTATTTGTTTTAAGTTAATTTAAATCCATATTTTTTTAATGCCAAGTTTATAAAATAATAAAAACCGTAAAAAAAGAGATATTATGGTGTCTGAGAACATTAGACACACACTATTTATGTTTTTGCAAGGCTCTTAATCTTCAAATTAAATTGCATGTAAAAATACTTCTGGATTATGAACGATTGATTGTAGTAGTTTTTATTTGTTTGAAATAATAAAACTATTAAATTATTAATGAATAAAAATTTTTGATTATGTCGTTTTTGAAATGCTGCTACTGTTTGTTTTTTTTTCATCTTTTCCTAAATAAGTAGGTATCTACATACAGTGAGATTTATCTAAGATAAAATGCCATAGGATTTTACATGTTAATTTTTAAATTTCTTGGGATATTTTATTCTATACGGAATATTTAAGAAATGTATGCTATACAGTTGCAGGATGATATTAAGTATCGAAACAATTCCAATTTATCCTCCTGTAAGTAACCAAATAGCTGCAAAAGAACAATTTTTGAACTCCTTTAGCTTGTATTTTTGGTTACTTTTTAATTTGTAGAAGGCTGAAATTTTACTTGACGTTTAACAGATGCAAACTACAAACGTCAAGTGAAATTTTAGCCTTCTACAAATTAAAAACTAACCAAAAAAATATGCTAATGGAGTTTGAAAATTATTCTTTTGCAGCTATGGTTACTTGTAGGGGGATAAATTGGAATAGGGAAGTCTCTTCAAATTTATATCACAATCAAACACCAATTTTGAGGTGTAGAATATTAATGCATTCACAATTATGTGGTTCACTAAAATTAAATAAAATTTTTTAGCGTAGTTTTTGCATTTTCTAAACTGGTTGTGAGCAAGAAAACAGTAGGCTTCAAAAAAACGATTATGTGACGTCAAAACACATGCTTTGGATTGTCATCACACAGCACCTACTACGTCATGCTTGTCACATTTCACATGTTCATTAAAATTGCATTTATTATGGCTGTAAAAGGGTACAAGAAAGCAAATTTCGGTGATTTGCCTTATCTAAATATACTATATCAATCAATTTATTTGTGCATAGATTTTGTTTCGGTATATAATATTCAAACATTTCGTATTTGCACGTGGCTCACACAAAATAATTTGGGCTCGCTTTGTGCCCACCTGATTTTTTTAAACCTAGTTACGTGCCTGTATGCTGAAGTTGCTATGCTAGTCATACTGTGTTCTGACGTCACAACCAACCGCCAAATACCGTTTTTGGCGCGATATCTGTGATATCGCAAACTTTAAATATTTTTTAAAATACGAAATATTATCGCAAAAAAATTTAAAAAAAACCGCTACGTTTTGAAACAAGACGAACAATACTTAAATACTTTTGAAATTGAAGAGACTTCCCTATTGTTTCGATATTTCATATTATCCTGCAACTGTATAGCATAAATTCCTTAAATATTCCTTATAGAATAAAATATACCAAGGAATTTAAAAATTAACATGTAAAATCCTATGGCCAATCTTAAATAAATCTCACTGTATAAGGTTTTAGTGCAGTATTTTATTAAAACTTATATTAGAACGAAAACTCAAAATACATTATTTGTTATTTCAGTTAAAATATAAAGATCAGGTTTTATAAAACAATCGAATAAAAAACAACTGAAATACAATAAATTACTAATAAATGTATAATGGCAGATACAGTGAATTAATTTCGAGACCCAAAAATAATATCCAATAGCTTATTTGCCTATTACATGCTATTACAGAATCAAACGTATACGTTTAAAAATTACTAAAATCCCTACGAGCCGACCCCTACGTATTAATTTTTTTAAATTTAAAATTTTTTTATTTTTACTTATTTTTATTTTTTTTATTTCCATAAAAATTTTAATAAAAGAACCAAAAAGGTTTTAGTGATAATACAGTTACTTAGCTTTTATTAAATAAAAATTTTAATTTTAACCAACACGTTTTTGGCGCGCCACTGAAAACATCTAGTCATGCTTTTTATAGTGGGGAGTGCTTTCCCCAAAAACGTATTTGGCGACAGAGATGCTAAGCAACTACCTGAGTGGTAGGCGTGATTTTCGCTCTATCGATGATCCGCTCCATCGACTGTTCGCTCGAACAATATCGACCCAAATTAATGTTTTGTTGAAAACTATTCACCCGAGAGATACCTATTTCAGTAGTTGGAAAAAATATTTTAATACCTTAATAAAATACCTCAGGTACACTGCACTTTTGGTTAATGGAATGAGACTCGGCACATAGTTTACTGGGACCATATAGTACAATCTTGTCCGATGAGACCAAAGAAATATTCGAGGGGGGGTGCTGCACACACCCTTTTTTATCAATATTAGATTGGCCGTATTTTGTCGTAAAAAGTAACTTCGCCGTATATTTCGAGGGTGCAGAATTCATATGTGACAACGACCAATCCATCTGCATCCGTGTAAACACGCCGTTTTTTCCTCTACTACTGCAGGAACGCTCTCTCAAAGGTTTTTAAAGAAGTCGGGTAAAATGATACTAGACTTTTTGTTAATGGAATGAAATTTGGTACATAGTTTACTGGAACCATATTGACAAATTCTGTCCGATGAGACCAACAAAAATTCGATGGGGGCACCTCTTTAATGCAGAGTATACACGACGAATACCTCAGGTACTGTGAACTTGTGGAATGGAATGAAACTCGAAACATAGTTTACTGGGACTATATTAACCAATTTTGTCCGATAAAACTAAAGAAATATTCGAGGGGGGTGCTGCACACAGCCTTTTTTATCAATCTTAGATTGGCCGTATTTTCTAGTGAAAAGTATCCTTGCCGTATATTTCGAAGGTATTGATTCAATCTGTAACAACGACAAATCCATCTGAACATCTCCTTGTGTGTAAACACGTCATTTTTTCCTCTATCAGTATAGGAATGCTATTTCAAAAATTTTTTAAAAAGTCCGGTAAAATGTAACAACTTTCCAGTAGGCTTGTTAACGGCCGTATCCTAAGCAACTACGTTACGATTTTACGGTATTGCTTACAAATTTTCTTACAGTCGCAGCCTTAATTTTGGCCGACGTGATGTTCAGATGGATTTGTCGTTGCCACAGATTGAATCAGCACCTTCGAAATATACGGCGATATCTTTCACGAAAAAATACGACCAACCTAAGATTTATAAAAAAGGGCATGTGCAGAGACCCCCTAGAATTTCTTTTGGTCTCATCGGCCAAAATTATTCCATATAGTTCCAATAATGTATGTACCCAGTTTCACTCCGTTAACGGAAAGTCCAACATCATTTTACTCGACCTCTTTTAAAAGTTTTGAAAGTGCTGCCCTACAGCCCCAGAGGAAAAAATAGCGGCTTTGTGCCCATAGGAACGTTCAGATGGATCTGTTACTGTGACAGATCAATTTAGCATCTCCAAAATATACGGCAACGATACTTTTCACGAAAAAATACGTCAAGTACCCCTTTTTGAGGAAAAGGGGTAGTGTAGCGCCACCCTCCAATATATCTTCGGTCTCATCGGACAAAATGTGTCAATATAGTCCCAGCAAACTATGTTTCGAGTTTCATTCCAATAACCGCAAGTTTACAGTACCTGAGGTATTCGTCGTGTATACTCCGCATTAAAGGGGGCGTACAGCGGCCTCCATCGAATTTTTGTTGGTCTCATCGGACAAAATTTGTCAATATGGTTGCAGTAAACTATGTACCAAATTTCATTCCATTAACAAAAAGTCTAGTATCATTTTACCCGACCTCTTTAAAAACCTTTGAGAGAGCGTTCCTGCAGTAGTAGAGGAAAAAACGGGGTGTTTACACGGATGCAGATTAGCAGATGGATTCGTCGTTGTCACATATGAATTCTGCACCCTCGAAATATACGGCGAAGTTACTTTTTACGACAAAATACGGCCAATCTAAGATTGATAAAAAAGGGTGTGTGCAGCACCCTCCCTCGAATATTTCTTTGGTCTCATCGGACAAGATTGTACTATATGGTCCCAGTAAACTATGTGCCGAGTCTCATTCCATTAACCAAAAGTGCAATGTACCTGAGGTATTCCCCTAGCATCGCCCGTATTAAAGGGGGTGTGCAGCGACCCCCTAGACTTTCGTTTGTTTTTATTGGTGAAAATTACTTCATTATAGTTCCACTAAAGTATGCAATCAGTTTTATTCCGTTAACGAAAAGTCAAATATAATTTAACTCGACCTCTTTGAAAATTTTTCAAAGAGCGCTCTTACAGACCCAGAGGAAAAAATGGCGGTTATGTGCCTATGGGGATGTTCAGATGGATCAGTTATTGGGACAGATTGATTCAGTACTATCAAAATATGCGGCAAAGATACTTTTCGCGAAAAAGTAGGTCGAGTACCCCTTTTTGAGAAAAAGGGAGTGTGTAGCGCCCCCCTCGAAGATATCTCTGGTCTCATCGGACAAAATTTGCCAATATAGTTCCAGTAAACTATGTTTCGAGTTTCATTTCATTAACTATAAATTCAAAGTACCTGAGGTATTCGCCGTGTACAATTTGCATTAAAGGGGGTGTCCTCCGGCCCCCATCGAATATTTTTTTGGTCTCATCGGACAAAATTACTCGATATGGTTTCAGTAAACTATGTACCGAGTTTCATGCCATTAACCAAAAGTGCAGCATCATTTTGCCTAGATTCCGCACTAATTCTATAGAGTGTGCATCTCAAAGCCGGCCCTGTCTGCGCCCCCCAATAACTCAAATTAAAATAAAATTTTCAAATTTCATAGGGAGTCATGTTGCACCTCATTTGACGATCCCATTACAAGTGCTGTACTACTTAAGAGCATTTTTATTATAAGATCAAGTAAAGAGAAAACACCAAGTGCAAGTTCTAGTGCACCAGGAGATTTCCTAGCGAGTTTTCTATTACCACGAGCTCTAACGTGCACAGCTTCAACAACAAAATCTGTGACAAATCATCTAAAAAATATCATTGTTCGAAAAAAATTAGATTGCTGCATTTACGAGTTCATTTATCCGATCTTTCTCTAAATGTAATGGAAAACGTCCCTAGTATAAAAATCAAATAAAATTTTTCCAATTTATTTCAACAAATGAGTAAGTTGGGCAAAGTCTGTGCCAAATTAAGCTCTAAACTTAAACTTTATCCTATCTGCGGTTAGTATTGCTAACCAACCCTAACATAATAAGGGATGGGTAAAATAAAACCATATTGAGTAAGGTTGTACATGTGTAGAATCAATATATAATCAAGATCTAGATAATCCTTAAACAAACTTGGCTGTTAAAAAAGTAGCACGTACACGAAGTAACCTGCAACCCTGCAACGTCTAAAAAGTGTCTAAAATAAATCAATTTTATCCACTGCTTAAAAATACAAACTTCCAAAAAGGTATAGGTTCCCACTTTTAATAATCAAAAGGAAATAACGAGCTTGGTGAAAGTTAAATTGGAAAATATGTAAATGTAGTATTTTGTAACTAAGAACTTTTCAACGAAAATTGAAATTTCTTTAAGTAAAAATAAATTTGTTTAAAATAACCATTAAAATAACACGAAACAGTATTATAGAAAATTTAAAAATAAATGCATTTTCTAACCTTGTTGCAAACGTTGATAACGATAAAACCATCTGTGTTCGACTCCATTATTGAAACAAACGTAAAGTTTATCAAACATTAATTACTCGTGTGTTTTACAGCTTGAAATTGCAAATGAAAAAAAGCTTAAAATAACGCGGAACTAACACACTAAAATGTAATTTTCCATTTTACACAAAAATAATTAATTATTGTAATAAATTTTGCACAAACTCGACTCATGTACGCCACACCACGGTCACCTGCGATTTGCTTTTGCTAGATAATTTTCCACATTGATATCGAAATATTTTATCATTTCCAATTTATTTCTTTCACAAAATAATATTATTTACACACAGTTTAAACAAGAGAAACAAAGAAAAAGAATCAATAAGTTTTGTAAATAATGTTAAATTATATTCATTCGTGTTCAATAGAACATTCCAATTTTATCGTGTGGTTCATGTAAATAATTTTAGGAAAATTCTTATGTAATACAAAACGTTTCAAAATGACGTAGATAAAGAATTGAAATTTTCACAAGATTGGAAGTAAAATTTGACATAAAATAACATCTAAAATGTAAAGTTACAAGAGAATTGTTCTTTTATTTGGAGAGCTAGCAAAGATCTATTTGTCCAATTGGAAAAAATGTTTAACGAATTAAGAAAAACTAACTTTTCTCAAAATATCAACCTTATCAACAGTGTACACGACAAGCCCCTCAGAGCCCTGTATGAGAAATTTGAGAGAAAATGGCAGCTGGTCGACGGGGCCCTTCGCACTTATCGCACTTACCGCACGATAGCTTATCAACTTTTGAAAAGAAAAGAAGAAACCCACTACGATGTAACTGATGCGAAGAGGTTCTAGAACACCCGTAAGAAAAACCTTTTGGGACTTAAAGACAATGGACCGTTAGATATAGGGTGGTTCTGATTAGAAACTAGAAAGCGAGTGACTCTGTAACTCGGTGTAGAAGTAAAATTTTTAGAGAACTCCTGGGCGGAATCAATACGCTACGACGACATTGTGACCAATCACATAGGATAAACCTCAAACAACAACGACAAAAACCCCATATACAAAATTCAAACTGCTGACCATGTGACCTTACGTCATTCCCGCTGTCGTTACCACACCATCACTGAAATCTCAACATTCAGACTCTAATTTTCATCATCAGTCTCTACATCTTTCTCTTGTATCAAGTTCTCTTTATCATCGGAAGTCAGGTCTTCTTCAATAGCAGTAGGAATATTTTTTCAAACACATACTGATTGTAATGAGATTCCTACTTTATTGTAAGTCCAAGTATCTTGCAGAGCTCTTTATACAATAATTACACAAAAAATCGTCTCGAGCATGGATTTTGGTGCCGAGTTTTAACCTTTCTTCGTTTTTTCTGAAATTAAAATTTTTACTGGACATGGGCTGTATTATTTTCCACATTGTTATCCATGTAAAGAGAGATTTCATTCTACATCCGGTCTGTGGTTTATAAGATCTGAAATAAGCCAGTAATAACATCTCAGAACTTATTGCACAATGCACATCGAGGAAGTTTTATTTGAATTAATTATTGTTCTCAATTTTTTGCCAAATATTGGACTTACGTGGTTTTCTCATTAGGGTAACGATTTGGTATACCATAATAAATTTTTGCAATTTGGTAAGTGAATCCTCTTTCAAACAACGCCGTTCTATGGATTGGTGGCGTGATCAAGTCTCTAAACCTTAAATTTAACGTGTGTACATCCGTACGAAATTTGATCTTATCGAACAACTCCTCGTTCGAGAATTATTTTATGACAAGAAGTTGCAAAATGTAGTCGACGTCTACTGTGTATATTAAGCCAGCCAACATGAGATAGCTTGTGAGAAACCCTGGCATACTTCTTGATTCCAAATGTAAGCCTCAAACACGAGAAAATATCATATTGTCCAGATTATTTTGGACCTCTATTCGGGGTTCCTCAGGGTAGTAATTCAGGTCCATTATTTTTATCCTTTTTAATAAATGGTCTGAGAAGGCGTTTAAATAGTCGATGATTTAAATTTTTTTTACTAGATTTCCTGGCCTAGGGAAATGCGGGCGTCTTCAGTCTTGAGTGTACAAAACAAACTTGATCTTAATAATTAGTTTGTGTTATGCTATTGCTGGAAGTAAAACTGTACTGTCTTTTAGATATAAAATTAAATATTACTGTTTGAGTAGGTCCAGTGTAATAAAGACTTCGGTGTCACATAGAGGGCATTACTAGTGACACAGTTTGAAGGAACTAGAACCACACTAAATTCAAAAGATAAAGGAGTAGTAAAAGCTCTTAGAACGCCACAAAACACTAATCGAGTTCGACTTGTCGTAACACGCAAGTGGGCACTCTAAGTTTTTAACCCATAAGTTATTTGTGTGATGGTACCTACCAACGTTCCGAAACATTCAACCGATTGCGATATAACCTCTATATAATAGTTGTATCATTTTTATAAAACGAATTAACACAGAAATCACGATGTGTACCAGATCACTGTTCCATGTTTACTAAATGGCAATAAATTTCTGGCAATGAACCAACAAGTTCAGTTCAGCGCGTCTTCACCAAAATCTGAAACGAATAACCCAAACTTTTAAATTTTGCCGGACTCTACAAAAAGTTGAATAGCCTTCATTGTATATAAAAATTCCCATTCTTTCTCTCGATTCCTAAGAAATTAAAAAAACTCTCTTTATAGCGCTTTATAATTTTACAAATTTTGGAACAAGCCCCCGGCTTGACTCGCCTTCCTTTGAACAAACTGAAAAGAGAGTTAAATCAAAGACTATACAGTGTAAGACTGACAAAGCTTACGGGCCGAATGTGACCAAAAATCCCCGCTACAGAAGATGTCGCTAGTCATCGGGGCATTTTCGAGTGAATAAGATAGCTTCTCGAGGCGGGAGCAACGAAGAAAGGGATAAAACAAGTTCACCCTACGAGGGATTTTAAGCGATTTTGACCTTTAAAAGCCTTTCACATTTTTTAATATAGGTTTCGGTAGTCTCTTGTATATGGTCTTTGGTTAAATGTAGCTTCCACAAGCTACTATCAACTTTTTGTTTAAAATTTATTATAGTAATGTTGCATTAAGGGTGGGACTCCGGTGCTACTATAGTGTCGTAGCCCACCTAGTATACAGGGTGACCAAAATTCGTTTATCAACGAATGTAATGCTGATAATATTTTTAGCACAAAGAAAAATTTCAGTTACCTTAAACGGGTTATCTTGCATTATTAATTGACATTAGGGTGGGTAATTTTTATTCCGTTTCATCCAAAACCCTATGTATTTTGCATAAGAAACTTCGACCCCGCTGGTAATGGTCGCTATCAAAAAATTTTTTTTTTAAGATGTAGATAATTTTTTTTGAATTGGAGTTGATTTAAGGGACGTAAGAATTAAAATTCACAAGTAGGCCAAATAAGAAGCACCCTAATTGACATAAACAACTTTTTGTTATACAATAGAGATCTCCACGTTAAAACACGAATTTCTTCCAGCCTTCCAGCCTGTGTTAAAAATTAATTATAAAATTGTATAAAAATTGTCTACATAGTTTCCCTTTAGCCTTTTATTAAAGCACAATAATTTTAATCCTAACAATAAAATGAAAACTTTTAGTGATTAGTTACAAAGTTAAATCAAAAGATTACTTCCGAAACCTATTTTCCTTGGCTATTAAAAGTTGCAAAATTAAATTTTTAATATAAATTCTTTGTAAATAATTTTATTACGCTAAAATATTTGTATTACAAGAGTAAACAACTTTTTATTATTCCAAGTCGTAAGTTTAATAAAAGGGTCGTTTCTTCTTAGAAACTCTGTGGTTACATTCCTCAGCAGAAGAGTGAAAAAGTCAGTAAAACATTCTAATTTTAAATGAGTAATGGAAATGTTTGAAATTCCATGCCTACTTGTGTCGATATTTAAATTGTTAAGGGCCCCACAAACTTCGGTTTTTCAACAGCTTTTTCAACAGTTTTACATTTATCCAATGGGTAAAAACAAGTAACAAGTTTTATAAACATTATAGAGAATGTAGGTAGCTATCCATAAGTATCAAGTTTATGTAACAAAAATTGTCAAAAATAATCTCTAGACTCGCACACGAGTATTTATTGCAACGTTTGTCAGTGCAACTTGGAAGATTGATATCTTCTGAAGCATTGGTTTAAGTAAAAAATATTTCGAATGAAAATGATAAAAATTCAATCATCTATAAGTTTGCATAACAATAGTTGTCATTAAGAATCTCTTTATCAAGTCCCATGTCAAATAACCGTTACTATTTTTATTGAAGCGTTTGCTAGTTGAACTTTGAAGATTGATATCTTCTGAAGTACTGACGTGAGAAAAAATTATTTCAGATGAAAATTAAAGTAAATTCAATTATCTATAAAATTGTATAACAATAATTGTCATTAATAATCTATTTCTTAAAGGGGATGTGAAATAAAAAAACTTTTTTTCAATGAAAAATGTTAAAAAAATATCAAAACAACGAAAAAAGACGTATATGGTGCCCTTTGGAGTACAGATTGCATTTTGCATGTGTGAAAAGTTTGCTATTTGGTGATTCAAAATAAGATTGTTAATAAAAGTATATAATTAATAACAAATTGTTTGAAAATTAAACTGAAAGATGTTAATGTTGACCCAATTTTATTTCTCAAATGAATACTTACAAAATAAATTACTTAAATAATTTTTAACTTTTCTTCTTTTTTATCATTTTAAAGACGCTTCTATTATTACATCTTTCAGAAATAAATAATTCTCACAGCAGCTCCCGTTAGTGCTACACCAGTAATTGAAAAAGTTTTGTTAAGTTGTGCACTATAAAACAATAAAAAGAATTTCAGTTTTATTAAAAATTAATAGCAAAAATTTAATAAAAGTCACAATAAAATAAATTCACACGTTTTGCTCACTTCTATTGTCAGTTAAAAAAAGTTTTCTAAATTCGATTTATAGCAGGCCTATAGTGAAAATATAAATTACATTAAATTTGACCCCATCACTCTATTGTGCTTTGATAGATTGTAGAATCCGAAAAGATCACAATGAATAGAGTTTAAAAATAGGTTTTTTTAGAATTAAGTTTTCGCTGTTGCGATGAGCACGTCAGAATTTGCTTTCAAGTTGGCACCAATAAATAACAAAATACGAATGTTTTTGAAAAATTTGAATATAAAAAAATGCCATCGTTATGGCAGATCTTATAGGCAACTTCCTTATTGATGTATAATATATAATAATAATAATATATAAATAATATAATTATTATACATGCTGAAAACTAAAACATCACACATCTATTTTTAGTCACCGTTACCGTTAAAAACCTTTCTACTTTGATACTCTCAAGAAGTTCTGAACAGGCTTCTAAACCATAAAGTCAATTATGGTTGTTTATATGTGTTTATATTAGTCAAGAACTCAGTAATAATAATTGTTTATCCAGATATACCTATGTGCCCAAGAATTATTTCTGAATTATTAAAAGAGCTGAAGATATTTTTATACTAAAAATCTTAGTTGGAAAGCATCACAAGCTGCAGGCAATGTAAATCGGTGATACATGCATTGAAAGATTACAAAATACTGCCTCCAGCTTTAGTGAGCAATACCATCCATAATAACAAGGATTTTAATTAATCAATGATGACAATGAGAGACTTTTATTTAAAAATGAGCAAAACTGTTCGTGCAATTGGATTAATTATAAAATTGATAATTTCTAAGCCGTTGAAATGAGTTGGTACTAATTCAAAAGTAAAAATCGTGAAAGAACTCAAACAAAAATATTTTTTAAGATAACAATTTATTGCCCTTTCAATGTGATATCCTCCCTAAGCGATTTTCTATGCTTCATTTCCACAAAAATAGCCCGGAGTATCTATTTTATTTATTGTTCTAATTTTACATATTCTGTTACAATCTGGTTAAAGATGCAAATTTCAGAATATTTAAACGTTGTGACCCTTGATAGCAATTTGAACAGGTCTGTGTATTGTATGCTGTAGCATTTGAATTATATCTCGAGTTGTGATCATGATCTGCATAATAAATCGGAGAAAAGGGCTCTACAACAGTATACCTATGTATTCAGACCAATTTTTAGAAAAGGTAAAACCGAAACAGTTTGAATTTATTACATAACCATCCAATATACGGGGTGGAAAGTGCCTGAAATTCTTGTCACAACGTGAGGAGGTGGTAAGAAGCGAGTTTAACATAAAAAATATATTCATGTTTGTTAATTTTTTTGTAGGTACAGCGCTTCTGCTGAGGACTATCTCGGTCAGGATTAAAAGACATATTTTATTAAATAAGAATCTGAACTATTAAAAAGTGGATGAATAGTTCTGGAAATATTTTCAAAAAACTTAAAATCGTCAGTTTAAATTTTCTCTTATAATTCACAATAACCATCATCATCAGAAACAATTTTAGAACCCCACAAAATATTTCTCAAATAGCGCCAAGTTCAAACTATCATTCTTATTCCTAGAAACTCATGATTTTTTATAGAACGAGTACGTTAGACCAGTGAATGATTCTCAACTTGTGGGGCGAAATATCTAAAGAAGGGGGGCCAAAAATTGAAATCAAAGGAAACCTATTTATTGAAGAAGAAAACTCAGATATAATGGAGATCAGATATTGGAAATGTAAAAACTTCACGACAAGCTTTTGGCTTCAGAAGAGAAAATTTATTATATGAGATGTCGTTTGTGTTATACTGCCCTTTTGATGTATTCTCTTGTTTCAAATACGAGAAGTGGTGCCCTATTACCACTGATTTGACCTTTGTTAATAAAGTAATGTGGCAAATGGCTCTTAATTATTGGCTTATAACCGTACAGCATGACAGAATTGTCGTGATGAAGAATCCACTTATCGACAATGTTTGGATGAATATGACTGAGTAGCTCTCACAGGAAAAAAGTTATATATTCTGCGATTTGCTATTTTTATTATACTTATGATGGAACTAAACCTGGCTGAAAGATTTTACGGACGTGCAAGTTGGGGTGGAGGGAGTGCCAACTATTGCAGTCTGCAGTGTTGCGACATAAATGTATGTGCATTCAAATCTATACAATTTTTGAATGAGCTGTCAAAGGCAGCGCCACAAAAATGAATAATAAAAAATTGAGAAGACATGAAAAAAGGTTGAGAAACATTAGGCAAATGAAAACTTACTTTATTAGTTATTCCATTTTCCTAAGTCTTTGTCAATGTTAAATATTCTGAACAATTAAAAAAGTAATAATAATCGTTTGTTATTGTTATTGCTCTACTAACAACGTACTTAATTTATTTTATGCGAATAAGAACTCACAGACGTCCTTAAATAAATCACAACTTGACGGCAACGACGCCTACCGTCGTAATTCCATAAGTTTCATGTTAGTGTTGTTTGAAAAGCTTTTTAACTATTTAAAGTTTTTTTTAATGACCGTGAACTGTATGAGGATTTTCAATTTTTTTAAATATTTTGCTTTCTTTTAAAATTTCAAGCTCTTCCATTACCTACAAAACATTCTTTGTAATTTAACCCAATGAGTAACACTTATCCCTGCCGAGATAGCAACGTTACTACCACTTAAAAAATTAGCCTGTATATATGAGAAGATTGGATTTGTAATTAATCACTCAACTTGAATTAGTGTGCCTTCTATACCACTTAGTTGATAGTATACAATCTAATTACCTGCATTTATACAGGATGTTTTCTCCTAAGATAGGTTTTATAAAAATACTGCAAGGCAGATTTATGCTGACGAGCGGTAGCAGTAAATTCGCGCAGATTTGGCCACGCCCCTTTAATAATCGAAATACATTGACTACTGCGTTGGTGGGGATAAATACCAATTTAGTGATCTGCACATCCACACCGCTCGTCAGTGTAAGTCTGTCTTGCAGTATGTATATATGAATAATAATAATGGCACTACGGTCATGCAATGTTTTCTTGGTTCCGTCTTCTCGGGCTTTAAACAACCGGCAAAAAACATTTGACAATTTTTATTTGTGTTTCACGGCAATGGCTATTTCTGATAATTTTCAAAATTGAGTTTATATAGTCCTAACCAAACTAGCTTTTGGTTCGAGTTGCGCCAAGAAACGGCAGGTATGCGTCATTGATAATGATAATTATATTTAAGTTTTATAGCCGACGTTCGTTAGAGCATGATATCTTCTTTCAAATGCCACTATTAAACAGAAATAAATATACCTGCCTGCTTCAATTTTCCATTTATAACAAAATTCCCACCCAAAAGCTAAGGTGATTACTAGTATAGCGTTATAAAGCATTCAAAATTAATTTTTTTAATTGATTTACATGTAGAATTTTATTCCCTAAAACTTTTATCAAAATATTTTTTTTTTAAATAAATTGGGAAGCAGGAAATTACAAAAGTATGATTTTACATGTTAAATCCCTACGATCGATAGGTCCAGTCACCACTCTGTATAATAATGTACACAAGAAGTGAATGAACTACCCTTTAGCAATACTTCTTTTATCTGAACACAGTTCGTAATATCTACTCGAGTCTATCCGAGTACAATGGAATAATGCATCACTTTCCCGCAAAACTTTACTAAGAAATTTTAAAATAAGAAATACTTAGGTACATGAAAATAAAAATAAGTAAGTTATGAAACTTGAAAAAAAACACTCACTTTCGTTATGTGGAAAGGAATAAACCTCCATTAAGAGTAGTGATCCATATTCATAGCTATCTTACTGTTATAACTTCCACACTTTCTGGTTCTAGTCTTCATTTTTTCCAAAAAGATCTATTTAAACATTTATGCTAGACATAAACTATAACCAGTTATTCAAAGGCTCTCTTTCTATTTCTATTGAATTCTATTAATTATTATTTAATTTCAATTTATTCGTTGTTACATTTTGTTCTAATTTTTGGTGTTTTTTCTGAGCTCGTTCATTTTTCTAAAGTCGACGTTTTCATATTATGAATTCGTAGTCAAGATATTCGATTCGAACCATAGCGATTATTTTGGCTCACTGAAGCTCTTTTTTCTCTTCACTTCTTTTCTTTGATATACTTTTATCAATAGTTATAATTTAAAGAAATAAATTGGAATTCCATTAGACGATTGAATAGTCATAAAAAGCAAAAAAAATAATATAAAACCTTAACAATCAGAGAGTATTATTTAAATCTGAAATCTCAGGAGAATTCCTTTACTGAAACATTCCTTTGTATCACTACAATAGAAATTATGTAATGAAATCTCTACAGCACTTGCATTATTAAACATAGATCAAACAATTATCTCGTTACTATTTTAACACATTTATAAAATATAACACATATTCTTGATTATAGTAAAGCCACATTATGTAAATATTTTAGTAAAAATGAAAAAAAAAATAAGACCTTAGCGCTTAGCAAATACTTAAATCCTATAGAACGTCTCCTGAGATTACAACTAAAAGCAGGTTACGGTATACTGTAATTTAAAACGAAAATGTACGTAGCTATATAGTTTAACCTTCTAGTCCTAAATTATATTACTACAATTAGTACTTTCCAAAGTTTGAAATTAGTAAGGTGTAGTTTCAAAGCAAAAAAATTAAACCAATTGAATTCTTGGTCCATTCCATAAATGTTCCATGATAATTTTCTTTATCGTTAACTAAACTAAGTTATGACCTAGTTTTTCTCCATTCCTACAAGTGTCAGTCAATATAGTTTTAATGGGATGTGAGCAATGACCCAGAAAGTATCTCAAAAGAAGTTACGAAATTTAATTGGAAATGCATCTTTTTATAAATAAAAAAGTTAAAATAATCTAAATAGGAATAACATACAATTTTCAATGTAAATTAAATAACTCAAGCTCAATAAAAATGAAAATTACTGTAACTTGTAGAACATATAAATTTATAATATTTTATTCATTTTTGTTTGTATGCATTAAAATATTTAGGGTTCAATCTCGAGAAAATTGCAAATATATGAAAAAATATTGATGCTATTGGAATTTATTTCGAAATAATAAATATTTCAACCGATACTAAAATATAGAACATAAATTTGTCTTAAATGAAAAATGTTGGAGAAAATTGTACTAAGACTGTAGAGTATGTTCATGTTCAGGGTGTCCTCTTTTAGATGCGTAGCATGAACAACTCGTTTAGCTTAAAAAGCAACGACTCGAGTTAAATTAGGGAAAAGTTGATTAATTTGATGCCTAACAACTTTCTGTTTTAAAATATTAAATATCTTTTACTTTTACAGATAACTTAAAAAATTACAATTTCGTTTTTCTCTCGTAACTGCTTTAATTTATATTCTTAATCTTCTATAATTTACTTAATCCGTGAGCAAGAATTAAAAATTCACCACGTATTACTAGAAGAGATGAATAGTGTAGCCGAACTTGAGAATCTATTAACTTTGTGAGGATAAAGAACGTTTAAGCTTAATGAAATAGTAAATTTATTTCTTTCCTAACGTTTCGTCTCGTTTAAGTCTTCATCAGGTTATTTCTTACTCATTTTAATAAAACTAACATTTAAATAAAATGTTAAAAAGAGTATAAAGTTTAAAATAATCTTATTAACAATGTAACCGCCAATGTTACAATCATTTAATAAACTAACAGCCACTACTATGAAGCTCTCGCTTAAATAATGTCGGAATTAAACTAAACAGGAACTTTTGATATGTCATCATACAAAAAGTGAAATTATTAATCAGTTGGTAAAAGACGACTGTTGTAGGGAAGTCAAATTAATTTATTGTCGACATTAAAATTTTAATGTTGAAATTAAAATTTTATAGGAGCGGCTACTATAACTTTAGATAAATTAATGGAAAATGCAAATAAAACCGTCATCAAATAAGCTGAAAAATGTAATTTTCGATGTTGGGCATCGAAAAGTGAGCTCTTGCATATCAAATACATTTTTATACCTAAGTAAAGCTTCTGGAAAATGAACTAATCTAAAACATTTCGTGGATTTTTAATTAAATATAAGTTTATGATGATCATAAAAAAAGCCCATTAAAACAAAATACTTCCTACTTATTTTGAAATATTAAAGTTTTTCCATTACGAAATTATTTTATTTGGAATCATTTAAAACCTGTTGCCTTCGACCTCCAATTAGACATTTTTAATATTATCTATTATATCTAAATATTATCTATTATATCTAAATATATCTAATATTATCTAGATACTCATAAATAGCTTCTTAAAACGGTTTACAACTATGTTAAATGGCACTTGCTTTTAGTATATTAAAAATACTTAGGTATGTTGAACAAATTTAAGGGAAAAATGTCAAGCTTTGGAGTTATTTATTACAGACCCATGTCAGGGTACAATTAAAGCTAAGGAGTCAACTTGTATTGCTCTTTCTTATATCTTTAAACGTACTTTACCATGTAATAATCAAATCAAATACATTGGAGATGTTAATAAAAACTTAACACGTCAGTGTAATAAAAACTACACAACTACAAATATTGAAACAGGAAATATAATAATTTTCTAACTCAAAACTAATTTGGGATGCCCTGATTCCCACTTAAATAGTATCTGCTGACAAATCATAACAAGGTAAACCTTATGTCGGTGTCAAAGCACAAAGGCAATGAAAATGCATGCAAACTAGCAAAGCAGTGATTTGAAACCTGAACCTGTACTTGGTACCACGTTAAGGAGCGCATTGAATGTGGAAGTTCCAAAATCACTCACAGTACTGGGAGATTTTCTCTCGTCAAAGACATAGTAATGCAATGATGGGCAACGAATCTCACATTTTAACAAAATTTGTCCTACAACTCACCTGGAAGTAGATTAGAACAGTGGCTTCTTAGAGGAACTGGTACACAAGGGGGCGGAGACATTACAAAGGCTATAATTCTCCCATAACTTAAAATCAATAAATTTATTCAGATAGCCATTATGAGTTATTAAGATATTCAAGACATTCGTATATTTGACAAGAGATGACGGAGATTGATCACGTTGATAATGAGCCAATTCAGAGAACGACAGCAGTTGAGATGCTGAATTCAACTTCGTTTGTTGAATTCTATAGGAAAGCCACAACTTTCCGATAAGATTGCGTTAGAGGACACCCGCAGGGACGTAGGTAGACTTATAATACTGGGTGGGCAAAGTTTGGGCAACTTCATTTCGGGGGAGGGCGAAAAAATACACTTACTCTAGTGTAAAATAATTTTTATATTTTGGTGAATCGAGTCAAATTCAACAACCTGGTCTAAGTTTAATGTTTTAGCAGTAGCATTTTCAATATTTAGTGCCTATCTAATCATTTTTACTATAATTTATTTCTTTTCAAAATTATTTGAGGTGGACAGACGGGTGGACAGAGCGAGCTTTTAGGTGGGCATTGCCCACCTGTGTCCACCCCTAGCTACGTCCCTGGACAGCCGGCATTAACGTCTGTTGTATACAAATACAGTACAAGAAAATAATGTTAATTTACAAGGATTACAAGGTTTACAATTTACAAGTATTATGTTAATGTAGAAGTTCCACGTTACGTAGGTAAATTTAATTTTCAGGATTAGAAAATAATATATATTCATTCAATTTTATACTATGATCTTGTTAATGCTAACACGGTATTTGAATCAATGAATACAGCAAAATATAACGTATTTATATTATATTATTATGGTTGAATTAAATTAAATACCAAGTAGTATTTAGTAAGCACTAAATAGTACGCATTTATTAATTTTTACAATAACCAAACCTCTGTTATTTTTTTCCAAATACCTTGAAACTTATCGAATCGCTTATTTTCTTGTTGGAGACCCTTTAATTATCACTTATTTAAATTCACTTAAATAGAAATAAGATGTGGGAAAAAATACGACATTTTGTAAGAAACAGAGAAGAGAGGAAAATTGAGAAAAACGAACTTAATTGAAAACTAGCTCTAATAACGGTTATTTCCGCCTAACTTAATCAGTATTGTAGCTGGAGGTTCAGGTTTTCAATGTCCATCCAATATGATCCCGAACATGCTCTATTGGATTCAGATCCGGACTTCTAACTCGATCTCAAAAACTTATACATATATGCTGATTTTATTATATAATTCCGAACAATATTGGATACTTATGCGGAACGCATTCCATAAATTTTTAGGAAATTTTTAATACACCATTCAAAACTGTAGCTATTGAAAAGAAAAGTATTAAATAATAAAGGGTTGTGCTCTGCGACACCACCACACCACATTAGAAATCGATAACCTTGAAACTTGTATTTTTATATTCTCAACTAACGGAATTTGAAAATGGATGATTTTTACCAAGTTTTTATCACACTACTTATATAGATATAGTTTTTAACTAAAAGTGATGTAAGAAAAACAAAAAATGAAAACTAATTATAAAATAATAGCGTCTTTACAGTAGAAGTAGATGGTTTACAAAATCCAAAAACGCCATTTCCTACATTTTTCTCTTCAGCATCAGTACCTCCCTCCAATTTAAATAAAAATTTATTACACAAACTAAATTGAACGGACGCGTAAATGCATCTTCCTTTGTCAGTTAATTATTCAAATGACATTTCCCTAAAAATCTAATTACGGCAGTAACTAGTTTTTAATGGATTTAGTATTCCATGAAAAACCCATTCTAGCATATTTATACCACAATAATAATTTATTATGATCGCAAAATGAAATAGTTTATAATGTTAAATAATAGAATTGAGAATGTAAATGGATTGTGGTGTGGATAACACCTACTAAATCGGGATACGATTAAATTTTTATTGAAATACGAGCTCAAAGGTCCTAATTCATTCGCTGTTGAAATAGTTATGTGTTGAGGCGAAAAGAAAGCCAAAAGAGTCTCCAATTACTCCAGTATATTTAATTGGTATACCAAGCTAATGAAAAGCTGTTCTTTTTTCACATCTGTAATTTATAGTTTCCCATGATGTTTTCCTTTGAAACTAAAATCTATAAAATTTAATGGTATACTAATATTTACTATTTATATCCAGAACTCTAAACATTTTAGATTCATTAAATAAGTAAATACGTTAAATAAAGTATTACTCCAAATGGTGGTTATTTAAATAGTCATTTTCACAGCCAACTTTGCTTTCTTTTAAAATAGTATTTTATTTTGAAAATAGTAAATTATAACCCTTCACATACAGAAATTCGCTTTAAATTAGGTTCATTCTTAAAAGAATTTGGAATAATCGAGAAAATTAACTTCTATTAAATCTCGTTTAGCAGACAATATATTAAATGGAAATCGAATTCCTTTTTAGTTAAATTAAGCGTTGAAGCTTAATAATGGTTAGTTCTTAAGCTTAAGCCTAGTGTTGTGTAACTTTCGCTAATTTGAAATATTAACGTGCATTTTCTAGTTTTTTGTTAATTTCTTTTGAATGATATCAAAAGTACACTTTATAACACTAATTCGTGAAAAATGTAACTAAAAATGAACAAAAAATTGATGCAAAAAAGAAATACAAAAATTGTAGATCTCGACTTTAGAGACTTGTTGAAATTGTTTCCTCAACTTAATACAACCGGGATTAGTAGTGTAGCGTAGCTTTGAATTTTGTTCTCTTTATGTTGACAGTTTAAATATAAATTATTAGTTTGTGCATTTAGTATGCACTTTTGAAGTTGTAATTAATAACACATTTACATGAAGTAACTTAAATACAACTTGTTTGAAAGTTTTTGCATTTTCACATATACATGATAATTTTCATATTAATGAGGTAATTAGTAAATAAAGTTAATTGTTTAGGCTTAGATGAAGATAATAATTTGTAAGTAGCAGTTTTCTCGACTCGCATTTGCATTTTGCTTTTACAATAATTGTATGATTATTCTTAAATTACCTCAATTTCATTAGTAATTAAATATGTCCTCTCAATATTTGACTGAAATCCTTTTATTCTTAATAGTATCTATTAAATTTCCTTCTAAAATGATAACTATAAGAAGGCTTAGCAAAAGTCCTATCCGAGTATAGTCATATTAATAAACATTTCTAAGTCTTCTCGATTCGTCTTGTAAAGAAACGTTGAACTTTTTCAATTCCAATTTGTAAGTTGTATTTCCAAATTAATTTTCCATTACTTATAAAGCCACAAACCTGATTTTGACAAGTCAGAAATTACGGTTCAATTAAATTTTTGTGTCGTGAAAATTAAACTTGAAACACGTTATATTTTTTTTTTGATGGATTGATGAGACGTATTGATTGTGATTCTAAAAATAATTTTAAATAAGAGTAAGTAAATTAATTTGAAAATTTTGTAGGTACTTTTTATAATGTTTTGCAATAAAACGAAAAAGAAAAGTTTTTTCTATTTTACAATAATTTTATGTTACACGCAAATACTCGATTAAATTGTAATAATTAATTGTACTATTAGAGCAAATTGCATTTTCCCAATATTAGGTACATATAATTAAGGATAACGTGCTCGATTGTTTTAAAGCGTATAAAATCATTTAAAGATAATGGTGAGTTTTCACTTTTTTGAAATTAATTATACAAAACTTTTAGTTATTTTTAGTTTATCGATATCTAAGAAATAAAAATATTTTTATTCACAAAAAGCCATTTCTAATGGTAGCTTATTATTTTATTTTATTTACTGAAGGAAAGTAGGCACTTAATTGTGAACTAACGAAATAAAAATTTACTTTTAAACATTGTCTTTTTTTATTTTTGAAATAGCAAATAGACTAAATCAGAAGTCTAAAGTGGTTTGGACATGACAATGTGCTTCCGAATGGAAGAAACTAAATAGCCAAAAAATATTTCAATAAGAAAGAGCATGAAATGGTGGAAGTAATTAGTAAAACTGATGGGAAAATAATAGGACAGTTCAAAATAGAGCTCCATAGAAATCCATTTTTTTGAAATTTTCTTAAAAAATTTACAGTTATTTTAAAATGAGGTAGAAAAAGTGTTCTAGGGGAATGTAATTTAGGCAAATTAATAAATGCTCAGTGTGTATAAAAATTTAGGTAAATATTATAACAGCAAAAATTTTGTGTGTTTGATTGTTTGCTTTTAAGAATTTTCTAAATAATTTTCATAAATGATTTAAAGAAAAATAAAAGCAAGTAACGTAAATGAAAACAGAAGGTATAAAAATTTTGATTTCAAACCTTATATTTAGGTATGTAAATCCTCTACAAACACCTCTCGGTATTTCATCCCTACTGGCTGACTAAATTAAAAATTGGCTTCAATTATAATGTCAGGTTAAAAATTGGAAATGATTTCAAGATTACTATTAAACATAATTAATATTTAATTATGAACTTTCTTCAACAATGTCGTTTTCTTAAGAAAATTTCGTAACTCAATCGTTTTTGTATTTTATGAAGTAAGAACAAGTTTTCAACTTACTATAAAGGCGTATTTTATTTGAGCAATTTCTGAATTTTCATCTTCAAAAATATTTATAAAAAGAATTTATATATTTTTTATGTTTATGAGAAATGGTTGTCAAAGACAATCACATCTACACATTTCTTGCTCGAAAAAGCTAAACAACAAAATCGAAAAGGCAAAATGGTTCTTCTATTACATTTTTGATGTATAAATAAAATTAATTAAGTAAATAATAGGAGTTGATGCAATCTATGAAAATATTAGAAGCAAAATTAAAAATTAAAGATTGTAATCTTTAATTTGCCATTCTGTGTAATTTATTTGGTAAAAGTTACGAACAAGAAACAAAAAAGAAAAATCAATATTAAAGCATATCACGGGTCAGGAATTAGGGTAGTGGGAGTAGTACACCAATGCTTTAGATTCTGTCACTTGTCAAAGGAGATTTGTACCCTAATTTATAATCATGGCCAACAACAAATTTTGCTGTCTCTATATACGACAATATCTAATTTTATTTATTTATTTACCTCATTCTTTACTATGTCACATTTACTTATTTACATCTAGACATTTATATTGCTCCGAGCACTGCCCAAAATGAATGAGTTCATCAAGTATTCCATAAATTGGGTGTCATGTTTATTTATTTTGCTTGCCCAATTGTGACCTAGATATTTTAAACTACTAGTTGTTGAAGCTGCAGCAAGAGATTTTCATCATCAAAATTAAAACAACACAAACCCACAACAGCCACAGTGTGGCTACTGATTTCACTACTGAAGTGATGTTTTTCTATACTTAGCAAGATTTGACAAGTTACAAATTTTAAACAATGATTGGGTAAATACTGAAAGACAATATAGTACCAAAGTAATTAAATGAGAAACACGTAGCAAATGAATAATTTATTGTGTCTTCATGTCACCTAGTAACAGGAGAAACGAATCGACAGAGAAAGCAATGGAAGTAAAAGGGTCATATTCGAAGAATTAATAAAGGTCTCTTTATCAGAATTTTTTGAACTTCTGTTAGGTACTCATTTTTATGTAAGGAAGAGTTTGTAAAAATCAATTCTTAAAAGCTTATAGTAATGTTCATTGTTCATGTAACAGTCAGTTAAAATGGCGTATTATCGCTAGGTATTGCACTATTTGGATGCATGATTATTTGAGGTCAGAAGTAAAGGGATATAAGCAGAAAAATTTGAAAATCGAGTTTAGTGCAGAAACGAGAAATAGATGTAATATTTTACTTGTAAGCAAAGAAATTCAAGTAGATTTTAATACCACAGCCTTAATAAAAGGCTAATGTATCACATAAATTCTATGTATTTATATTAAAATGATAAACTTTAATTTTTTCAGAAATGTTATTTTTCTACTTAATTTTTTTTAAATTTATAATTTGACTATAAAAGTCACTAACAGTTAAATGTTGCAATATATTATGCCCCTTATATTATTAATAAACTTTGTCTATTAACATTTATTATAAATTGTACTATAAGGCAGCAATTTAATTAAATTTAAAAAATGCCATAAACGTGATGTCACGAGATCAAATCGATTTCCAGGACAACTACCGCGCTTTTTACACTGAGGTAACCTGGTAATATATATTTTACGGCCATCGGGGTAAGAAAACTGCTTACAATACAGTTATCCATTTTTTTATGTAAGGGAGAGTTTGTAAAAATCAATTCTTAAAAGCTTATAGTTCAATGTTCAATAACAGTCAGTTAAAATGGCGTATTATCACTACTGCACTATTTGGCTGCATGATTATTTGGGGTCAGAAGTAAAGAGATCTAAGCAGAAAAATTTGAAAATCGAGTTAAGTGCAGAAACTGGATCTAGATGCAACATTTTGCTTGGTAGCAAAGAGATTCAAGCAGATTTTAACACCACAGCCTTAATAACAGGCTAATATACCACATAAATCCTATGTATTTATATTAAAATGATAAACTTTAAAGTTAATTTTCTCAGAAGTGTTATTTTTCTACTTAAACGCCTTGGCTTCTGACCCCCTCATTTATGTCTTTAATTTTTAATTCGAGTACAAAAGTCACTAAAAGTTAAATTCTTCAATATATTATACCCCTTATGTTAATAATTACCTTTGGCTATTAACATTTATTGTAAATTGTACTATAAGGCAGTAATTTAATTAATTTTTTAAATGTCATAAATGTGACGTCACCAGATCAAATCGATTTCCATGGCAACTACCGCGCTTTTTTCACCGAGGTAACCTGGTAATATATATTTTACGGACATCAGAGTTGAGAAAACTGCTTACAATACTATTTTGAAACCAAAACAATACAGTAAGGAGCGCTTTTAAGCACTTAAATAAAAATAATAATTTTTTGATTGTAAATTGACATTAGAGAAAACACCCTCAACAAGGGTATTTTAAATTTATTAGTTGTATTAGATCAATATGGAAAAGAGGGTGGCAAACTATAAATCTTTTAGTAGTTTTAATTTTGTAACACAGTGGACCATCAATTTTCTCGTTTTTTGTGTCAAACAATTGTTAATTCACTGTATAATAAAGTTATTAAAATTTAATTTTGAATAGAATGAGACTTTTTATTATGCCATTAGGTGGCATCTACGGTATTAAAAATTTAAAACTAAAAAGTGTAGTTTCGTATTAAAATAAGCTAAAAGCAAATAAAAACTTTTTCCTGCTAAATTAATACATAAAGATACATTATACTATTTCTACTTTAATAATTTGGAAGAATTGTCCGAAAATACTTTGGGAAACCTTAGCCACCCTGTTTTAAATGTTTTAATAACTTTCAATTTGAAAGAATAAAAAAGTCTCAAGCAAATTAAGATAAATAATGGTTTTTGAAACTTTTTTGATTGATGATAGCTCGTTTAAATGGCAGCATTTTAATGGCAAAAGGAAAACAAAACGTTAACTAAAACAATTCATAAACTTGGGAAAATTGTTTTCAAAACCATTTAAATCACACAGAGATGCGAGTATAATTTTCCACATTCTAATACGAAATTCAATTAGCTTTGCAACTGAGAAAGATTTAAATAAATTTCAAAATGTGTCATTTTTGTTACTAAAAACCGAATTTTGATTATTCAAGTCTAAAACCAAACTAACGCTGTGCTGAATAAATCAGGTGAGCATACGTGAGATGATTTTCATTAAATTTTGCTACACACACACACATACGTATACAGACAATTAAGCTTAATTTTACATAATTAAAAAAAGGTTCAAATTTTTCAACTCGACACTCTTTCTAAGTTAGATAAATTACTCCAAAGTTAAATTTTGTTTAATAAAACTTTTACAAAACATAGTAAAATGTGAAAACGCTTTGTTCGGAGCTTTATTTACCTATTTTCTTTTATTTAAATACGTAGTACGCTTTATTAATGAAAATTCTAATTATAAACGTTATTTAAAAACAGGAATAAACAAAGGGTTTTCGGGAGTTTTCACACAAATTTTTCGCTAGAAACTTTATTTCACTTACTTGAATGGGAAATCCTTGGAAATCGATGTAGTAATTTCAGATTCTTTTAAGGCAGGGCCAAAACAATTTAGGTATAGATTGGCACATTATCACACACGACTTTAATAAACGTGCTCACGCTTTGAGGACCTTCCCTGAGCTTTTCGCTCGTTACTGAAGCTTCTTGTTTCGTGGCGAGCCGCTATCGACCACGGCGCGTTAGTCGCCTAGACCTTCTGCAGTATAGATCGACATATTTTCAGGACGAAATTAGAACTTTGTCATAGGTGTTTTATACAATTTTTACTCAAATATTAATCTCTATTAATTGAAAATGACAACGTTTTGAATTTTCCAAGCTTTTTGCTTTAAATAAAACTAAAGTTAGTTTTAAATACTAATTTCCACTAAGAAAACAAAGAAACTGAAGGAAAATGAATTACTAAAATACCTCAAGTAATTTTTTTCATGAAGTTTCAGCATGAAGTGTATTTACAGAACAACTCATGTTATGTTTTACGTTTGTTAGCATTGTGACAACCAAAAGCACAACTTCCATTGAAAGAAGCTTTTAAAGTACCCTTAAAACTTAGGAAAAAACTGTTGCTATTCTCAAAAAAAAATCTTTTTACTGTCGAATCAACTGCTTGTAATAAAAATGTTAAAATAGGAAAAATTAAATACGAATTTTTAATTGAAGGTGTATTGATTTTCCTCACAGCTAACATGCTGTAAATGCGATAAAATTCGTGGGATCAAATAGAAGTCTCATTTAACACGCTTGTTGCACACAATAGTTGAAATATTCTAGTAAAATTCATTCCTGCTTCAAAGACTACTTTTAAAAATTAATAAAACTAAAATATTCATTAAGTTTATGAGTATTTTACGCAAATCTCTAAAAGTCGATATGAAACAATTTAATTGAAATACACTTTTTTAGCTCAATTTTCCGTTAAAAAACTTTTTTGATTTTATTCAACAATTTTGAAATTGTAATGAATCAATTTTAACCAACTTTATTATTTATAGTAAAACTGTTTGTTTCTTTATTAACCCCTGTTTAGAAATTAAAACACAACTTTTGACCTTTTCAAAATAAATTGAGTTCTTGAATAAAATTTTAAATGTCTAAATTCTTTGGGACTAAAATCTATAGACCAACTTTCCTTTATAGTGGTCAGATTATTATCAGTTACCTTCAAGAAAATTGAATAGCATATCGGCCTTATTTGTGATATATTGGTTATATGGAAGGGTAGCGAAAAACGTAGGATTTTCGGGCGTATGAACGGTTATTGGAGGATAATGTCTATAGAAAACAAAATTTGTGTTTTCCCAAGGTAATTGTTGGGAAAATAGGTTGATAGAGGTCAAAAATTAGATATTTGTAAACTATGCTATTTCAGAGAAATGAGTATTACTATAAATAAGGTATATTGATGTAAGATTCGATGTCGGATAAAAAAACTATTTCTCTGAAAATTAAGCACAGGATTACATCGTATAGGTATAACATAGCAAACAGATTATTGTGAAAACTAGTTAGCTAAAATATAGCTAACATATAAAAAACTTATTTCTACATAAACAGCTAGCTTCGTTGGCAATAAACAACCTACAGTCGCATATTTTAAAGACTACCGACACGTGACTTTTAAAATATTCAATAAATAATTAATTTAATTATAAATTTTCTACATAAATATTCAATAATAATTAACAATAAAGTAAATATCAATAAAAATAAATAAATTTAATTAAACTCACGAAATAAGTCGTTTTCATCTTTATTTATACACATCAAGGTGGTCAGGTGTCGGTAGTCTTTAATAAATGCGACTGTACCGTTATAACCAGTCAGACATGAGGTAATGAAAATAAAAAGTTATAAGCAAGTGTGCAATTGGGCGTCTAAAATGGTCCTCGAACTAACATATAGAATGAACTACGCAAAAATTGCCCGTACCTATCCGTATGTAAATAAATGAGTCCGTAAAGAACAACTTAACCGGTGGAGGAACACTTTCTACATAAAACTGAACAAGTCAACGAAACTTTGGATATTCCAAAAAAACTATCTCGAGAAGGTCTAAAGGTTATCTTGCAAATTTAATGGTTGAGCCTATACATTTTTTAACCATAAAAACAAATTATTTACCTTTTTTCTGATGTCCTCTTGTCGACTGCATCCTTCTCTATGCCAAAATATAGTCTTCGATCCGTCACCCACTAGGTTAGTTTAAAACGAATCGAACGAATAATGCTTTAACACGTGTGTATACACACGTATACGAATCATACACTTATTTTTAAAGCAAAAACCGAATAACGAAATATTAAAGCTTCCATCAAGCTTCCAATATCGGACTCGATATTAATAACGCGTACGCGGGAGTTTAAACTCGATTCCGAAAAGACCGTTTAATTATGATGCAGCTGAAATTAAAAAATTGAACATTAAACAAAAATACAGTTCAATAGTATTTTCATCCATTGGAAAGAGAAATTTGATTTAATATTATTTTTACCTTCATTTTACTTCTTATGGTACGGATTTACGGATAGATTAACCGAGACGGCCGAAGCGATTGTTGAAATTGATGTCCTCGGGCGGTCCAGTGCAATAAGATGACTCAAACGAAGCAATCATCTTCAAATGTTTTCAACAAGGGCACTAGATGCAGGCAGAAAGAGCTGGAAATTTGAGGCTTATTTATTCTTGAAGTTCCTTGGCATGTTTTAGAAGTTCTTAGTTCTCTTTCTGGAGTTCCTCGACCAACGACACCATCTGAAAATATAAATTTGATTCAGTTACTTATTAATTTTGCGTCTTATCATTTAGAGAGCGTCAAACAACAGTGTCCAACCTACAAGATAATAAAAAGAACGCCAGGACGATCAAAATGTTGAAGTAAAAACGTGGAAGAAAGCAACAATAACAGGAGTACTATATGTAACTTCGTCGTAACTGGACCTTCTCTGCATGGAAAAACCTCCAAACCGAAGGAAAATACTTAGTTGGGACAACAGAGAACATTAATTTATTGTGTGCAAAAATAATAAATGAAGGGTTTCTAAACATATTGGACTCCTGTCTATTTTATTGCTTTAGCACCATTAATATTCTCTGCTGTTCCAACTATTCTATTTCGCCTTGGGGTTTATTCCAGTCTTCAAGGCGATTGCAAAACGGGGTAAGTAAATGGCATAGTGTGAGCAACGTATACGATAACTAGAGCGATCTCCCAAACCTTGTTAAAAGCCGTGCTCGCGCTTTTAAAATTTCCCGTTTCCCTGACGAACCCTCTATAAAAAAATCTTTACAGTGAAATCTTTAAAATTTATATGCGATTTGATAAATGCGACACATTTGAACATTTATATTTATTGCTAGGCCTGAGAAGCCTACGTTATGCGAAAGTGTTCAAAAGGTTATGCACTTTAAGGTTTTACAATATTCATTTTCTTTAGAATTGACCCTATAATATATAAATTAAACAGCTGCATCGAAAAAGCGTTTATGGACAAAACTAAATTAAAAATGTGTAATAATTTAGGAATTCTTCATAACGTCATTAATTTCTCAAGTGTAGTCAAAAATTACTAAGTTAAATTTTTTTTAATACGTATTATTTCATATTATTCAACATTATAGCAAAATCTTTTAAATATTTAATTTAAAGCTATTCCCTAGGGTACAACTATACAAAAGTGTAATCCCCATTTATGCTGTTTGATAAAAAAAACGTACTCGTTATAGAAAAGGGAGATACAGAAGAATTACCTAATATAAAAACTTATTTTATAAAGGAGACGTATATTTGATATAGATTGATGTAGAAAAATATATCTGCTGCTGCCTGCAGAATCGTCCAAGAAAAATGCTAATAGTTTTAATATTCCAAGATTATATCATTTTATAACATAGTTTTTGAGGAAAATTAACTACAAGGTAATCCAATTACTAGTACGTTGTATGTCTAAACCAAACAATTACACCTTTACATTCTCACTGTAGTACAAAGTTTGCTTTATCAAGAAATTCAAACCATGAGAAACCATCAGATGCATACGCATGTCAACTTGAAAAACTCCAAGATAAACAACAGTTGAATTTCTTATTAATTTATTCCACAAAGTACGTGCAAAATGTTGGAAAATAAATAAACAAAGAAATGATAATTAACTAATAATAAAGCTGTTATTACACAGAAGTCAGCATTTGCCTCAAAGAGAGTCAAATTGATAATTAAGTAACAAGTAACAACGCAATGCTGTACTCGCGAAAGTAAGCGGTGAAACCAATGAAAATGATTGTATTTCAATTTCTAGACACCTTTAGCCTGTACAGGCCAACCTGCATAGGCCAAACCGGAGCGCTTGAATATCGTTCAGTTCAGACTGCGCAGACTTTGACTAAGCCTAGTGCATAGGTCACCATCGTAGCAGTCGTGCACGTGTTTATGTGTTGTTCAAGTTCGTTAATGTCGGGTACCTGCGAAAACTTCTAGTAATTGTGTTTTTGTATATGTTTCCTCAAAGTATATATTATTTTTCAGCATGTATTCTTGAATTTCCTGTCTTTTACAACTGAAACTTGGGATTTTGCTTATTTGCCTGCTATGGAAAGACGACGCTGTTGGGTGGTATATTTGGAAGCAATTGGTTTTTAAACCAAGTTTCAAATAACTCTGCTGTAGTATCTTCATGATAATCAAGTCTTGGATCGCTTATATTTTTTGCACTAAATAGCAAAGCATTAGGAACCCACCCATCTTCCGAACCGGCATGTAATATTGTTAGTCGCTTACCTTTGTTTGATGGCGCTTTTGTTTGACATTTCCCTGAAGAATCAGCCCATCCCGTGTTGACTGTGTCGTGCGTGTCGTACCAGGTTTCATCCAAGTATACAATGGGCTTGTTTTCTTCTCTAAATTTCTCTATTTTTTCTAGATAGTCGCGCCGGAGATCCTGTAGTCTTCTCGATTCCATAACCGTTTGGCGTTTATCTATCCGTTTATAACTAAATCCAATACGTCGGAGACAACACCGTATTGTGTTTTCCGAGCAATCTTTAACAGACTGATCTGCAATTAATTGCTTTTTTATTGCTGGCACTGTGGGCACAATTTGTTTCTCGTACATCGCATAAACAGTACGACGAATAACCTCCTCGTCACAACTGTCTAATTTGTATTTGCCACCATCACTCCGTTTCTTCCTTATTTGAATCGGTTGATTAATTGCATCCCATACTGTGGTTTTAGCTTTTTTAGTTAAAAACGAAGTCTCCTCCAACGCCTTGCTTTTATTTTAGAACTTTGAACTACAAATCATAGTTTCTTAAAAAATTTAGAGATGGGGCTGTAATCAATAATAGGACCGAGGTACATAGGGTGCAAAGTACAACAGGTTCCCTATACTATTTTATTCAAAATCCTTTAGTTTTAAACATTAATTATTTAGCAAATAAAAGAATTTTAACCACTTTTACAATTTCGAACAACACTGGGTACCTCTTCTTCTTCAGATTATTGAAAAAAGAATATCTAACAACGTTATTTATTTCAAATTCTTACAATAGCCGAGCAATCTGCTATTTTGTGACACATACAATCAATCACGCTGTAGAGGACCTAAATAGTCCAATTTAGTGAAAATCCCAAATAGAATATAATTTCTTTTACAATAGTGTCGTTATTATTTATAACATACGGAAAAGCAATAATACTCTTTTTGTAGAAAATAGAAAAAATGCTCTTGTTAAACGTTAAAGGTTCAAATGTGCTGGTGCTAATTCGTTTTTTAATAAGGCAAAGCTGTTTATTACATTTCATTGCATGACTCGAATGCGACGTTAATAATCTAGACATTATTCACAGCACAAGACCGAGAGAAATTCCCTTGCGAGTAAAAATTGCTTTACGACTACTATTTGTCAATTACTGACCTAAATCATACCTTTTCTACATGCTTAAACACAATTTTCCCCAATGTAGTAAATTGAAAACTGAGGTAAAATGCGTTGTAAAAATACAAATAACATAATAATCATAAATCCGAAGTATAGTCATTTACTTTTCGTAAACACAAAAAATTTCTTTACCCATCATTTTCTTCCCAAATTATAATTTTTATATTCAATAGTGTAACTTCGAAGGTAAAAAATATTTATATAGATAATTTATGCTTGTAGCTTATAAAATTGGTTGAAAATAAATGAGACTTTTTTATTTGAAATAAGGTCGCTAATAGTACCACCTAGGGATTTAAATACCTACACTTAACAGTGAATAATATATTTTAGTAAAACCTGTACAAAAGCTTTATTTAACAGAGGAATACATTTTAAAGTGGATTCTGAGTTAGATAAATATGAGGTAACAATTTAACGGGTCGTTTTGTATAAATTGAATGTAATCCATTAGTACAAGCGTTATACACTATGGGGTATATTGGTTAAGAAAATGGTCAATATAAATGTTAGTAGGTAAGTGGTACTAACAAGTGGACAATATGCAATTAAACAATAAAACATACGCGTCTATAATGACGAACGATTACAGGGTGAATGGAAAAAGTTTCTTTTTAGTGGTTAAGAATGTTCTACTGGAAAGATTTCAAATTTCAAATAACGTTGATGCAGAATTTGTTTTAAACTCGAACGTTTTTACATGTAGGTAGGTACTTTACAGCACTAAAATTTGTTTTTCGTTAAAGTGCATCAGTAAGCGCTTTTCTATTCAGAACCGAATGTAAATACAAGATTTGTATGCATTACCTAATATAAATTGATTGCATCTACCCTAGCCTTTAATTTAACATTTTCTTAATCGTAAAAGACTAATAACAAAGTAAGTTGCCAACTACTGCCATGCTACTGCGACTGCCTAATCTCGATTATAGTTATTTTTGTAAGTTAATTTAAATTGCTCTAAATATATCGATAGACTTTTCATTTGAAATATGTAGAACACAATTTGGTTTTCTCAAAAATCGTTTAACCTCAAAAGTTGGGATGTTGCATTATTTGCAGTACATGCATCAGTACGTGAATTTCTTGTTACTTTCATTGCACGATCGTATACGTGGTTCTTGTGTTCTTGGGACTTGTGACTCTGAGCCACGGTGGCACGACATGATCGTCAATCATATAACGCTATAATACAAAACTGATGATTGAACATTTTAAAAATGTAAAACGTTTGATATGAACTCAAAAACAACCAAAGCAAATTCAACCTTCACTAAATGATGCATATTTACAATTAAATTTCATTGCAGGCAACCCAAAGTCCATCAATACATTACAAACGGACAAAACAACACAGAGTATCGATATAACAAGCCCCTCAGTACAGTAGGTCTCTAAAAGCTGGTTCACACTATAGTCAAATTTTTTAAAGACCGGGACCACCTTTATATGTATAAATAAAGATGAAAACGACTTATTTCTTGAGTTTAATTAGTTAATACATTTATTGATAACTATTATTAAATATTTATTTAGAAAATTTATAATTAAATTAATTATTTATTCAATATTTTAAAAGTCACGTTTCGGTAGTCTTTTAAAACTTCGAGTGTTCATGACATATGACTTCTCTAACCCTAGGGTTATTACAGTTGACAATTTAAAGAACGATGTCAAAATATTACTAAAATTATGAATATCGAAAGGACCTATGCTGACAACATATTTTTGTAAATTAAAATTACACTCCAAATAAATTTTTATAAACAAATAACATATTTTAACATATTTTTTATTCAAAATCCAGTTCAAGCCCCATTTGACTTTTTTTTTATACATATATAAAATATTATTGATTTCATGTTTTACGTCGGCTAGTAATTCCGAGTCGTCGATGTCGGTTAACTCGGCAGCGACATAATTACCGAAATCTTGATTAGGGCCACCGTCCCTCTTTTTTTGTATACCCTCTTGAAATTTCGTTAATACTTCCATAGCGTTACTAATTATGGAATCTTCACATTCTTCACTTTTTTTTAATTTCTTGACTCTTCTCGGTGTCGCACTTTCTCGTGCTTTCTCGACTGGAGATTGTACGCAAGATGGTACAGAAGATTTCGACTCGCTGGAACAATTACCTTGTGACTCGCTGGAACAATTATTTTCAAATTCGCCTGACGGATCGTCTATTGGAACTTCGCTGTCGTTCTGTAATTTATCATGTAAGTTAATTATAGTACAAAGGACCCCGCACAATTCTTATGGGAAATGGCCCTCGGTGAATTTTCCTAAAAAATTAGTATATTGTAGTATTTGACCTACTGAACAAAAGTCTCCATGGCCACGAAGCCCTAAACCTAATATTGTTCGTGTTGTGGAGGCTTAAACTACTGATAATCTTGTCACACACAATACGTATAAGAAATGGCCCTCGGTGAATTTTCCTAAAAATTTAGTATGTTGTGGTGTTTGACCTACTGAACAAAAGTCTCTATGATCACAAAGCCCTAAACCTAATATTTTTCGTGTTGCGGAGGCTTCAAGTGCTGAATAATGTTGTCACACACAACTGTGGTTGGATTTAATTATGGCTGGAAAAGTTTGATACAATTGTTATCTTTGTAATGTTGGAGGTTTATGTAGTAAAAATGTAGTAAGAATGCCTGGAATAGGCGACATTGATAATAGGCTGGATATTGCAATAAAGAGGCGTGAAGATAATGATCTTCCAAACCTATATTTAGAAAATGACACAAGAGTATGTTTGAATCGCAATCAGGGTATTGAAAGAGAATTAACGAATATTGAAGAAAATTCCATGTGTCTCCGATTAAATATTGTAAAGCAGCGAAGCAACCGAACTGGCATTTTTAAAATAAAATTCAAAAAATCACAGTTGTGTGTGACAACATTATTCAGCACTTGAGCCTCCGCAACACGAAAAATATTAGGTTTAGGGCTTTGTGGCCATGGAGACTTTTGTTCAGTAGGTCAAACACCACAACATACTAAATTTTTAGGAAAATTCACCGACGCCATTATTTCTTATACCTACGTATTGTGTGTGACAAGATTATCAGTAGTTTAAGGCTCCACAACACGAACAATATTAAGTTTAGGGCTTCGTGGCCATGGAGACTTTTGTTCAGTAGGTCAAATACTACAATATACTAAATTTTTAGGAAAATTCACCGAGGGCCATTTCCCATAAGAATTGTGCGGGGTCCTTTGTAATTTCCTGACCTACCGTATTACAATCGCTAAACGAGTTCTTTCCGGTTCGACACTTTATAAATGGCTGTAAGAAGCTAAATAAGTCAAACCACCACCACACTGATGGCTCGTATAAATCTTCTGTGGCAGCTCCACTCCTTGAACTTTCCTTGATTTTTCCCAATTCGTGATTTAATTGAGACCTTAAATTCCCAATTTTTTTATCTCCTCGGGAGTAAACCTTACGTTACAAGTTTCCCTTAAACTGGCGATTATTTTATCTATGGCATCGTTTCTGCAGTGCTTATTTTTATATAGCTTGTTTTTTGGATCGTATAAGCATGGATACTGCTCAAAACAAGCGATTAAATGCGCGACGGAATCTTTTTTCCATTCGTTCTAAAAACATTATAAATTAATTGATGAATAGTGAATTTACGTTACTAAAAAACTTACCATGTTACCATAACCATTATTAAAAAATGACTGTAGTACTATACAGTCTAAATATCAATTAAACACGTGGACTTAAAAACACAGAAAACTAAAACTAAAAAAAGACCTAGAACTACCGAACTCTAAACTAAAATTAAATAAAACGTATACCAATTAAATCCTAAACTAAAATGAAATAAAACCTATCCCTGAGTCCTATAAAGCTTGGATTAGCTTAGTTCGACAACTAACCTCAAAATGGAACTGTTTATTTAATAGTAATCAATACTGTTTTGTCAAAAACAGCTGTGAGAAGGTTAAATTAATTGTAATTCGACAGTAAAGTGTTATAGTAAAGCGGTAACAGTCGGAAGAACAAATACAAAGTTCCATTTTAAGGTTAGTTGTCGAATTAAGCTAATCCAGAGCTTTATAAGACTCAGGGTATAACTATTAAATCCTAAACTACAATTATTAAAAAAACCTTAATACTAGAAAACTCTAACCTATAATTAAAAACACGACGTAAAACCCTAAACCAAAATTAAATATCTGTTGTGTCAACACAAGACTTTCCGATTGAGTTGATTATTCTAAGATCAAAACAGTTAGAAAACAAAAGAATACTGAACATTTTTATAATCACTGAATAAAAATAAATAAACGTCAAAATTTTTTGACAAATGTCAAATTTTTTGACAACTGTCAAATTTTTTGACAATTGTCAGAAACGTCAGCTGCCAAATATTATTAGATATTTGATTGCGTAAAAACTCCTTGTAAAACAAAATAATGTTAAAAAATTTTATATCATTGTATAGAGAAAAAAATTCTCTATCGGATGATTTAAAAAAAATTATATAGTGCCATTTAAAAAAAACAAAATTTCCTTAATTGCACGCCCCCTAGCGGACCGATTTTGAACAAACTCCTTTCTGCACTCCGTTGTTATCTGATAAGACCTTACGCCAAATTTCAAGTCAATCGGTTCGGTCGTTTCAGAGATTTCGTGGGGAACTACATCCACACACACACACATACACACACACAGACTTTTTTCTAAAAATGGTCTAGATCGTTTCGGGGGACCTCAAAACAGATATATCCGGTGTTATCTCAAAATATTTTTTTTACCCCATTACAATACTTTCCTTTAATACCTTAAGGTATCGGAAAGTAATAAAACGTATTACTATTAAATCCTACTCTAAAATGAAACACTACAAAACTAATAAGTTAATACTAAAGAAATATAAAACAACACTAACCTACAATAATTAATAATTTACACGATGGACGTTGATTTAGCTAGTGTGGTACAACTCACAACAAAATAAAATTTCAAGTAAATACTAATCTAAAAAACCATGCACCGAACAACCGAACATGAAATTTGGTAAATAACCACGTAACACAAAAATTCCTGTTTCACAGTTTTATTCTGAAAATTCCCCATTATTTTTGATAAATAACCAAATATGGTAAATAACCAACAGTTTTATTCTGGAAATTTCCTATTATTTTGCTATGACCGAGCTTATTATTTAGCTATGTAGCTATGTAGTGTGAACCAGCCTCAACGAGCATTTCGGCGACTACGTGGCAGGTGCTAAACCAATATTTAAAGACATCCTGTTCCGCCATCGACTGTGTTCGATGCAGAAGACTAAGTTTTTTGTAGATGCAATTCATGCATTGAAGATAAGAGAATGAATAGTACGGATGTTTATAGTCTAAATGTTAAAGTGTGTGAAAATACATAAATGGTTTTTGTACTGCGGCATTCCTAGACATTTTCCAGGCTTTTGACAGGGTGTTACATAAAGGCCTGATACATAAATTGAAGAAACACTTCCCTTCTACATGGGAAGGTTCTAGAATCATATCTAGCTAACAGACACTTCTTGGTTAAATTTGGTGAAGTCAACACCCAATTGTATCCGATCAAATCTGGAGCGCCACAGGGAAGTATACTTGGACCTGTTTTATATCCTTTATTCGCGGCTGATTTACCCACCACCAACAACACATACCAGGCTACGTTTGCTGGTGATACAGCCATTTTATCATCGCATAGCGACCCAGTCGTAGCATCCCGATTCTTACAAGTTTATCTTACTAAAATCGAAAACTGGCTGAAAGCTTGGAGAATTAAAGCAAATAGTTCTAAATCCATCCACATAACGTTTACACTCAAACGAGAAATGTGTCCTCCAGTTTATTTTGTGATTTTAGTAAAGCTTTTGACAGCATTTCACATGGTATTCTTATAATGTCTCTATCCCAGGCTTTGAAGAAACCAGTTTGAATCCGATATCGTTGTATTTAGCGGAAAGAAAACAGTGTGCTCTCTATAAGGGAAGCTTATCAAACTGTGTAAGGGTGGAGCGAAATGTTCCGCAGGGATCCATTCTGCAATCCTTGCTGTTCCTGATTTACGTAAATAGTCTCCGCAGGGTATTGTGGGACCCAAAATAGTTCAATATGCTGACGATACTACAATAGCAACGGGTAGCAGTGACGTAGCAAGTCTAAGAAGTTAACTAACGTCGTTGGTTGAGCCTGCAAGATAATGGTGTATCTAAACAAGAATAAAACAAAAACTGTGATAGTTAATCATGCAAGTAATGAAACAGTGAAGTTCTTGTGGGTGTGGTAATGGATAGCAAGCTGATGTGGGAAGGTCATATCAAGGCTTTAGCATCTTCTCTGTGCAGCAGGGTTTTTGCACTCCGAAAAGTTGTAGACAAAGTGTCTGTAGTGACATCTTTAATGGCTTTTCACAGCCTGGTGCAATCAAAAATCAAGTATTCGATTTTAGTATGGGGCATATCTGCACACTGAAAGGAACGTATATTGCGGACTGAAATGGACTAAACTGCTTAAGCAGTAATTTTTTATTATATTTTTTTAATAAAAAATATTACAGCGTCTCAAGAAGATAAGATAACGAATCCGCTTTAAACGACCAGGAACCGAAAGAATTGGAAGGAATTATTAACGATTTATGGCTTCGCACATAGTAGTAACGTTCTATACTCAGAGGACACTTCATTCATTAATTTAGATCAAGATTGTTATTGAATCAGACTGTCGAGCGAACTGTTTTAGTTTAGTTTAGTTTTTAGTTTTAGTTGTTTTCAAATATAATCTTAGTATTATTTTATGTTAAATGTTAGGTAAGTGAATTAATTTAAATATATTAAAATTTTCCAAGTAATATAATACAACATTCACATTCAGCCACATCAAACATCAGCAATCCTTTGATGTCTACAACCTGAGTGTAAAATTTGTTGTAATTTGAATAATAGGAGTATTCCATTGCGTTTGTTTTCAGAAAGAAATTTTGTTATTTCTCGTATTCAATGATAGGGGAACTGTGCCTAATATCGAACCCATTTTGTAAATTTTGAATATGTCATGCAGTTTTTAGGGCAAAAATGAGAAAATAAAGGTTAAAAAGCTTCACAATATAGTTGTTACTAAACAGGATAAATTACAGTTTATTACTCCTATATTGAATTAAATATTTTTTTTTGTACTCACTGCTTCGAAAGTGACGTTTGATGCACTCTGTGGTCGACTGGGAAACAGTATTTCCCGGTCTACTACACCGGGAAGTAAACTGTCAAAACAACACTAATAAATGGTAATAAAATAAAGTAATGTGTATTTATTAATGTAAGGGAACATATTTTAGAACATTTAAATTTGCAAACTAAACTATTTCGTTACATCTAATAACAATATTTAACAACTTTTAGAACAATTAACTGTCAAAGTACGAATTTGTTTGACGTAAGAATGAAGTTTGACTATGAAGTCATAGGTTGCTTTGTATACCTAAATTGTCAAAACTAATCAAATAAAACTTTTATTCAAGAATTATGATAACGGTTTTGTTCGTTACAAAAAATATTGTACGATCCTCATGCGTGAACAATTTTCCCGCGTTCACGCAATGAAAAAAGCACTCGCTCCTACGTCGCTCGTGTTTTCAAACAGCGTTCACGCGGGAAAATCGTGTTCCCACACATGGTTCGTAAATAACTATTTTATAAAAGTGTATTTTTTACAAATGAAAAAATGTGTTCCTAATACCGAATCCCATTAAAAAAAGTGTAATGATGATAACTCGATGATTTAACTGTCCTTGCATAAATCCGAAATGAAATTTATATAATCATGAGTTCCACTGCAGTCTTCTAGTCCTGGAGCCAATAACATAAAAATGGGGATGATCGTATTCAGGCTCTAATAATAAACTTCTAATTGGTGAGGAGGGCGGGAAAACCATCTGTGAGGGATGCTAAAGTAAAATCTTACTTTTTATGTAAAAAGTAGTTACTTTGCCAATCAGCAACCCAAATACCGTTTATGAGTTACGAGTTCATGTGTTGCATAAAGACGTTAATTTCAGAACGCATTAAAATTAAGCAGTTAAGGATTTAGAAGAAATTCAACGGAAGGGCTGCTCTCAGAGCCATTCTAGAGAGTAGCCAATTTTTTTTGTCGATTCTTTGTATAAGAATGAAAAAATGTCAAAGTTGCTTCCCGAATGCTGTCATATTTCTTATTTTTTTCCTTCTCTAACAATTTCATTGAAGGATCATGAGGCCAGTGCCAGTGCTTTGGGCAGCCAACCAGATTTTCGTGTTCGCCGGCACGCAAATAGCTTATTCATGTGACTCAAACAGAAAGCAGAGACGTTAACTACATAGAAATAATAAATATACGGAAAATTCGGGGTTCGGTATTAGGAACACCATAACTCATAAATAAAATGACCAAAAAACAAAAAAGGAAAGGAGTTGTTATTTAAACTACATCAGAAAAAGAAGAAAAACATAATTTAAAATAACAATAGTAATTTAAAAAGTATTTAACCTCTAAATTAAATCCAATGAGAAATTATATGAGTAGTAATACTAAGCGGGTTCTAGAGCGGAAGTGACGTCACAGCCGACTAAAAATGGCGGGAAATTCAAATATGGAGGCAAGTGGTCGTGTAATTTAAAAATTCAAGATGGCCGCCGGATGTGACGTCACAAAAATGGTGGTAAATTCAAATATGGAGGCAAGTAGGCGTGTAAATTTAAAAATCAAGATGGCGTTGAAAAAGGGGTGTGAAGTAGGTGTACGATTTTAAAAAAGGGGTGGGAAGTGGGAGTACCAATTTAAAAATTCAAAATGGCGCTCAAAGTTACTGGTGGTAATTTGGAAAGTGGGATGTGGGATGTGAGATGTGGGATAGTGGGATGTCAAAATGGCCGTAAATGAGGCGTAACAATCTGCCTTGGGATGTAGGATGTGAGATGTGGGATAGTGGGATGTCAAAATTGCCGTAAATGAGGCGTAACAATCTGCCTTGGGGGCCCTGGGGGCCTGAGGCTTTAAACTTTCAAAGGAGGCTTAGGTCCTTGTCTTCGACCTAAGAAGTGTTCCTTGGGGCCCTGCATTCGACGAAAAACTTTTAAATGGGGGAGGATACAACATCTGAAGGGGGCCTGGGGCTTTAAACTTTCAAATAGGGCTCCTGGAGGAGACTTTGCAATCCTATTGGCTATATTCGTTTCTTGCATCTGATTGAAAAAGGGGGCGCTTTGGGGCCCTGCATCCAAAAGGGACCTGAGGCTTTAAACTTTCAAAGGAGGTTTCGGTTCTTGCCTTAGACTGAATAAGGGGTTCTTGTGGTCCTGTAATCAACAAAGAACTTCTGAATTGAAGGATCCAACATCTGAAGCCTCCATATTTGAATTTCCCGCCATTTTTAGTCGGCTGTGACGTCACTTCCGCTCTAGAACCCGCTTAGTATTACTACAGTAGACTCGCGATATACTTATCGACTTATCGATTTAGTGAACAACTCGGTTTAGTGAACAAAATATATTTTACATTGACCACTCTAAATAGTGAACACTTTGGGCACTTGAGAACTCGAAATAGTAAACACAGTAAATTAACTTACAAAATCCTATCACAAATATTATCCCTTTGTATTTTTGCACTTTTTAAAATGTGTAATAAGATATTTTTAATAGCGTTTATTTCTAAGAAGTATACTTTGATTACAAACCTGCATATACAATCATTGTAAAGAGGTTCATTCGTTTGTTGTTCACACTGCTAATACTGTATAGTTCTACGCTACTTAAAAAATGTCAAAAAGAATACATACCACTCATTAAAAAATACGAAATTATAGATTCTCTGAATAAAGGTGTCGGTGTATAAGTAATAAATCATCTCGAGTGTTATTCTAGGAACTTCATTTACCTATCTTTATTTTATAATTAACCTGAGTTTAATACTTCGAAATAGTGAACAGTTTGATACAGTGAATCGCTCCGGAATTTTTTCGTTCACTATATCGCGAGTCTACTGTACTTATATGCAAGAAAAAAAAATTGACAACAAAAAAATATTTAAACGGCTCTACACTGAACGATTCGCTTGCTGTTCTAGCTCAAAACGAAAAATGTAACCTTTAATAGATAAACAAACATAGTAGAGCTCTATCCCTACCTTTTACCTCTCGTATTGAAATTAGGGGAGGGTTCGATATTAAAAAGGTGTTCGATATTAGGCACAGTTCCCCTAGAGTAACGCGCAAGAGCGGCGTCGTTTGTTGTTGAGTTACGCTATCAATGTTAACATTTCAATTTCGAAAAAAAATACCCAAGATTTTACACTGGTGACGAGTAAAATGGAAGTTGAATATTTAAGAGAATTTATTCACCAGGAAAATGAATGCTTACTGTTTAAACCAAGGTTAGAAATTTTTTCTTAACTCATTTGATTTGATTTTATTACTATGAATTTTAAAAATCGATATTTGTGGACTGATATCTCGAAAACTAGAAGGAATACAGAAAAATAGCTACAAACAATTTTGTAAGAAATGTGATAAGCTTTCATTCTGTTGAGAATAATTTTTTCCCTAGATACAACTGTTTTCTAGATAGGTATAAGAAAAAACTCAAAAACGGAACTTTTCCACCCCCTCCCTCCTTAGCCATATAGCTAGGACCGGGGACTTTTAGTATTTCCTCCTAACTACTCCAAACATATTTTCGAAGAAAAAATTTCCACCCTCTTCCATGTAACCCCTTCGTTGACTACATTAATATAAGCTCTTTAGAAATAAATTTGATATTGATTTTATACCCGCTATTTTGAAATAAAATTTATCACACGCCATCAATACATTACAACCATATCCAAACCCATACTGGAAACATCTTAGTGAGTTTTCAAATAGCTACCACAGTGACTATCGGTATGAGAAACGTTCAAGTAAGTAAATGGTAATGTAGTATGTAAAAACGCTCATACTTCAGGTCTTCAGGGGAGTTATAGGTCCTAAACCTTTTAATTAAACTTTTTGTTGATATTATAGATATCATAATAATATATAGGTAATTGATTGCTTTTTTCATAATCCATCATCATAATAACCGTTTCTTTTAACAATGAGTTTGCGTTTTTTTATATCAAAAATAGAAAAATACTATCGACAAAATTGATGTGTGCGTTAAAGCGAATATATTCCAGCTTTATTCAACAAGCAAGATGAACGTTTAACAAATTTTGCACACAAAAGAATTAGATTAATTTAAAACGTAAACTGTTAATTTTCTCTAAGATACATACAGTTTAAATACTAAAATGGTTTATTTTATACTTTTTGGCTCTTTGCACATACATTATTTATTTAATTAACCTGATTTACTTATATTTCTTACACAGCGTTCTTGTTAGTTAGTAAATGTACTTTCTCAATAACAATTTCGTTATTCTACGCCAATTTCAAAAATGTGGTATTCATTTGTCAACAAATTTTCGATTATTCTGTTGGAAAACTGAAAGCGTCATAAAATAAAGAAAAAGTAAGAAAGATATTTGGAATAATAGGTATACTCTAAGATGAATTTTCAGCAACATAGAGGCAACAAATATAGAATATCTTTAAAGCCGTTAGCAAGAAAATCAAAAGTAAAATGAAAAATGCCAAAAATAAAGTATAACCTCTGGCCAATTTCTAAAAATTTTTTTTTCAGACTCGTCAGATCTCAAAGCGTAGAGCCGTCGAACATTAAGGTAGCTCGCAATACGTTGTTTTCCTATCGGTAATGCCCGGTCTACACGGAGCTATTTTTTAAGGTAGTATAAGTTAGGAAGTTTAGTTTAATACGAAGGAGTTTATTATTTGAGCCCACCACCTGGTCTATAGTAAGTTATTATTCTGACGTCCTAGCCTGGCTTGGCACAAGAAATTTTAAGCCAGTATCATTGCAGTGACAGTGACAGTAACAACACGTTCGTAGAGTGAAATGAACAGCTTTCTCAGAAGAAACACAATTAGACTGATACAGTTGCTTCAAAAACTGTGTCAAGTTGCATTGGATGAATTAGTCTTCTACATTAAAAGAGTAGAAAAATACAAAACGCGTCGTCACTGTGCACTAACCGATCATGTACTATAGTTCAGTCGGCGATAGCTTTTGGGTGGGGATGCGCTATAAAACGTTTGGTATACGTTATTGACAATTATATTTGAATTTTACAGCCGATGATTGCTATCTTCTTTCATATGCCACTATTAAAGTTACATAAAAATATCTGACTTTAATTCACCATTATTAACAAAATTATACCACTTAAAAGCTATCGCCGACTGAACTATAGCTTCGCCGTCCACATAAAGCTAGTACGCAAAGCCAGTATAGTAAATTCGGAGCTGAGGGGCGCTACTAGCTCAATAAATAGAACTCCACCCTATTAAACTATCCTGGCTTAAGATGCTAGCTCACTAGCTTAAAAGCGAAGCTATGCTGTTTACTTGGGGTAGAGTAGCTAGACTAGCTTGCCACCTTACTAGCACTAGCTTGAAAAACTAGCCTCGTGTAGACCGGGCACAAGAGAAACTAATTGAAATTTTTGCAAAATAGAAAATTTAAAAAACTTGAAAATTAGGAAATATAAAAATAATATTTTCTAGACAGAAAGTGCAAAACGATGTTGACGTATAAGCATAAATATAATGGCACAAAATACTTGAAGAAAATTCAACTTTATAGTTAAAAACTGTAGGGTTATTGTTTTTTATAAGCGAAGCAAATATTTTTCATAGATTCGCATCTCGTGATAATATAACTTCTTTTTCTCGTTTCAAGCAGTTTTGCCTGAAATACATTTTTATGTCGTTAAATTTATATTGAAAAGCAAAAGAAGCTTTCAACGAGCATTGTTATATTATAAGAAGGCAACAGTTTTAATAGGTAAATAACAAATACGCTAAACGTATAAAAGAAAATAAACAATAAAACAAATATTTTATCTCTTTAAAAATTTTTCTCAAGATCTATAAATTCGACATCAAACGCGCGTATCCTCTTATAATACGATACCGATGTTTACATGAAAATATAACTTTTCATTTAATAAAAAATAAATTTTTGCGAATAAAAAGCTTTTGTTTACTATTTCCACAACAGGAAAATTTCACGTAATAAATAATGAACCGTGCAATTATTAAATGTGACGTCAAACTATGCCCTATCCACTACTTTCCGTTTACATCGTCAAAGAAATTTTATTCATGCTTCGTTTCCCCAACAAGAATTCATTCATAACTTGTAGTTTTCCACGTTCCACCCACACAGAACTACCCATACTAACAGAATATTGAATTATTTAAAAGGCAAAATTCTTTTTTGAATTTAAACATTGTATAAAGTTTTGAAAAGCAATAAAATTTTCGATAAAGCAAACAGTAAATCGAATGTAATATAAGAAATAAATTAAAAATGCTTGTAGGAATGAATAGAAGTGGGATACAGGACCATTATTTCAAATTTTCCACAACATTTATTTCTGACACTCTTTAATATTAGTTTTATGATTCCCTCTACCTCTTGAGCATCTTCAAAATTGTCAAAATCTTATTATCATAATAGAAATGAGTTTGTCTCTATACCTATCTCCCTGTATCTGCCACTCTACCCCTCTCTACCTCACCTCTCAGTCAATCTCATCTGTCATCTGACTTGTAACTTTCATCTGTCATCTGACTTGTATTATTATTATAATTGTATTTCTGAGGCTGGTCCCTAGTGGTTCCTTGCATCGCGACCTCTCAAATCTATTGTGCAGCTCGGATTTGATCTTCCCTTATGGAAGTTCTGTGCTTTTGATAAAGTCCAGAATTTTTCTTACTGGTAAGTTAGGCAGTTCTTTTTGGAACATCTTCTCTTTCCCGAGAATGCTGTAACGATTTCTCGTAAAGGCCTCACAGTGTAGCAAAAGATGAATTGAAGATTCCTCTTTCTCTGCACATTTTCTGCATAGTGGGTCTTCTTCTAGTCCTATCGTATGCAGGTGCTTTTTGAGCTGACAATGGCCAGTTATTATTGTCGTTGCCAGTTGTAGTTCCTCTCTGGTCATTCATGAGAGAGGATTTCTCCAGTAGGACTTTGTAATGCCCCTGTCCAGGAGTTTCCCTCCATTGTTTGATATGCCACTTCCCTAGAAGTGACTTTATTCCTCTCTTTGCCATTTTATAAGAAATGCTAAAGGCCAAATCATCAGCTTTCTTGTTCTCTGGTATGTGGCATGACATATGGGAACAGCTGAGATGACAGATGGGATAACAGATGGTATGGCATTCCCTATGACATGTATTATTTATAAGATAGAGCTAATCGGGGACACTCTGTATATCTAAAAGCTAAAGAAATTCGAACGAGTTCCAATTGCATGCATTCCAAAAAAAAATTATCTCTCGCCACAGTGAAATCACTGACGCTCAGTTGCATAAACGAAAATTATACTTTAATCTGAGAATTAGATTTATAATTCTTTGATATGGCAACGCTATACACGCTATTGTCAAAGTTTGACTTTTGTAAAAAAATATTAAAATTTGAGGCTAAGTTCCTTTCATGTTAAATTGTGAATACAGTTTGTCAACTTTCCACATTTTTATTTATTTAATTTTTTACTGTGTAACGTTGCCATATCTAAGTATTATAAATCTAATTCTCGGATTAAAATATAATTTTTGTTTATGCAACCGAGCATGAATATAAGTAGTGATATAGTTCTTTATGAAACATTTGTACACTAAAATGAGAATATTTTTATTCCGAGTGATTCAAATATGTTTGTTCTCATTTCTGCGATAAATCAAAAATATGACTATTTCAGTGAGAGAGGACTTTACTATTTTTCGTGAGCAGTAGCCATTTTTTCATAATTTGAACTTATTACGTTTTACACCTGCTTGCAAAGTCACAAAGTTTTATCCGGTTTTCTTACTACAGAGTTTACTACAAATTCACGAGTTCACGCGTTTAAATTTTTTAACCCGTGTTCGGCTTGAGCGATGCCCAAGATTGACAAGAACCTCCAATCGTAAGATCGCGGTTACAAACAGGGTCGGATTACGACTGTTTAGCGCCCTAGGTTGATACAGATTAAAGAAGTTAGAGAAGTCAAAAGTCTCTCACTAGTGCTGTGAGAGCAAGTCTCCATTTCCCTTTATTGCCTTTTTGGGTTGAACCATGTGGACTCGAGATTTCGCTGAAAATTTTGATGAGAAATTAGTAGGAGTGGGACGAAACCGAAATTTTAGGTACTCAAAACTTATAATGGTCTGGAAATTAGTGATACTTACAAGCGATACTTGAGTGATTTATTTTATTTTTATAAGCAAAACCAAACCCAAGCAGACCTCCTGCAAGGCGATAAAACGACAAAGGCGGTGAGCGGTGTTCCTTGTATTACGATAATAATAGACAAGTGACATAAGTAATTTAATCGAAAGGCGGTGTAGTCACAAATCCGCAACCGCTTATAAAGAAAACTGCCAAACTAGACGACAAGTGTAATAGAGTATTTGTTTTTACAAACCATTTTAAGCAAATAAGTAACAAAATAATAATAAATAAGATGAAAAAAATTAAAACTAGGGGAGAGTGGGTGAATATCGACTACCTAAGGCATTTTTTGCATAGAGTTTCTAAATTTGATTCAATAAATCTGAATTTTTTTTGATATGTCCACTATGCTTCCATGCTTTCTAGGATTATTGTGAAACGTTAATTTACCATAAAACCGCGCAGCAAAATATAATAAAGAAAACAGCCAAAACTTATTTTTGCACTGTAAAGCACATGTGGGGCACAAACATTTGTTATGAGTAGCCAATGATTGCAAAATGAATCGATTAATCATGAAGTATGCTTTATTTGCTTTTTCTACGCTTACGCTAATCTACAGGGCACTGGTCGATATTGAACAAGGGTCGATATTCACCCACTTTCCTCTATAAATTAAAAATCGTAATTTAATTTAAATTTCTAAAGGTTTCGAGAGTTTCGAACTGTGATTTTAGCTTGAGGTTTCGAGTACTCGAAACTCGCCCAGTTTTGAGGAGTTTCGAGGTTTGGAATGTCCCATTACTAGAGATTAGTGTTCATTGTTGGAAGGTAAACCTGAACTTTGCCTGCATCCCACATTTTGTCTTGTATATTTGCTTGGCATCAGTTGGGACTGATGATGCATGCCTGCCTATAGAATCAAAAAATTCCACTTGGAGCGACACAGTTATAGCTCTGTGCTAGTTCTTACTCTAAAGCTGTGGGCGTGTATTCAAATTAGTTTCCACTTCAGTTTCCCCAAACAAATAGTTACCGTACTATTTTATTTATGCAAAGTTTATAAAAAAACTATCTACTATTATACTATTTCTATTGATTCGTCATTCAATTAAATATTTTCATAAATATTTAAAAATAAACACAATTGAGCCAATTTAAAGTAGTGTCCTCAATAATAAATCAATTCATACTTGTTGCCAAATGACGACCTATTGTAATAAACTATTAAATTGTTTGTACTTAATGATATTTATAGAAACTGTTTAATAGTCTATTTATTTGAAAATTGAAAGCTTTTGCGCGTTAATTAATAAAATAATGTTAATTATCATTTGGAAGGTTTAACTAATTAGTTTAAGTTAAACACTAAATTAAGTTTTATAATTTATTACTTTATTCTTACATAAATGCCACAGGTATCAGTTAACCATTGAATAATAGAGTTGAGTAACTTTCAAAACTTACTCTTCTGCAGATTAAACTTGAATGTGTCCCAATAAAAAAAGTTACGCAAGTTCGACTATAGCTTTTATGACTATAATAAAAGTTATTAACAATCATTATACTTTTGCGGGCAAAAAATGGAAAAAAATCGTGTTTTTACTCCATGTAAAAATCAGGAAAACTCTTGAATGAAAAAAAAACATGTTTTAGTGGTTTAAAAGCTTGTACCGCAATATACTCACATCCGCTGTTTCTACAGTTGAGTGGAAAGCGTGAACCCAAAAGGCAATGTTCTGTATATTAACATTAACCCAGCGTTTAGCTTAAGGCACTTTTCAATTTACGTTGGAAAATCATAAATGATTAACACGAACGTCGTATTCAAACTCAAAATGTTCAGGGATACTCAAACCTGGTGATATTGCAATTAATTAAAATGCTAATTACGACAAGTTTTGCCCGAGTAAAATTATTGTAGCCGTCTGTTGAAGATATATCGATACAACACCTACTCCAAGTTTAAACACTTTTGAAAAATGCATGGAAGCTCATTTCAGGGAAATTACGCCCCCACTAATTTGTGGTTACAACTTCATGAACGTAAATTAATTATTTGTTGTGCTTTTTTTCGGACGTCAACAACTTTTTAATATCTCGATGTTGTTGTTTTTCTGTTTATAAACTTCAATCATCACAAATTTTCCCTAATGTCTATTTTAAAGCTATTAATAAGCAAAACTAAGCTATAGATTAAAAATGTGCTGTGCTTGACTGATATTACAGCCAAATAATCCAATTTGCATATTAATATAATAACTTTTTAAGTCAACTTTGAAAAATTAATAAATCATTAACATAAAGATTGAACATTTTAAAAGATAATGTCACTTTATCTACAGAAAATTTAATGCTTCGAGCATCATGAGATGTGTGAATAATAAAGAAAAATTGTGTTTCAGTAGAACGTTCTAGCTGTGGTTGAAAGTGCTAATCCATTCGCGTGAGTGGTCTGGATGAGGCTGAATTAGGAGTATGTCAATAGACATAATATTTCACTTCAATAAAAGCGGTTTAACACATAAATAATACAAACCCTATATGAATGAATATACGGACTAGTTAGTTCCTAATCTCCATAGTTAATTAGAACTATTGGAACGTGTTACTTTGTTATTAATTAATCCAATTGCGAAAGACATATGTTTATTCCAAATTAACAAGTTAACACGTATAATGATAATAAAATAGTTATATGCAATTTATTTTTATAACTTAATTTTTGTAAATTAATTTGTAGCCTAAAATAATTATACTACATTAACATTATTAAAATTAATATAAATTAAACCTACCATGAGATGTAAGGCTGGCTACCACATCTGTCAACAATCCTCTTAAATTGAGCAATATCAATAATCGATATTATATAACAAAGTGTTTACAAAATATTACTTTTGAACAAGTAATAACATTTAGATACTTTATAAACTAAATTTATATAAAACACTTTAACTGACAGATTCTTTCATTCAAATGCCATCTTTTTAAAATGGACCCCTCAACTCTTTATTAATCTTACTTTAAACACAATCCCCTCCTTATTTTAAACATTTACATTATTGTTATTTCAAACTAATTATTCAAATTTAAATATATCGTAACACTATTCAAAGTGGCCCAAAAGGAATTGTTTGATTAAGTGTTCAAAAATTGGAAGCAAATACACAAACAGTAATTATTCGCTTAAGGACGGAAGGTACCTGCCGTAATTGTAGCCTTTAATCACCATTTTCTGGCTTATAAAAATTTATTTTAATAAATTGATGATGTGAGGAATGTTAACTAGGGCTGTACTTAATATTTGTAAAATATAAAAGTTATAATCGTTATAGTTTAAAAGATAATTTATTAAAATTATTTAGATATTTACGGCCTTAATAACAGTTCAATTAAATCGGCGTTTAAGCTATGTAATAGAGAATCTTTTATTCTAGGGTATGACATATTTTATAATTTTATTAATTATTTGGAAACTTGTATATCGTCATTTTATTAATTTTATTGTGGCTACTTTTGTATTATTGAGGCGTATAAAATTGAATTATATAAGTTTCCAAATATTAAATAAAATTATAAAATATGTCATACCCTAGAATGAAGGATTGTCTATAACATGGCTTAAACGCCGATTTAATTGAACTGTTATTAAGGCCGTAAATATCTAAATAATTTTAATAAATTATCTTTTAAACTATAACGATTATAACTTTTATATTTTACAAATATTAAGTACAGCCCTAGTTAACATTCCTCACATTACCAATTAATTGAAATAAATTTTTATAAGCCAGAAAAAAAATGATTAAGTTCAACAAATATTTCGAGTACCTTCCGTCCTTAGTCTTTCTTTTAGAAGAGGGTGTTTTATTGCCATTTGGAGTGTAATAGTCTATAAAAAACGTCCACTAGCAGTGACTTTAAGTGCATATCGCCTGCTAAATAAGAAAAAAAAGTTCACTTTTAACTAGATTTTTTTTAATTACATTTTTTGTTAAAAAAAGTTTTTGCTCAACTTCTTCACCGTTTTTTCACCTAATGTTAGCGAGTAGTTCACCGCATGTTTCATGTTTATCACTAAGTTACTGGGCAAATTATTGTTATTTGTATACAACTCCTCATAAACATAAGGCGAAAAAACGGCGAAGAAGTTGAGAAAAAATTACAATTTGCTATTATAGACTAGACGCAAAACCATAATTATTTTATACAAGCGGTATTTCATATAACATTTTGGTAACCGACGTTTTTCTAATATTTCGACCCTGCTGAATGCGAAAAGTGCGGTTACCAAAGCGAAATTGTAACCGGAAGCGAGATATTGAAGATGGCAACTTTTTCGGAAGAACTAGAATTCCCTAACCCTAGCTCATAGAAATACCACGAAAATAACAAATTATATATTTTTCGGAATGATGAACATGAAAAAATAGACAAATATTTCATTTTAGCCATGCACTTCTTCAGAAATTACGGTATTCTGATTTTTATGTTAAGAACAGTTTGTATAGCTTACGAGATACCATGAACAAGTTTTTAGTTATTATAATCATAGATATTTAAAAAGGACACTTTTATGTACAATTTCTACGAATTTTAAATGTCTCTTGTTAGTACGAGAGCGCTCAACGCACTTAACATAATTTTATTTTTTTGAAGAAATTTTTTTTTTAACTTTTTTAGTTTAAATTGCCTTAGTGAAATGGTTATAGAGAGTAGAGATTATTTCAATTACAAATATTTATAGAGGATACCTTCAGGTTTATTTCACCTACGTTATAGATGTTTCTCAGTAGCAGAACTCTTACTGCACTTAAAAGAATTGTGTAATTTTTTGGAAACACTTTCAATTTTTACATTTTTTTAGCTTTTAACGCCTATAGTGAGGGGGGTAAGGGGACTAAAATTATTTTAATTTCAAATATTTATAGAGGACACTTTTACGTTTATTTCACCTACATGTCAAATGTCTCTCACTAGCAGGTGAACTCTTACTGCACTTATAAGAATTGTTGAACTTTTTTTAAACACTTTCAATTTTAACATTCTTTTAGTTTTAAATGTCTATAGTAAAGAGGGTTAGGAGGACTAAGATTATTTTATTTACAGATACTTATAGAGGACACCTGTAGGTTTATTTCACCTAAATTTTAAATGTCTCTCAGTAGCAGGAGAACTCTTACAGCACTTACAACATTTTTTAACTTTTTGGAAACACTCACAATTTTTACACTTTTTCCGTTTCGAAGGCCTATAGTGAAGAAGATAAGGGGTCTCCGATTATTTTTATTACAAATATTTATAGAGGACACCTTTAGGTTTATTTTACCTGAATTTTAAATATCTCTCAGTAGCAAGGAACTCTGACTGCACTTAGGACAATGTTGAATTTTTTGAAATGCTTACAATTTTTACACTTTTTTATATTTGAACGCCTATAGAGAAAGGGGTAGGGGGGCCTCAAATTACTTTAATTACAGATATTTATAGAGGACACACTAGGGTTTATTTCACCTAAATTGAAATGTCTCTCAGTAGCAGGGAACTCTTATTGGACTTGTATAACAATGTTGAACCTTTTTGATGTACTTACACTTTTTACACTTTTTTATATTTGAACGGTGAATGCTGAAATGGGGGTGAAATGAATGGCGTAGGGGCCCTCGCTATAGGCGTTAAAAGCTAAAAAAATGTAAAAATTGAAAGTGTTTCCAAAAAATTACACAATTCTTTTAAGTGAAGAGTTCTGCTACTGAGAAACATCTATAACGTAGGTGAAATAAACCTGAAGGTATCCTCTATAAATATTTGTAATTGAAATAATCTCTACTCTCTATAACCATTTCACTAAGGCAACTTACAACTAAAAAAGTTAAAAAAAAAATTGCTTCAAAAAAATAAAATTATGTTAAGTGCGTTAAGCGCTCTCGTACTAACAAGAGACATTTAAAATTCGTAGAAATTGTACATGAAAGTGTCCTTTTTAAATATCCATATATTTAAAACGCGAAGCCTTTTCTTTTCCGCTAATTTTAGCGTACTTCTACTGGACCGATTTTGATGATCTTTTTTTTAAATTGAAGCTCTTGACCCACAGATATGTCACCACTAATTTTTTTCTCAAAATTATTAATTTCGTACATTGTTTTATATTTTATAATATACATAATAAAATAATCAATTTTATAATTTAAAATAATCCAATTTTAAAAATTATAAATGAGAAGAAATGTAGATAGTATTTGGTTTTATACGATAAGGCACACATTATACATTTGGTAGTGGTGACAAAATTTTCAATACTTTTATTCGACCAGTATACGTTTCTAATACGCGATATGGTCAAGTTGGTGCGTGCATTTTTAATTACGTTTCGTGCTTTTGTGAATTTTTGATTTTTGAGACGGTTTTTTATGTTGCCGTCTTTGGCTTTTAGTTATCTTTAAGGTTAGTTTTCTTATTTTTTTTATGAAATAGTCATAGCTCATTCATATCTTCAAAAACTTTGTCGATTTCGACGGGGGTGACCGCTATTATAATAATTTTTGAAAATTTCATTTTTGTAACACATTCATCTTTACAACTACTTCGTCGAATTTCGACGGGGGTGCCCGCTCGTCTATGATTATAATAACTAAAAACTTGTTCATGGTATGTCATAAGCTATACAAACTGTTCTTAACATAAAAATCAGAATACCGTAATTTCTGAAGAAGTCCATGGCTAAAATGAAATATTTGTCTATTTTTTCATGTTCATCATTCCGAAAAATATATAATTTGTTATTTTCGTGGTATTTCTATGAGCTAGGGTTAGGGAATTCTAGTTCTTTCGAAAAAGTTGCCATCTTCAATATCTCGCTTTGGTAACCGCACTTTTCGCATTCAGCAGGCTCGAAATATTAGAAAAACGTCGGTTACCAAAATGTTATATGAAATGCCGCTTGTATGGTTAAGGAGACGTTATTTCCCATTACAGTCCTAGTCTATTATTTTAAAGTGCTTGGCAATACCTTTCACTTAAAAAAAAGTTTCACCCTCTACCATCATTTGCTCCAACTTTATTAGTGGTTGAAAATTTTTAGTCTTCTAGCGATTGTGGCTGTTTAAATAATTATTTGAAGTTGAAATTTGGTACAGTGTTTCTGTGTATCAAACTACATCTTTTAAAAGCATTTTCAAAAAATTTGGCCATTTACTTTTTTCTCAAATTAAATTTGATAATATATCAACTTCCTATGGTTTCTATTTTTTTCTGCATAAACGAACTATCCGTTTGGGTTCGGACCGGTCTCATTCTCTTTGTAATTTTATACGTTAAAAATTACGTAAGATGCATTTTTTTGCTATTTTCAGTGTGATCAAAGATATTGTCAAAACTAGCAGTTTTGCAACAATCAAAGGCGATTTTGACCCTGTTCCCGCACGCCTCTGATCTGGAAAAATCTCTGCCATAATTAGGGTCCCAAAATAATGCGATTCGTGAAGAAAAATTGCTATCCCTCCGCTTTTTCCAAATCGCTGGTTTTTTGTTTAATTCGACTCTGCTATTAGTAAGTTGTTCGGACATCCTTTCAGAGAGAGTTGTTGTCTTATGCCGTCCCAGGGGCACGAGTTAAATGTTCCCTCAATGTCGAAAGTGGTTATTGTTAGTATTTTTTTGTCGTTTGTCGCGTCCGTGATTTGGTTGTCAATGTTTAGTATTGCGTCTATGGTGTTTTTTTCCTTAGTAAAACCGTACTGTCGGTCATGTAGTGGTCGTGTCGTGTCATAGTAGTTTGTCAGTTTTTTGTTAATTAGTCTTTCGTAGAGCTTTCCCAGGATCGGGAGGAGGCAGATGACTCTGTAACTTTTGGTGTCGTATAGTCTTTAGCCTGGTTTCGGTACTATCCTTGCTATGGCCGTCTTCTAGATCTCTGGGAAGTGTTGTAGTCTGATCAGTGTCTGGTATACTGGTGTAAGCTGATTGTGTTATTTCTTCCGTGATGTGGTCGCCGCCAGGGCTTTTGTTTTGAGGTAGTTGTTTTATAATCTCATCCAGGTCCGCACTTGTGATAGTAATGTCTTTTGTGTCTGTCTGTGGTATTTTGTCTATCAGTTTTTGTATGGTTCGGTCGTCGTCTGGTAACAGTTAGTTTCTCCGCCAGTATTGCAGTCTTTCTTAGTCTGCCAGTCGTGGTTTGTACGATGTCGTCTTTCATTTCGGTGATCGTGTAAGTGTTGGTATTTTGTTTCGTCAGTCTGTATCCGAGTCCCCATGGGCCGTTTTGTGATGCTTCTTTTCTAACTTTTTGCCATGATTCTTTCTTTGTTCTGAGTATTTCGTCTTTGTAAATAGTCTTTGCGTCTTCGTATTGTCTGCGTTTGTCTGTGCTCTGTTAAGTGGTTAAGTCTTTTTTTTAGTCTGTTAGTCTCTTGTATAAATTTTTTAAATTGCGGTTCCACCGGGTTCCAAGTCTTAGTTGTACGAATACACGAAGGCTAGGATGTGCAAGCAAACACCAAATTCCAACCCTTGATTATTTATTTCTAGTTCTTTGATTCTCTGCAAAATCGGCGTTTGACTTCAGTACAGAGAAAAACTTAACTCGTGAGGGTTCTGTTGCAAATGCGAATATGTGGATCGGTCATCGAAGGTTACAGGAGGTTATGTTGGAAGTTATGTGACCAGGAACTGGTTCCACATCACCTAACTACAGTTAGTTACCTAGTAGAAAGAATAAAATTTTGTGGTGAATATTTAAATCGGAGTTTTATATCATTGAGAACTGTACTCTTTATTGATTCTGTTCACATTCACAAGATAGGGTTAATCAGTTAACCAGGATAACTAGTATCTTTTTCTTTAGCATAACTTAGGACAGTTTTCTTATCATTGTCCTGGCATAAGCAGATATTTGACCTGACTTAAGTTAGCTGCCACTTTTCTCATTCTAAGTTGATCTGTGGCCTAACATAGGTTAGCTGTCATTGTCCTAACCTAAGCAGATTTTAATTGAAATAACATAGGCACGAGTACGGAGACCTACAATGGCTGTCATTTCCTAACTTTAGCAGATCTTTGATTGACCTAACATAGGTTAGCTGTCATTGTGCTAGCCTAAGCAGATATTGGACTTCACTTAAGGTAGTTGTCACCTTTCTCATTCTAAGCAGATCTGTGACCTAACTTAGGTTAGCTGTCATTTCCTAACTTTAGCAGATCTTTGATTGAAATAACATAGTTTGGCTGCTATGGTCCTAACCTAAGCAAATTTTAATTGAAATAACATAGGCACGAGTACGGACACCTACAATGGCTGTCATTTTCTAACTTTAGCAGATCTTTGATTGACCTAAAATAGGTTAGCTGTCATTGTCCTAGCCTAAGCAGATATCTGACTTCACTTAAGTCAGCTTTCATCTTTCTCATTCTTAGCAGATCTGTGGCCTAACTTAGGTTAGCTGTCATTTCCTAACTTTAGCAGATCTTTGATTGATATAACATAAGTTGGCTGCTATGGTCCTAACCTAAGCAAATTTTAGTTGAAATAACATAGGCACGAGTACGGAGACCTACAATGGCTGTCATTTTCTAATTTTAGCAGATCTTTGATTGACCTAAAATAGGTTAGCTGTCATTGTCCTAGCCTAAGCAGATATCTGACTTCACTTAAATCAGCTTTCATCTTTCTCATTCTAAGCAGATCTGTGGCCTAACTTAGGTTAGCTGTCATTTCCTAACTTTAGCAGATCTTTGTTTGACATAACATAGGTTAGCTGTCATTGTCCTAACCTAAGCAGATCTTAATTTAAATAACTTAAGCACGACTACGGAGACTTACAATGGCTGTCTTTTTCTAACTTAAGCAGATATTTTATTGGCCTAACATAGGTCAGCTGTCATTGTCCTAACCTAAGCAGATCTTAATTGAAATAAGATAGTTACGAGTGCGGAGACCTACAATGGCATTATTCGCAGATTTCACATGCAGCTCCCGGGTCAACCATGAGAGTGGTTGAGTGATGGTGTGAGTAGGAATATTCATGGAAAACATCTATATGGTAAAAAAATCAAAAATATATTTGATTGATAATGGAAATTGAAAACTTCTTAGTACAAACCCATAATAAACAGTAGCTTAGTTATCGTTTTCACTATACCGATTCTAAATTGTGGTAAATTTAAAAATTTATATTTCTTAACCCTAGAATACTACCGTGAAAAAATTGTTCGTATATCACTCCGTGGGGTTGCCGGTGACCCCAAGTTTAAATAATGATTTTTAGGCCAATGTAATCGATAATGCAATTATTAATTTTTTTTATACATTTCGTGAACTTTACTAATACAACAAAAAAAAATTGCAGACAAAAATTGGAAATAAAGGACCTTAGAAAATAAAATGAAATATACAGGGTGTAAGTTAAAATCACCGACAAACGAAAACTGTAGATTCTGTGATCCAAAGTAAGATAAAACTTCTAATAAAATTTTTTCCGAAAATGCCCCCGAAAAAAATACAGGGCATTTAAAAAAATTATTTTTAACGGTTTTTTAAATATTTGTCTAAAACTAGAAAAGATATTCAGCTAAACTTTGGCGCACTCTAATATCTAATCCAATGCAATTATTCATGCGAGTTTGAGTTCACTGGCGCAATCCAGTGGCGTAGAATTATTTAATGCGTTAAGGTATCTAAAGAATAAAGACGTACGCCACTGGATTTTTTAAAAAATTCTTATTTTTCTAATTCCCCATTTTGTTTTAAAAAGAAAATAATAATTTATTATTTTTTGATTAGGCACTTCATTTTCGAGTTAATTGCAATTTAATATGACTAAAATATCAAAATTCTGAATGTTGAATTTATGTTCATACCAATATCTCAGAAATGGAGCGCCTAATTAAAAACTTGCAAAATATTATTTAGATTTCAAATTAAAATGGTAAATTAGAAAAAACATCATTTTTTTCCTAAATCCAGGGGTGGACTTTTTTATTTTTCACTTCACATGCCATAAAATTAAACCGTACGCTAATGGATTTTTTTGACAAAATAATCGGTTATCTAATTTTCCATTTGGTTTTTAGAAGAAAATAATTCTTTGTAATTTTTCGATTAAGCAGTCCGTTTTTGAGATATTTGGATTTAATTTGCCAAACATGTCAAAATGATTAATGTACAGATTTATGTTACTACAAATATATCAGAAATAGAGTGCCTAATCGAAAAATTACAAATTATTATTTACTTTTCAAAACCAAATGGGGAATTAGAAAAATAACATTTTTTTCAAAAAATCCAGCGGCGTACGTCTTTATTCTTTAGGTACCTTGTCGCAACAAATAATTCTACGCCACTGGATTGCGCCAGTGAACTCAAACTCGTGTGAATAATTGCAATGGATTAGATATGAGAGTGTACCAAATTTTAGCTGAACATCTTTTCTAGTTTTAGACAAATATTGAAAAAACCGTTAAAAAATATTTTTTTAAATGCCCTGTATTTTTTTTCCCTGTTTACGGAAAAGATTTTATTAGAAATTTTATCTTATTTTGACTCACAGAATCTCCAGTTTTCATTTGTCGGTGATTTTAACTTACACCCTGTAGAGAAATAAACCTAAAAAAAAAATATATTTCGGTACTCAGTAAAAGTTTAAAAAAAATATGGTAAATTAATAAAAATTTGTTGTAATCATATTGTAAACTGTATAAATGTAAACAAAATTGCATATTTCGAAGTAAAAATATATACAAGGTGTTAGAGAAGAACAAAGAAAAATTCCACGGTGCAACTCTATGACACTAATATCAAATTATATAAATAAATATATTTAACGCAACCAAACTACAGATGTGTAAACTGATACTAAATACTCAAGAGTGAAGGTAGATAGACATGCCAATGCCTTTTTGGCATTGGTGCATGCTTAAGCCGAATTTTAAATAGAGCCGGGTCGCCGGCGACCCCACGGTAGTATTCTAGGGTTAAAGCTAAAGAAAATTAGTGAAAGAGGTCGAAAAGTGAAAGAGTATGTCCACAAAATCGTTCCAGAAAATTAACGTAAAAATGGAAAAAACATTAAAATATTATTTACATTATAATAAATTTCAACTTTAATTTTTATAACATGTAATCATTACATTAAATTTTATTAGAAAATTGCCAATAAATAAGAGAAACTAAATTTTTTTACGAAGCTGTTGTGAAGACACTTCATTACAAACATTTAATGATGATCCAAAGTACCTAGTAGCAACTATGTATTTAATAACTTTTGCTGAACAAACACTTTAAGGCCTTTCATAAATAAACACACAATAGTAAATGTTTATTGTAGAAAGGAAAATCATAACTCGAATAGTTAAAAATTAAATTAAACAAGTTATATGCTTGGACTAATACTAATGTTTCCATTTTCTTCAACCAAGAGATTTACCTTTAAACAAGTTTCACAATTTCGTCATCGTTGTTTCCCCTAAGTTTCCAACGTCGGTCGTTTTCATTAAAAAATCTTCGTTTCTAAACGAAACTTTGAAATAATTGGCACCCGAGCAGGGACATTGAGAAATTTGTAAAAGCCCTTTTAAATAGAATGTAACTATAAAATCTCCTAATTCCGTAAAAAATCCCTCCGTGAGAGTGTATGTTCCAATATGTTCCAAAGGACACAACTGAACACGAATCACATATGTATCAAACTTTTTAATAAATTACCGGCACGGATCAGGGGGCTTCCGGCCATGAAATTCCTCATTGAAGTTCGCAAAATTTTAATCGAGTGTGCTTTTTATTCTGTTCGGGAATTTCTAGATTATGTTATTCTATAGGGTAACCTATACTATATCATTATACATTTGTTTTGACATACCATGTATATCTTTGTCTGATTTTGTAATTGATGGTAAAAATAAAGATATTAAAGATTGCTGTCACCGTAAGTAACTTCTTCCAGACCTATTTTTGTGGATATGTCTAGTTGGAGAGAAGCTACTGAAGGACCAACTCTTGATGTGGTACCGAAACAGTAAGCGTATGTGGAATACGTGTATTGTACGAGTCTGGAAAGATAGCGTTGCGGGGCTACTATCTCTATGGAAACCATAGGCGCCGTGAGTTTGAGTTTGATTTATCGTTACATACAGCGACAAAGATTCCCTGGAACAACTATATTATGTAAAATCAAGGAATATAATGCAAATTGTGAGTTCCGCTATTTACTTGTAATAGACAGAACCCGCATTTATTAGATACTTTTTCTTTCCAGATTTGTACAATACTTATTCAAATGTAACTATGCTTCGTTGATCAAGGAACATGCTCTTGAAAAATAAATATATCAACGTTTCTAAAAGACAAATGAAAAGGCACAAGAATACATAACAGACACTCGAATATTGTTGCGACAGTTGTGTTAGTGATACTGGTGATACTGAAGGAATGAAAGTCATTTATGAACATCTCCAACAGGAGTATAAGTTATACATCCGTCGAGGAAGTTTTTACAACCTAAATGGGTTATTGATGCATGCAAACCCGTGATATCGAAAGGTTAAAGAGGCAGCAATCTGAAGTATTCCTTATACAAAGTACCCAGAAGGATGTACTTAAGGACGGAAGGTACTCGCAATATTTGTTGAACTTAATCATTTTTTTTCTGGCTTATAAAAATTTATTTTAATTAATTGGTAATGTGAGGAATGTTAACTAGGGCTGTACTTAATATTTGTAAAATATAAAAGTTATAATCGTTATAGTTTAAAAGATAATTTATTAAAATTATTTAGATATTTACGGCCTTAATAACAGTTCAATTAAATCGGCGTTTAAGCCATGTAATAGAGAATCTTTTATTCTAGAGTATGACATATTTTATAATTTTATTAATTATTTGGAAACTTGTATATCGTCATTTTATTAATTTTATTGTGGCTACTTTTGTATTATTGAGGCGTATAAAATTGAATTATATAAGTTTCCAAATATTACATAAAATTATAAAATATGTCATACCCTAGAATGAAGGATTGTCTATAACATGGCTTAAACGCCGATTTAATTGAACTGTTATTAAGGCCGTAAATATCTAAATAATTTTAATAAATTATCTTTTAAACTATAACGATTATAACTTTTATATTTTACAAATATTAAGTACAGCCCTAGTAAACATTCCTCACATTACCAATTAATTAAAATAAATTTTTATAAGCCAGAAAAAAAATGATTAAGTTCAACAAATATTGCGAGTACCTTCCGTCCTTAACGACTTGACAGTTGTGAACCAACTATTGGAGGCATTTCGGTCTACAATATTGGCTGCGATGGACCTCAATTGAAGTAGAGGGTGTTATGATGGTGGCATTCATAGTTCGTACTAGGCATATAGTGAGCGTGGCCATTAATTGTGGGGCCGACTGTACCTTTAAAAAAGGGTTGAAAACTAGACATTTTATACTTTTAGTGATACCGTTAATTTATTGTTGTATGTAATATCATTATTGTATTGGGTGTTTGCGAACTACAGAACCAGTAATTTCTAAATAAATTCAATTGAGAAAAATGTTTGAATTTTCTCTTTACTAAACACATTTATTTAAAAAAATTTCAACCCTACAATAAGTTATCGTACATTCGTGCACTTTTTTAAATTAGTATACTTCAACGATAATGAAGGAAACGCCCTACCAATACAATAATAATTTGTCTCTGTAGTAATGGGGTGTAAATTAATTTAATTTATTTTTTTCTATTTAACTTCAAAGCAAAACCGCATCGTTATTATTAAGATTTAATAATGTTATTAATGGTATTATAAAATGAAAATTCTATACTCCATTTAGCAAATTATCAAAACCTCATCATTATAACGTGGTAGCAGAAACTAACCATAATTATTGTTTATAGTGTTTATTAGTAACAACTATAACAGTAATTTTGAAAATTATTTAAATTGCATGTTTATTTTATTTTTTGTCTTTGTAATTGCCAAATAATGTAACCGTAAATTTCAATAATTTTCAAATTTTAAAACGAACAAACCCATCAATTACATTATTATGCTACCGTCACAAAATTTAGGGTTTTAAAGGGTTTTATGTTGGCTGGTGAAGTAACATTACAGAAGAGACTTCATATTTTGTTATATGGAATCATCGATCCCATTTAATTATTTGAAAACAAAAATTTCTAAAAATTAATCAAATTAATTAGTAGATAAATCTTGAAGTTTTGGAGGAAAAGAAAAAAGCCTGTAAAATATTTGTTTTTAACTTTGTAAACGAAGTAAATTAAATTAAGGGTGCTTTCAAGTAGACAATTAAAGGGTTTTAGTGGATTTTTAAAAGACTCTTCATTATAAATGTTACAAAATGCGTTAATTCTGTTATAAATATTAGATAAAGGCAAGGTAAATATGCTTATGTCAACGTATGAAAATATTAGCATAGCAAAGTAACAAGATGGTGGAAAGCGTGTTGCCAACTTTTGCATTACATTAGTACAGAAATCTTACATAAACATGGCATTGTTTGCTTATAATTTAAAATAAATCTCATAATAGTATTTCAAATAGCAAATACACTCATCTAACTAAATCTGACAAAATTAAATTCTCAACTCAAATGGATCAAAATTTCACTTTTTGAGCTCTTGAATCCATCTCAAAACTCGGAAACTCGTCCAAACTACAGAAATTTATATGATTATTTTTAGAAACTGTTAGCTTTAGCAGTTATTTACTTACATGACTCACGTCATTCTAAATAAACAATTTAATTGTTGCTAAACCAAATTAGATTAACGTTGCTAACTTTTGTAAAAAACTTTTGTTTTAACAATAAATTATTTTATTTAATAAAAAATTTCTTTTATTTGTTATGAAAGCTTTGGACGTAAAAAGATAACAGGAAAGTTAAATGACGTATTGTTGGCTTTTTCCAGATAGTCACCAGTCATCACGTACAACCCCAGTTTCGATTTTCCACAACACAAAGCATTTTAGTAATTTTGTAAAACTCTTGCAGAATAATAAGTCCTTGTAAGTGAATACTTTTTACATTTTATGGCGGCAATAATTTGGTTAACATTAAATAATAAAATTTAAAATGGGACATAATCAGTCAAGGAACGAGAACAAACGTATTATAATTCACCCGATTAGAAGGTTTTCAAAATGATGAAAAGATTCGAATAAAAATAACTGAATGCACTTACCAACTTTAAAATTTTTCTTTTGGACACTGCAAATTGGGGAATCCTGTAACAAACAACAAATTAAATTATTAGACTTCGGACGAAGACAAGACGTTAGGAAATCAATACACATAAAATAAGCAACATCTAGAGAACCACCAGACAAAACTGATTTATTTATTAGCTATAACGTAATCTTATTCCTAGCACCAAAATGAACAAATTTCAAATATTTGCAACATCAGGTCTCTTATTATTTATTAATTTCGAAAATGGAATAAAAGGAGAGGAGCTTTTTATTTTTCTTTAGAATCCTTTAATCCTCTGAAAATACTATGCAGAGATAGAGAAATAGTGGTCGTAGTTGGCAGTGAACAATGTTAAGCTTTATTGGATGGGGCAGATGAAAGCCAAACCAGATTTACTTCCACTAAATCAAAACATGGATTGAATAGATAGATTATTTCGAGTTGACTACATTGTTTTTGTGGTTAATAAATTACTATCTGCTTCTCGTTTCTTGAGAACTATCTCGTTATATCTATCATTTATTTTAGACGAAATAACTGCAATAGAAATCAGTTTCTATTAGGGGTTTATTTTGTCGTTAACAACACATTCCTCTCAACTTTTCTCGATACATCTGCGATTTTTTGGTTTCTCATTCATCTAATGTGAATGCACGTATAAAGATCCGATGAACAAGAAGCATCTCCGTTGTATGGTTCTCTTAACACATTCACAGCGAAGGGAACCATTATTTTCGGGGTTTTTACTCCTCGCTTTTTTGCAGATAACTTTGCCGCTACTTAGGAAAATTAAATACTCTATACAATTTTTACAATTCAATATCTGCAAACATTTTTGTGAATAATGCATTTACGTCTTGACACATAAAATGTTTTAAGGCAGCGATTCTCAACCTCTGGACCGCGCCAGCAAAGTATTTGTTGAAGAAGAAAAAACCCGATTTCGTAGAAGTAAAATGTTCAATCACTAAAACCAATTTCGTGCAGAAAATTCATCAACACCGACCTAACATTCAAACAAACGATTTTGATGCAAAGGCAACGGTTGCCAAGGCTCATTCCTGATGTTTTATGTTCTAAGGACTCTCGCTCCCACACACTCTCGTATAAAACCAGTGACAACGCCAAATGAGGGCCTGGGTGCGGGCACGTGCGCACCATGTTAATTGGAGTGGCCACCAAATTTGCAGACGGCACATTTCTTTCTATGACCCATTATCGGACGTTTGAAAATGACACCTACCTTGAAGATATCGAAAGTTCTGGATTTCTTTATACATTTTTTTATAGAAAACCTAAATTATTTTTTATGGATTTTAATGACTGCGTAAGAACTGGACGTGTTTCAATAAATTTTAAAGTTTAAACCACCCTGTAATGTCTATTGTTTGACGATAATGTCAAATGTCAAAAGGAAGCTTTCTAAACCCATTGGAAAAATTAGATATGAACGTAAAATAGATGTTAAAATATTTAGATTGGTTATAAAAAAATCTCATTTTGTTCCACTGAATTTTTATTATCTTAGTTTTTATAATCCTAAAAAGAAAAGTAAGTATCCAATTTAATTAAAACTAAGTAAACCTAAGAAATTGGTTTGGAAACGGAATTTTCACTATGTCAATAAGAAAACGAACTTTAAAATTCAACAAAGATCTAATTTAGTTCACTTCCGAAAAAAGCTGTTAATTTTCTAGGACTCTGCTCAAATTTGAAGATATGCGGAAGGAACAGTCTTGAAATGTACGCAAAGGTCAATGCTATAATATTTGTTACAGTTAAATAATAGACAATAATTGATTATACAAACGTGAAACAACTACTACCATATAATTATTTTAATAAAAAAATTTCCTTTTCAATTTGTAGGGTCGTTTACACTAACGCTATAAGCAACGACTTAGGAGGTGCCTAAATATTACGTAGCTCCGATTTGATTATCGGAGCTAAAATTATTAATTTTGATTGAAATTTAATATCTCAGAATTTTATTTCTGTGTATTTTTATTATGAAGTATCGTAATCTGAATTAACAAACAGTGGTCACGATCAACTCTATTAAACTGTCCTGATTTTATTTTTAATGAAATACGAAAAGAATGACAGAGACATGATGCTTAAAAATTTTAGATTCTTTGGTCTATTAAAAATTGACTTTTTCGCAGAATTACTTCCACAATCGATTGTACGAAACCGTGTGGTGACAGCCACCCTCTCGTGCTTTCATCAAGACCTCTGTTCGTTAAAGGACTCGGGATCTGATGACCGTCTCCCTCTTGTGCTTTCATCGGGTCCCTGTGACCTCTCTTCGTGAGAGGACTCGGGATCTGGTGATCGTCAGTCACTCGTGCTTTCATCAGGACCCTGTGACCTCTCTTCGCGAGAGGACTCGGGATCTGGTGATCGTCACTCTCTCATGCTTTCATCAGGACCCAAATGACTTCTCTTCGTGAGAGGACTCGGGATCTGGTGATTGTCATTTTCTTTTGCTTTAACCATTAGGACCCTGTGATCTTTCTTCGTGACAGGACTTGGGATCTGGTGGACGACGTCCCCGTTCAACCATCAGAATCCTGTGATCTTTCTTCGTGAGAGGACTCGGGATCTGGTTGATGGTCTAGCCTTGTTCCTTTAACCATCAGGAACCTGTGATCTCCTTTTGTGAGAGGACTGGGCATATGGTGGGCGAAGAAGAGAGCTGAGTTATCCCATACAGAGTTGTTGTTGTATGGTGACCGTTACTCTCACGTGCTTTCATGAAGACCCTGTTACTCCTTCCTGAAAGGACTCGGGATCTGGTGACCGTCCCTTTCTCGTGATTTCATCAGGACTCTGTGACCTCTCTTCGTAAGAAGACTCGGGATCTGGTGACTGTCATTTTCTTTTGCTTTAACCATCAGGGTCCTGTGATCTCTCTTCGTGAGAGGATTCGGCGGGATCTGGTGGACGACGTCGTCGTTCCTCTATTAGGACCCTATGATCTCGTTTCGTGACAAGACTCGGGATCTGGTGAATGGCATCTTTATTCCTTCAACAATCAGGAACCTGTGATCGCTCTTTGTGAAAGGACTCGGGAACTGGTGGGCGAAGAGGAGAGCTGAGTTATCAACTAGAGTGACAACTATGATACATGTAAACAAACTTTTATCGATCGCATAAGTGCATAACTATTGTATGGTGTCATGTCATGTGAGATTACCAACGGGTAAAGAAAGAAAATTTAGGCTAAAGAAAACTATTCTTCAGATACAGTTTGTTAATTATCTGCCATTATTAAATTGATTATTAAAGTTCCATATTAAAAGTTCTACTTGTACCATCTTCTTTACCCTACTTCATTGACTATACTATACTATAGCGACCTTTGGCTACCAATATGACACCATTTATTAAATTGACTGCCATCTTTATAACTAGCTGTGATGTGGCGATCCTTAAAAAAACTGTTAACATGTTCCTCCTTATAGTAGTTCGAAATCACAGCTTAGTGAGACCTATAGAATTATTGTCTTATGAATAGCAATTAATACCCCATGACGTACGTCTTTGTTATTGTGCTGTCATTCACTTGCATAGCTCAATTTCTCAGCCTTTGACACATATTATGCAAAGAATTTTGTTTGAACGACATTTTACAATCCATATTTTTATTTTTCCACAAAAGATGACTTTTAAAAGACCATGAATGCATCTATTTTTTGAAAAGATTCAGCAAAGTAGCTAGAAATATGTTACAAAATATATGTGTTTCGTAAGTGTAATTTACTCGAGCTGTAACAGCTTGAAAAATTTCCACTGAATTTTCTCTTCACTTAGATTTTTTTAATCAACTCTCCCGTCCAAATTCACATTTTTCAACTAAAAAGACTTTAACTTAATAAATGTTTGCTCCAAAAGAAAACCCAATAACGCATTATTTTTTGGTCGTTTTAAAATTAAACGAACAAATTACATTAATTATATTGTTTTAATTATTAACACTAGAAATGTTCCTTGTTTTAAATGCGAGATAACATAAATTACTCCTTTGAATTATTTGTAGTTTCTCAAGCAGATTAAATTCATGTTCATGTTTTACTAATTGATACGTAATAAGTATGTTAGCTTTACGAAAATTATTAACCACAACGAGTTACATAATCAAAATAAATAATAATGACATTTTAATAATAGATATTTTGGATAAATGCAACTGTACATTGTTGTACAGCAACTGATAGACTTTATATAGGGTGTTGCACTTCCTCTGTCTCTTTATAGACGGGTAACTTACATTTTTTAGAGATCGAGAAATAACTTAGTGACATTTTTATGTGGTGCAACGTGCAAGGTTTGTGTAATAAACTGGTGAAATTTATTGTTTCCTTAATTAATTAATTTTCCTAAGATGATATGTCTGATTGAGAAATTTCAATGTTGCTGATGAATATTTAACTTCAATGAAGTTTCCTAGCGATGATAAATGTCCGCTTGCGTACAGTATCCGGAAAACTCTTGACATAAAATTTATCGCAAAAAATATATACGGGAAAAATTCAATGTTTCTGTTGAATATTTAACTAAAATAATTTTTCTTAGCGATGATTAAGCCGTTTAAGTACCGTCTTCGGAAAATTCCTCACATAACATATATCGCAGAAAACATGCACCGGAAAATTTGTAGCATTTAAAAATATAAAATTTATCGTAGAAAATTCATTTTTGGTGAATATTTATCTTTGATTCATTTTTCTAGCGATGATATGCTCGTTGGAGTACCGTCTTCGAAAAATTTTTGGCACCAAATTCATCGCAAAAAATTCAATGTTTCTGATGAATATTTAACTTTAATGAATTTTCCTAGTGATGATATGCCCGTTTGAGTAAAAATTCAATGTTTCTGAAGAATATTTAGCTTTTATAATTTTCATAGAGATGATATGCCCGTTTGAGTACCGTCTCCGGAAAATTTGTTGAGTCGAATTTATCGCAGAAAATTCTAAACTAGGATGAATTTTCCTAGCGATGGTTAACCCGCTTAAGAACAGTCTTTGAAAAATTCCTGACATTAAATATATTGCAGAAAACATATGCACCGCAAAATTTATAGCATAATATTTATCGCAGAAAATTCATTAAATGAAAATTGAACGTTTCTGGTGAATATTTAACTTTGATAAATTTTTCTAGCGACGATATGCCCTTTGGAGTACTGTCTCCGGAAAATTTATGTCATGGAATTCATCGCAGGAATTTTGTTGCATAAAAAATGAATGTTTCGAATGAGTATTTAACTTGGATGAATTTTCATAGCGATGATATGTTCGTTTGAGTACCGTATCCGGAAAGTTAATGGCATCTCATTCATCGCAGAAAATTCATTGCATAAAAATCCAATATTTCTGATGAATATTTAACTTTGATGAATTTTCCTTGCGATGATATGCCCGTTTGAGTACCGTCTCCGAAAAATTTGTCATGGAATTCATCGCAGGAAATTTGTTGCATAAAAATTCAATGTTTCTAATGAATATTTAACTTAGATGAATTTTCCTAGCGATGATATGCCTGTTTGAGTACCGTCTCCGGAAATTTATGGCATCTAGTAATTCATCGCAGAAAATTCATTGCATGAAAATCCAATATTTCTGATGAATATATAACTTTGATGAATTTTTCTAGCGGTGATATGCCCGTTTGAGTACAGTCTCCGGAAAATTTGTCATAGAATTCATCGCAGGAAATTTGTTGCATAAAAATTCAATGTTTCTAATGAATATTTAACTTAGATGAATTTTCCTAGCGATGATATGCCTGTTTGAGTACCGTCTCCGGAAATTTATGGCATCTAGTAATTCATCGCAGAAAATTCATTGCATGAAAATCCAATATTTCTGATGAATATTTAACTTAGATGAATTTTCCTAGCGATGATATGCCCGTTTGAGTACCTTCTCCGAAAAGTTTATGGCATTTAATTCATCACAGAAAATTCAATAATTCTGATGAATATTTAACTTTGATAAATTTTCCTAGCGATGACATGTCCGATTGAGTACCGTCTCCAGAAAATTTCTGACCATTAATTTATCACAGAAAATTCATTATAAGAAAATAAATTTTACGTTAAGTCACGATGAATTTTCTCTGCTTAAATTTTTCTAGCGATACTTCCTGCGATGTTGCTTGCGAGCACTTTTTCCTGCGATGAATTTTCCTTGTGAAAAATATTTTCTGAACCAAAATTTCTTGCGGTGAATGTTCCATGTGTTAAATTTTCCTTGAAATGATATTTCCTGATGCGATGAAATTTCTTGCATTGAATTTTCCCGGTGATGAATTTTTCCTGTTATTATGTTTCTTATGATGATATTTTTTGCAATCAATTTTTTGATGTTTCTCATAATTAGCATTAAAACAAAATGTTTTAATCATCTCTGTAAAGGTCCTTTAAAATTATTTTTACGACAAACGCTAATTTTAAATAACGAAGCTAAGCATTAAATTTAAGTAGCGTCATTAAAATGACTTGAAATTTACAGCAAAGTTCCAAAAGAAAATAATTTTCCGTAGGTACTTTAATGTAAATTCAGCATAATTTACATTTTAATGACAGGCGAAAACATTAAAATTACGCACAGAAAAATTTCTTTTTGTTTACACGTAGACATTGCTAGATGAATAATTTGAAACCAATCACTCAATGTCAATAAAAGTGTACATGTATTACCGACGTTGGGTAACCCAGAAGATGAAGAAATTGTATGAAGTGAAGTAGTGTGATATGCACGAATTGTAACAAGTTGTTGCTGGAGGCTTTCAGTTGCCTTCGCGATATGTTCGAGTTAGCTGCCGGACCGTTTGTTCGCTCTTGTTTTTAATTAGAATTTTATGTAAAGCGTAAAATATAAACCTGCACGTGAAAACAGATCTAAAATCACTATGTGACATTTACTGTTAGATTTTAATTTCGCTTTTAAAATGTGCGCCCAAGGGTTTTTGTCGAAACAAAAAATTTTCAAATTTTGGAAATTTACTTCAAAGAGGTACGAAATAGTTATACAGTGTTTTGGCATACTTTAGGTACGATAAATTGTAAACGTAACTAACATTTTATTGCATTTACAAACAATTTTATTCCATTTCGAGTTAAAATATGTAATATGAAGTTATAAAAATGCGCACAAGTCGAGATAACTGCTTATTTATCATTACACGCGATATTACAAATTGCTAACCCAATAATTTTATTTTTCATTCAATAAATGTTTGTTTTTGTGGGAGTGCGTGGTAGACACTATAGTCTATTATTAGCATAATTTTATAACAATCTTTGAGTTTAATAAAAACATTTTTGCAATTCCAATATTTGAAACATTACAAGAGTGGCATTGGGTTCATAAGCGTTTTCCAACCATGGAAAACAATTTTTTCGAATTAAAATTTAATGTTTACCAAATAATCAATTTGTTGTCTGTGATAATCATATTCCAGGTGAACAGGTTAGTTCACTTACATGAGCTTACATTAAATTACTGTTCGAAATGTCATGATTCAAACATAAATTTTTAAGGTAATGTAATATTTAAGTCGCTTACATTTTTTATGTAAAATAAGCTTGCAATAATAATTTATACTCCATTAGTCGAATTGAGTTGCATTCAAATGTCTTTCAGTACCACGACTGAATGTTTAAATACCTCTTCAGGCGAGTAATTAGAGATAGTTGACTCTCACTTTTAACTTATTCTACAGAAGTTTGGTTTGTTTGGTTTTGTTGTAATTGTATAAGTAGTAAAGAGTCTGGAATTTGTTAATCTCGGAGGCTGAGAAGGAAATCGTTTCTGAAATTAGACGCTCATTTTCTCTTACAATATTGTTAGCTTATGGCTATAGCTTCAAATGGCTAAAATAAAGTCAGATTTCAATTTCTGATGACTTGTTCTGCCGTTGCTTAGAAACGAACATACCTATACAGTGTCGTCGTAGTTATTACAGCTAGAACAATACAAGATAGAACAAGAAACTTGAGGAGCAGTAGAGATAAGTTCACGCAGATTTGGTGACGCCTCCCTTAAACACAATTGGTTTAAAATAAATTCGTTTGTATCAGTGGCTACTAAATTATAGCAACTAGGCGATTACTATTGCATAGAGTATTTTGAATTTTGACAACTTGAAGAAATAACTAGCTCCGTCACTAGGCTCTGCAGCCGCGCTTCACTCAGGTTTGATTACGTGGTGTACTCATCTTACGTTGGGGCTACTCTACAACCTGTTGAAGCCTAGTAATCCTAATTTAATCTAAACAGTTTAATAAAACTGAGGATCGTTCTGAGAGCCCATTCTTGTCGAAATAGTTCCTCTTAAGAACTTTCAATCATTTATGGACGACGACGCTTTCAGTTATGTGCTCTGCTGGCCTGCAGGATCTGTAGATCTTAGTTTTGTTCTGAACAGGCATGCAGTAGCAGAAACTCGCACGTGTGGAGGCAGTGATAGTTCCAGCTTGCATTCGTAGTTAGGCTCACTATAAACTCTCAAATTTCTACTGTTGGCAGGCTTGACGTAGTAAAAATCTACGTGCAGGCAAAGTGATAGTTTCGGCTTTCCTCCGCAGTTTTGGCCTTCACAAACTCGCTCTAGTAAAAACCTAATATTTGTAACGACTAACGAGCTTAAAAGTGGAGACACACGACCAGGCTTTTACTTCCGCTTGCTTACGCGGTTTTCAGCTCCAGACTGCACAGATATCTACATTCTACATGCAAGTGCAAGTTTACCTTGGCAGGCCGCCTGAACTATGTACAGTCTAGTACATATCTTTTAGCCACCCTGGTAATACGTTAGCAGGAATTGTGGGTGCAACCATCATAACACCAATACAGTTTGTTGATTTACTACTTGTTGGCAAAATAAAGAGTTTGAGTACCTTCTTCAGCTTTTCCTTTCTTTATCGTATCTGGAAGATTTCCTGCATTTTTTTAGCCAGATTATCATTAGATTAATTGACGTAACGGTTTAGAAAACTAGCACCCTGGCTGCTAGAGAAAAATTAGTAAAATGACTAAACACATCAAGATACGCCGAAGCTACTTGTTGTCGACGTTTACAGAGAATCATCTAGTTTTGTTTGATAATGACCAAACAAGTGTTACCAAGGCGCTCCTCCAAAATATCAATTCTTTAAGGTGACTACACACGTCTAGGTCTGTCTGTCAGAGCCAGGCTCACCTGTTCAGGCGAATATGACGGGCAGACCTGAGCTACACAGGCTCAGGTGTGTTCAATTGGCCTTAACAGGTGAGCCTTACAGACAGACGTGGACATGTGTAGCCAAAGAGCTACAACGCTCGGTTCTATCCGTTAAATTCGCCTGAACAGGTGAGCCTGCCGGATATCTGGACGTGTGTAGCCACCTTTAGCTACCTACTCCTTCATTCTCTGATATTTTTGTCACTATTTAGAGCCAATTTTATATTCCAGGTTTAAATCCCAAATAACCTACCTATTCCGAGAATATGTAACGCACGAATAACTATGGTTTCAGAAGCGTTTATTGGTTATTTTAAATGCTAATTCTCAGTGTTAATAATTTGATTAACTCTCTTTTAAGTGAGACTTGATATAATTAGGATAAAATTACTAGAATTAAAGAAAATTTTATTAACATATTAACTTCGTTAGCTTCACAAGAAAGAACTAATAGTTATCTATTAAAGAAGTAATACTTATTATAAATAAAAATCAACAAATTAGAAAGAAAAATAAGGGCAAAAGTGAAATTTTATCCGATCATCATGTAAACCTTGTAATTTGTCTATAAGCTGATGGACATGACTTGAGATGTTGAGTCGCGCCCTGTATATTAATTATAAAGGGTTAGAAAATTCAAAACGTATCGATAATGCTTCTAGAATTAATAACTAGAACTGGAATTAATTTACAACATTACGATGGCATAAAGATGTCATTTTTTAAGCATTTCTAAGCCTTCTGGATACAGAGTAAATTACGCGCATCCCTTCCAGGCTTTCTAGTGCCTGTTGAATTGATCGTAGCTTTCAAGTTTGGTACATTAAACTTTAGGAACAGCAAGAAGAGAAAAAATTTCACAAAAAAAGCGACTAGAAACTAAAAACAAAGCTAAAGCAATACCCTTTAAAGCTTAGCAGGATGATATTAACTATTATAAAATAATTTATTATTAATTAATCAATGTCTTATTTTAAAAAGTTTCAAACTAACACTTTTCAGTTTGGCAGACTCAAAAGTATTAAACTTTTCCATTATGAGCTAATGAATTTTTATTTTTTTGCATTTTTTATTCTATTTTCTCCAGTTTTATCATATTTTTTACGACAATATTTATGGCATTTTGTTTTCTGTTACAAGGACCTCAACCGTATAAGATTGCACGTTTTTCTACTAAACAACATTATCGTTGACAACAAACAAGAAAAATGTTAAAATATACACACAAGTTTCAGTTTTTGTGAATCCGAAACTTGTCCTATTTAACCATGGAGCAAAACAAAACAGCACAGTTGCAGAGCTTTATTTAAAAATATTAAAACCCTCTTGTGTACTTTGTTACTTGGCTGTTGAGAGCTTGTAAATTTATTACATTATTACATCAAGTTGGTAATTTTTAGTAAAGTTTTAGAAAGGTCGAAAGTATTTTTTCGAATTATATCAATTATAGAATTATTCAGAGAGTCTTGTGAGTAAATACACAATAGTAATTATAAATTGGATATAGTTGAAAACAATACTAATCGTATCAACCTTGTAAATAACAAACCAAATAAGGATTGTTGCTTGTACTTGACTTACTAAAAAAATAATTAATCTGACTATCTGTAATCAGGAGTAAGTAGTACGTAGAGAGGTTAGCAAATTTTTAAATTACTTTTTCTTACAAATTCAATCAAAAAAACGTATTCAAAGGTTAATTTTTGTACTCGAAATTGCCCTTATTTAAAAATCGTGATTATGAAATCTTTTTTAAGATAAGTTGACAAATGATCTCATAATAATTTAAGAACTGCTTTTTTAATTAAAAAGTATTAAAAATTAAACTATACAACTCAACATCAATTTAATTTGAGTAAATGTTAAATAACTTTTAATTGCACACAATATTCTTTTAAAGAAAATGAGCTAATATAAAATTGAAAAGATTAAAAATGGTAAACTATAAGTTATAGACTCCTTTTAGTTATTCAACAAAATAATATAACAGGAAGGTTGAAGCTGTGTACGTAGGTACAGCTTAATTCCGAACGTTTCAAATTAAAATTGATTTTAATTTAAACCTACAGGATGTTGCACTTAATCACTTAATTTGGGGGCCCTCCCGCAAAATCCAGAGTGGGGTCCCTACCCATTCCCGTTAAGAATCATTTTATTTTAACCAAAAATCGATTTTATAACGAAATTATCTATCCCGGGGTCCTCACGCAAGGCGGGCCCTATGGGCCCGTTATTTACGCCACTGAGCTCTCCCTAGTTTGTAATGGCGTCACCCTAAAACTACTAGCTCTAAATTGGTCTGGAATTTTAAACACAAATTTAAACAGTTTGTGTTTCCATTGAGATAATCGAAATAGAAAAATATTAAACAAAGATAAGCTGCCGTGACGATTGTCGTTTCCTCCATTTTCAGAGGTAAGCTATCTGACGAAAATCCAGACACGCGGTATACCTAGGTACTTTTGTAAATTAAACTACATGTAGAGTAATCTTTTAATAAAATTCATTCTCCATTTCATTATACCTAGTTTTAAAGCTGTCGATAATTATTTAAATTTGAGTAGATTTTCTCTTTTTACTTTCATTTTATAACAAAATTGAAGCAAAATCGTAACATCTAAATACTATTTGTACTTAATAAATATTAAATAATGCACTCTAATAGCGTTTGAATAATTAATAAGTAAATAAATTACATGCTAATGTAAAAAAAGATATCTATCTTCTTCAAATCGTAAACTGGTAGCTCAAATTAGTTATTTTTTAAATTTAGATTTTAATCTTAATTAATTTTTAAATTTTTGTAAATACAAATTTTTTTTAAATTTGTCCTATCTTTAAAAATAAATATTTAACGTGTAATTTGTTACTATATCGCATATTAAGTACCTACAAGTAGGTGTTTAGTAGCTCTTTATAATTGTATGAAAAAAATACACCCACTTTTTTCATTAATAAAATAACAGCTAACGAAAACGAAAAACTTTTTTTCCTTGGAAATCTAACAGTTACTTTTGAAAGGGCCTAACCTTTTGATCCAAAAAATTTAACAATTCCAACTTCTATTAGAGCTTAAAAGATTTAAGAAATATGTGTCTAACCTCGAACAATAAAACTTTTGGAAATAAGCCGAATATAAATTTTATACGTTTTTGGATACTTTTGAAGTTTTTCTGTTTCGCTTAAACCGGCAGATGACAGCGAGTCGAGCGTGCGTTATTAAAACGATGTTGAAAATTTGTTTGTTTAGTATGATAAGGCAAAAGTTATGAATGAATTTGAGCAAAATCGATTCACTAAAAAGAGCGTCGAATTGGAGTTGAAAATGATAAAAACGTATCCAACGATATGCAGTGATTTTAATCAGTTATCACTCACAAAGACTCTCTTGAGATGGTGTAAAATGGGTGGACTTCTAAAAAAATACACCCCGTATAAAGTATTGTGTATAAAACAAATTAATATTCATCATAACATAGAGTTCGTACAGGTACGAAAGAGTACACCTCGTGACGTCATCTCCGCAGTTTTGTCTCTATAATATCTGTCAGTGGCGTATGAACGACTTTTAAAGCTAAAGAACTTATTCGACTACAAAACACGAAAGCTGCTGCTGCTTAATTTGATTGTAAAATGAGCTGTATACGCCGGAATTGTTAAAATTCGTATCTGCCAATTTTGACAGGTGGCATCTTTCGTACTTGTATGAACTCTACCTAAGTATTTGCAGACAAGCTGTCTGTTCATCCGATATTAATGTTTTTCATACTCTGATATTTAACCTCTATAGGGTGGAGAAATGATATTACGTGTGTTTAAACAATAAATAATTGTTACTAAAATTTTTGGTTGGAAGATCCTTGTCTTCTATTTTTGTCCTTTTCAGTAATCTAATAATCTGTATCTCTCTAAGAAAAAAACCTTAGTTGTTCAAGGAGTAAAGGCTGAGCTGAAGGCAGAGTTGTGCAGTATCAATAATAACTCATATATTTCGCGAAAAAGAGAAGGAAGAAAAAGTATAGAGTATGAGATACTATGATACTGAATTATCATGTATCTTGTATCAATGATACACTTCGCCATTTTTCTGCCCAACTCTAGGTACAAGATACTTTCACCTCCAGTATACAAGATACTAAAGTATCAAAAATACGAATCATTGATAAATGTAACATCGAATTGTTAAAGATACACAGATAGAAATTTCAGTCGCTTCTCTTATGAAAGATCTTGCAATCTATTATTTTTTTTAAATGTACAAAAAGTAGAGACTGAGCTGCAAGCCTGAAAAGTGTTTGAGATATTGTCATTCTCACAAGTACGGTCAGAAGTTTAAAGAAACTCTCTTCTGGAAAGCCCCTTTCCTCTATCTCTTTGAGAAAAACAGTAGTGGTACAAGGAGTAGATACTGAGCAGAAGGGTTGTAAAATGTTTTAAATATTGTCATCCTCAGAAATACTGTCAAAAGTTTCAGGAAATTTTCTTTTAAAGTCCCTTGTCATCTATGTCTAAAGCTTTAGTTGTGCGAAGATCAGAGGCTGAGCTGGAGGATTTTGAAATGTTTCAAACATTGTCATCCTGAGAAGTACGAAGTTTCAGGAAAGTTTCTATTGAAAATCTCCTGTCCTCTATCTCTTTGAGAAAAACAGTAGCGGTACAAGGAGCAGGAGGGTTGTGAAATGTTTTAAACATTGTCATCCTCTGAAATACTGCCAGAAATTTTAGGAAATTTTCCTTTTAAAGGCCACTTCTCTGTCTCTTTGAGGAAAGCTTTAGTTTTGCGTGGATCAAAGGCTGATCTGGGGAATTGTGAAATGTTTTAACTACTGTCATCCTCAGAAGTAAGGTCAGAAGTTTCAGGAAATTTTCTTTTTAAAGCCCCTTGTCCTCTTTAGGAAAAGTTTTAATTGTGCAAGGATCAGAGACTGAGCTGGGGGATTGTGAAATGTTTTAAATATTGTCATTTTCAGAAATACGGTCAGAAGTGTCAGGAAATTTTCTTTTGAAAAGCTTCTTTGAGAAAAACAGTAATGGTGCAAGGAGTAGAGAATGAGCAGGAGGGTTGTGAAATGTTTTAGATATTGTCATCCTCACAAAGTACGGTCAGAGATTTCAGAAAATTTTCTTTTTAAAGGCTCTTGTCCTCTATCTCTTTATGAAAAGCTTTAGTTGTGCGACGATCAAGGCTGAGCTGAAGGATTGTGAAATGTTTTAAATATTGTCATCCTCAAAAGCATAGTCAGAAGTTTCAGGAAATTCTTGTTTTAAAGACCCTTGTCGTCTATGTTTTTAGGAAAAGCATTAGTTGTACGAGGATCACAGGCCGAGCTGCAGTATTATGAAATGTTTCAAACATTGTCATCCTCAAAAGTACTGTCAGAAGTTTTAGGAAATTTTCTTTATAAATGTCCTTGTCCTTTTTCTCTTTGAGAAAAGCTTTAGTTGTGCGAGGATCAAAGGCTAATCTCGGGGATTGTGAAATGTTTTAAGTATTGTCATCCTCAGAAGTACTGTTAGAAGTTTTAGGAAATTTTCTTTGTAAACAATGCCCTTGTCCTCTATTTTTTGAGAAAGGCTTTAGTTGTGCGAGGATCAAAGGCTGATCTGGGGGATTGTAAAATGTTTTAAATATTGTCATTCTCAGACGCATAGTCAGAAGCTTCAGGAAATTTTCTTTTTAAAGGCCCTTATCCTCTATCTCTTTGGAAAAAGTTTTAGTTGTGCTAGGAGCAGAGACTGGGCTGGAAGATTGTGATATGTTTTAAACATAGTCATCCACAGAGGTACAGTCAGAAGTTTCAGGAATTTTTTTAAAAAGCTCATTTGTTTGACTAAAATTTGAGTTTTACAAGGAGTAGAGGCTGAGCAGGAGGATTGGAAATGTTTTAAACATCGTCATCCTCAGAAGTACGGTCAGACGTTTCAAGAAATGTTCTTTTGATGAAAAGCTCTTGTCCACCATTTCTTTAAGAAGAACTTGAGTTGTACAAGGAAGTAACTCTTTGAGCAAGGCTTTATTTGTACAAGAGGAGTAATCGCTGAGATCAAAGCTTATGAAATTTTCGACATAACGAGTGCTATGATCATCATTTTAGATCGGGGAAATCTAAAATTGGCCAATTTGAAAAAGTTTTATCCTCAATTAATACTCATTTTAAGCCGATAAATGCCAATAGCGTTCCCTTCTACGTATAAACCGAATTTTGGAACATGATGAAACGCACTGCACCCCAATATGGTGGTAGTGTAGTTCAATAGAGTTGAGAAAGGGCGATTTAAAAAAATATCCTCTCTATAAATTTTTGTTGTTGCTTTTTTGTGATTGAAATACAGAGGAAAATGATTCTACTCGTATAATATTTTAGAGATAGCGCTGTAGTCGCGAGAAGGCACTGATAGCAACGCTTTGTAGCTGATTTATTTTCTATTTCTATTTAAATTGAAAAACGAAAAGAAAGATAGTTGTCTATTGATGTTTTGAGCACCAAAGAAACACACATCTAATATTTGTTCGATCTGCCACTAAATTTCACATGGTTTGAAATTAATATAATTTACTATTATTTTTAATTTATTCGGTAAAAATGTAATTTATTCTTAATTAAAATAATAACTAAGTTTCATTTAAAATAATCTTAATCTAATAGGGAGTTTTCTAACTATTAAACTTTAATAGTTATATAATAAATTTATGAAGCTTCACTAACTTTACCCTTCAAAAAGAGCAATTAACGATCATTGGTTAAGGCTTGTGATTTTATATAAGTAATAATTATAGGATTTTCTTTCAACTATGTGCATTTTTATGTACAGTAATTGAATAATTTCTCAAATCTAAACAAAAGCATCATTAAACAATTAAAATAATATTAAACTTCTCATTTATAAATTTCTTATGTAGGTGTATACCTTAGCTTAACGGAATACATAAAAACTAGGTACATATTGTTGTCTTAATAATTGTGAGAATGAAATATTTGTTTTCATCAATTCTGTTACGCTTCTAAAACGAACTTTTAAGATTTTCCAACAAAATTAGAATATTTCAATTAATTCTTTTAAGGAAGACTTTGAAAATGATTATTCATAAAAAATTAAATTGTCAGTTTTATTAATTTTTATGTAAAATCTGTAATTTAAAATTAATTTTCCAAGGTTTTTTTACGCTGTGTAAAAACGTAGCAGGTTAATTTTTAACCTTAATTATAATTTAATTAGATTTTCAATTTATTAAAAATAATATTGAAGTTCGCCGAGCGTGAATAAAATGTATAGGTATGTAGAGAAAAATAATTGTTACAATTAATTGTAAATTCGAGTATACTATACCGTTTAAGTTTAATTTGTTTTAATTGTTAAATAATACCGTTTGACTACATAACAAGCATATTTTATTTGACAGCAATTTAAAATGATATTTAAATGTAGATTATTTCCAATGTAGAGGTGCAGTTTAATACTATAAATCTTAATACTTATTGGTAAAGTTGGAGAAAATAAGAAAATTTAAATTGGAAGTGGTAATGAACAACCTGACTAGAACTTGTAAGTTCTAAACAGAAGTGACGAAAGCTGTTTCTGAATCGATACTAATGGAGAAAATTTGTGTTGCATTTTGTATGAAAAATATGGTAAATGCTGACGTTGATATTTGGCAAAAACCTAATATTCAAACTTTAAAAGTAATGTTTTGTACTGTTTATTGAAAAAGTTGCACTGAGAAGCTGAGGCGAATTTTGAATTTTGAGACGTGAATGTAATTATGATGAGGGGTCAGAGTGTACAAATATTTAATTGAAAAATTAAATTTTATTCGACTACGTTACTTCGTTACTTGATTCTGGATTATTATTGGAGGGGGAGCAAGCTCCCAGCACTTAGACCACTTGTTTGGACCCATTGTACAACCTCCAAGCGGTCTCCTCAGGGCCATCAGGTCCCAAGCCATCCCACTTCTAGGATTTACCCCAGAACTCTGGCGGGAGGAGTGGCGCTTATTCTGGCCATGTCGAGCCAGAAGTCCCCCAACACGGATCCTCTTGTAGACGCTAGAGCTGAACACTGACAAAGCACGTGTTCAGCGGTCTCGTCTTCGTGATCGCATGCTCGACATCTAGGATTATCTACTATTCCCAGTGTGTGAAGATGCTTACTTAGCCGACAGTGTCCCGTGAGTATCCCTGCAATTGCTCGTAGATTAACTCTGGACAGCTTTAGACAGTAGTTTGCAAGCTTTCTGGAAGGAGCTGGTATGGAGTTTTTGCTCTGGCGACAGCTTGCATTAGTTGACCATCTTGTAGTGTGTATTAGATGAGTATGGTTCTTAAGGAGGATATCGACAGTTTTTAGTGCTGGTTTTATGATTGGTTCAAGGCCACAGGAAAGACTTTTTGAACCTTTCTTGGCCAGCTCATCTGCTTTTTCGTTACCCTCATTTCATCGATGTCTTTTGACCCAGCTAAGGCTAAGGAAATTATCTTTGGATATCTGGACACTCTAAAAGAAGGCCGGAGGTTATCTTGTAAGTGTTTAGAGCTTGTAGAGCTGCTTTGCTGTCCTTTTGCTGGTAGTTACTTGAATGCAATGTTTTATTTTTCTCTCTTCTTATATTTATGAAGATGCATCTCTACAGTGAGCCCTAATTCTCGATCATTCGCTTTCATCACAAAAGTGAGATAAAATAAATGGTAGTATGCCGAACCATTGCCGAAATTTGTCAAACAGAACGTTTGGCAACGTTTATCCTTTCAAAAATACCATTTTGCTAATTGTACTTGTCAAATGTCGTGTGCGGTCGTACCACGTCCAAACTGATTATAATTTCGAAATGATTATGTTAATTTTTATCTTATTTTTCATCGGTTTGATTGTTTTTACAGAAATTAAATTAATAACAGGAATGTAAAGTTATATACAATATACACATCTATTTTGTATTAATACATTTAAGGCATTATTTTTATATTTGTGGATGTTCCATTTATTTTATATTTAATTTACGTTAATATAGAGGGATTTTTCCTATTTTTTAAATACTTTATAAACTATCTTTAAGTTAATTGTCTATTTATGATCGACCTCTTGGACACCGGACCTCTTAGGTGGACAGGGGACAAAAAATGAGTACACTCACAAGCACACTACTGACTGTAATGACTAATGAATAAGAGTAAGAGAAAACGGTTCTACACTCCAATTTCACAATTATAGAGAGTGACTCATTCCTAATAAGTGTTCAGAAGCTTTAGCTAACCATATACCGGCTGCTATTGAGATGCAAAAAACACGTGCCGCTTTAAAAGAATAACGTACTTTACTATAATTTGACAGTAGCTTAGTAGTAGAAGTGGATCCGAGTACGAACGATTGTTCATAATGCTGTACCGAAAAATCTCGATGCAATTTAAGTCTTCATTCTATAAATAACACAACTGTCTACATTTGTGGACAAATAGTATATTTTCCATACGTTTAGTTGTCACTCGCAAAAGTCTGCTCGTTGTAAAACGAGTGACTTTGAAAACGACTACGAAACGAATTTCTCAAGAATATCATTTCATGTAAATTCCTTTATTATTGACGTCATTTACGTGGGGTGGGGTTTACAAAGAAATTTGCTACGTTATCAAGCTGCATTTAACATAAAACATTCGTTTTATCTCACCGTTCGTGATGAGTCGAAGGATCTCAAGAATTAACTGACCCAGGCAAGAAGAAAGTGACAGCTAAATATTTTTAAATTCCAAATTTTTTACAGGAACACAAGTCATAAAACTACACCAACCCAAGTTCAAGTCACAACTATTTTAAATTTGCAACTATGGCTTTTGAGAAGTAAAAACTTTCTATTGCAGTTTTAGCTGTTTTGCTCGTTCGATCGACTTCCTATTCTAAAATAGGAAACTACTGTGATCTTTACAAACATATCGCAAGTGGGCAAACTACGCTAACTGTAGTTGAAGAGTTACTTAATAATGGCTTTTGGGAAGACGCAAGTTTTGAAATCTTTCCCCAACTGTTTGTAGAAGCGTTAGTGGTTTTAGTAAACCAAGTAAGTTGAAATTATCCTATACTGATAATTTAAACGTAAACTTCGAAAGCAAGTCTTTGCTAACGAGCACGTATTGATTTAAAGTGCAGTACAAGTAAGTGAACTTGCATAATTAAACTGTACCAAATATAAAATAAACAAGATGTGAGTTTGTTGCTTAGCTGTCGCCACAAATTAAAATAATTATGCTGACGTGCGAAAATAATGAGCGAATTTGGTGAACCTTGTCGTAGCGGAGTACCTACTATCTATACGTAACCCAGCAGGCAGCAGATGTTAGAAATAATTTTCTTAGAACGTCAACTAATTGGAAATGCAACTATTCTGCTCCAAAGATGAAATAATTCAGTGTGCTCTTATAAACACTTGTTAAAACGAAACCCTACCGAGAAGGACTTGCATACATAAACATGGTGCCGCCAAGAAGGTTGTTGCACCGATTTAATCAGGTCGATAACGAAAATAGTAAAATTTTAAAATTTAATTTATAAACTGTTTTCTTTTAAATTTCCATTTGAGTTGGCAATTTTTTCAATTATGTAAAGCAAAAAAGTGCTTTGTAATTACTTTTCTTTTTAATGAATCGTAAAGAACGTTTTAGGTCTTTAATTAATGTTAAATTTAAATATTTTGTATTCAAAAATTGATAGGAGTGTTAATTATTGAGTTTATGGTTCTTGCAGTAAACTTTGGGTTTACCTATATTAGATTCAAAATTAATTACAGAGGTATGGTTTAGGGGACGTTTAGTGCACTTCCTAAGTCGTATAAATAGTGGTTACAAATGAAAACCTAATAATTGAGCTTGTAAGCTATTTTACCATTTTCGAAATTATCACTTGATGGTTTTGTAGTGATGAAATTACACCTGTATCGTCCCAATTACAAATTTAAATTTTAAGAAAAGCTTAACCTCATTTTCGAGGACCTACCTACTTAACTTATTAATTGTTCTCCTATGTTTTTAACCATTTCCCATTGATCACGTTTTCTGGAACAAAATATTTCAGTTAATTTTATACTAAAAACTAGACACAAATAACTAATTACCTTGTGTAATTTATTATTTTTAAAATACTTTTATGAACTCAACATTTACACGCTTCAAATTTTAAAAATGTATTGCTATATCGCGAAGCGTTGCGGATAACAATTCAATACATTGATATCAAAAGCCACACCTGAGGTTTTCGTTGTAATCAATCATTTAGTTTTGTTTAAAATTGTATACACGTGTTATCATAAAACTTACGTGTTTTAATTTTGAATTTATTTTATTTCTTTTCGAAGTTGCAATAATTTCATCCCTTTAAAATTCAATTTGATTTTAAATTAAATATTACCATGGTTACATTTCATTGGGGTTTTGAAATGTGAGTGAGCGTCTACATTTGGACAAAATATGATACGTCATATTCGAAACTCATGTAAAATGTCTAGAAACCCAACGTAAAAATAATACCCAAACAGTACGTACAGAAAAAATCAACACAATTTACGATAATAGAAAAAAAATGGATGATCAACGTAAAAGTGGACGTAAAGTGAGTTTTTTTACCCTAAGGCGAAAAAGTGTTACTTTGGTAAAATCAAAGTAAAAATGGAAACTTGATATAAAATTTTTTTAGTAAACGTCAACTTGACAGCTGAATTCATTTATGATAAAGGAAAATGGGTTTCGGTGAAATATTTTGAAATTTTGGTATATTATAGTTCAAATTCTTGTAAACAAACGTTTCTATAATGGTCCCAAACCAAAAAAAATATCTTGACTAGTTTATAACGCCTTAAAGAGGGAAAAGTGTAAAAAATATCTGTACAGACTGCAGATGCAATTTACAATTCTAACGCAATGCAAGGTCTAATAGATCGCAAGTTTTTGGTCTGGATCTTCACTGCAGCAAAGTCAACGTTTTTCTCGATCGAGAAATGCTATATTCAAGTGGATCATATTCTGTATTTTTCTTCACAAATAACAAGCTACCTCCACGTTTAAAAGTCGATCTGCAGAAAATGCTGGATAATTCATAATTGAGAATTATATTATTTTTGAAATCGTCCGTTAGCCAATGTTCCGTAACGCAAAAAATATCACAACTTTCAACTTGCAAAAGGTGCTTCGCACCCTCCAGCATATTCAGGTTTATGACTGTTACGATAATGCATGTTACTGCTAGACTCTTCTGAATTGTTTGGGTTTTCTTCATGGTCTTCAAATGTTAGGCTCGACTGGCCATTTGTTTTCTTCTGTTAAAAAGCTTATCAATTATCACACCATTAGGCCACAGAGTTGGAGCCATAGCTTCTTGCAAATTACATAAATTTACTTGGATTTTAAAGGAACTGTATTATTATTATTATATGATTCTGAGGTTGGTCCCTATTGGTTCCTTGCATCGCGACCTCTTGGATCTATTGTGCGCCTCGGGTTTGGTCTTCCCTTATGGGAGTTCTGTGCTTCTGATAAAGTCCAGAATTTTCCCTATTGATAACTTGGGCAGTTCTCTTTAGAGTATCTTCTCTTTCCCGAGAATGCTGTAACGACTTCTTGGAAAGCCTCACAGTGTAGCAGAAGATGAATTGGAGTTTCCTCCTCCTCTGCACATCCTCTGCATAGTGGGTCTTCTTCTAGTCCCATCGTATGCAGGTGCTTTTTGAGCTGACAATGACCCGTTAACATTGCCGTTGCCAGTCGTACCTCATCTCTGCTCATTCTGATTAGAGAGCGAGTTCTTTTGTCAGAGGGTTTCTCCAGGATGGCTTTAGAGTGTCTCTGTCAAAGAGATTTAATATCCTCCAGTGTTTAATATGCCACTTCCCTAGAAGTGACTTTATTTCTCTCTTTGCCGTTTCATAAGAAATGCCAAAGGCGGGTTCTTGTCCAATGGGTCTTATTTTGCTGCCCTCTTTGGCCAGATCGTCCGCTTTCTCGTTCCCTGGTATGTTGGCATGGCATGGAACTGTAACTCTTTGAAAATTTACTCGGAACGACTTGACAAGAAACTTCAGGTAGACTATTCTTAAGACATTTTTCAAGATTTTTCTTTTTAGTTTCTGTAATAAATCTAGATGCAAACAAGAATGCCTTTCTAGGAACGCTACTGATCCCTGACACTTCCATTGCAGTTTCTAACAGTAATTCCTTCTTTTTAGAATGTTTCATGTTTTTATGTTGTACCTCCGTCCATTGTTGCTCCCTCCGTGATGCCGTCGTGCCTCTCTCTCAGTTAACTAGTTCACTTAAAGGCTGCGTATGTGCAGTCCTGTCGCTGTTCTTACCATTTTAGCAATGGTGGTGTCTTTACCTGAACCAGATTTTTTTTTGATTTTTAAGTGTATTATCGATAGGTGACTCAATAATTATCCTACTAAGTACCCCAGAGTCTTCTTCTGGGTTTCTAAGACTATATTCGATGGTTTCAAGATTTAGGTCACCTTTCTTTGCAGCTTTATCTGCATACTCCCACTTATAAGGAAAGATCATGACAGCCAATGATAATGTAAACTCGACGGAATGAATGAGTCGTCCATGGTGTTCTAAAATGTCATTCGCATTTTCTTTATAGGCAAGGGTTGCTAACCTTCTTTCCGGATCTTTATGTTCTAAGGGCTCAACGTTCCTGCCGGGGACTGAGATATTGCATGAGAGGTGCTGAGAAAATGCTACCGCATTAAATGTTTTTTAACTAAAGTTTTGGAAACGTTTGTGTTTAGTGTGCTCACATAATAGGCATTTTTTTTTCATTTTCCTCGTAAATGACTACAGGGAACAAAAGGTTATCCCCTGAAGTTTGAAATTACAATAAAAATGGAAGATTGTGGTAGAAGAAAAACTCTCCAAGAAAAGTATTTTTCGTTTCATTTAATTTACTTTCTACACAAAATATTTAACATGTATCTACTTGGGAAGTGTATTTTATGTTAAATATAAATTAAATTTTATTAAAATATTCAAAAATAATCTCAGTTTGTAGCATCGAAGCATGAAGAATTTCATAATTTTTTGGATTCGGTCATTGCTTCTAATGGCGCCTATAAAACTAATTTGCGGTTATAAAAATAATAGATTGATCAATGATTGAACAAAAAAATATCGGTATGAGCAAATGACAGATTGTAACGGTTCCTTGTCTACGATGAGGGCAAAGAGTTTTTCTCTTGGTAGAATTACTTCCCATCAACTTGTTTTAAAATAAGATACATTTTCAGACCATAGTCTCGTTTGATTTTGGATTCATTAGAACTTTATCTTTACGGACGTTGTATTGAGGAATAATTTGAGTTCACTATAAGCACTCGTATCCTCCAAATAAGAACTTTTATATTTAAGGACAGCTAGTCCTACTAAAATGTGTCGCACCTTGCCTAGACCGCAGACTACTAAATAATTATCACTCTATGCCTAGATCTACCACAAATCGTAGCATAAAATCTTTTTAACAGCAGAAAAGAAAATTGAAGGTACTGTTATAATAAAATTATTTGAAAAAAGACAAAGTATTAGAAAGGAAGCGTTCGTCTAATTATGTGATGTTTATGATAATGTGTCTAGTTAGCTGTAACTTGACTGCACGTAGCGTGATTCTATAACATTTTGAAACTATAATCACCTTAAAATCGTTGGTAATTAATGTAACTCAAAAAAATTACGCTAAAAAACATTAACCACATTCTTGCACCACATTATAATCTGTTTGCATCAAATTAACAACATGTAAAGGCATTAACATAAAACTAAATTAAATTTAGGTACATATAAAATGGGCAGCTTCCGTGTTGTTTTGATGTGCTCTTTTGTGTCTTTTATTACATTTTATAATTATTGAAATTTGCATGCGTTCGTAATATTTATAATAAAACAATTAAATATAATAATGAGTAGAAGTTGTGTTAATAAAACCGTGCCGTGCGGTAAATTGCTTCTTAAGTAAGATCAAAACCGTTTACCAGTTGCAATTAATTAAATCGTGATCTTGTTTGATACTATATTCGAGCAATTACATTAATAAAAATAATTACCAACTTGGAGGTTAAAAGATGTCAAGGCATTTAACTTGAGATGTCAATTTTATTTAAAATAATGGTAAATTGCATTCTACATTCAAGTAGTAATTATTTTTGTCCCTTAAAGAAAAGTAAAGCACCTCTGATATTTCATTTCCCCATCGAGATTTAAAATAAAATTCTTGAGTCTGAGACGCTGTACTGGAACAAAATTTACCACCCCTGTCGATTTTCTCGTTTTAACGGATAAGGTGCATATGAGTATAGCATGTTTTTCTTCGTCAGCATTAAATCGTGCCTGAAGTACTCCTCAAATGCGATTGTAGGTGTTAAAGTCTACAATAAATTGTTATCAATGGACTCAAATAAATCCTACTTTCTGTTTGGAGCTCACAGCACGAGGTTTATCATTTGCTATTTTTTTTACTAAGAACTAGATAATTGTAACACCGGAACCCGTGTGGTGTACTAAATTCTCCCTTCAGCTTCACTTAAAGTCAAGGAAAAAATGTTTATTAAAAATAAAATAAAATAATTCTTGTACCTTTAGGTACAAACCCAAAATAAAAAGTTAAGAAAGATACAATATCTCTATGACTGGGCTCTTGTCTTCATCCACAAGATCCCGAATGCTCTCACGAAGAGAGATTACAGGGTCCTGATGAAGTAACGGGGACTTCGTCCACCAGATACCGAGTCCTCTCACGAAGAGAGATCACAGGGTCCCTATGGTTAAAGCAAAAGAAAATGACAATCACCTGATCCCGAGTCCACTCACGAAGAGAGGTCACAGGGTCCTGATTAAACAAGGGAGCTTCGTCCACCAGATCCCGAGTCCTTTCACAAAGAGAGGCCACAGCAGTGTCCTGATGAAACAAGGGGGTTTCGTTCATCAGATTCTGAATCCTTTCACGAAGACAGGTCCTGATGTCCTGAGTCCTGATGGAAACTCACGAATTTGCTGAAAGCAACATGGAAAGTAAAAATTGAATACAAGGGAAAATGAATTGAAACTCAAATTAATTAATTAGAATAAATTAATTAATCGTGGACGATAATTAACTAAGTGAAATGACGCAGGAGAAAATTTAACGAAATGCGCGCTCCCGCTCACCGCGGTGGTGAAACGAGGAGTCCGCTATCAAAATAGAGAAGGGGCTTTTATTGAAGATCCGACGACCAACTCGGATCCACTCGACAACCAATAAGAACGCAGCAAATGGAATTAAACACGAGAGTGACTATCAGTTAATTGTTATAAATTAACTATTTAATTAATTAATAACTTAAGTAATTTTAAATTAAAATTTCATGTTTAAACTAATTAATAAAAATTATTTAAAGGTTAGAAAATATTCAGGGAATGAATCACGGAAGTAAAAGAAAAAAAACACCAATTACATCGTATTACTAATTATAACTCTCCACATGGTTTTACATTGAATTTAAACATTTAATAATTTTACAAACAATCAACTGATACGGTTTAACTAATTTATACAGGTGTAAAAATGACACTAGAGTCACACTAAAAAAAACGGAAGATCTAGCTCTTATGGTTGCCGAGTTACAAGGAAATCAGCTGTTATTACTGATAACGTTGATAATGAAAATACAAAAATTAAAGTTAGGTAATTCTGGTCCAATCTTGATGAGATGAGACTCAAATGTTAGTTAGTGCATGAAGCCCTGAATATGGGAATCTAAAAATTATCTCCATTTTGATCTCAGGGGCGATGCTAAAGGAAAAAATGACAAGTAGCTGCTTTAAACGATACAAACATTTCCAGGATGCTGCAATACTGTACTAGTATTTGTGTCCAGCATCCGGATATGGCCGTTATTCAAAATTTGCCACTATTGGTCATTGCATACTTGGCCTATCGATCAGTTCCTGCTACAAAACTTACATTCGCCTATTGGCATTTAAAGTTAAATTTTATGGATAGTTGGCAGATATTAAAGTGCCACCTAGATGACAATAGACACACATGTCTGAAGTGCCACTTTTTTAACTAGACAGTGATATGTGTGAGAGATGTTTCGCAACGCGTGGCCGAGGGAACCACTCACACTAAAAATCGAACACTTTTTCTCCTGGGGGGATAAAAAACTCACTTTACGCCCACTCGTAAAGTAGCACTTATTAATCAGTTCTTACAAGAAGTATTTTTCTCACTTCGTACAATGTTTTATGTACCTACAGAGAGAAGTAGAAGGGAAACTTGAACAAAAAAGTATCTATTGATTACTGTTGAGAACTAGATGTAAGTAGAATAACTAACATGTCCTTAGGTAGTAAAGAAAGTTAAACTTTAATGCCTGTCAACTGTCAATAACAAAACTGGTATAGAAGATTGACAGATTGTTCATTAAAATTGAATAATTAGCTTTAATTTTCCATTATTTGTTGTAAATAACTAAACATAATATTTGTATGTAAACTGTTCATATGCTATAAAATTCAATTAAACAAATGTGCTCTTTAATTAAATATTGAGCTTTCAGTTATTAAACCTGATGAAATTAAATCAAACAAAATTTAACCTATTTTGTAATAGTTTTGAAAAGTGCTTTTGGCTCTTTTATTATCCCCAACTCTGAACTTGTACATGTACATTTTTTCTAAATTGGAATTTTAAAATTAGCTTTTTCTCTTTTATTCATTTTTCGGATTTTTCTATATTTGGGTCATTTTATAAGTTATCATTTGTAATACTTTTCATACTTACAGGATATAAGTTCATAAAAGTAGTCGAACTAAAAACCGCATTATTTTTTATGTAAAACGTGTCCTATTACAGCAGTTTTATTGGTTTCACTTTATAGCCGTTTCATGAAATACTATAAAGTGTGATAAATAAGCAATTAAAGTAAAAACTGAAAATAAAATGAAATGTAATATGATTTATCATTTTAAGATCTAAGCAAGCATGCTTACATGTATCAGCTATTCCTGAAAATTTGCACACTGCAAATGGGACACACTGTATATCCTCGACTACTACTGAGTAGTGGGGAACGAGAAGCCCCGTATCAAAATGGAGTAGGGGCTTATATTGGAAATTCGGCGACCAACTCGGATTCACTCAACAGTCAATAAGAATGCGGCATTTAGAATTATACACAAGAGGTATTATCAATTAATTATTATTTAATTTAAATTAAAAACTTTTTAATTATCGCGAATTCGAGGATAAAGCTTAGGTCAATGGAATCGCACAAATCGTATAAAATTTATAATTTTAACATAACATTTCAACTTAATAAAAATTAATTAAGGGTTGGAATACTCAGGGATGCTAATTAATTAAATAGTTAGGTTTTTGGCATTACCTCGACCGAAGTAAATAAGATAGGGGAGGTAGGTAAAACTTAGTGGACAATAATCTTGGGACAGAACCATGGGACCCCATGAAGCCGAACTATATGACTCCCGTATCACTAATATACACTTTGTTTTGGAGTTGCTTGACAAGATCTGCATACAACATGTTCTGCCCTCTAGTTCTGATATGTATAACTTCTCCTCTATTGTTTTTTCTGTTAAATTTCCAATGAACCAGCTCTTTAGTCTCTTGCGTTGTCTTGTAGCGATTTTTTGTATCTTGTTTAGTTATATGTTATTGAGGTAATGAATTTCTACCTCCCTCTATTCTACTGCAGAGTCTCTCTTCACCTCCAACAGCATCCTCCATACATCCTGCTCGGTGACTTCATACTCCGTTCTAATGATTTTTCGATTGATTTGTTCACTCAGTCACTCAGAATCGCAGTTGCTTATCAGTCTCGATGACACACTATCGCATTTTTCTGGATCCATGACCGCTAAGCAACTGGCTTAATCCCGGCTTTTTCCGTCACTCTCTAATGCTTTCAGCAGGACCCTGTGATCTCTCTTCGTGTGAGGACTGTCTCGTTGACAATGTTTAATTTCGAACCCCTCCCGTCTCCGGCTTTGAGTGACGCTCAAGGGAGAATTTAGTACACCACCTGGTTTTAGGTGTTACATCACAAGGGTGATAGGGGGTAAATCAATCTGTACGTACATTTTTGTACCTGTTGATTAAATTCGAATACGAGAGAAAAACTCGTATCGTATCATTGCTTACATACTATAATACAAATACATGAATTGAATATGCTAGAAGTCTGGACCAAACTTAAACAAGGGGATGAGGTTTTCCGCAACCTTTGTGCCTATAAAGTTATGAAATCTCTCATGGAAACAAAAAATGATCTGGAACTTATTTTGTATAAATTGTAGTGAAATCTGGGGAAATCTATGAAAACCTAAGGTCCTACTTTGAAAATGTTTAAAAAATATATTCTATTGTTAACAAAAAATGATTAATAATGTAAATAGGTACCTAAATATGTTACTTTTGACTGTAGAAATTTGATGATTATACCACACTGATAGACTAAAATACTAAAATATGTTATTTTTGTGAGAAAACTTTCTCATGTATCATCGACATACAATTGAAAGTAGCAAAGTTTTTTTTTCAAATTAACCTTATTGTTCTCGAAAAGAAGCACATTACTTAAAATTAAAATAATAACATGTCTAGTTTATAAGTTGATATGTGCACGGTCAGTTCACAAAAAGCCAATTTACATTAAAATAGAGTGTTTTAATAAAAACTATTTTCATTACAGGATAATCAATAATCACGCCAGCAGCTAACGAAGTGATGAATTTCATCAAAAGTTGAAAAAGAGGTGAAATTAAAAAACTTGCGGTTTTTCTTTTTAATATTAAAATGTTGTCTGCAAATGTGCTGTGTATAAAAACACGAAGAAAACGAAGTTATTATGTATCAGAAGCTTCGGATTATATACGTCGTTCCAAGGATAAAAGGTAAGTTTTTTTTACAATTTAAATTTTGGTTTCGTTGAATCAATGTTTTTCAAACAGTTCGTGCTTGGGTTGTAAAATTTTAATATGCAATAAAAAGAATGGTCTTCTTGTATAGATTTTATGTGTGTTAGAAACTAAAGGCTTGTGAAAAATGTTGAGAAACGCTCATTTTATAATAGGATAACGAAAAGAAGAAAATGTTGCTAATGTAATAGGTATCTAATAACTATTGTCGCTAATAAGCAAGCTAGGAATTGCAAATTAGAGCTTTCACTATAACTTACGTTGGTTTACAATTTTACAAGTTTATTTTTAGTCTTTCATGTTAGTAATTGTTTAAATAATGATAGTTAATTAACGTGTGGAGTCGTTTATACGTATCTCGAGATTAATATTTTTGACACAGAATCTATCATTACGTATAATTAGATCAAGCTTCGTTTGTGTAACCTACTTTTGTAACTTATAATTTTGTAACATTTTGTTTAGAATAATATTCAAGAATAGATTATTTATTTAAAGTAGTGGGCTTCGATAAAAAATAGTTGCTATTGTTATTAATGTTTTCAAGATCACATCGGATATAATTTGATTATTTAATGGGGTTAACTCGTGAAAACCTGACCCTTTTTAATAAACTTTAAAGTAAACGCTATTAGCAAAGGATGAGCCACATTTTTTTCTAAAGAGTTGTATTTTTAGGAAACCAACCCTATCGTAAAATAGGAAAGCAACCTTTAAATTTTTTTTTACGTAAAATTACAAAAAAGTCTCGAAAATACAAAGAAATACTTAGTTTGATCCTTAGATCCACCTACAAAATTAGAACTTGAGTCTCGGCTATGTCTGTCTTCTGCGTATAATGTATAAGGGTTTTAGAACTACTGTGTTATGAAATGACTTTCAAATTGTCATACATTACTGAGAAATTTTAGAAAATATACCGGACTTCTGATTGTGACGATGCTATGAAAGTGAATTTTATTACCCACTTTTATAGCTGTTTTCCATGGAACTAATTTTAGTCTCAATCAAAGGATTTCACAATTTTATCATGAGATAGAAGAAGAAGACTCAGGGTGAGTTTTACCAACCTGTACCAATATGTAAATTCAGTAACTAAGTAAATATGTGATTGATCTACATAGATCGCAATAGTCTTACCGTGAACTTGATTGGTAAAACCCTCAGTTATTCTCTAATTTGCTACTATATTCAGTGCTAAAATTACTCCCGTCTAAAACCGGTGATTTTCGACTTGTGGAGCGAGCCCCCTTTGGGAGCGCCAAGTATCTTAAAGGAGGTGCGAGAAAAATGGAAATAGAAGACAAAAGTATTTGTTAAAGAAAAAAAACCTGGTTTGACAGAGACTGAAATCGATTACAGTACAGAAAATTCGTCCCAACATTAAAAAAGCGATTAGAGGGAAATTGGTTTAATCTGTGGCACCATCAGGGCACCACACTTTCGCACTGTCTCTAGCTCACCAAAAAATATATTTTATGTGAGATTGGCCACACTGAAGTACCTACCCTTGTGGGGTTAGACGAAAGTCAGAGCGGGCTTCCATTTCTTTGAATGACTCCGTGGAGGGGAGTAATGGCCTATGCCCCGGCCTATGCTCTTGAAACGACTTCAGTATGATGGTTGTCGAAATAGTGTTGTTCCTAGCACCGCACATCTCTCTAAATAAATAAATATTTTATGTGAGATTGGTCACACTGAAGCACCTACCTTCGCTCATATAAAACAAGGCTTTATTTATTTTGTCAGTGCGATGCTAAGTGCGGTGCTAGGGGCAGGTCAAGGTATGTTGCTTCGAATATGCATAGTTCACCAAATACAGAATATTTGGCGTTGCCAAATATCGCATAATCCAAGCGGTTTTAGATGTTTACATTTATGATTCGACTGTAGTTTTTTCTTACAAAAAGCACTAATTTTGTCACCGATCTCAGATATGTGTATTTTTCACTTAGAAAAGGTTCTAAAACATACGAGATCTCTCTTGATGAGATCATGAAAATGAAAAAAAATGTGCCTCCAGCTGGTCGAGGAATGGTTCTGCCCAAATACTATGAAGCTGAATGTCACAAAACACAGCTGAACAGCTTAAGCACCAAAACTGAGGCTGGAAGTGTATAGAACACATAGAACACATTAACAAAAAAACTATCAACTTATTATATCATGCGTAGCTGCAGAGAGTGGCAAGGTACCGGGCTGTGAAAAAGACCTATCATGCCGTCATTCATAGCACGATTTGCTATGGATTCATTGTGTGAGGAAGTACTCACACACTTTTCTAATTTCTGAAAATGTATAATACTATGTAAATACTTTTTAGAGGTAAAAATATCAATTATTGTATTGTCTGTTTGCCTGTCTGTATGTCTGTCTATCGGCTACATATCTGTCTTTCTGCCTTAACCTATCTCTAAACACTTAACACTTAAAGACCTAAAGCAGTACCTTCACTAACTAGACGACGAAGACAGTAGTGCTGGATTAGCCGTAAAGATAATCTCTAATGATACACGAGTACGGAAAACTATTAAGATGCGGTTTCTTTTTTTTTAAATTAGAATAATTCATGACTCCTTAAACAATGTACAAATTCTGCTTACCACCATTTTTTGGAAATGTAACGAGCAATTACTGAAATAATAGCGTCAATGCCCAACTAACAATTTGATGGTTTATAAAAGCTGTAAGAACGTTTACAAAACAATAATTATAAACATTGCTGCAATAAAAACGTTTCCTAAACGTGTATACAACCCTTATAGGGCCCAAATGGGCGCAGGTATATAAAACAATTTAGTACTATAGGTCGTTGTATAACGCCTGTAAACACTCTTACCAGATAGTTATGAAACAATAATAGATATTCAATACAATGAGTTTATAGGTGATTTATAAGAATGACTAGAGTTTCAATTTTTTTGTTAAGAGCTGCAGAAAGCAACATCTATAAATACAATAATATTTTCTTAGACGTATCTAGAGGAAACAAATTAGTTCTCAAGCTATATTACCTTAACCGGTCTAAACGATAGATTTCAAGGGTGATTGAAAAAAAGTTGTAGTACATGGCGATAGCCATCATGGCTAAGAATTTTAAGTCAAAGCTTTTTGGAGATGATATGCATGGCCTACAGGATTATTTTTGCATACGAAGCGAAGATTACTGTTATTTATATACCACAAATATCATGAAATTTTAATGCCCCGTGCGTTTGCTTAATATTTTTAAAATTATTGAAATTCCCAAAAAAATTAATATTTTTGAAATTGGCGTTTTCTGATAATAAAATTATGCTAATATATTTATAAAGACATAAAACTTTTAAAGTACCATTATTTTTCTCTCTAAAACTAGTAATACTATAAATAATTTAAATCATTTAATTATCTGTCAAATATGGCGGCGATTCGGACGTGTTGTAGTTCTTTCAACATGGCCTCTTCCTTATAAATTGCATTTGCCACGAAAGCAACTGTTATAGGACAATTAGATCCAGTTAGTGATTACTACAAAATATGTATACAATATGTGTTGTATCTAATAAAGAAGCAGATACAGGATCGTATTTAAAAACATTTAAATTTGAATGTATTATCCAAACATTCAGTACAAAACATAGTAATGTATTTTTTAATTTAAAAAAAAACAATTATTTTTCTATTTTGATTTTGGGGATGTGATTGGTTGTTGTCCAACCAATCACAACACGTAATTCCAACCTGCGTATTATGACATATTTTTCTATAACCTATGAACTCTTTGCTATTGCACAACAGTTTCTTAAGGTTTCTATTGTGAGCTATTTGTTCATTTATTTGTACATTTTCATTTGTATGTTGTAAGAGTTGCAGTGAAGATAAGAAGCTCAATTACAGAAATGTTATAAAGCAGTATAGGGAAATGTTGTAAAAAAAGTTTTATAAACGTTCTTAAAACAATTTTATATAAGTCCTATAAACAATTTTATAATTTTGCTGTAAGAACGTTTATGGTACTACTTTAAAGAATTATTTAGTTCAGGGAACAAATAAATGTTTAATAAAGCCTCTTAACAACTAATTAGCACTTGAGGAGCAAGAATGTAGCACTTATAAAATAAATCAGGCTTTTTAGCTAAAGGTTATAAGACAAGAATGTTAGTTGGGTGGGACCTGGCTCGTCTGCAGTCTTTAACGGTGGCCCTGGTGAGTCCTGATCATAAGAATTGGTGTGTTTTTTTGGAGAAAAGATAAAGCCAAAATTGGTTGGTTGAAATTTTATTTCAATAGAAAATCCATAGAAGTGGAATCAAGTCAAAATGGTTACGTTACGTTTCGGTTATTAGGGCTTCTTCAGACAGCTACATGGTTCAACTCTTTCGCAACCCCCAAATATAAAAATAGTGTTATCAACGGCCTCATCGATAGATTAATATCCGATAGGGAGTTCCACAAACAAAACTTAATAGAAATCACCTCAATGCTCCTGAAAAACAACTATCATTTATCTTTCATAAAAAAAACATAAAAAACCGTTCAAGAGTCCTGCAAAACAGAAACAACACTACCATTACCCTGCAACCTAATTTCTTTAACGACGAATTTAATCGTCCTGTTAACTCAGCAAAACCAATCTATGCAACCCTACATTACATACCTCGACTTTCTGTTAGAATACAAAGGGAATTATCAAAAGTTAACATCAAAACAGCATACAAAAATAGCAACACTTTGGACCAAAAATTTTTCTCCACCTTAAAAGACAAGATACCAACCCTAGACCAATCAGAATTGGTATATTCAATATCTTGCAACGACTGTGGTGCAGTATATATTGACCAAACTAAGCAAACGTTAAAAACCCTTTCCAACGCAATATTGACATAAGTGATTACGCTGTAAACAACCTCCACACCTTCGATTTCACTAACCCCAAGATCCTACAGAATAAAAAGGATCTAAAAAAGAGAATCTATTTAGAAATGTTAAAAATAAAAAGCGATAAGAATTTAATTAACTATCGAACAACAAGTAAACACTAATATTTCAACTTAATAAAAATAATTTACCCCCCCCTCCTTCATTGGTGTTCCTATATTATTTTTTAAGCTGTCATGAATACGAATAAAAAAAGAAACCGCGTTGGAATAGTTTTCTCTACTCGTACGCCACTACGGCTTGTTCTATAAGGCATTTGAAGTTACTAGGCTATTGCTTGTAGAGTCGGACTATTGACCATGACCAACCTTCGGGCTCATTATTTGTCTTTAAACTTGAATAGTTTTGAGATTAATCCCGACAAGGCTTCGCCTTGTACTTTACTAACTTTCCGGCATATCCAATTTTCTTTATCGAAACCACTTAAACTCAAACGCATGCTATATTTATTTTTTGGTTCGGTGAAGTGCGGTGCTAGGGGCAGTTGCGAGGTGCGGTGTGCCGACGTACCTTTTGGTTATTTCAGATCTTTTATTTTCTTCATATTCCGTGTTTATATTGATTTAGCCTTTCGGTTAGTACAATTTAGTTGCAATTTTATCCTTCATTAATTTTACTGATCGAAATTTGAGTAAACTAAGTTTGACCTGAGTAACTAAAAAAAAAGAACTTTTTTTATGCAACAGATTTTTTTCTATTAAATTTACGATTATTCTAAAACTGATATTGTTCCATCAGTATAAATCGCCTTATATTCCTAGCAATTTTAAATCTTCTTAACTTTACTCAATTTATAGAGAAAATGTCTTCTCGAATAAGTTGTTTCCTAAAATACGAAACTGATGCTTTTAAACATTATGTAGAGAAGTTTTATACAGAATGATGTTTATGATGTTTAGATTAAAATTGATCGTGCTCGTGAATAATTTACTTAAGGATTTTATTAAAAACATATTTGGAGATTACTCACGTGATGATATTCTACAAACTTTTTTTATTTTACAAAACTGAAAAGTTATTGCATACTGAAATTTTGCATATAAATCTATTAGGAGTGGTCGTTAATTTGATTATTGTATACTATTAATGCGTTCGTGTCCCAGATATCTCACATTGTATTAGGCAAATAAATTAAAAAGTAGGACAAAATTTCAGCAATATATTCGAATGAGAAACGTTGCCTGTAAGAGGGTGACTTTTTGTTTAAATTACGTGCTATTTTCCCATCCTTTAAGTTTAAAATACATTGTCGGCTTCCTATCTGTCCAAAAACTTGAAACTGCTCTTGTTTTGTATAAAAGTTTCTGAAACTATACGAATCTATAGGCTTCAAGCTTCGTATAGTAGCAAACTTTTAATGGCTATTAATAATTTTTATAATACAACTTAAAAATTTCTACAAAAAGTTTGTAACTTTAACTTGGAAAGAAATTCATTTAGAACGCTATTCTGAGCTTCATCAGTTTTCTATAAAACAGTAGTAACCACCAGTTGTGGAACAATGCGACTTTTATGTGGAAAAAGGAAAAACTAATTCATCACCTTCAAAGGAATTTCAGTTAAAAAAAATATGAGCACCTGATTAATAATTTTGCATCCTATGCGAGCGCAAAAGTTATAGTAGTTCCGATAGTCTATTAATTACACTTCCATTATGTGACAGTGAACAATCAATTTTCCTGCATTTATGAAAGGCGTGCCTTTGTTTATAATTAAACCCTTTAGAATGCAAGGTCGAACACGTTCCTATGTTAATTGCATATGCAAAGTTTATATTTACCGACAAAAAGTAGACTTTAATCGTATACATTAATTTATAATTGCATTTTGTGTAATATAGAAATCATAATAGAGATTCGCAGTAAAATAATAACGCTTTTTGCAAGTCAAATTGTTGACCTATATTTCAACATGGAAGAATTTCATAAAATTTTATATGAATCGATATTATTATTTTTATTTTATTTTTGAAGACGGGGGTAAAAGTTTTGCAAACTATTTTAATATAAATTCTAGACCAAAATAGTTAAGTGATTTATTTTATAAAGATATTAATCTTGGATAAAATATGTACGCCCATTTAAATAGTTGGCTTATTTTTATTAACAATTGTTTATTACATAATTTTACTATCTTATTTTTATTATTTATTTACGGTTAAGGGGTAGCATAAAAATGTCTAGACATTTTCTATTAAAAATAGATGAAGGTTTCAGTATAATAATACAATAATGCAATACTCTTTTTTATTTCTTAATTTTATATTAGGTATGCTACAGGTAGAGCAAAATACCCATTAGTTAATGATCCATTAAATCTACAATATTTTATATTCTTATAGTACCTACCTATTCTTGAATGTTAACGAAATAAGATACAGCAAGCAATTTTCTTTCCTCTTAGGTACATTTCGACGCGATGCTTTTTAGCTTTTATAACCCTTCAAGTTGAAAAGAATGAGAATCGTTTGGAAGCACCGAAAAACTTTTTATTTAAATTAAACTTTGATAATAGTTCTTAAAGAGTAAGTAAGCTCAAACATTATTTTAACACTATTTACATAATTTTCCTACGTCCTTTATTTGGTGTTTTCAATTACAGTATTTTTCTATTACTTGCTAGTGGGAGATGATTTAGGTTCATGATATAAAAATTGTGTAGGAGATATGCAAAGTGTAAAGTGGAATCTATGATAGAATTTTTATACGTGTAGGGGTTGATAAAAAAAGTATGGAAACAGAAACATGTTCTTTAAACCCATAAAAAATAGAGAGAAAAATATTTAATAAAAAATAAAACAAGCTTTCTTTAAATCCATGTTTTTTTCTTATAGGATGGTTTAAAAGTCTGTAGGAAATAAAGTTTTGTTTTTTTAAATGAAAAATTTTTCTATTTTTTATTATTTCAAACTCTACAAATTGTACACTTGAACTAATTTTCCTTCTGCGTGAGTTGAACCCTTTATTTCAATATTTATAGATGTTAAACTCACTTAAACGTATCTAAATACTTGTAACATATTATTTAGAAATTCAAAGCTGAACTTTGACAATGGCGAACTACACATAAACTATTTGTCAAGTAGGTACCTAAAGGTTAATTTCGAAAATAAGTAACTAAAACTGATTTAAAATTAAGAAAACTCTCTGAATTTTTATTTTGAATTATTTTAAGACTCGTGAAAATTAGAGGTTAAAAGTCCAGTATCTTAATAAATATAATAGCACCATTTGGATTTACCTGCAAAAATGGTAAAGTATATATATTAAGTAGAAGTGATAACGATACTTAGCAGAATATCAGAAATTTGCTCTTGGAGATAGCCTAAACAATAGAATAGTGGGGTCCACGCACCTAGCTTCCCTCTCAGGAACTTTGTTTAATTTATATCTGGTAGAGGTTCAACCACGACAATTACAGTCAAGTATACGTAATAAGAACAGAAGCTGTCATGCGAATTACAAGTTATGGACTAAACATTGTACTAACTGGTCAGTACTGAATCAATTCAAGGAGCGAAAGCACAGGAATCTAAGCTTTAACGTCATACGTAGAAATTTCGAACCACGACCGTGCACGACGTTAAAGCGTCGATTCCCGTGCTTTTGGTACCTTGAGTTGATTCAGTACTGACAAGTAAGTACCATATTTAGTGCATGTAAAACGACCCTTATAGGCATTAGGATATAGTAAAGACTCACTGAATAGTCATCATAATGTGAACTTAAAACAAATGCTTCTTCTGCATATACATATAATAACGCACAAGCCATTCAAGTAAATAAGGAAAAGCACAAGCCCAAAAGTGAACACGATCCGACGAAACAAGCTGCACCGAGTCCTCGGTTTCATAACGCATGTGATCCTCACAGTTAAGTGCCTTACTGAGATCATAAAAGTTCCTAACAAGACACTCCCTCGTATCCATAAAAGCAATCACTCTAGTATAAAATGAGCGAATGTCACGAATAATGCTCCTTCGCTTCCGGAAGCCGTGCTGGTTCTCATACACCCAAGAAGATTTTCAAACATGCGACAGAAGCTTATCAAACCCTACCATGCTCTTGTACCCCTCCCAACAGAATTCTGTAGTACATCCTACAATTTGGGTGGCTCAGGAATTGAGCCATCCGTCTTTGAAGGATCAAAGACAGCCGTTTCAAGAGGAGCTCTAATAAGTGGCTTATGTGAGAGCCGACGACTTCCTTTCTAGTTTACAATATAGCATTTAGGGAAGATCGCGCTTCGGGTTATTTAATACTTATACATGGTGTCTTTTTCTAATCTACTTGAAATCCCGTAATATCTCAAGATGTAGTATTTCACAGACTTGAAGGTGATGAACATCGTATTACAAGGTACACAGAAAAATATATTTTTCCATAACAAACATTACCACCTCCCACTGACCCGTGCTTTAAACTTTGATGCTAAGACTTAACTTTATATAAGATGATCTGCGCTAATAAAGATTCGATAGCAATAAATATGTTTAAAACATTGATGTCATTTAAGAGTAGTGGCGAAACCTGGAAAAATTATAAATATTATCTTATCCCGCTAGGGCACTCACCTTTAATGTCGTTCCCTTACACTTTTTGAAAACGAATTATGGATACAACTGAAGCAGAAGCTGCCAAAGCCGTGGTTCTACTGGAAGAAGGTCAAAGTCAGCGAGTTGTAGCAAGAAGATTAAATCTTAGGCCAATCCGCGGTTCGCCGAGTATGCCAGCAATATTTATAAACTGGCCTCTATCGAAGACAATCTGGATTTGGAAGGAATCGTGTCACGACTGAAAGGGACGATTGCTTTATTGCACTGTCATCGTTATGAAACAGGCGACTCGGAGAAGAACGCGGCGTGGCCGTTAGTGAGAGTACCGTTGGAAGAAGACTGGGAGATCAGAATTTGAGACCACACAAACCTGCTAGACAGCATCGCGATTTGACTCCGACGCGATGGGAAGCTTTTCTTTTAACTGACTGACTTACAATTACATGGCTCCGATGGACGCCATAATGTTATGCGACATCCTGGAGAACGTTATTCTAAATGTTGTATACAAGAAACTGGGGGCTCTATAATGTTCTGGGGTGGAATTTCTTTATCTGGACGTAACAAAATTGTTATTATTATTATTTATTTTAACGTCTGATGATACGGAATAGTATATTAGACAAAGTCAATAATTACAATATACGAATGGTTACAATTAGGAATTGTGGTTTAACTGCTATACGATACATAAGAGAGATCCTCGAAGAGGACGTAATGCTATAATGCCAGATTTATTGACGAAAATTTTGAACTAATGCACATGGTTCAGTACTTAGAAGAGGTCGCTATTCGTGTAATGCAGTGGCCAGCCAGAAGTCCGGACCTCAAACCGATAGAGCATGTATGGGACATGCTCAAACGGAAAGTTAGAGCACGTAATCCAGCACTAGCTACTCTTACTGATCTGGAGACAGCTGTCAGAGAAGAATGGGAAAGAATCCCTCAGGACGACTTAAAGAAGCTGTTCCGATCGCTACGACATCGAATAGAGCCGACATAAAGCAAGGGAAGGGGAATACACCTTGATAAAATTACATTTATATTGGTTGGATCTAAATTTCAAAGACATGATTTTAGTGAAACTTCCCTCGTTTTCATTAACTTCAGTTTTCTAATTTTTCCAATTTGAAAATTGTACCTAATCTTTAATAGTCGAATCTCTTCTTAAGGAACCAATTATTTCTTCTATACCAAAATAAAAATATCAAAATAGAAATACCCGCTACTCTACCAGGAAAGAGTCATTTATATAATAATATGGATCGCAAAGGACGAGTAAATATAGCTATTTCCGGTCAATTTCCCCAATAGAAATTGTTGCTTATAAGGAACGATAACGACAGCCAATGATAATGTAAACTCGAAAAATGAGTGAGTCATCCATGGACTTCTAAAATGTCATTTCCGTCCCATTCTCTCTTATAGGCAACGGTTGCTAACCCTCATTCCGGATATTTTATGTTCGAAGCATGAAAATAACCGATTTGTCGCTACTTTTAAAATCTGAAAGACCTGAGTGGGCTACGCTCGAAAGTAATATTTTAAGTATTTTTATTGTTTTCGGAAAATCGGCTAGACTGAAATGGTCGCACGATAAATGATGCTTCATTCTACATTGTTTCATATTAAAACAAAACTATAAAACAATAACAGCATACTTGAATCAAAATACTAAATAACGCGTAGGAAAATTTTATGGAAATTATATAGCAAAAAAATGGTACATTTAGTAATAATACAATAAACACATTAATGGGAATACAATGAGCATTTATTTTTCCTAGATTACTAAAATTTATAAAAAAATGCATTACAACTAAGATACAAACAAAATCAAGGATGAATTAACTCATTTTTAAATGGTATAAATTATAAAAAAATAACGTACCGAACTCATATTAATATTATATAATAATAAACTATAGGAATATGTAATTATTATAACGGCTGATTTTATTATTTCCTAATAATTATTTCATTTAAGACACAGTGACGTAAATATGTAAACTTAACTGTAATTCTCATACAAGAATAAGAGCTAATTTGAATTGTAACACGCTCATTTATGTAGTCATTGATTTAAATAATTATAAAAAAATTACTAAGTATCTCGGAGCTTGAGTTTTTTCGTGTTTCTCATTCGTACTTTAATGCTTATAATTAATTACATTATACGAGTAGAAGATGACATTAAATTAAAATGTAAAAGGTGCTTTTTAAAAATTAACAACAAATTAACTTTTTAAATTGCCACGATAAAAATTAAAAATCGTATCGTTTATTGTAATGTTTTAAAATGTTATGCTAGATATTTCTGTTTAGTTTCATTTGCGATTGTTGTCTATAATTATTTGCAACATTTTAAACAGTTCAACCAGCTTTTCTATGTCAAGTTTTTAATAAAATTAAATAAAAGTGGATTTTTATGGTTTATGTGAAAGTGTAGTTGTTTATTTTATGTACATATTGTACATACTTTGCACTTCAAAATTGTGTGAATTACATTATTTTAATTTCACGTTGTATTAGCTCTAATGTGAGAGTACTTATAAAAAGTTATTAGTATAATTTTACTATAAAAACAACAAATAAGCCAAGTTCACATGCTTTATCACTTAAAAAAGTACAATAAAATAAATGTTTAACTGTTTAATATGTTACAAATTCTTAAATTAACTAATCGTTAACAATATTTCTGTTACAAACGCTATGCAAATTGTAGCAGGTCTTGGTTCAATTTCTATTTTATAATAAAATTAGGTGTTGTTTTTATGGTAATACGGTTGGATTAATTTCAGGCAGTTAAATTTTATTGTTTATTTATACGTAGACTAAAAAGTAAAAACAATAACCTCAATTCAGAAAGTTAGATCAAGTCGATTATTTGTTATACTTTTATTAGCGCCCGCAGAAGATGATTTTTTTACGATTGCCAAAATAGTCTTCAGAAATCCGAAGTGATAGCTAACATGCCACCGCTCCAACCCCACGAATCATGGTGTGGAAGAAGCTCCAGAAGTAAATTTTTGCTACAGCCGGATTGAACCAGGAATCTTAGTAATTCCAGGCAATTTGGTCTCATTTCCTCGAGGTAATCTGGTCTCGCATTCCCCTTGGGGAGGAAGAGTTTCTTTTCAATGCCTGTGCCATTTAGAACTCATTGGCCAACCTTTCTCATTTCGTCCGGAATGAATGATCTCATCCAGTATATCGACTTTAGGTTTTTTTGTACTATTCCTTTCAGGCCTTCCAGGAAATTCCAGAGTCAATCTCTGTCTTCATTTACTATGGTTTTGAAAATTACTGTCTTGCTTGCTTTTTTCGTCGCCTTTGTTTATGATGGTGATGTTTTCGAGTATTGCAGTATCTCCACCGAGCTTCTGTAATTCCGCTTTGCGTACAATCTTTGTGTACTTTGTCCCATGTCCGTAGGGCATGTGTAGTAGGGCCGGTTTAGCTTTACAATAAATATTTAAACCAGACTCAATACGACTGATAAAATAATCGATTTATTGCTAAATACAAGAAAATCTACGTTAGGCCATAAGTGATAGCTAACCGAAATTAGGCCAAAGGTCTATTTAGATTGTGCAAAGAAAGCGGTATACTAAGTTAGGCTTTAGACCTTCCTTAGACTAAGAGAAACGATAGCTAACATAAGTTAGGCCAAAGACCTATTTAAATTGGGCAAAGAGAACGGTATACTTAGTGAGACTTTTGACCTTCCTTAGACTAAGAGAAAAGAGAGCTAACCTAAGTTAGGCCAAAGACCTATTTAGATTGGGCAAAGAAAACGTTATACTAAGTTAGGCTTTAGACCTTTCTTAGACTAAGAGAAAAGATAGCTAACCTAAGTTAGGCCAAAGACCTATTTAGATTGGGCAAAGAAAATGTTATACTAAGTTAGGCTTTACACCTTCCTTAGACTGAGAGAAAAGATAGCTAGCCTAAGTTAGGCCAAAGACCTACTTAGATTGGGCAAAGAAAAAGGTATACTAACTACTAAGTTAGGCTTTAGACCTTTCTTAGACTAAGAGAAAAGATAGCTAACCTAAGTTAGGCCAAAGACCTATTTAGATTGGGCAAAGAAAATTTTATACTAAGTTAGGCTTTAGACCTTCCTTAGACTGAGAGAAAAGATAGCTAGTCTAAGTTAGGCCAAAGACCTACTTAGATTGGGCAAAGAAAAAGGTATACTAAGTTAGGCTTTAGACCTTCCTTAGACTAAGAGAAAAGATAGCTAGCCTAAGTTAGGCCAAAGAGCTATTTAGATTGGGCAAAGAAAACGTTATACTAAGTTAAGCTATAGACCTTCCTTAGACTAAGAGAAAAGATAGCTAGCCTAAGTTAGGCCAAAGACCTACTTAGATTGGGCAAAGAAAAAGGTATACTAACTACTAAGTTAGGCTTTAGACCTTTCTTAGACTAAGAGAAAAGATAGCTAACCTAAGTTAGGCCAAAGACCTATTTAGACTGAGACACTAAAACGACAACCTACGTAAGTTAGGGGTTGCCATACGGCGGACCCACGATGGCCAAACTGGAAGATTAACAGCATTGGGAATGTTTCTCTTAAAACTTGAAGTGATCTCGGATCACTGTGTGAATCTTAGCTTCTAGCTATGGCTACATTAAGTTTCCAAGCATAGCAGAACATTCGACAGCGAACGCACGATGCTCGCCCAACCTAGGCACGTTGATAACTGAAAATACTTTGAGTTGTGTTGTGTGAAAATGCGACGGAAATGACATTTTAAAAAACCATGGATGACTCATTCGTTCTTTCGAGTTTACATTATCCTTGGCTGTCATGATCTTTTATTATAAATTCCGTTTTCTCGCAATTTTGAGTTTTATTTAAGAATGGTGCTTGATTAGTTTAGGGTTGATAAACAACCATTCCTATTAGAGAAATTGACCGGAAATTGCTATATTTAGACGTTCATTGCGATCCATATTATCAACTAAATGGATCTTTCCTGATAGAGTAGGAGGTCTTTTTTTTATTCAATGTTAAGTTTCTTAGAATTAGAAGTAGTTTCTTAGAGAGCTAGCAACCGTTGCCTATAAGAGAAAATGCGACGGAAATGAAATTTTGGAAAACTATGGATGACTCATTCATTTTGTCGAGTTTACATTATCATTGGCTGTCATGATCATTCTTTATAAGTGGGAGTATAAGCAACCATTTCTATTAGAGAAATTGACCGGAAATCGCTATATTTAAACGTTCATTACGATCCATATTATTAGCTAGAATGGCTCTTGCCTGGCAGAGTAGGGGGTAGGTATTTCTTTATTCAATGGTTAAGTTAAAATGTCAAATGTTACCAACCAGTACAATAAACACACAAAATTCCCTAAGTCGACTATATTTGAAACCCAGATTTTATTTTTTATTTTAAGACACACAAAATGCAAAATATAAAAAAAGTCATTTATAAGACTTGTTATTGCACTTATCAACTAAACTACGCTTGCGATAAAAACGTGTCTTATGAAACTCGTTTCATTAATATACTATTATCGACCTTATCTCTTATTAGTCATTCAAATAGGTCCTAATATGTTTCATTTGCAGATGGGGAGATTAAAGGCTGATTTTCATATATAGTGCCGTGCTCATGCCGTGCTCGTGCCATGTTCGTGCCGTGCTCGTGTCGTGCTACGGCCGTGCGTTTAGAGCATTTTCACATATAGGGCTGTGTTGTGTTCATGCCGTGGTCATGTTGTTGTCGCTAATAATCTTGCACTAATATAATTAACCAATCCTTCGTTCATAATATAGATAGATTTATATCTAAATATGCACATTTGACACTTACCTTGTGCAGAGTTGTCACATGGAACTTTAAATTTCAAACTATAAGAAGCGACCAACGGGTTGTAGCAAGGTTGTGGTCGTGTTGTTACCATCGAAACGGCTCAGTCTCATAATAATATGGCACGAACGCAACCCAGTCCCTCATGTGAAAATCGAAAACTGCACTTCAATGTATTTTTTATGGAAATGTCAATTTTTTGATTGACATGGAAACTACACGGCATGAGCACGACACGAACACGGCATGAGCACGGCACTATATGTGAAAATCAGCCTTAAATGTGCTTTGTACCACATGCTTATTTCGTACTGTCTTTGAGACACCCTGTATGTTTATAGACAAACCTATTTCTCAAATAAATCATCTATTACAGAACTTCAAAGGCATGCAGCAAATGCACTTACAGACAGAGTCAAAGACTCCAACATACGAAAAGTTCAGTTTTGGCTGATAAAATTATGCAATAACTCTGCGATTCTTATTAAATTATTTAATAAAAATACACAAAAGCATTAATTTTCACTTAAAGCTGCTGATAGTGAACAAGTGAACATTGATTGATCTGATGCAAAATGTTTTTGTTTTGAATAGGTTTTTTTGCTGTTGCGAATTCCTCAGTTGGTAAAAAGGGGACGAAAAAAGTTGAATTTCAGTCGAAGGAATCTGTAAAAGTCATTTGAATGAACGTGTCATAGGTTTTTTTCACAAGTAATTTTAAATGAAAATACCCACACATAAAGGAGTGTGATCGATTTATTGAAATAATAAATTTTAATTTAAAAATACCTGTTGGAACGTTGTTTTCCTCTATAATACAGATCAATCTGAATCGTCGATGACTTTTATTATCAGCGTTAATGGGTTTGTTGTTTATAGATTCGGTGTTTAATGGGTATTTTTGATAATTTGTTGGATTTAAACAAAATAATTTATATTTATGTTGAAACATTTCCACAGGCGTTTAGGAAAAGAAAAACCCACAAAATTTTCAAATTTCCCAACTTTTGTTTATCAGAAAACTTAGTTATAAAATTTAGAATGAACTTGAGGAAAGATAACAAGAAGAAATAATGAAATAAAATAAAATATTGGTCAGATCGCTACTACATTAACAATTTTAAGAAAATTAGTTTTACAAAACTAACCGTGTTAAAACGTGTTAACGAGCTTTACAGTTTTTAGGTAACCAACCGATAATTTACCAAAATAGGCATAACTTACATAATAAATGCTATAATTTATAGCAAGGAAGTGCGAAAATACGCTAAAGATTTTGTTTTATGTAATAAACACACGTAAATTTGCGGTTTATCAAAGAAATCATCGAATTATTCAAAAGCTCACTACATGAAGAATCGAAGCGTTAAAGTAACTGCAATTCGTTACAGTTGTGTTTTTATTTAATTACTTTTTTATTGCAGTTCTTCTATAATCGCTTATTATTTCTGCAATTTAAGAAATCTTTTTAGTAATAATCTCATTACTAAAAAAAATCGCAATTAAAAATACGACAATTAAAACAATTAATTTGCTCATATTAAGCCTCACACAACAGAATTGCTTTCGAACCGTACTAAAAAAATACACAGAGGATGACTGCTTTGTTTTAACCCAAAATAAAAAAAAAGTTATTTTAGACAAAACAAATATTGAAGTAAAACAATGGCTTTTTTATAATTTAAAAGTCGCCATATCTTTATAATGACTATTTTTACTCCAAATTTAAAAGAAGAGAATCTTAATTACACCTATAACCTTTTGTGTTTACCTGTATTATAATTTAACCGCTTTAACTTGTTTATACAACGAGATTTTGCCTTGCAAAGAATGTACATGTGTTGATAAAAAAAATAAAATACAATGAAAGTCGTGCAAGTTCTTCTTACCTTGAACCAATTAAAGGTAAATTCCGTTTTTAAAAGCTGATATTTATTACAGTTACAATTTTATTCAATACGATCTCTTACTTACAAATTAAAATATAATAATGAGAATGTTAAACTGTGATTAAGTATTAAACTATGACAAAAATTTCGTTAGTTAATTGATGGTTGAATTAAGGTCGCTCTCAGTAAGAATAGTCACAAATATGTGACCGATAATATTACGCTTGTGGTACTGTGATAAATGGTGTAAAAGGTAACTAGTCCATACACATAACATGTGGAATACTCACTTAAAATCAGAACCATTTGTATCTTGAATTTCAACACATTTTACCAACACGTTCATCCCTTTTCATTCGAGGAAATGACTAAAATCAAAATCTCAAAATTCATTAAATTGATTTTCATTATCAAAGTTTTTTATGTACTAATTACAAGAAGTCGGGCGTAAGATTAGAGACCTTGCTGGTGATTTTATCGGATCATTAGTTCCCATTCAGTTATTAGTGGAAAGTCCGCTAAACATTTGAAAATCTTACGTTTTGTTTAATGAGGATTTATGTGAAAATGTAAATTTAGTTTTCCCAATTTTTCTTTAAAATTTTCCCATTTAACCCTAAGAACGCTTTACCTTATTAAAAAGAGAAAAAAATTTTCTATCATGAGATTTAAAAAAATATCTAAGACGTCATCACTCTTACGCGCTTGAAAAAAATTATAAAAGGTTTTCTAAAATTATAGAAAATGTCCTATTTAATTTATAATAAGGATTTATATCTCTAAAGTTACAAATAAACTCCTTATAAGCTGGGTATGTTTTTTGGAAATACACGGTATAGCACAAGTCATAGCCATCCAATCAAATAAAGACATAAATCGATAATTAATTATAGATGCTTATAAGTTGGTTGTGAAACCAATGAAAATCGCTTGTCTATTTCTAGATGTATAATGGTCCTCAAGACTGCAGTAATAAGCATTTAACATAAACAGTATGGAGTACCCCCTCCCCCCACTATGCATGAAATGTCCAATATATTTTTAATGGAAAGTTTTGAGCCCATAGTGGATCGTATATGGTGCCCCCATAAAATGGCTTACAATACCTTCAAATCTCCCCGTTTTGGATTTCTTGTTTGGAATTTCCTAATTAACAAGTTACGCAGCCGACTTTAATGTAAAGTCGTTAGACGAAGCTGGATATATGTCCCTTGCATTGTGTTGAAGAAAGAAAAAAGACTTAGGTCGAGTTTTTCAATCATCGTTTAAACTACGTTCCAGCTGAACTAAGTTCAATCTAATGCGTTGTAAATTCACTGTAATGTAACCGAGTTACGGCGCATGAGCTTGAACTTAGTTTAAACGATGATTGAAAAACCGGCACTTAACGTTGACGCTATTTTATAACCAGTCGCATACAGCACACGGCTGAATTGCTACTCGTCCTCAAGATATAATACGTCAAAGAGTTTGAAAATCATAGTCTTAAAGAATATAGCATTTTCATTAGTTTCACCGCAAAAATCTAACCTTTTGGAATACAAAGATAATCCACTTTTAGGTAAAATAATTGAAATATGTATGTATAAGAGAACAATTGCTAAATATTTGTAATGAAAACGAAATTCTAATTAGAGCAGTCAGTTATTCAAATATAAAATAATTATTTACCTTACAAGTTTACGTAAACAATATCTAACTAATTAAGGCTTAATTAATGAGAGAATAATTACAATACTCTCTTTTTATTGTTTAAAATCTCGCTATGAGCAATCAAACATAATAACAATATATTATCAGTAAATCAAAAAATTATACCGAAGGCGAGGTTCAGCAACGCTGATTTTCTACCTGATCAACTAAAACCAAAACCAAAAGGAAACAGGCAGCAATCACAAATGAGACACTACAGATAGCTTAGCGTTTCAATGCGAGAATATTTTTAAAAGTGTCTAAAATTTAGATTTTCTTAGGAAAACTACAACCCTTTTAGAACATTCACAAACTGTTAAGTACATGACGACTTAAAAGAATTGTTGTTAAATTTCAAACACGAAAAATTAGAGTATGTATAGACGCTGGGCCATAGAGCAAACATTTTCAAACAAATTATAGGGTTAGTATCAAGAACAGTTTGACAGCCAACTTCTAATGGCTGTAGTTGAGCAAAATCATGAATTAGGGCTGAATAAACTAAAGATAAAGACCCAAAAAAAATAAAAGCTAACAGACAAAACACAAAACAGTACTTTCTCTCCTAATAAAACAAACTACTATTTTAAATAATACTCAGGCACAGTCCCAATAATGAGCCCGAGCTCGATAGATCGACTAATGGAAGATATTTTGATTAAAAAAGCATTTTTTTAAATAATTTTTAAATACACATCAGGGTCTCAACAAATGGTCACTTCAATTTGTTTTAAATAAGGTAAATCGGGGGAAGACGCCACTGTGGGGCGAGAGATGGTTACACGAAAGATGTACATGGATTGATGACATATGTGACGATTGAGGTCAATAATATCTAATGACATGAGAAAACAGTTTTTTTTCGTTTGGTACCGTTCCCGACTTTTTATTCGGGACTAAAACTCACTTGGACTAAAAGAGTTTGTCAAAAAATACAAAAAATTTTTTTTCTCTATGTTAAATTATGTATAATAAAGTTTTTATAAATTAAATAGAAAATGTTGGGCATCGTCCCCGGACTTGCTTTATGCGTTTTTTGAGTTATTGAGTTTGAACCATATTATACATTTTTAAGAAAATGTAAACTTTTTATAATCTAACTAATTAATTTAAAAGGTTAATTATAAGCTTATTAAATAATAATTTAATTAAGAAAAATAATAAATTAACATTTTCTCTCAGCTGCAAATAAACGTGTAAATAATTTGCTATAGGCAACCAAAGTTACACCTTAATGAATAAAAAATCTATCACGCTGAAATTTTTTCTATATTTGAAAATCTGTTTTAAATGTAGGCCATACCGCAAATTTTACGGCATTTTCAATTTCTAGCTCTGACAACTGTGTCGTCAATAATCGAAATTCACGTTGGCGTGAGAAATATAGGAAACTCGATAGCAAAGCTCCGCAGATTTGTCGGAAAATGCATTATGCAGAAAGAATTGCCTGTTACAAAAAAATTTGTGTATTTTTCAATTTTTGGAATATATTGTATTTCAAGAGACGTATTGAAAAATGCGAATAGTTCAATTTTGGAATCGGAAAACATTTTATTTTTTATTTACTCGTTACTAGTTAAATATTTTTAACATTTTACCAGTTTCGTTGGTTATCAATAAATTCAAGATTTTAATTAAAAAATACTCATTTATAAGGATCTACCTTGCAATTGTTCTGCTATCTTGAATCTTGATCGTATATAGTTCGTTGCAGCCGTCACTCTTCACTCTTGGATAATGGATATCCTGTAACAAAATAGATATTTTAATTATAGTTTCAATTAAAAAAGTACCTAGGAATTATTAAAATTACGAATTTGAACTAACAAATTTATTTACTTTCCAATTCAACTGGAAAAACTTGGTTTTTCAATAAGTGTCTACATAGAAAGCATTTTTAATTAAATTATTTAAATATTACGTTCGATTACACGATAACGGATAAAATTATATTAGATCAATTCATAGATTGTAAGATCACAAAAATTGCAAAGGTGCTAAAATTTTGCAAAAAGATAGATAGTATTTATAGGGTGTTCAATATAAGATGAACAAAAGTTTACATCAATTTTGGTGCCGGCAGTCCAAAATATTTTTAGTTCAAAATTAAGAAAATTGGTTTTTACACGCATCTCCAGATTGGAGAAAATCTAGCAAATTATCGAAAATTCATATGTGAATACTTTTGAAAATAATTTTTTTCAGCAAAATCCTGAAATACGGGTGAATTAAATTTGTTGAAAGATACAGAAAAAAAATTTTTATATTTTTTTTCCTGAAATCCGTGCGGTTTGTAAAAGAATAGCCCATCTCTGAAAATATTTTGACACTATTTCATCCAATACCACACTCTATGGAGTTATCGAATAATTTCTTAACCCGATTATCATTATTTTATCATAATTTAATATTTACCCCTTTTATAAAATATTCCATTTGGCCTTTAGCAAGAGAAAAGCGAGAAAATCAACTAAAATGGCTATAATATAACAAGGTTACATTGTTGCAAATTATTATTTCGAAAGAGTAGTGGCATAGTGGAAACTAAAATGCAATTTTCCGAGCTAGCAAACAAGTAAAACTAAAAATACGTACAGCAATATCAAACAAATTTAATTACAAGTTTATTACGGAAAACATTCAAAATTTATTTCAACAGTTTCCATATAAAATTTTACTAAAAGTAAGTGATTTTAAAGTTCGATTGTTGGTGAAAAAGCTAATGCAATATCATATTAATAGCATGTGGAATATTGAGGATATAACGGTTTCAAACTAGTATGGCCTCTCTCAAAGTCAAATTCATCAAATCGTTACCTTATAGTATTACAAAGTTCCATTTGCATTTTTTCAAAAATTGATATTTTTACTTGACACTATTTTTAAAACCACGTATTACCATAAAAAGGCCGTTTTGGTAGAAGAAATTTAAAATTGTTGAAATTATTTTGCGAACAAAAGTTGTAATTGCATGCTACCTAATAGGATTTTAAAACTTCCATTGCCTATATCTCCGTATGTTAAATTTGTCAGATAGAACCTTGTAACACCAAGGTAGCGAAATGTCAATTTTATATCTTAAAATACACGACATCATTTTAGGATGCTCTTGTTTTCGTGGACACCCCTACCGGCTGTAACTATTGTTTGTCTTATTTTAAAAGAGCAAATGGTCAGTTATTAATCTTATAATAAGATTATGTATATTTTTTAAATATCTAATTTTTACTCTGTTGTAGTTTCATTACTCATCAGATTCCAGTGTCGTAGTCAGGAAAAATTTATAGTTGCATATTTTCAAGTTATTGCACAAACCTCCTTTCTCCAAATACGAATCATAGGTAGCTATGGCCCGTTTGCACCGGTTCCCCTTAACTACTAACTACAACCACAACATAAATTTATTCTCCAGTAAACTTGTTAATGGGCGTATCCTAAGCAACGACTAGTTTAACTACAACTTAAATTTAACTGGAACTGGTGCAAATGGCCCTATGAATGACTTCATTACATACAGCATTTTTCGTTCTTTTTAAAAATGTATTCTGCACCCATAGCTCTTATAACGGAACCACAATACCTTATAACCAGAACGTGGCTGGACGGGGGTAGATATTAGACACTCTGTATAAAAATATGTTATTATATTAATAAAAACAAAAAAAAAATAGTCATTATTAGTACAACGACTTACGACCTCAGTAGATCAATAAGTATAATAATTAAACTACTATTAATATAATGAAGAACTACTCGTTGGAGAGAATTTTAATATTTCCAAAAAGCAAATTAAATAGAAAAAAATTCTTACAACATTTTGAATTCTTACAGAGCCTATCTGCCTATCTGCCAGCTTTAAACATTTACTTGACTCTCTACATGAATTTCCAAAAGTTAAAACCACTAACACTGACAGAAATGGTAAGGCATGAGGGGCATGGGTTGAGTATGAATGTGCGAAAACGACGTTTACAAATACTGAAATAAATTAATACTGTCCTTGTGCTTATTGACACTTTTGATTTATTTGATTTGATTGATGAATTGATGAAATTGATTTATTGGATTTTTGAACTATTTATTTATTATAGTCGGAACTAAATTCTAAGCATCTATATTTTTATGTATGTTCTGCACTTATATGTATTCAAAAATAATCCTATGATTGCCGGGATGCATAAAAGAGAACTATATTTTAATCCGAGAATTAGATTTATAATCTTAGATACGGCAACGTTACACAATAAAAATAAATAAATAAATAATGTCAAAGTTTGACGTTTGTTTTCTCAATTCAAAACCAAAAAACTTAACATAAGATTTTAATATTTATTTACAAACGTCAAATTTCTACATTACATTGCGTAATGTTGATGTTGCCATATCTAAGGATTATAAATTTAATTCTTGGATTAAAATATAGCTCTCTTTTATGCAACCGGGCATAACATCCTAAATAAATTCATAAAATGAACACCGATAAAAATGAAAAGGTAAAAAAAATACCATTTAAATAAAATCAATAAATTAAAGCTTAAAGAGAAATATGCAGATTGCACGTAGCCATTAGAACTCTAATTACCTACTGTTTAACATTTCATATCTAGTGATGTTCAGTGGCGTAACTATTCCCTCAGCTGTAGCAGTATTTTGGATTGCACTTCTATTCCTTTGTGTGTTACGCCGAGTATTTCTCACGAGGTTTTAAACTTAATGACTGACTAAGGGCCAATTCTACATCGTACTTATTCTGGTATTAAATCTTGGAATTTATTTTAGTCTGGGTATAAAACTGAAAAAGCGTTCTACGAGTATCGGATAAACACGGAATAGTACGGAATAGGATAAATTTTGGGATAAGTTTCGGTATAACTTTATACCCTACGTTGAACCACCGGATAAAACTCAGATAACTTTATTCCGGGTGTTCTAGCCAATGAAATAATACTAACGTCTAGCCCCCGCCCCGAGAAAACGTCGGATACGATCGTCTCTGCTTTCGTATTTTTAATAAATAAATTATGATTTTTTTGTACTTACTAGTAATTATTTTTTAATTATTTGAAATGAAACAAACGATTTAGATTAGATATTTTAGCACAACACACAGCTGGATGTTCCAAGAAACTAATTTAACTGTACCGTTAAAGATTTTTTCAGGTAGAAATTGTCAATTGCGTATACAATGAAGTTAAATAACAAAAGGGTTCTTTCAAAAATAGAAAAAATGTGGAAAAAGGTGATATAACTGTACATTACAGGATTAATAAACGAAATGTAGAAAGTTCAAAAGGCGTTAGAGGCAAAAGGCGCTTAATGTACTCTTTGTCAAAAAAACCATACGATTTTAAAATTATTTTCATTTATATTTGAAGTAATTTTATTGTAAGCTATGTAAAAAAGCTATCCCTTTTTTTAAAGATAAAGGCATAAAAAGGTTCAACCCACTACCTGCTCTTCTCAAAAATAATGGGGGACACATTCTTAAATTACAATTTAACTGAGTTTCTGCAAGTATAAAAAAATTAAAATGAAAAATTGTTTGTTGTTTGAGGTTATGTACTGATGTACTGATGTTGACATTTAAAATTTTCCATTAGACCTAAAATTTTAGGTCAAATAATAATTTTTTAACTTTTCCAGCATTGCCAACTTATGTTCTAATAGTTAAACTGAGGAATAAAAATTTCAAGGATAAAATGACATTGTAGAACATACGGCATTTTATCCCTAGGTATAAGTTCGGGGTTAAAAAAATTCCCAGTATAACAATTCCACAGTTTATACCCATACTAAATGTTCATTTGTAGAATCGGCTCTAAGAAGAGTTGTGATGTTTGTTCCATGTTTACCAAATGACTCTCAACTTTATGCTCGCGGTATTTACGTCCCAGGGTATAATATCCTCACCCTAACAGCTCCAGTCGTTAAGCTAGCCTAGCACCACAGCTTCTATAAGCTAGCTTTTTTTTCTAAGCCAATAGAAACCGTGCCTTTTCAGCGTCATACGCTAAAACATGGGCCAAGTTTAGCTTCTAGAAGCTGTGGTGCAAGGCTAGCTTTATAGCCGGTAACGACAAGCGAGAACGGAGGGAAACGGATTTCCAAGGAGATACTGGGTAACCGTGGTGTCGTTACTCACCAATAACTGGCTTCGCAGCTGTCCTGCGGCTTTGTTGTTATTTATTAGGTGATAGGGTGGACAACAAGATTTTTCCCGCTCAGTTTATAGTGGAGAGCTCATCCTATAAGTATAACTTCCGAAGTATAAGATTCAAGTTTAATTATAGTTTCGACTCTGCGTGATGTGTTGTAGTAGTAGCTATACTTTAAATCCACAAATGTAGATAATCTTGTAAATTATCAAATGAAGAATAGATTACATCGAGATTTTTCGGTACAGCATTATGCACAATCGTTCGTACTCGGATCTACTTATACTACCAAGATTTGATCAAATTGTGCTATTAAAGCGGCACGTGTTTTTTGCATCTATTTCAATAAAAGCCGCGCTATAGTTAGGCTAAAGCTTGTGAACCTATACTAGGAATGAGTCACTATCTACAATTGTGGAAAAATAGTTGAGTAAGGTAGTGAAAATTCAAAATTCTATTATTTATTAATTGGCAGGAAGAAATGAATGTTTACACTTTCATATACGACAAGAGCTCCCAGAGGGGGTGCAATGACAAAGCGACACAGGGAGTGCATGTCAGCATGTGTCTCAATAGTAACGCCACTGGTGATGTGTTTACATGTTCACATAGTTTACATGCATTTTCAACAAAAATAGAACAACACAACTTTAATGTTAGTTTCCAAACAAACAACTATAACTATAAATCTATAAGTAACAAGTAACTAATAAAATAGAGTAACTTCTACGTACACATAAATTACAGGAATTAGAAAACATAGAAAAAGTTTATTGTTGTGTTATAACAACAGCAACTATTTTAATTAAAATGTTTTTAAAAAAAGACGAACAGTATCCAAACTGTACAAACAAATTTTAATCCATCATCATCCAATAAGCTGGAAATATAAAAGGCACGACAATATTGGCAAAAAATAATTACTTATCAAGGTTATTGCTTTTAAATTTAATAAATGATTTTATAGAGAACTGACAGTTCTGTAATTAAAAAACTAATTGATAAATTAAAACTATTGGAAAGTTTTAATTAAGTATTAAAATTACCCATATCTATCTACTAAGTAAGCGGTAAGCATCTGTAAACATAAACAATAACTGCATTAATACGACTGCAGAAAATGATAGATTAATGGATTATACTTATAGATAAATGGGCAAACATAGGTAAGAGTGATTCTGCATTAATGTTAATTAATTGGCATGAAAGTAGAAGCATCGAAAATTAAATGCTTACTTATAAAATCTTTTCATTTCTCCGCTTAAGTGGTCCCCCTTTTAGAGTCACTCAGGTCGTCGCAACGATGTGTCGGTCAGGGCCTAAACAGTGACATCCCACTCCCATATGAGGGTCTAATATTCACAAAAATCAGGTAATTTTGCATTAGTTAACTACAACTAGAGCGTTGTTATGTTGTTATAAATCGATAGATTCGAGTTTTCGCTGTTAGCAATAATCACAAAATGGTTTTGCTTAGTACTGAAGAAGTTAGAAGTAAAAAAAGCAATAATTGTAGCAATGGTACTTAATGAAGAAGGACATATATTATAATGGCAGGAACGGCGCTAGTATTGCCTGCAAAATCAAAAACGTTGCCCCTTTTCTTTTTGAAACAAAAATTACAGCGCGGGTAAGCCAACTAAATCGTCGGTTGTAGGTTAACGACGAATGGGATTTTTAATTTTTTAAAACGATATAGGAATAGTATAGGAATAGAGAATTGATAAATCTTTCAAATGAGGTAAATTATGACCCCCTATTTAATTTCACACGTAATCTTCTTAGAAACAGTGTTTCACAGACAGTCTCTCGCAGACAGCCTTTGGCAACTAGTCTCTTGTAGACAGTCTTCTAAGCTAAAAACGACTTGAAAGGTAGGATTATCAAATATCTATACCTAATCAAACGCTTAGTTATTTTTATCTTAGGGTAATTTCTATTGAAAGCTCAAAAAATATATACACAGTTGCTGTTATAATGCTTGTTACATCAGGAGGCGCCGTTGGCGCCTTTTTCATTTTGAAATTTCCATTTAAAATTTAAAAAAATACTCAGTTATTCTAATAATTATTCCTACCTCTGTGGACGCCGTAGGTGTCCCGCACCCCATCAAACAAGGCCCCCCTATGCGGTGCATACCTTGCTTACCACCTCGCGCCGATCCCCCATGATGGTTAAGTAAAGAAACGTATAGGAAACCCAGCGAGAGAAAAGAAATAGTTGAACCTCGCGCAGAAGTTCTGCGCAATTCTCTTCGTTTCATATCGTATATGCCCACAGCATGATACTATAACTAAACCAGATAATCTCAGTTGGTGTACGCTTTCAAACTCCGATGCGCATGACGTCATAGAGTGACAAAAATCCTTGCGAAGCAACCTGTCTTTGCCGTTGTATGCGTTTTTAAACAAACTATTTAACATTTATTACATTTAAAAATAAATTATAGAAATTATGTATCAGTTTTTCTGATTCTGAGGTAGGTATACGGAGTGTTTAAAAGAATTAAAAAATTACATTTAAAAAAATAATTAATTAATGTTTAAAGGACCCCGCACAAATCTTATGGGAAATGGCCCTCGGTGAATTTTCCTAAAAATTTAGTATGTTGTAGTATTTGACCTACCGAACAAAAGTCTCCATGGCCACAAAGCCCTAAACCTAATAGTCTTCGTGTTGTGGAGACTTAAAGTACTGATAATCTTGTCACACACAATTGTGATTTTTTGAATTTTATGCATAACGATCACATTCACACAATTCTTATAAGAAATGGCCCTCGGTGAATTTTCCTAAAAATTTAGTACGTTATGGTGTTTGACCTACTGAACAAAAGTCTCCATGGCCACAAAGCCCTAAACCCAATATTTTTCGTGTTGCGGAGGCTTCTAGTGCTGAATAATGTTGTCACACACAACTGTGGTTGGATTTAATTATAGCTGGAAAAGTTTGATACAATTATTATCTTTGTAATGTTGGAAGTTTTAGTAAGAATGCCTGGAATAGGCGACATTGATAATAGGCTGGATATTGCAATAAAAAGGCGTGAAGATAATGATCTTCCAAACCTATAATTAGAAAATGACACAAGAGTATGTTTGAATCGCAATCAGGGTATTGAAAGAGAATTAACGAATATTGAAGAAAATTCCATGTGTCTCCGATTAAATATTGTAAAGCAGCGAGGCAACCGAACTTGCATTTTTACAATAAAATTCAAAAAATCGCAGTTGTGTGTGACAACATTATTCAGCACTTGAAGCCTCCGCAACACGAAATATTAGGTTTAGGGCTTTGTGGCCATGGAGACTTTTGTTCAGTAGGTCAAACACCACAACATACTAAATTTTTAGGAAAATTCACCGAGGGCCATTTCTTATACGTATTGTGTGTGACAAGATTATCTAAGCCTCCACAACACGAACAATATTAGGTTTAGTGCTTCGTGGCCATGGAGACTTTTGTTCGGTAGGTCAAATACTACAACATACTAAATTTTTAGGAAAATTCACCGAGGGCCATTTCCCATAAGATTTGTGCGGGGTCCTTTAACAAAACAAAACTTTCAAATTACAACAATAATTTTAATATAAACACGACTTAAAAACACACCAAAATAACTTTAAAAACACACCAATAACACAAAAACCCTTAAGATTTGTCACGGGGTGACGTCACATTATATGCGCGTGGGCTTATCTGTTTTAAGTTATAGTATCATGTGCCCACAGTGGGTGACAGTGACAGACTATTAGACAGACAGATATTTGTGACCAAATATCTGCGCAAAGGTTCAACTATTTCTTTCCTCTCGCTGGGTTTCCTGTAATATTGTATACATCCATAGCACACAAGAGAATCAGAATAAGAGTTTCACATTTTTCTTTTCGAAATTTGAATTAGCAATTTGTTATAGAAAATTATCGTCAACAATGGGCACTGGCAACTGCCCGGTAATTTGTGGATTGGCCTTTAAACTACTCCCCTCGGTTATATTTAGACGAGAATTAGAAAACGCAAGAGTGATTTTAATCAGTCATTTCACAGAAGATGGATCCTTTTGCTATTTATGCATTTATTTTAAACACCCAACTATTAGATAGTAGTTCTAGTGTATTTCTTATTATAATGTTCTAAAATGATAAAAAGTTTATATATCTAGTGATCTAGTCTATTAGTTCGCAGAAAGTCATTAGTAAAACAATTTCAACTTTAATTACTGTTGACAAAACCTAACTTCAATTAAGCTATGGTAATGTTTTAATCTTTCATGCTTGACGTTTTAAAGGTTAGACAGAGGTGTTTTTTCCAACACAATAATACACTTGCACAACACGCTGCAACAATAAAGTACACTCGCAATTACTAATTTATTATTTTATGATAAGAAAATACGACTAATGCACTTTGAAAAGTGCACTAGGAAAAACTTAAACTTAGTTTTAAATTTAAGATGTCCCATCAAGAAATAATAATTTATCATCAGAAAAACTTATCCATGTCATGGAATGCTCACTAAATGAGTTCTAATAATTAGAGCCCGGGTTCTAAGATTTTTGCTTATGGCTTTAAATCATAAGCCGAACAAATTCCTTTTGGGTATTTACGTTTCTCAAAAATTTAAATGATTTAAGCCAATATTGGTAATGCTTATTTTGCCTTTTTTCGAATATGTTGCTTAAATAGTTATTTGTATACCAAGTTCTGAAAGTAATGCTTTGCAACACAAGTACCATAATCGTAGCAAGAGCGAAGCGAGGGCTGCGATGGTGCGAGTGTTGCAAAGCCCTTTCAGAAAGTGGTATACACACTATTTTTTATAATCCTGTAGATTATAAACGACAAAAATAATAAGAATAATTATTATTAACTTATTTCATTAGATTTATCATTGTGCGTCTATGCTTGTGACACCCGATTCCGAAAACACGTTTGATGTAAAACGTTTCGGTTTTCTGGAACCATCATCAACTTTAGTTTTTTAAATAGGCGCAATCTTTTGTATTAGCACCATCTCATAGAACCTTTTTTGCTGATTTCAAAAATGTTTATTACTTGAGTATTTATTTTTAAATTTTTTTCTCAAATAAGCTAATTTCTTAATAAAAATTGAGGATCAAGCTGCTATAGAATACAAAATGGCTTAAGAGAAGTTCGGTCAGATTATAAAAATTTTTGATAATAAGGAAAATAAAGTCAAAAAACGAAATTTGATTTTTTGGTTTTTTGCATAGTATAAGTATACTATAGTCTGTTCCAGCCAAAAAGGTTTGTGTTGGAGGTATAGGGAACAGCGTTGCCTGATTTAATATACGAATTATTATTGTTTTTGCACAGAACGCATAGGACCTTGTGGATTTTGTAAGAGTAGGTTATTTGACACCTAATATGGGCATTTAAAACATTTTTACGCGGTATAGGCCTTTTTCATATTGAAAAAATATTAAAAATGTAAAACTTCTGAAAAAACGTTTTTTAAGCTTTACATCATCTTATCTCCAATTCTATTTGAGCTATCGACTTAATTTTTTTTTAAATTAAAGTACTTAAATGAGCGCTTCTGGTAGTTTTTTTGCCGTTGTCAAAATATTGTTTATAACATTATTTACATTACAATTTATATCCGAACTCGCTGTAAATGCAAGCACATTTTCACTAATCGACAAACTTTTTTATTTTTGGAAATTGCTATGTACATGCTGCGAAGCAATTGAAGTCCAAATAACGCAGAAGTTTTAAAAAAAAAGAAAATTGATTTACGACTTATAGTTTTTTAGTTATGAATTTTTTTGTGCCGCATTACATTGAAGCGCGTCCCTCGATAACGAAGTGGCCGGCAAGAGATTTGCATTGCATGATCACAGTACACATTTTTGTCTTAAATACCTTTGTTAGGTAATCAATTTTTGATAATATGCATATTTTGCCTTTTAAAGCTTTTTTTTAATCAAGGGAACACGATTGTTTGCTTACTAGTGAATAAAAAAATAAGCGTACGAAGCAATTTCTATATTTAAAAAAAATTAAATAATTACAATTTTTGATAAATAAATATATGTATGTATTTATTAATTGTATTAAATTAATTTTATAACGAAAAAAAATGTCTATATGTACATTGTATAAGGCGTGGTAAACTTGAACGGCATACTGGCAACGGTGAGCTAATAGTAAAGGATCGCGCTAATTAGAATACAAGTGTGCGCGACAAAGCTAGTACATTCCTATACCTCCAACACAAACCTTTTTGGCTGGAACAGACTATAGTATGTCAGCTAAACATACGAAAACGCGTCTCCTTTTGCGCATGACGTCATTCACGAATAGATGCATGTGCGCATGCTCTGATCTAAAGTAGATACGAATGTAATGTCAGTTTGACGTAATTAAATTTTTTTTTGAATTTAAACATTTTTAATTAAAATCTTATTTAAAACTTTAAAATGCCCGGTTGTGCTGTATATGGTTGTGGCAATTCCAACGTGAAAACTAAGGGCACGTCAATTAAATATTTTACATTTCCGAAATCGGAAATATGTAAGCAATGGGTTGTTCTTTGCAAAAGAGCAGATACGATTAATTTAAAAAACGGTAAGTCACTTAAATAAATTATATAAGCTCAGCGAGAAAGCTTTTTTGCATCACGCATAAACTACAAAGCCTTTGGTCTATAATTTTAAACCTTAAACCTGGTTTCATTTGAAGACAGTAAGAACTTAAGGATCTTTAAGGATTCCTGCATTTCTAGAAGTACTTCATTAATAATTATTGATACATAATTTATTTAGAACTTTTTTGTTTATTTTTTGGCTAAGTAAGTTTTTGGTAAGTTTATAAGTGTTCAAAAGCTTTGATTATTCTTAAGAATTTATATTTGTGATAATTACATTACCTAATTGCTAGAAAAATGAGTTATTACTTATTATTTAAAAGTTGTATAATTAAAAATTGTTTGAAATATATAAAAATTAATTAAAATAAGATGTAGGTAAATTAGAATAGTTTTCACGTTTCAAATTAAAAGTCCCGCAAAATTTGTCATTCGAATGTGACGTCAAGTACCCATAGCAACGACAGCTCACATGCGCACTGACATACCAGTTATTGTTTGTACCATGGTTTTTTGTCAATAGCTCAAAAACAAAAGCAGCTAGGGCAGTTTTCTTTTCAGATTATTAATGGGCCTAAAATTCTGCAACTTTGCCCTAATTTAACCGTTTCTCTATCTCTTCAAATAAGCGAGATCCCTATGGTGCCGGTCGAATTTGAATAACCCTGTATAAAAAAAATTTCGAAAATCGAAAAGGGTGTATTTTGGAAACTTCGACTTGAAAATTACTGTAACACTGGGATTAAACATTACTCCACTTTCCGCGGTTTTCATTTTTTTTCCTCATATACAAATTATCCGTTTGGGTTCGGACTGGTCTCATTCTCTTGATAATTTTATACATTGCAAATTATTTAAGATGTATATTTTTGCTATCTTCAATGTGATCGAAGATATTTTCAAAATTAGCAGTTATGCCAAGAACAAATGTAATTTTGGCCCTATTCCCGCACGCCCCTGATCTTGAAAAATTTCTCCCATAATAACGAGTCCAAAATAAAGCGATTGCAAAAAAAATTGCTATCCCTAATCTTTTCTCAAAAAATGTTTGTTTCCATTCTTCTATAATACCGTGTAGCGTCAAGAGTTGACGAGTGCCCACAGTTTTGAAACTTTTCACTTAAACATAAGTCATAAGGGCTCAACAATAACATATCAAAAAATTGCAAAAATCGCAGAGGGTGTATTTTGGAAACTTCGACTTGAACATTTGACACTGGAACAGTTTGACCAAAAAGGCGTTAAATCAAAGAAGCGATGCATAAAATAAATAGTACGTTCCTTTAGCTTTTTAAATAGGCGTATTTTGCAGAAATATATCTCTTTTAGATCGCGAGTTATAAATTATTGAAGTATTCATGTTTTCAAAATAGTTCAAAAATTAATTTGACCGTAGATAGGTCAAAAATAATTTTTTCGCAAAACCACTTTGTACACTTAAGTTTGAACATATTTCCAACCGACACACCAAATTTCGTCAAAATCTGAAGACCTAAGGGACAAGGGTCAAACGTGGCCGATCTGACGTGAAATTACCCCTGTATAAATCTGAAAATGCGGGAATGTTTTAATTATTAATTTCAAGAGGTAGCTCGTATTTGCCATAACTTCAGGGGCCCGGGACGCTGTACCGGTGCCGGTACAGCGTCCGGTTGTCTTAGTGTATGGTCTTTGCTAGTACCTAGTACCAGTACTCAGGACCAGCCACAATTAATAGGTAAAAATGAAAAATGAAGAAAAATGAAGCCATCAAAATATAAAACAGAACAAACCGAAAAGTTAAAAAATTTAAAGTGGCCAAAAATATGTTAGATTATGTCTTACAATTTTGATTGCACCTCGTCTATGAGAAGACGGGTCCTTATTAACAATTATCTTTATCAGGAACTATTTGGACCCTCAGTCGCACAGTCAGTTTGTAAGTGCCCATTACGAACTAAAATTAAAAATACAGGCCAAAATATCCAAAATTTGATTTCAAAATAAAAAAAATGTTAAAAAAAAATATGAGTAGTATCATAAAGTAACCATCATACCGTGCCACCAAACTAGCACAACTCGAGAATAATACGTTAGAATGGTACTTAAAAGCGCCTGATGTTAGGCAACCAAACACATCTTATTGCGGTTTACCTGTCATTTTTACAGGTAAGAATGAATGACTGTTAAATTCGTTTAAAAGTTAGTTGGCTTTGAAAGACTTGGGTATAAAGTCGGTTAAATGCACTTCCGCCATATAACTTGATTTGTTACTCGGTCACATACCTACATTTTAAAACGGCGTCACGCGATCAAATATTTTTTATTAAAAAAAATATTTTTCAAAAAAACAACACATCATAATTAAACTTAGTTTTATCAATACTTGTTTTCTAAAATTACAGTTAATTGTGGAGTTTTAATTAACTTTTTCCAGTACAAGGATTTTATATTTATTAATGAAGGTAAATGGATTTTATATAACTTATTTTTTTATAATAATTTGGTTTTAAATATGTGTTATGTAAATAAACAATTAGCTAAAATACTAAAAATATGATTGTACTTCTAATTACGTACAGTATAAGCTCAGTAAGTCAAATTAATGTTATTTTTTGAAAATTAAAAAGAAGTTCTAATTAGTATTATTTTATCTAATTATAATGCGATTTTAAAATTTAAATAACAGCTTATTTAATTATAATGATATTATAAAAACACAACACGCTAAATACAAAAGGTTCATAAAAATTCTCCTCATCTTCTGTTATATAACTTGATGTCTACGTTTATTAGTTTCTTGTTTATTAATCATTCTTTGTTTTTATTTTACTCACAATTAGCAAAAAAGCCGTTTTTTAAATAAATTAACTAATTATAAAAGCTTACGACGTTTAATTATAATACACAGTAGAGAAATTATCAAACGTCTCATTACCGAGATATTATTGGAAGATATTAAATTGGCAATTTAACGCAAAACGAAACAATTTATTTTATTTGTATGTTTAAAAAAAGTTAATTAATAATTTTAGCTGCTTTCACTAGAAGAAAAACGTCAAAATCGGTAATACATCCAATGCTACGTTATTCGAGCGTAAACGGAATTACAAAAGCCATAGTGGATAAATAACAAAGGCTAACGTACTTTTATTTATTACTCCTCTTGACTTACGTTTACCCAAAAAATAAATTAATTAAATGACTATTTTTTAGAAAAGTAAATTCTGTTGAGAATTTTCTTTGAAATGTGTACCTAACTCGTACATAGGTAATTGTTTTTTATACTCAATTCAAAAAGTGTAACGTACTAATTCCTAACCTTACACTGGAAATACAGGAATTACGCGTTTTACTCTTGTTAATAGTCGTATCGTAATACGTTAACTTTCATTACTTTGCTTGCATGTTGTAAAATAACCTTATTGATTAGTTAAAAGGCCATTTACTTGCATATTAGGACAAATTAAAACATTCAAAGTAACTTTTCTTAACAATAAGCTTTCAATAGTAAAAAATTCATTTTCAATTTTTATTGTAGATAATTTCACTTAAGAGGAAGAATACGTCGTGATTATGTACCGATTTATGCTGATATTAGGAAAGGTTTTACAAGGTTTCTACTAAATATTATTGAATTTTTTTTGTATATTTTAATTTAAATGCTCTCTTAGAATGTTAAGGACTATTTAAAATTCTATTTTTATTATTACTTTATTAATTAGAGCTGTTTGAAATCATTGAAAAAGTGGTTACTTTCATTGCCCATAGCTCTTATACTGAAAATATTTTTAAAATTCAAACGAGTCAACCACATATAACAATTCTTTAACTACGAAATGCTTCATTAAAAAATAAGTTTGTATTAACTATTTGATCGTAAAATCTGTTCGAGTAGAACAATGTTTTACAATTTTGGATAAATATATGTAGCATGGCTCTATTCTATCTTTCAGATGCTATTTCATTCGCACTTCATGTTCAGTGTTCAGTGTTCACGGCCCCGTCGCTCCTTGTCATAATATTTATTTTATTTCTTATGTTTCACTTATATTAGATAAGCTTCTTCAGAAAAATTAATGAAATTATAAAATTATTTTTTTTAAATATGTATTAAAATTTTTTTATTTTAAATACAAAATTTTTTATAAAATTCAAAATTTTTAACTTTTTCCAATCCAAGAAAAAGTTATAATCGAGACAAAAATAATAATAAAAATTTTATTTTTGCATTTCTCGACGTTTTGAGTTACGATGATTCCAAAAATGCAAAAAAGATTTTTCTTTATTTATTTATAATTTATGTATGTCTGTAACTCTGTGGAGCAAAAACTACTGAACCGATTTTGATCAAATTTTATTTTAGTAACTTTAAAATTATTTCATCGGCAAACTAAGCTTTTATAAGAAATCTATTCAGGGTGTCAAAAAGTAAGGTGGTTATTTTGGGCGCATATTTGCAAATTTGGGCCAAATTCAATTTTACTTGGCTATAAGATAGTGTATGTGAGCCCTAATTGAAAACAAAAATTTCAAAATTTTTTATTTAAAATGGCGACCCATTGGCATTGTACAGCCAAAATATAGGGCTTTCGTTCTAAAGAAGTCTATTTTCAAAATTGCCTACCTTTAAGGGGCCAGAGTAGGGCAAAATTTAGAAATGGATTTTCTCAAAAACTGGTCCGGCCGATTTATACAGATTTGGATATGATATAGGCAACATGATTCTCTATCTAACTGTAAATTTTTAAAGACTTGTATGATGCGGATTCGGAGTTATGATTTTTTGAATGTCAAAACTTCAATAATCTCTAATTTCTTTTGTAATAAAAATGAAAACTTGAAATTGGATATTTATATCAACCCCATGAATATCTATTATTTAACACTATTTGCGGTTAACAAAACGCTTCCGGTTAAACCAGAAATTAGAACAATATAAAAATTTTTTGGAACATCCTGTATATTTTTAAATATTTTGAAGGCTCGTAAAATTAACTTTGACACGATACCAAACACTTTATATTTTGATTTCCGGTTTAACCGGAAATGGAATCAAAATTCTTAATTTAAATACAACACCCTGTATATTTTTCAATATTTTGAAAGCTCGTAAAATTAGCTTTCGTAAAATTTAACAAAGAAATGAAATTTTTGAAACTGTTTATACCTGAAAGTACCGATTTATGCTTATATTAGGATAGGTTTTACAAGATTTCTACTAAATATTATTGAATTTTTTTTGTATCTTTTAATTTAAATGCTCTCTTAAAATGTTAAGGACTATTTAAAATTCTATTTTTATTATTACTTTATTAATTAGAGCTGTTTGAAATCATTGAAAAAGTGGTTACTTTCATTGCCCATAGCTCTTATACTGAAAATATTTTTAAAATTCAAACGAGTCAACCACATATAACAATTCTTTAACTACGAAATGCTTCATTAAAAAATAAGTTTGTTTTAACTATTTGATCGTAAAATCCTTTTGAGTAGAACTCAAAAGTTATAATTTTCGTACTTTTTCTGTAGAAAATAGTACTTTGTTTTATTAGGAGACAAAGTGACGTTTTGTGTGATAAAGATTTTACATTGTCTGTCTAGAACAGAGAAAAGTACTTTGCTTTTTCGACTTTTTCTGACGTTTGAAGAAAAAAATTATTACCCGAGGATGTAAAATTAAAAATAAGGAATAACAATTTCAAAATTGGTCCCTCCAAGTTTTTTATCTAATTAACCTAATTTTTATCAAAATTTAAAAGCAGGTATAGTGTAATCAACGAACCAAAATTTATCCTGATTTTCGGACTTTTTTTGTAACAGCGAGTTTTTTTTCTTAATCGGTCGAAACCATTCCTGTGAGTTTGTGTATAAAATGTCTCAACCCAATTTTGACCGGAAGGCCCTTATTTTTTGACTTTAGTCAAAGTTTAGTGTAAAAGTTTGACTTTTTCAAGTTTCCGTTTCACTATTTTTTGAATAACTTCGCTTGTATTGGTCGGATCGGGACCAAAAAATTTCCCTTTTGTTTGTAATGAATCTCTCTTTAAAACTGCCTACATTAAAATAATCTATATGAATTCCTAACCCAAAAAAAAATCAGAACTGCCGTCATTAGTGAGTCGTAGTTTTTTAAAGAGAACTCGAGTAATAATTAATATTACGGTATGAAACTTTAGGAAGTTGTAGCTGATATAGTAACAAATCCATATTGATTAATTGGGTCCAAAAATATTGAGAACAAAAACTAAAATTTGCATTTTGGTTAAAATTTTCTAATTCATATTTATTGTGAGCAATTGGTGGTATCGTAATAATTTTTCCCTTGAAATGTTGGAAATATAATGCTCTTTCAGATGAAACCAAAGACAATCACATTAGACCACGTTTTCTTCCGATTTCGTGAAAAAAGAAAAATAAAATTTTTCAATTATTTACCCACAAAACCAATTTTAGTGGTCGAAATGGTTGACTTTAAAACCAGTTTTAATGTTCAAAAATAGTTTATAGCAGTTCTTCATGATTAATTTCCAAAAATATGTAAAAGAAGAATTAAATTTCGACCACTAAAATTGGTTTTGTAGACAAACAGTTAAAAGATTTTCTTTTTATCTTTAAAGAAATCGGAAGAAAAAATGGTCTGATGTGATTGTTTTTGTTTTCATCTGAAAGAGCATTAAATTTCCTACATTTCAAGAGAAGAATTATTGGGATACCACTAATTGCTCACAACAAATATGAAAAAGAAAATTTGAACCAAAATGCAAATTTTAGCCGTTGTTCTTAATATTTTTGGACCCAACTTGTAATATGGATTTGTTACTATATCAGCTGCAACTTCCTAAAGTTTCATACCATAACATTAATTAAAACTCAAGTTCTCTAGAAAAAACTAATAAACTATAACCGACCAATGACGACGGTTTTGAATTTTTTTTTGGGTTAGGAAATTATTATAAATAATTTTAACCCAGGCAGTTTTAAAGAGAGATTCGTTACAAACAAAAGGAAAATTTTTTGGTCCCGATCCGACCAATACAAGCGAAGTTATTCAAAAAATAGTGAAACGGAAACTTGAAAAAGTCAAAATTTTACACTAAACTTTGACTAAAGTCAAAAAATAAGGGCCTTCCGGTCAAAATTGGGTTGAGACATTTTATACACAAACTCACAGGAATGGTTTCGACCGATTAAGAAAAAAACTCGCTGTTACAAAAAAAGTCCGAAAATCAGGATAATTTTTGGTTCGTTGATTACACTAGTAATCAAAACAAAAATAATAAAAAAACTAATTTTAATTTAATTTACAAAAAAAGGTAAATAAAGAAAAGCGATAAATAATTTAACTTTTTTTGCATTGATTGCCTGTGTTTAAAGCGTCTTTTATGAAATGAATACGACCGTAAGTAAACATCCAAACGGTGCTAAAAGAATACTGTTTGTAAACATAAACAAAGACGACTTGTAGAAATTTCAGATGGTATAGTAGTAGCTTGTGTGGTAAATAAAATATAAGAATTAGAAATTTGCAGTTTTAGCTAGCGCGTTCTTCCTCTTAAGAGGAAGAATACGTCGTGATTATGTACCGATTTATGCTGATATTAGGAAAGGTTTTACAAGGTTTCTACTAAATATTATTGAATTTTTTTTGTATATTTTAATTTAAATGCTCTCTTAGAATGTTAAGGACTATTTAAAATTTTATTTTTATTATTACTTTATTAATTAGAGCTGTTTGAAATCATTGAAAAAGTGGTTACTTTCATTGCCCATAGCTCTTATACTGAAAATATTTTTAAAATTCAAACGAGTCAACCACATATAACAATTCTTTAACTACGAAATGCTTCATTAAAAAATAAGTTTGTATTAACTATTTGATCGTAAAATCTGTTCGAGTAGAACAATGTTTTACAATTTTGGATAAATATATGTAGCATGGCTATATTCTATCTTTCAGATGCTATTACATTCGCACTTCATGTTCAGTGTTCAGTGTTCACCGCCCCGTCGCTCCTTGTCATAATATTTATTTTATTTCTTACGTTTCACTTATATTAGATAAGCTTCTTCAGAAAAATTAATGAAATTATAAAATTATTTTTTTTAAATATGTATTAAAATTTTTTTATTTTAAAAACAAAATTTTTTATAAAATTCAAAATTTTTAACTTTTTTCAATCCAAGAAAAAGTTATAATCGAGACAAAAATAATAATAAAAATTTTATTTTTGCATTTCTCGACGTTTTGAGTTACGATGATTCCAAAAATGAAAAAAAGATTTTTCTTTATTTATTTATAATTTATGTATGTCTGTAACTCTGTGGAGCAAAAACTACTGAACCGATTTTGATGAAATTTTATTTTAGTCACTTTAAAATTATTTTATCGGCAAACTAAGCTTTTATAAGAAATCTATTTAGGGTGTCAAAAAGTAAGGTGGTTATTTTGGGCGCATATTTGCAAATTTGGGCCAAATTCAATTTTACTTGGCTATAAGATAGTGTATGTGAGCCCTAATTGAAAACAAAAATTTCAAAATTTTTTATTTAAAATGGCGACCCATTGGCATTGTACAGCCAAAATATAGGGCTTTCGTTCTAAAGAAGTCTATTTTCAAAATTGCCTACCTTTAAGGGGCCAGAGTAGGGCAAAATTTAGAAATGGATTTTCTCAAAAACTGGTCCGGCCGATTTATACAGATTTGGATATGATATAGGCAACATGATTCTCTACCTAACTGTAAATTTTTAAAGACTTGTATGATGCGGATTCGGAGTTATGATTTTTTGAATGTCAAAACTTCAATAATCTCTAATTTCTTTTGTAATAAAAATGAAAACTTGAAATTGGATATTTATATCAACCCCATGAATATCTATTATTTAACACTATTTGCGGTTAACAAAACGCTTCCGGTTAAACAAGAAATTAGAACAATATAAAAATTTTTTGGAACATCCTGTATATTTTTAAATATTTTGAAGGCTCGTAAAATTAACTTTGACACGATACCAAACACTTTATATTTTGATTTCCGGTTTAACCGGAAATGGAATCAAAATTCTTAATTTAAATACAACACCCTGTATATTTTTCAATATTTTGAAAGCTCGTAAAATTAGCTTTCGTAAAATTTAACAAAGAAATGAAATTTTTGAAACTGTTTATACCTGAAAGTACCGATTTATGCTTATATTAGGATAGGTTTTACAAGGTTTCTACTAAATATTATTGAATTTTTTTTGTATATTTTAATTTAAATGGTCTCTTAGAATGTTAAGGACTATTTAAAATTCTATTTTTATTATTATTTTATTAATTAGAGCTGTTTGAAAATATTGAAAAAGTGGTTACTTTCATTGCCCATAGCTCTTATACTGAAAATATTTTTAAAATTCAAACGTATCCACATATAACAATTCTTTAACTACGAAATGCTTCATTAAAAAATAAGTTTGTATTAACTATTTGATCGTAAAATCCTTTTGAGTAGAACTCAAAAGTTATAATTTTCGTACTTTTTCTGTAGAAAATAGTACTTTGTTTTATTAGGAGACAAAGTGACGTTTTGTGTGATAAAGATTTTACTTTGTCTGTCTAGACAGAGAAAAGTACTTTGCTTTTTTGACTTTTTCTGACGTTTGAAGAAAATAATTATTACCCGAGGATATAAAATTAAAAATAAGGAATAACAATTTCAAAATTGGTCCCTCCAAGTTTTTTATCTAATCAACCTAATTTTTATCAAAATTTAAAAGCAGATATAGTGTAATCAACGAACCAAAAGGCCCTTATTTTTTCACTTTAGTCAAAGTTTAGTGTAAAAGTTTGACTTTTTCAAGTTTCCGTTTCACTATTTGGTCGGATCGGATCGGGACCAAAAAATTTCCCTTTTGTTTGTAATGAATCTCTCTTTAAAACTGCCTACATTAAAATAATCTATATGAATTTCCTAACCCAAAAAAAAATCAGAACTGCCGTCATTAGTGAGTCGTAGTTTTTTAAAGAGAACTCGAGTAATAATTAATATTACGGTATGAAACTTTAGGAAGTTGTAGCTGATATAGTAACAAATCCATATTGATTAATTGGGTCCACAAATATTGAGAACAAAAACTAAAATTTGCATTTTGGTTAAAATTTTCTAATTCATATTTATTGTGAGCAATTGGTGGTATCGTAATAATTTTTCCCTTGAAATGTTGGAAATATAATGCTCTTTCAGATGAAACCAAAGACAATCACATTAGACCACGTTTTCTTCCGATTTCGTGAAAAAAGAAAAATAAAATTTTTCAATTATTTACCCACAAAACCAATTTTAGTGGTCGAAATGGTTGACTTTAAAACCAGTTTTAATGTTCAAAAATAGTTTATAGCAGTTCTTCATGATTAATTTCCAAAAATATGTAAAAGAAGAATTAAATTTCGACCACTAAAATTGGTTTTGTAGACAAACAGTTAAAAGATTTTCTTTTTATCTTTAAAGAAATCGGAAGAAAAAATGGTCTGATGTGATTGTTTTTGTTTTCATCTGAAAGAGCATTAAATTTCCTACATTTCAAGAGAAGAATTATTGGGATACCACTAATTGCTCACAACAAATATGAAAAAGAAAATTTGAACCAAAATGCAAATTTTAGCCGTTGTTCTTAATATTTTTGGACCCAATTAATCAATATGGATTTGTTACTATATCAGCTGCAACTTCCTAAAGTTTCATACCATAACATTAATTAAAACTCAAGTTCTCTAGAAAAAACTAATAAACTATAACCAATGACGACGATTTTGAATTTTTTTTTGGGTTAGGAAATTATTATAAATAATTTTAACCCAGGCAGTTTTAAAGAGAGATTCGTTACAAACAAAAGGAAAATTTTTTGGTCCCGATCCGACCAATACAAGCGAAGTTATTCAAAAAATAGTGAAACGGAAACTTGAAAAAGTCAAAATTTTACACTAAACTTTGACTAAAGTCAAAAAATAAGGGCCTTCCGGTCAAAATTGGGTTGAGACATTTTATACACAAACTCACAGGAATGGTTTCGACCGATTAAGAAAAAAAACTCGCTGTTACAAAAAAAGTCCGAAAATCAGGATAAATTTTGGTTCGTTGATTACACTAGTAATCAAAACAAAAATAATAAAAAACTAATTTTAATTTAATTTACAAAAAAAGGTAAATAAAGAAAAGCGATAAATAATTTAACTTTTTTTGCATTGATTGCCTATGTTTAAAGCGTCTTTTATGAAATGAATACGACCGTAAGTAAACATCCAAACGGTGCTAAAAGAATACTGTTTGTAAACATAAACAAAGACGACTTGTAGAAATTTCAGATGGTATAGTAGTAGCTTGTGTGGTAAATAAAATATAAGAATTAGAAATTTGCAGTTTTAGCTAGCGCGTTCTTCCTCTTAATGTATGTTTAATTATAATTATACCATTTACCTACAACTATGAACTTACTACGGAACAATTTTTAAATTATAGTTTGGCCGCTTTAAATTTAGCAAGGTTTTTAAACTATTAAGGACATACAAATAGTAACATGTCCTCAAATTACCCTTATTGCTTCAAATTTTAATGGGATGTATGGTCTAATTCGACGTTAATTACCTACATCCAAATTTTAAAAATATTTTGTGATAATCACTGGTTATTATCACTAATTAATTATTAGAGGCACTGCTGGCACTATTTTGATTACTTTTTTTCCTAATTTCAATCCTAAATAATTCCTTTTCTGTTTTTGATTATTTGAGTAACAAAGTAAACTTGAGTTTCCGGTAGTAAACTGTAACGTAAAAATATAATGGATACCGTGCAATTTTCTTTTATAGCTTTAATAAATGGCCACAAGTAGTTACCTGACTGTGAAGCCAGGAAGTTCTGTTCAAAAACTTATGCAACAAAGGGTAAACTAAATTGGATTTTAATCATGGGACTTTGATACGAGGATTACTAAAGGAAGTAGTAAGGTGGCGCGACTGTTGCGACGATTTTTTGAGATTAACATGGCCTGGAAAATTTGCACATTATGCCCACAAGTTATAGCAAACGAAATTACTAATAATCTGAAAATTTAGTATTTTTCAAAAACAGAAATTACTGAATTTATTAATATAATTGCTATAAGTAGGTACCATTGCTTGAAAATAGGACACAACATACGTATATGTGTATCGTGTTCTTACTTTTCCGACAATACCGAACTCGACAGCTTAGGCCGGGTTTTATCAGATAACCTCTAGTTAACTCGTAGTCAACGTCTCAACGTTGCTAGTCAATGCCAATAGTTGACTAGCAGTTGACTTAGGGTCAGTATTATAACGTCAAGGTCAAGTCAACCTGAGGTTGAAATGTCATTTTATTTTGACATATATAGTGAAATTAATCTTTTTTACAATTGCAACCTCCGGTTAAGACAGTCAACCGTAGATTAAAATTAAAAAAAAAAATTTAATTTCACTATAATGTCAAAATAAAATGACATTTCAACCTGAGGTTGAGGGCCAGTATTATAAACGAAGGTTGAAACTCAACCTGAGGTTGAAAGTCAACCTGAGGTTGGCTGTCATTTTAGTTTGACATGATTGGACAAAATAGTGAAATTGACGTTTATTTATAATTTAAACCTACGGTTGACTTTCAACCTCGGGTTGAGTTTCAACCTGAGGTTTATAATACCGACCCTGAGTCAACCGAAGGTTGACTTGACGTTATAATACTGACCCTAAAGGTGATAAAACATAGTTAATAGTTAATACACTTACCATACATTGAGTATGACGTGGGTATGAAAGAAAAACGGGAAAAACTCAGCAGTTTTTCTTAGGGCCAGTATTATAAAGCCTATTCAACCTTCGGTTGACTCAACCGCAGGTTGAAATTATATAAATAATTTTACCTTTATTATATAAAGTAAATTTTACAATTTTGTCCAATTATGTCAAACTAAAATGACAGCCAACTTTAGATTGAGATTCAACCTCAGGTTGAGTTTCAACCTACGTTTATAATACTGGCCCTTAAAGGACTATTCAATATTCAATGACGCTAAAAACGTGGGGCACTGAATTTGGGGAACCAGTAAACAGCCACTGCCTGTGTCCAAAAAATAGTGAGAATATTTTGTAACACTTAGTTTATTGAAAAATGTAACCACTCAATTTCATCTTCAGTAAAATATGATGCTTGATAAAGTACAAACGTTAGTGATATCATTGCTGGAAATCTTTAATCTTAGAACATAAAACATCCGGAAGGAGGGTTACCAACCGTTGCCTATAAGAGAAAATGATGACTCATTCATTCAGTCGAGTTTACATTATCATTAGCTGTCATGATCTTTCCTTATAAGTGGGAGTATAAGCAACCATTTCTATTGGAAAAGGTGACCGGAAAACGCTATATTTAAACGTTTATTGCGATCCATATTATGATTTGATTAACGATTTCTCGAGAGTATAAAAAGACGACCAGCCATGATTTGGTTTCGAGTGTTGTTCATTTTTTCATAATTTCTGATTCATCTTTAAAAATTTTATGCCACCTGTTTTGCGGATAGGACAGCTTGATACCTCCGATTCTCTTTTATCCATTTTAACGTATAATTTTAACGCACCGTTGTTACTCTAAACTATAGCTTGCATTTTTTCCCCAACAAATAGCTTTGGCAGACTCACATAACGAGCTACTCATTAAGTCATTACTGACAGGTACCAAATTCGACTGAGGAGGACCGTAGTATAACTGTTCACTCATCTAATGACTGCTTCAACTCTCTGAAAATAAGAGCGTCAGGAGATGTGACAATCTCATTCTCATTACTTTCTGGATGTACCTTGTATTCTCACCGTCTCTCAAACAGACTCAAGACGTCAAGCTCGGCTCATGTCTTCATTGTCTAATGCGAAGAACTCTCACGAACATCCCTTACCTCTCTGACCTCACCAACGATGTGACGAAGGTATTGGAATAGTTGTGGAGTTATTCTGCCAAGGCTCATCAAAGCTGCCACTATCGTTGCTCACTTCGTCTGGCTCTTGTATTAATATTAATTAGTAAACTGGTTTAGTTGAGAACTTTCCAACTGGCTTTGGCTACTGGTTTATTATAGTAGTCCTTCTTGACATTTTTGTGCTGTGTGTCGTCCTTTTTAAAATCAAAGTTTCTTGAATAAGGCGACTGAGGAAGTTTTGGAGGCTTGGCCTTGATCTAGAGTCACTATTGCACTATCTGCAAAAACTTCCGGGTTAACTTATGGGTTAAAAGTGAAGCAGATACGTTGACATGTACCGAGTAGCATAGTCCCAGCAGAATAATCCTGTTTAGCCAAAATTAATCATTATGTCGCTAATTTTCGAATAATAGAGGTTGGTGGTGTTCCGTCGACCATGGTTTCCAAAGAAAGGACCTAACATGTAAGTCCGAATAGCTGTGAGCTTAGACGAAAGTCAGAGCGGCCCATCGCCTCGTTAAGAGACCCAGGTGGCAGTATTAAGTACTCCAAAATGCTAAAGGCGTTTTAAAATAATTTTTAGTTTCTAAATAGTTATTATCACGGAAATAAAAAGAAAATATCCAGTTAAATATGTTTTGAACGAACTAACATAATTACAAGAAATAACCAATCGTGTAATTTATTGAGACTTGGATCATTGTCCAGCTTAAGTATAGCTTACAATCAAAATAAGAACCCATCGACAATGCTTGGAAATGTTTTCATGCGACTATATCTGTGACATTTCTTTTCTTTTATTATTGTTCCGTCATTTTATATTCTACTCGCCTTATAAGGATTTCTAAAGACTTTAATAACACCGCCATCTAGATAAATTGTAAATTATAATTAATAAGCGAGTTAATAAGTTATTAATCATTAACAGAGAGAAAAAGTAAGATATCGAAGCAATCTTTTTTTGAAATTTCAAGAATGCGAATTTTTTTTTTAATTAAAATCTAATGAATCCTTTCTGTAACCTCCGAGGATTGAAAGCAAATATTAAAATAATGAGCAACACGCTTAATTCTCTAGGAGTATTACAAAAGAATTCAACAAATTACTCGGTACTGGTGAAAAGTCTTTTAAGTGCACAGTTTTAATTAAAGTTCTGTTCGTACCTGCCGCAGCTGCAGTATAATTTCATAAATTTTAAATGCTTTTGCTTTTTACTTTTCTATTTATATTTGCTAACGATAAATAAAACTTAAATTGTAACCGTACGTGTGTCCAAACTCTATATGTATTCTATTAATCTCATTAGTCTTTTGAAATGTTCGATAAATTAGATTTTACAAAAAATTCCTTTTGAAAATCGAAAACCTTTTTTTTTAAATCAACAAGAGTCTGCTTTATAATTTATTTAAAAAACACAGTCCAACAAACAAATTCTTCAAACTTTATTGATGCGGCTATTAACCTCGGGCATTATCCTTTTTGTCCTCAGAATGTCACACACATTAAATAAATTGAAGCTAAACATTTTATATTATTCAAGCTAAAAATCTAATTTTTTTAAATAAACTCTTTTAGTTACAATTCTATTCAAGTTTTCTTTGCAAAGATTTAAATTAGAATAATTGAATAAACGGTTATAAAATTATGGTACAAATTAGATGTGCTATTCTGTCTGAGGCTTTGAAAAGGGGTGTTAATTTGATTGCAAAAGGATGTTCATTGCTTAAGCCGAAAATTGGAATTTCTCACATGAGCTCTCATGAGCACCTCTTTCATGGCACTTTTCCTAGTGGTCATTGATCAAATTCAGTTCTTTTGATCTATCAGATCTGATTATTAATTTTAAGAACAATTGAAAAGTTAGTATAAATACTGTCATTAACTAATCAAGAGCTTTATAGTACTGGCTGTAATAGTAATGAGTTAGGGATATTAAAAATGTCTTTCAGATACTTTCTTATAATTTTTAATGGTACATACCCACAGAATAAAAAAAATTGTTCAAAAGCTAAACTAAGGTTTTTAACGTTGCTAAAAAAGAGCTAATTATTAATTAGTAATGATCGGCAATATAAATTAAATTAAGGAGTAAAATAAAGAGTAAATTAGTAGATAAACAACTCATAGAAGTATGTAAAATATTATTATGCAAAAATTAATGAAAGTAAAATTGGGAAGATTGGTGGAAAATTTTTAAGAAGTAAAAGTAACAAATCGCATGTAAATTGGAAATAAAAGAAGCACATTAACTGTTTTTTAGATAAAATATCTAAAAACGTACTAATTACGGACCTCTTTAATTAATGAACCTTAAATAATTTGAAAATAATAAAAATTAATCTTTTGTAATCCGCGCTGTTGAGAAAATTATCGGTTTAGTTTTTTAAATTGAAAAACTAAAAATTAGGTCAATTTTTGTTGCATTTTGATTATTAATAATTATTTAAATATGCATTTCCGAAGAAAGCTCGATATAGAAATCGTATTTTCTCTTCCGTTACTTTACATTAAAATGTCAGTTTTAGATGAAATTTGAAATTTTATAAATTTTAAGGCGCACTTTTTAGTTGTAATTGTAGGGATATTGCAACATAATCGTTGTTTAACTGCCAGTAATTAGGACATTTTACTAATTTGATAAAGAATAAAGTCGGTCATGCTGGTGATCCGCGTGAAGTGATTTGTTTACTTACGTAATTTAACAATTTACTGGTGTAGTAAATGCAAATAATTTAATTAATTGTAGTATAGAGGTTAACGATTTTTAACAAATTGAAGAGGTGAAGAAACGTAGGTATTTTTTATGTTTTGCTCCAGGACCAGGAGAAAAGTGCTAACAGGTTACTAAACATCATCTGAGATAGACCGGGTGGACACTTGGATGGTCCTTGTTTCTATAAGGAATTTTTTTTTAACCATTTATTGGCCGCGGAGGCAAAGAGCATCAACAAAGTCCTAACTAAGCCCATCACCAGAGAGCCCCTGTTGTTGAAGTCTGCTTCCCCCCATTCCGGTGCCTTTGCGTTAAAATCTCCTCCTATTAGAAGGAGGCCGCCCTTCCCTCTGATACTTGTCCCGAATTCCGCTAGAGAGTCTTCGAAGTTTTGTAAAGAGGCGTTCGGTGAGAAGTAGCAGCTATAGAGAGTGAGTCCCCCAGTGGTGACCCATACAAAACCCGCCCCGTGTCCCCGGTCTTCGACTTGGTGTCTTGTCTCGATGGCGGCTCTATTCGAGGAGTCGGCCCACCATAGAGGACCTTTTGAATTATTTTGCTCGCATACGAGTTCAAAGTCTATGTTATTTTCCGCGATAGTGGCCACAAGTAGGTCTTGTGCCGCTCTTGCCGTCATCAGGTTTATTTGCATTACATTCAGCAGTGCCCTAGGCATGGTTGCTGGCGATTTTACTTGGAAGACCTGCATTACGTGGTTTTGCCTTCGCCTCCTTCAGGGCTCCGACCACCCAGTGACTGCGGGTATTCGCCCGCAGTTTTCTCCGATTCCATATTCGGATTACTTGCCGTTGAAGAACTCTCAGATCCATTTTAATTATTATTTCTATTGTTGCCCGGGTTTTCTCCTCTGTCCTCCTGTGTGGTAGGATTTTGGGGGGCATTGGTCTGGTTCCTGAGTCCACCTTGGTAAGGTCTGTTCATCCATTTTTTAGTCTGCACAGGGATATGCCAACTCCTATTTTTTCCTTTTTGATGGCCCTGTCTGCTTCTTCCGCCTCTACTCGGATCTTGGCAATTTTATGCCCCCTTAACGTGGTTCTGATGAATATAACCTCCGGTTTAATTTGTAGGTTTACGTCGAAGGACTCCACAACCTCTTGCGCTGTTGAGAGTTCGTCCAGGCCGCTGACTGCCAGGTACTCGTGATTCCCGAGGAGGGTGGTCCTACCGGTGTTGCCTATTCTCTCCTCTAACTCTTTTTTAATTACTTCATTTTCTGTACCGCCCATCTCAATCAGCAGGCTGCCAGTTTTGGTTTTTCTCGAGTTAAGGACGTGGGTGCCTTTCTCTTTCAAGATCTCCCTCGTGGATTTGAGGACACTTTCAAACGTAGTGCCCTCGCTGGGTTGAATTAGAATGGCTTTCGTTTTCTTTCTTGGTTTTGACTGTTGCTTGGTGGGCTGGGTCGTAAGTTGGCCTTTGTTTCCACAACCGCGGAGGCATAGTTTTTGCCCCCCCCCCCGATTGCCATCTTTGGTACATAGATGTTTATTTTTATATCCATCCCTTCAAAAATACTCTCGATGTCTGCTCGATATGCATGGATATCTCCGGGGTTGTGTGTGCCCAGGACTTTGTATCCTTCTTTTACGGCAATAGCCTTTAGTTGCTGTAGCCTATCGGTAATACTGGCAGGCTCCTTCAAGGGCGCATTCATCTGTATTAGAGTTCTCTCCTTGGTTTCCACGGTATCTCCGTCGACTGTTTTGGAGATGATCGTGGTTGTTCCCATGTCCCCTCCGACGCCGGTCGCTTCGGGGAAGCTGCTCTTGGCAAATCTAGGCAGCCCCACTGCCATATTTCCGTCTCCTGAGTCTACCCAAACAGCCATGACGTCTGGAGTCTCCCCCTGGGTAAAGGAGTTTCCCTCTACAATTTTTGTGAGCTTCCATAACTAAATGTTATCCACTCAATAACACATGGATCATCGGAAATGCGCAGTAAGTCCGAAAGAGACAGAGATATAAAAGAAGAAATAGAGATAGAGAGAGTGAGGGAAGTAGGATATAGACGAAATGATAGCGAAATCTGCCTCGATGAATCGTCAGTCGCTAATATTAGGATACGACTTTGGAAAACTATTGTTTTATACCTAATTCTGAATTGTTACAAAGGCATATCCTGACATTTTAATTTGATTTTGAAATATTAACAAAATACACTGGAGGCCAAAGAGCACCTATGAAGGATTAAAGTATAACTTTATCCACCCTTGCGGTTAAAGTAATACTTGATCTACTATTTTGAGTTGAAAAAGGAAGATTTAAGATAGAAGAAATGGAATAAAATACCTCTTAAGTATCACCACTTTTGAATATTTAATGCAAACCGTCCGATTGTACGGGGTCAGTTTTAAGAGAAACAAGCAGAAGAGGATCCAGATAAAGTACCGTCCAAACCAAAAGAATTATAGAATTTTAATCGTAGTAATTGGAAATTTCTCAGGATAATTTCCGCTGAAAATCACATTCAAGGCAATTTTCACCTAATCACGTTATGATTGGCTAACTGTAGAAAAACCAACTCAACTATTCCACAATTTTAGTAACGTGTTATATAAGTGCGATTCACCTCTTAAGATAAAATCGGATCATTTATTTGCAATTTAAGTTGTTTTCTTCTGTTAGTTGGAGTTGGAGGTTTAATATAATATTTGCTAGAAATATATATGAAACGTGGTTTGAAAATCCAATTAAATTATAACTATGTGGTCAAAATTGATCAGATCACAACCTGAATTACTAGTACTTTTTTAAAATCAACCATTAAAATCGTCTACACAAGAAGAACGAGTTTGTTGTTGTTGCAAGTTCTTTGTGACTTCCAAGTATTGCGATTATACCACCACAAATACTTTTGCTTTTTAAAAATGATAGAAAAACGTATGTGAAAATCCAAGTGAATTCTTTAAATGTCTTGTGTGCCACTTATAAAATGTTATAATGTGTGCAATATAAAGATGAGATTATTTATTACTATTATATTAAAGAGAATGCAATGAATAAACAGACAGATGTCATCTTTTTTTTAACAAAACAGTTAAATTAGAAATAATTAAATAACTTAAATTTCACAAAAATGATAGTGTTTCATTTGTATAATTAACACACTTTTAGGATTTCGATTAGAGAAAATTGCTATGACGTTTTGTTATAGAAAAATTAATTATAAGAAAAATAGTTTTACGATTCTCACGCAATTATATGAAAGAATTGCATCTAATTGAATTAATGTCTCTGATTATTAAGACTTTTGAAGATACAATAGTGTATAACGTCATTTCATCAACAAATCAGAGATATGGAACATTAAAGTATAATATTATAATAAGGGAAAATTTTACAAGGCTATTTACTATTTAATTTCCCCCTTTCATCAACATTGTGTTATGATAGAAATTTTTTTTCAACAGATGTTAAAACGAGATATATTCACAAAACTTATTAATGGAGCTAAATTAATGATAATCAAGAACAATGAGAATGATAATTTGCAAAAATTATAATTTGTATTTAGCTAGTAATTTAAAACAAATAGTTCCAAGATTAAAATAGCCACGACAAAAGGTGAAATGCAATGTGTACAATGTGTCCCACGGTACGTGGGTTAACATCGATAGTATGATCTATATTTGGGAAATATTTGGCATTGTATAAAACGTTTACTTGGCATCACTGTAATTAGCATTTATCTAATAATTATGTACTAGGTTAGCAGTAGCCACCCGGTAGAAAAACTAATTCGAAATATAAATTAAATTAGACAAACAACTCATAATGGAAAATGTTATTATGCAAAAATTAATGAAAGTAAAACTGCGAAGATTGCATTGGTGGAAAAATTTTAAGAAAAAAAATTCCAATATTAAAACAATCAGGACAAAAGGTGAAAATGCAAGATAGTACAATGTGTCCTACGGTACGTGAGTTAACATTGATACTGTGATTATATTTTAGAGATTTTGAAATATTTGGCATTGGTTGTTAATGTTGGCATTGTTGATGTAATTATAAACTAATTAATCTGTGGCCACCCGGTATAAAAATTTAATTAATTCTAAAAAATTGAAGTCAACTTTCGAAGCTTCATTAATATAAAAACTTAATAAAATTTTTCTCTCCCACATTAATCTAACACATCAAATGTGAATTTTCAACAAGATGAATTACTTGTACATATCGTGCTCCAGCTCTCATAGGTATTAACATTATGCATTATCGATATTTATAAATTACACCTTCACCTAATTAACAATTATGAAAACTTGAGAGAATGTAAACTTATTATGAATTATTATGGGTTTAATTTTAGTTTTTGAACATCATAAATATTTAAAATTACACGCATTAGGCTATATTTGGCAATTATCTTCTTACACGTAAAAAATTTAAAAGTAGCAATTTCGTAAAAAGTATATTAATATTAAGTATTTATAAAATTGCGCTTCACTTTTATTAAATTGCGCGTCTATACAGTTTTAAAATTTTTTATACCTTCACTTATAAATCAATGAAAGTTGTAAGATATTAGTAATGATTGTAAAACAATTCGAAAAGTAATTTGATTAAAAAACAATAAGAATAATTAATTTTTCCATATATAAATGGGAGTTGGGAAATCGATAAAGGAACATCAAAGTAGCATCTGTCAAATTATAGCTTAACCATTTTCCATTTTTACTATTGTTGTGAAACTACTAACACATTTCTCTTTCAGAATTAATTTCAAAAAAATATAATAAGATCATAATTGATAGTGAGGTTATGTAGGCGTCGTTTATAGTTACGGTATGCCTTTACTTTTTCTCAACTTTTATTTTTGCGCCTAATTCAAACATATTTTCAATTCAACACCCGTTAGTTTAGGAAATTTAATTTATGCCGATCTTGAAGGTAACTACTAACTTCATTAACATACATCCTGCAACTTGAATTAAAAATGTCATATTATTTTGCATCAATTAATTGAAATTACTTATTTTCTGTCATAATTTAGAAAAGTTTACATAAGCACACCTCACCTAATAAATAATTCTTGCTTTTCTTGCTTTTATTTTTATATTTTCATTTTTTATTATTTTTTGCATTCAATGAAGCGCAATTACGAATAATGAGTATAGCGAGGAAACTTACGTAATTTCATTTTTCAATTATTGTTATTTAATTGTATTTTTTCCTACACAACTAACGAGCATTTAAAAAATATATTTCTTTTAAACTGGAAGTTTTCTCTTGCGTAATTTCTTTGATTTTTAAAAATAGTAATTAAAAATAAATTGCTCAATTAGTTTCCACACATTCGGATTAATTATTTTAAATAATGTGGATAAACTTTCATTACGTTTTTCATTTTTCAAATATAAAAAAAGGTTGATGTACTTCAATTTTATTATTAAAAGCTGTTGAGTTCAGAGCAATAACGCTTATAATAAAAAAGGCAATTTATGATTTTTGACTTTATATTTTTATTGCCTTTAAATTCAATTGCATATCAAGTGGATTTATAGAATTTTGGATATAAAGATTGTATCTTATTACTATTACATCGTAGCACTCATGATATGTAATCGTTTTTATATGTTCTATTTTTTTCATCAAAGTACCATCTTATGTAACTTTACGACTTATAAATTTATATTTTATTTGTTCATTAAAAGATTATTTAAAAATAGCTCGCTTTCTATTTACTATTAATTTGGACTTTTTTTTTAAACCTCAAGGGCTATTTTCTATAGAGAGCAAAAAATTAAATAGAATGCCTAAAATGCTTCCTATGTTTAATATTGAACAATAAAAGATGCTTTCATTTTGATGTACTACTTACAACTATTTCTGACATTAACATATTAAAAATTTTACCTTACATAATTGAAATAAATAATATTAGTTTACTTAAATTATTCTCACACACGAAAAGGTCATGTTTTGATTAATGAATTAAATTAGGAGAACAATTAATATGTAAAAATTGAACAATTGGCCATTCACTTTTCCAAATGCATTTATTACTACTATAGGTATTGGTTATTGTACAAATTAGAAAAGGCTGCCTAAATTATTTCCTATGCTTTACATGTTTACTGATTTTTATTATTGTTTACAACTTTGAATAAATCTATAAACTGGTATTGCTTCCTGCTATTGTTTTGTATGCGATGCTATAGCGGATAACATAAGAAGTGATGACGATGAGACATAAAAAAGACATAATTATATTTGAAGAATGAGAGAGATAGTGTTGGGCATCATTTACAATGGAAAATCAACAATTCTCCCAAATAACAAGGCCTTTTCTAGGTACAAGTTTTTTAGACGATTCCCTAGACTTCTAAAGACACTAGGTGTAGTGACTAGCAGAAGTAAATGATTACTGAATAAAATTATCACAGGCATGGCACATCAACAAAAACTCCACAATCGATCATTGATGGTGGATGATGGTAGTTGGAAGAAATTAAAGAAAAACAAGTAGAAAGCTCTCTCGTGTTTAAAGTTTTATTTCTTAAGGCAATTTTGGAGCAACAAAAAACTGGAATGTGCTCCAAGATATTTTTTGGGCATCTCGAATTTTGGCCTACAATTTATTGATTATACGTAAAACAATACAATGAAAGTTGTAGATAAAATAATGCAAATAAGCATGACAAATACAGCCAATAAAATACTTTCTATATTAGATAAAGAATTTTCATTTCGTCTTCTTTACAGTTTTAAATTCCCTTCTATTTTAAATTTAGGTTCTGTGCATGACTGCATCCGACCATAAACATAAAACTAAAGGGATTTTTATGCATCTCAACTATTGAAACCAATTTATATTTAATAGTAGTTTCCAATTACGGTTTATAAATTTTAATTAGTTAAATTACCGTTGCTTCGCGAGTTAAAATATTTCTGTGGAAGAAGATAAGTTTAAATATTAAGCTGTTATGGTGGATTTTGCAAAAAGTGCCAAATTAACGTTTACACTAAGTACAATTTATTATACAAGTTTTGTATATTTAAAACTACACAAGTTACTTTTAATCGAAATTTACAACTAAAATGCCACAATTTTTTGTACGTTTACCATTAGCACAAATTAAAATAAAACTAGAGGATAAAACGATGCATTTTTAAAGCTCAATTTAAACTTTTAAATTGTTGAATGTTCAACATTACTTTGTCTTTTGTGTTGAATTGTTTCAAAACAATGTTCTGAAATAGTCACGTATTACGGAGAACGTGGATGTTAATACATAATACAAAGATAATAAACTTACCCCCAAAGTACCAAACTACTTCATTTTTATTTTAAATTTAAATAAATAATTATTTTAATGTAAATTCTATTTAAAAGAGTCTTAAAAGCGTTAAAATTGTAATTGTTTCAAAAACGTTAAAACAATAGTGTTTGTCGTTATTATCTTGGTATTGTTAGTTCAATTATACCGTAAGAAATCTGTTACTTTAAAAGTGAAACCGTCAATTTTTTATACAAGATTAGCAGAGCAAAGACCATAAAATTGTAAACTATTACTATTATTATAATATACAAAAATAAGACAGGTTTTAAATGTACCGGTGTTTAGATTTAAAAAAAAAAGAACAACGATTACCATTAACATCATCAATAACATAATAAGAATAATGGAAATGGAAAGCTACATTGTTTTTGAAAATTGTTATTAAAATTAATATTTGTATATTTTAATAATTCTTAATTTGGCCAAGGACTTTCGATGAAAAACAATTGAATAACATCTCAAACCGATTCTGATCATTAATATTATTTTTATTGTGCCTTCACTCGAATAACTATAGTTGCTTTTATATCCGTTTTAGATTTAGACATCTCTTAAGGTCGAATTCAAAATATTTACCCTAAATTCATAATTATTCTAATTACCCTCCTCCAACACGAATGTTACTTCAAATAAGTTTTCTGAAAAACCTTTTAAATAAGCCATAACTGAAGACACGAAGACAGAACCTTATTTTAGAAGGACGGACTTAAATATTTATCTCTCTACTACAAAGACTTGACGATTTTCAAGTCAGAAAGATTTTCATATGGATCTAAGAGAGTATCAGAAAACGATAAAAACAGCCAAAAAGTGTGTCCCCAAAATTCCATAATTTAAATTTTAAATTACTCTATAATTGGTCAGTGGTCATTTACCGTTAGCTTGGCATTGTAATGGTGGCGATATTGTCAATATTATACCCTTTGAATCCCAACTACTAAGGACCGTTTAACATGGACGAAATGTCGTATTAACTTGTTAGCACTGACTCAATTCAAAGAGCAAAAGCACGGTTTGCTTTAGTTTAGCAAAGTTTAGATCCCCGTGCTTATGCTCATTGAGTTGATTCACTATTAACAAATTAATACGGTATTTAGTCCATGTAAAACGGCCCTATGATAGAATCGAAGTACAATTACTAGGTACCTTTATTTTCGTGCAAGCAAAAATTTGAATTCTGATACTGCAGTACGCACGAAACAAGTCCACTTTCAATAACATGTTTCTCATTTTTGGAATAATTGCAAATAAGATTATTTTCGTAAAATTTTCCCCTCTTCAATTTTTGACTCTTTATAATTTTTCATTTACTACATAGTTTTCGAGAAAATTGCAAATATGTAAAAAAAAGTGTAATTTTAGAGATTCAAACCCAATTATGAAGGGGCATTTCCCCCTCAGAAAAGTGGAATCTTTTAGCATGATAATAAGGGCTATAATTATTAATCAATAGAGTAAGTTTCAGCTTTGGGTGATTTTGTTCAGGGTTCTTCACCATGTTTTAAGACCAGACTGGCCCGACCGACTATCCGGCGATCGCCGATCAATTCAGGACCAAATGAAAATAAACGAATAAATATGTAAATATTCAGAATTTCGTTATTGGTAATTTTTAGCGTTAGAAGCGAACAATTTTATATCCAGACCTTTAAAGACCAGTAAACTTCTTCTCTCCAGTTATGTGCCACTACATAGGCATTATTTTGCGACCTAACCTAACCGAATGCAACTTTAAACTGACCTATTACTATCACCACTAGAGTCGGGCGAGCTTTTATATAATCACTTCGTAAACAGCTATAATTTGGCTCTTCCGCCCTCCAGATCTCATAAGAAAATTAATAATTTTCAAGAAGTCAAAAATAAAAACTCCTATTTTATTTTTTATTCAAGGTTAGGTTAGAGTATAGTAGGGTGGAGTATGTTAGGTGAGATTATGCTGGGTTTGTTAATAAAAAGTATACTTCAACTTATATAAACGTTTGGCCTCGTTGGCAATAGACGACCCTGATTTGAGGTGTTGAAAACAAAAAGTGAAACAAACTTGCCAATCTAGTGTGCAGTGTGTCTAAAATGCACCTTGAACTAACATGTACGATGAATTACGCAAATAATTGCCCGCATGTAAATAAGAAAGTTCGTAAAGAATAAATAACCGGTGTAGAATCCGAAATTTATGAGAACGATAGGGTGGAGCCAATATCTTGGATAATATAGATGGGTGGAGAGAGTGCTCTCTTTCTCTCTCTCTCTATCTCTTTGAAATTGTCAGACCCTTTTTTATTAGAGGATATTGACTCCGCCATATTGTTCGCATAAATTCTGAACTATAGGAACACGTTCTGTATTAGGCACATAAGCCAATGAAATTTTAGAAAATCCAATGTTAAACATCAATGGTTGAGCCATTGTAAGGTAAATACAAATTACTTACCTTTTTTCTGATGTCCTCTTGCTGACTGCATCCTTTACCATGTCAAAATCTATTCCACGCTCCGTCAACCATTCACTTGAATTTAAACGAATCGTATGAATAATTATATTGAACACTATAGGTACACACTACACACTTAAGAAACATGCACTTATTTTTAGAGCAAAAACCGAATAACGAACTATTAAAGCTTCATTCAAGCTTCCAACATCGGACTCGATTTTAATAACGCGTACGCGGGAGTTTAAAGTCGATTCCGAAAAAACCGTTTAAATATGTCGCGGCTGAAATCGAAAAATTTAACACAGAAATACAATTCTCATCCAATGGAAATGGCCTGAAAACAGAAAAATTATTATTTTTAGATATTTCAAAACGGTTAATTAACCAAAATGGCCGGTGTGACTGTTTTAATGGATTTCTGCGGGTTGAAGGAGAGGGGGAAGAAGGTGATACTGTACAAATGAAGCAATAATCTCTAAAGATCTTCAGAAAGGCCACTGGGTATGAATAAGTGGAAAGAGTTAAACAGAAAGAGATGGATACTTGAAAGTTAGAAACGGAGATAGCCGTAGAAGATTCACCTGTTGTTGAAATTTCTTGACATGTTTTAGGAGTTCTTCCATTACTTCCTCGTCCAACGACACGATCTGAAAATAAAAAATTTAATTTAGTTACCTATTACTTTTACGTCTTTATTTCTTGTCTTAATTTAAAGAAGAGGTTGATTTTTGAATTATTAGATACTAAATGGAAAACTTGAACTAATACAGAAAAGTTTGGCTCCATCAACTTCAATGCATATGGACTAGTCCGACCGTAATCCTTAAGACTCGAGCCTTAGGCCGAGTATTTCAATTGACCCTTAAACTTAAGTGTAACTTTAAACTGACCTTCAACCAATAGAAATACACAAAATTGTAGTAAAGCTCAGCTTAATGCCATATTTAAGTTTAAGGGTCGATTGAAATACTCGGTCTTAGTGTTCTTATAATAGTGTTACTTCAGCCACACCTATCAAGCGTCTAGTCTCTATGTGTTCCCTATAGTTGTAAGTTCCTACATGGTATGCTATTCACAAACCTTACTTACAAAGACAATATCAAGCTTTCCATCTTAATTCCAAGATACTGACTCCTTTTTTGGTACTTCAGAAGAACGTGACACCAAATATGAATTGTTGAATGCCAATAATTATGAAAGTGATCTAAGTATAAACTATTCAAACTTGATTAACTTAATTTTTCCATACTCTCTAATTAACACATTTTAAACGAAACGTGTGTTCTTAACAATTAATGTTTGTTTAAATCTAATAATTCACAGAGTTAAAGTTATATTTTGTTTATTTCTGACGCTGTGACGTCTTCTAATTAACATACAAACAATATGAGAAAGCTTTTGAAATCAAAACGTGTTAATAATCGAGTACTATAATGAGACATTTAAACATCAGATGACAAAAGGTATTTGATCACGGTTTTAACGTTTTTTTTCTCTCAGATAACAACTTAATTATCATACAGAACAAAACAAAGTTTTTCAGGAAATAAACAATATGAGAAGATACATCACGTCAATGACATTATTAAAACTGTCAAACAATAGAACAAAACCAAAGTTTAAATTGTGCATAAAAATAGAAAGCAATTACTTATAAGTAGAGAGCGGTATCATAAGCGTTTAAGAAACTATGTCATATGATTTTTCCCAAAATGTGAATACCTACTTTTTGGGACAATTTAACTTAATAAAAGCTAATAAAAACGGTTTCCGAGACCTAAAAAAGACCATGGTTTCTTCCTTAGTGTTCGGGGTCTGGACGGTCATTTATAGGTACCTAGATTAAAACAAGGTGTGAATATACTAAAAATGTGAATGAAAAATGATAAATAAAATCCCAAAGGGCAAAAGATGGCATGCGATTTCAAGAATCATGATGAACATTACACTTCCTGATTCTCATCCCATTATTTAAAATTTAAAAAGACGTCAATTACTATGCATCTTTCATTATTTTTAATTATATGTTCAATTCTTACATAAATTACCAATTATGTAAGTACACGCTATATCTAATATATTATATTTTAGTACTGATTTTTTCAAGCTATGATTATGTTGTTTGGATTCAATTTAAACTAAATGACCATTACATCACAGAAAGTGGAAACGAAGTTTTCAATTTAAAAAAAAATAAATTCCATCGTTAATTATTAATGACAATAAATTAAATCAAGTTCAAGTAATAATTCGTGATTCGATACAATTTACAACGTCCTTGCGCGTTTGTAAATACGAAAATCTTACCATTTAATCGAAGTCGTGATTCGCCCATCTATGCCCACAATTATTATCTACCAAAGGAAACTCTCTTACTATACAAACTGAAATAAATTTGTTTAATGTTCAATTATAGACTTAAATGCAGCGCTAAAGGCTACTTAAAATTTATTGGTTTTCATTAAATAAATTTATATATGAATTTATTTATTAAATTATGTTTAAACGAGGTTAAATGTATTGAGATAGGCATTTATTAAAAAGTTTCCCAGATTCGATTTCCTTGAAAATTCTAGTGAATTTGTTTCTTCATTTTGGTTTTGATAGTGTTGTTATAGCCACTAAATCAGTAAAAGTATCATAAAGAGAACACAAACTGAACTCAGAATATTTATTAAATAATCAAATGCATACAAATAATAAAATGTAAGAGTAATAATTTTCTGGACGAAGATGAGCTGAAGTCTAGGCCAGCAACCTTATTATTTGAGAGGCGCTCTTTGGCAGCTCTGATACGAGAAACACAATGACGTGGCAATTTTCTCTATAGTTCAAAAATTTTTATTTCGGAAAATCGTCATTCCCAAAGACATTTGTTATCGGTTTCTAAATTTTTGAAATTATTACAGCACAGTATCAAACATTATTGGAGCCAAATGATAAATGTTAAAAATAAGAGAAGAACGGTTTTGCCAGGAAGTTTGACGATTTAAATTTCCCCTTCTATGTGTATTCATCAGTTCTATAGGTATAGAAATAAAATAGTAGGTTATACCTCATCATAAGGAGCATAAGTTGATTAAGTCTTGATATAAAAATAAAGCCCAACAAGTGAGTTTTGTCTCATCAAAATCTCTATATCAGAGAATGAGTGACAACTAACTTAACTCTGATTTATACACAATTTATGTTATTTTCTTTATAGAGGGGTCTAAGTCTTCTGAACCTGTGCCCAAAGTACTAAACACATAACATAAAGAGCATGAGCTCAAGTTGATAAGTTCTTGATATAGAAATACAATCGAAAAATTAGGTTTTGTCTCATCATAAGCTCGTATCAGTGTATGAGTGACAACTAACTTAACTCTGACTCACACAATTTATGTTATTTTCTGTATAGGCGTCTTAGTCCCCTGGACCTCTGCTCTAAAATCTAATCACATAACATAAAGAGCATTTAAGCTCAAGTTGATAAGTGCTTGATGTAGAAATAAAATTAAAAAACTAAGTTTTTCCTCACCAAAAGTTCTATCAGTGGTTGAGTGACAACTAACCCAGCTCTGATTCATACACAATTTATGCTATTGTCTCTATAGAGAGGTCTTAGGCTCCTAGATCTCTGCTCTCAGAAATAATCTTTGTCTCATCATAAGCTCGTATCAGTGTATGAGTGATAACTAACTTAACTCTGACTCACACAATTTATGTTATTTTCTGTATAGGCGTCTTAGTCCCCTGGACCTCTGCTCTAAGATCTAATCACATAACATAAAGAGCATTTAAGCTCAAGTTGATAAGTGCTTGATGTAGAAATAAAATTAAAAAACTAAGTTTTTCCTCACCAAAAGTTCTATCAGTGGTTGAGTGACAACTAACCCAGCTCTGATTCATACACAATTTATGCTATTGTCTCTATAGAGAGGTCTTAGGCTCCTAGATCTCTGCTCTCAGAAATAATCGCATAACATAAAGAGCATGAGCTCAAGTTGATAAGTTCTTGATATAGAAATACAATCGAAAAATTAGGTTTTGTCTCATCATAAGCTCGTATCAGTGTATGAGTGACAACTAACTTAACTCTGACTCACACAATTTTGTTATTTTCTGTATAGGCGTCTTAGTCCCCTGGACCTCTGCTCTAAGATCTAATCACATAACATAAAGAGCATTTAAGCTCAAGTTGATAAGTGCTTGATGTAGAAATAAAATTAAAAAACTAAGTTTTTCCTCACCAAAAGTTCTATCAGTGGTTGAGTGACAACTAACCCAGCTCTGATTCATACACAATTTATGCTATTGTCTCTATAGAGAGGTCTTAGGCTCCTAGATCTCTGCTCTCAGAAATAATCGCATAACATAAAGAGCATGAGCTCAAGTTGATAAGTTCTTGATATAGAAATACAATCGAAAAATTAGGTTTTGTCTCATCATAAGCTCGTATCAGTGTATGAGTGACAACTAACTTAACTCTGACTCACACAATTTATGTTATTTTCTGTATAGGCGTCTTAGTCCCCTGGACCTCTGCTCTAAGATCTAATCACATAACATAAAGAGCATTTAAGCTCAAGTTGATAAGTGCTTGATGTAGAAATAAAATTAAAAAACTAAGTTTTTCCTCACCAAAAGTTCTATCAGTGGTTGAGTGACAACTAACCCAGCTCTGATTCATACACAATTTATGCTATTGTCTCTATAGAGAGGTCTTAGGCTCCTAGATCTCTGCTCTCAGAAATAATCGCATAACATAAAGAGCATGAGCTCAAGTTGATAAGTTCTTGATATAGAAATACAATCGAAAAATTAGGTTTTGTCTCATCATAAGCTCGTATCAGTGTATGAGTGACAACTAACTTAACTCTGACTCACACAATTTTGTTATTTTCTGTATAGGCGTCTTAGTCCCCTGGACCTCTGCTCTAAGATCTAATCACATAACATAAAGAGCATTTAAGCTCAAGTTGATAAGTGCTTGATGTAGAAATAAAATTAAAAAACTAAGTTTTTCCTCACCAAAAGTTCTATCAGTGGTTGAGTGACAACTAACCCAGCTCTGATTCATACACAATTTATGCTATTGTCTCTATAGAGAGGTCTTAGGCTCCTAGATCTCTGCTCTCAGAAATAATCTTTGTCTCATCATAAGCTCGTATCAGTGTATGAGTGATAACTAACTTAACTCTGACTCACACAATTTATGTTATTTTCTGTATAGGCGTCTTAGTCCCCTGGACCTCTGCTCTAAGATCTAATCACATAACATAAAGAGCATTTAAGCTCAAGTTGATAAGTGCTTGATGTAGAAATAAAATTAAAAAACTAAGTTTTTCCTCACCAAAAGTTCTATCAGTGGTTGAGTGACAACTAACCCAGCTCTGATTCATACACAATTTATGCTATTGTCTCTATAGAGAGGTCTTAGGCTCCTAGATCTCTGCTCTCAGAAATAATCTTTGTCTCATCATAAGCTCGTATCAGTGTATGAGTGATAACTAACTTAACTCTGACTCACACAATTTATGTTATTTTCTGTATAGGCGTCTTAGTCCCCTGGACCTCTGCTCTAAGATCTAATCACATAACATAAAGAGCATTTAAGCTCAAGTTGATAAGTGCTTGATGTAGAAATAAAATTAAAAAACTAAGTTTTTCCTCACCAAAAGTTCTATCAGTGGTTGAGTGACAACTAACCCAGCTCTGATTCATACACAATTTATGCTATTGTCTCTATAGAGAGGTCTTAGGCTCCTAGATCTCTGCTCTCAGAAATAATCGCATAACATAAAGAGCATAAGCTCAAGTTGATAAGTTCTTGATATAGAAATACAATCGAAAAATTAGGTTTTGTCTCATCATAAGCTCGTATCAGTGTATGAGTGACAACTAACTTAACTCTGACTCACACAATTTTGTTATTTTCTGTATAGGCGTCTTAGTCCCCTGGACCTCTGCTCTAAGATCTAATCACATAACATAAAGAGCATTTAAGCTCAAGTTGATAAGTGCTTGATGTAGAAATAAAATTAAAAAACTAAGTTTTTCCTCACCAAAAGTTCTATCAGTGGTTGAGTGACAACTAACCCAGCTCTGATTCATACACAATTTATGCTATTGTCTCTATAGAGAGGTCTTAGGCTCCTAGATCTCTGCTCTCAGAAATAATCGCATAACATAAAGAGCATGAGCTCAAGTTGATAAGTTCTTGATATAGAAATACAATCGAAAAATTAGGTTTTGTCTCATCATAAGCTCGTATCAGTGTATGAGTGACAACTAACTTAACTCTGACTCACACAATTTATGTTATTTTCTGTATAGGCGTCTTAGTCCCCTGGACCTCTGCTCTAAGATCTAATCACATAACATAAAGAGCATTTAAGCTCAAGTTGATAAGTGCTTGATGTAGAAATAAAATTAAAAAACTAAGTTTTTCCTCACCAAAAGTTCTATCAGTGGTTGAGTGACAACTAACCCAGCTCTGATTCATACACAATTTATGCTATTGTCTCTATAGAGAGGTCTTAGGCTCCTAGATCTCTGCTCTCAGAAATAATCGCATAACATAAAGAGCATGAGCTCAAGTTGATAAGTTCTTGATATAGAAATACAATCGAAAAATTAGGTTTTGTCTCATCATAAGCTCGTATCAGTGTATGAGTGACAACTAACTTAACTCTGACTCACACAATTTTGTTATTTTCTGTATAGGCGTCTTAGTCCCCTGGACCTCTGCTCTAAGATCTAATCACATAACATAAAGAGCATTTAAGCTCAAGTTGATAAGTGCTTGATGTAGAAATAAAATTAAAAAACTAAGTTTTTCCTCACCAAAAGTTCTATCAGTGGTTGAGTGACAACTAACCCAGCTCTGATTCATACACAATTTATGCTATTGTCTCTATAGAGAGGTCTTAGGCTCCTAGATCTCTGCTCTCAGAAATAATCTTTGTCTCATCATAAGCTCGTATCAGTGTATGAGTGATAACTAACTTAACTCTGACTCACACAATTTATGTTATTTTCTGTATAGGCGTCTTAGTCCCCTGGACCTCTGCTCTAAGATCTAATCACATAACATAAAGAGCATTTAAGCTCAAGTTGATAAGTGCTTGATGTAGAAATAAAATTAAAAAACTAAGTTTTTCCTCACCAAAAGTTCTATCAGTGGTTGAGTGACAACTAACCCAGCTCTGATTCATACACAATTTATGCTATTGTCTCTATAGAGAGGTCTTAGGCTCCTAGATCTCTGCTCTCAGAAATAATCGCATAACATAAAGAGCATAAACTCAAGTTGATAAGATGTTGATATAGATCTAAAATCGAAAAACTAAGTTTTACCTCACTGTTAGCTATGTCAGTAAATGAGTGACAACTAACCTAACTCTGACTCACACAATTTATGTTATTTTCTGTATAGGCGTCTTATTCCCCTGGACTTCTGCTCTAAGATCTAATCACATAACATAAAGAGCATTTAAGCTCAAGTTGATAAGTGCTTGATGTAGAAATAAAATTAAAAAACTAAGTTTTTCCTCACCAAAAGTTCTATCAGTGGTTGAGTGACAACTAACCCAGCTCTGATTCATACACAATTTATGCTATTGTCTCTATAGAGAGGTCTTAGGCTCCTAGATCTCTGCTCTCAGAAATAATCTTTGTCTCATCATAAGCTCGTATCAGTGTATGAGTGATAACTAACTTAACTCTGACTCACACAATTTATGTTATTTTCTGTATAGGCGTCTTAGTCCCCTGGACCTCTGCTCTAAGATCTAATCACATAACATAAAGAGCATTTAAGCTCAAGTTGATAAGTGCTTGATGTAGAAATAAAATTAAAAAACTAAGTTTTTCCTCACCAAAAGTTCTATCAGTGGTTGAGTGACAACTAACCCAGCTCTGATTCATACACAATTTATGCTATTGTCTCTATAGAGAGGTCTTAGGCTCCTAGATCTCTGCTCTCAGAAATAATCGCATAACATAAAGAGCATGAGCTCAAGTTGATAAGTTCTTGATATAGAAATACAATCGAAAAATTAGGTTTTGTCTCATCATAAGCTCGTATCAGTGTATGAGTGACAACTAACTTAACTCTGACTCACACAATTTATGTTATTTTCTGTATAGGCGTCTTAGTCCCCTGGACCTCTGCTCTAAGATCTAATCACATAACATAAAGAGCATTTAAGCTCAAGTTGATAAGTGCTTGATGTAGAAATAAAATTAAAAAACTAAGTTTTTCCTCACCAAAAGTTCTATCAGTGGTTGAGTGACAACTAACCCAGCTCTGATTCATACACAATTTATGCTATTGTCTCTATAGAGAGGTCTTAGGCTCCTAGATCTCTGCTCTCAGAAATAATCTTTGTCTCATCATAAGCTCGTATCAGTGTATGAGTGATAACTAACTTAACTCTGACTCACACAATTTATGTTATTTTCTGTATAGGCGTCTTAGTCCCCTGGACCTCTGCTCTAAGATCTAATCACATAACATAAAGAGCATTTAAGCTCAAGTTGATAAGTGCTTGATGTAGAAATAAAATTAAAAAACTAAGTTTTTCCTCACCAAAAGTTCTATCAGTGGTTGAGTGACAACTAACCCAGCTCTGATTCATACACAATTTATGCTATTGTCTCTATAGAGAGGTCTTAGGCTCCTAGATCTCTGCCCTCAGAAATAATCGCTTAACATAAAGAGCATAAACTCAAGTTTGATAAGATGTTGAGATCTAAAATCGAAAAACTAAGTGTTGCCTCAGTGTTAGCTATGTCAGTAAATGAGTGACAACTAACCTAACTCTGACTCACACAATTTATGTTATTTTCTCTGAAGAGGCATCTTACTCGCCTGGACCTCCTCTCTAAGATCTAATCTCATAATATAAAGAGCTTTATTTAAAGTCAAGTTGATAAGTTCTTGATGTAGAAATAAAATCAAAATTAAGTTTTTCCTCACCAAAAGTTCTATCAGTGGTTGAGTGACAACTAACCCAGCTCTGATTCATACACAATTTATGCTATTGTCTCTATAGAGAGGTCTTAGGCTCCTAGATCTCTGCTCTCAGAAATAATCTTTGTCTCATCATAAGCTCGTATCAGTGTATGAGTGATAACTAACTTAACTCTGACTCACACAATTTATGTTATTTTCTGTATAGGCGTCTTAGTCCCCTGGACCTCTGCTCTAAGATCTAATCACATAACATAAAGAGCATTTAAGCTCAAGTTGATAAGTGCTTGATGTTGAAATAAAATTAAAAAACTAAGTTTTTCCTCACCAAAAGTTCTATCAGTGGTTGAGTGACAACTAACCCAGCTCTGATTCAAAGACAATTTATGCTATTGTCTCTATAGAGAGGTCTTAGGCTCCTAGATCTCTGCCCTCAGAAATAATCGCATAACATAAAGAGCATAAACTCAAGTTTGATAAGATGTTGAGATCTAAAATCGAAAAACTAAGTTTTGCCTCAGTGTTAGCTATGTCAGTAAATGAGTGACAACTAACCTAACTCTGACTCACACAATTTATGTTATTTTCTCTGAAGAGGCATCTTAGTCGCCTGGACCTCCTCTCTAAGATCTAATCTCATAATATAAAGAGCATTATTTAAAGTCAAGTTGATAAGTTCTTGATGTAGAAATAAAATCAAAATTAAGTTTTTCCTCACCAATAGCTCTATCAGTGGTTGAGTGACAACTAACCTAACTCTGATTCATACACAATTTTTATTATTTTCTGTATAGAGGGGTCTTAATTCCAACGACCTCTACCCTAAGAACCAAATACATAATATATAGAGCATAAGCTCAAGTTGACAAGTTCTTCATATAGTTTATTAACTCTAGAAGTGTATGAGTGACAACAAACTAACCTAACTCTGATTCATACACAATTTATGTTGTTTTCTGTGTCTTAGGGGTCTTAGTCTCCTGGGCCTCTGTCCTAAGAACTAAACACTTAACACAAAGAGCATAAGCTCAAGTTGATAAGTTTTGATATAGAAATACAATAGAAAAACTAAGTTCTGCGTCATCATAAGCTATGTCAGTGGATGTGTGACAACTAACCTAACTCTGATTCATGCAATATGTATGTTATTTTCTCTTTAGAGGGTTTTCTCTTTCTCTCTTGCCCTAAGAACTGAACAAATGAAAAAAAATTAATAACATTACGAATTTTTATGAGACTTGACTAAAGATTACTATGTAATACTGTATGTATAAAGCCACAAGAAATATAGATAACAGAAACTTAAAATGAAGTAAACATAATTTATTCATTCTTTTAAAAGATAATGTAATCAACACTCTAAATTACGTACATTTTAGCTTTTAAAATATTTTTATTTACAAAATCCAGTTGCAGAAATGAACCAAAAGACATTGTAATCGAATAAACCGTTAAATAAAGTTTGAAAGCACTCGGATGAATCGGAGATAATCTAGCCCAATCTAGAAACAATAATCGGGTGGGTTATTAAAAATGTGTTTATTTCTGGATTAAGGGATAGAATGGTATTAAGTACTCCTTCAGAAGAAAAATCTGTAAATAACATCTTTGGTGTGTTTATTTCTGGATTAAGGGATAGAATGGTATTAAGTACTCCTTCAGAAGAAAAATCTGTAAATAACATCTTTGGTAGAAAAACTACTATAAAGCGATGAAAATTAGAATAAAATACGAATTAGAGAAAAAAATTATAATAACCACAAACTCCGAGAGGTGAAACTCAATTAAAATTTCCACTTGTAGTCTCGAAGATTCTAATCCTCATCTTCTAATGTTTCTGAACTTGAAGAAAATAGTTGCTATGCAAAGCAAATTGGGACTTAATAACCTTAAAATATTTATAAATTAATTAATAAAATTTGTTATAAAAAAGTCAAAATGTCGCTTAAAGATAATTCTCACAATTAAATTTCGAAGTGTTGAGTCATAACTCATGCCAAACTACGCGATGGCAAACTGCATTCTTCAATAAACCGTTAATACCAATCAAAAATTTTGTTGTTGTGTATAAGAGATATTAGGAGGGCCAACGGGATATCTACAGAGCCATGGATAATGTTGATTATTTATTGTGCAAAGTGAATGGGATGAAATGATCTTGTAGTTAAGGTACAGGTTGAACAAGGCCATGGACGTTCGTTCACCTATTCAAGAAGTTACGCGAAAAAAATTAATTTATGAGTTGTAGCATAATAGAAAAGTAAACAAAAAAAACTTAATTAAAAACTTTTGATTAATTTCATTTTTTATGTTCAATCGAACACTAAAATAATGATTTTTTAAAACTATTCCACTTTTTGTGAAATGTTATTAGTTATTACCTTGAATTCTTGAGTGAGTATTTTATTTTAAAACTTCAAGTACAAGTAAGTGAAGAGTAAAGTAATTAAGTTAAAAGCTTTCTATAATTGAATAATCATTTTACAACTTTCTTGACCAAAAAGCCTTTCGACTCTTGAAACTTATATCTAAAAAAATTAATGTAAATACACAACACACTAATAAAAGAACAATCAACAATAATGTAGCTTTAACGGTCGTACATAAAATATACCTATCTATTATTATATTCTTAAGGAAAAAGCCTACATTTGCATTAAACTTTCTCCGCATAACAATTATTTAAAACAAATATGGTATTTATAAAGAAATTATAATGAAAATGTTATAAAAAAAAGTGATATGTAGCACATTATAGGAGGACACTAATAATATGTTACGGTGTAAAGTGCAACAATAATATTCCATTGCTAAGCCAAAGATGCATTCCTGATTAGTAAAATTTTGAGAATAACTACACAAGTATTGTAAGGCACTGTATACAAATTAACGTTTGGCATGTGAATTGTGCTAGTAGAATATATAATAAATTGTTTGTTATTAATTTTCTGGTAAATATTTTTTTACAGTAAAAAACGAACTACCTAATATAAAAAATTTTAAAACGCTCGAAAACATATACGTTAAATAATTTTAATGCTTTAAGCGCATTATAACGTTAAATGTACCGTTTGAACTTATTCGCTATAAAATATTAAACATATCTTAGCTGTAAATAATGCGTATTATTTGTTTTCGTTGAATTAGGTGAAAAAATGCTCTATTTATTACAAGTCAATAATCGAAAAAAATTCGGCTCCTTTAAGCACTGAGGACTGAAGAGGCTAATATTAACGTTGTGAACCATTGAATATAAAATTATAGTATTTTGTTATGAGTAGTTTAGTTTATGAATTATTTGGTAAAGAGAATATTTAGCTCGGATAATAAAAAATTTCAAAGCGATTCCGAGAGTTGATTAGAGGTAAAATCACTACAGCGTAACAAATCTTTGTTAGGATATAACATAACTATTATATAGCATGCCGACTTTCAAAGAGGAACATAGGGAAATAAAATTGCAAATAACTATTGAAGCGTTTAAAAAAAATCAAATGCAGTCAGACGCAGAATTTGTAGAAGAATCCGAATACGCAAGAGAAAGAATATAGGTTGCTATTTCAAACAATTGATAGTCTGACGTAACTGCGAATAAGGGGATAACTGTGGGGGTAGAACAAAATAGCGACTACTTAATGAAGTGCACATTAAAAATCTTAAGATTAAGAACCCTAGGATTTTATGGCTTTAAATAAACAGGGTGTTATAATTATATTCAGAGCGTTCAACTTGCCGCTTTCGCTCTGTATAGTAGTAGTTGGCTGTAACCAATAAGTTTTTGAAAATCTGCATATGAGATTTCAGTAACTTCTCATAACACTGTTTTAAACTTATAATTTAACCTGCTTTCAGTTGTTATGAACACGGAGAATCAATTATTTGTTCGACGTTTTTTCAAAGGATAAATCAAAAGTTCCATGTTAAATTTAATGTCGACATTAGTTACTCTAGAGCTTTATAGTACCGACTGAATCAGAAGCCTAAGAGAAACTAGCTGGAATGTGGTCATTTTAGATTTTACGTATCCTTTCTGATCTCTCTAAGCACAAATTTTGATAATTAACAGTGAGATAATTTTAAGAAACACTTCTGTAAAACAAGTTTTATTTTAACGTTACCTACAAAAAATAAATTATTTGTCCTCTTATAATTATTAAATTACAACCTTAATCTAAAATTATTGCTATAAAATGGACTTGTCAAGGACCAACCTTATTCATTTTTATTATCTTATTTTATACCTATCATCAAAGGGTTACCTGTCATGTCAGTGTAAGCATGTATAAGTTTATTAGCTGAGCTATGACAGAATCGTCTTTTAAATCCTTATTACCATAGGAACCCCCTGGGTTGGGTTGCAGTAAAACCATTGAGAAATATGCAGTGGAGATATTAAACCATTTTTAGGTATTCAAAGCTTTTCACCTTGCTTTGCTAATGCCGAGTCTCTAGAAAGATAGTTATCGCTTGACAAATAGATATCTTATTCATATATGTCGAAAAACCGGTTTCAAACAATGTATCGACCCATCATAATGTTTATGCCTATGCTTTTCCTGCAACCAAACCTAGGAAGTTGCTAATAGGACAGTAAGAATTTAAAAATCGATTCTGTCATAGCTCACCGAGCAAACTATACTGTTACTAAAACTCGGATTTCGATAGTTCCATCTGCCAATAAACTATACTCTCTCCAGGGAACAGAAACAGCTAAGTCCTCCCTCCTGTCAAATTTTTGTCAAATAAGGTTGACGTATGTCAATTCTTGTGTGATTGTTTTAAACCGTATTTTCAAAATTCGCCCAATAGAAAAATTCCATTAGAATATCGGGCGCTTTTTTTGGAGTTAGCTGTAAGTTTTGCAAGCTCTAAACACTTGCAAGATAACCTCCTGCCTCCTTTTGGAGTGCGTGGAGACGCTAAACCAGATATCCAAAGATAATGTCCTTGGTCTTAGCTGGGTCAAAGGACATCAAGGAAATGAGGGTAACGAAAAAGCAGATGAGCTGGCCAAGAAAGGTTCAAAAAGTTTTCCCTGTGGCCCTAAACAAATCATAAAACTAGCCCTAAAAACTGTCGATGCCCTCCTTGAGAATCATACTCATCTAATACACACACACTACTTGATGGGCAAATAATGCAAGCTATCGCCAGAGCAAAAACTTCATACCAGCTCCCTCCAGAAAGCTTGCAAACTACTATCTAAAGCTGTCCCGAGTTAATCTACGCACAATTGCAGGGATACTCACGGGACACTTTCGGCTAAATAAGCATCTTCACACACTGGGAATAGTAGATAGAATAAGCGCAACTCCGCTCGCCAGAGTTCTGAAGTATATCCTAAAAGTGGGATTGCTTGGGACCTGATGAACCTGGAGAGGCTGCTTTGGAGGATGGGCCCAAACAAGTGGTCTAAGTGCTGGGAGCTTGCTACCCCTCCACTAATAATCCAGACACGCTACCGAAAGTCAGTTTTTTTCAAGCTATTTCTTCACTTTCTAAGATGTGGCATATTGTCTTATAAGCTATGATTCACATATGGTTTATTTTTCATTTTGTCAACTTAGTTAAAAATTTAAATTAAACGAATGAAATTCAGAAAAAAACCGAATGTATAATATGTAAGTCAAAATTTAAATGCTTAAATTAACCTAAAAATGATAATGAATGAATTAGTGTGTATTGTGAAAGCTTTCAAAAATTAAACGAATTATGCAATAGCAATTATGGAAATTAGTAAATTAAAATTAAAATTATAATTATCTATTAGAAGTTACATAAATTAATTACAAGTTATATTTTAATTTGACGTGGCACGTCTTAAAAAATAATTTTGTGCTTTGATGCATTTACCCATAAGGCGCTATTATAAAGCGTCCGAGGTTAGTAAAGTCATTAATTTTAGTAATGACCTTTGTCTAGTCTAAATATTAATTGAATCCTCAGTCAATTGGCCTTGCCTCTGGAGGGTATGTTAAGCCGTTGGTGCAGACTAAACTTTAATTACAGAACGGCTAATAAGCTAAGAACATAACTAATGTTATTACTAACGGCAATTTCATTAATAAGAATTCAAAAATTTTATATTTTAATTACTGTAATAATAATACTGTTTTGTTTTTTCCCCTATCAGTAAAACTATAAATATCTCCAATAATTATATGTTATAAGTTAACATTTTGCAATAATATATTGGAACAGTAAGAGTTCTTAAATGTTATAACAGAAAAAAAGAACATTAACCTTTTAAAATGTAATTCGGGTTAAACAACTTAAATATGTATTAATTTTATTAATTAATCACTTTTTTTTCTAATTTCTACGCCATTTAAAAATCATAAAAATTAAGTAAAAATTAAACACTTTAAAAGGTAAATGGAAATGAAATTAACTACTGCAATCGTCTGTACTTAAGTAGAAATTAAATTACTTCATCAAATAGTTTTACCATTACAAATTTTATAAAAATATTAAAATGTTATTTGGATGACATAAGACAATATTGTAATTGAGATGTACAAAAATAATGATTAACAAATTGATTATTTCCATAAAAGTTTTACATAAGATTAGTTTTGAATTTATAGTTGTTTCCTATTAAAAATTGTAATAAAATTAATTAAAATCATTGCTATTATAGGTGTATCGAAATTTTCTTCAAAATACACAGTAATTAAAATTTGGTGAGCTAACTTGTTGCATAAAGTTAACTTTGTTTGATAAAGTGGGCTTTAACGCCGATGCGAGAAGGAGAAACTTTAGTAAACAAATCGTTCATCATTTCTTTGAAAATTTATTATGTGGGAGGTCTTAATAAATACTAGAAGAAAGTTCTTGAAGATTGCAATAAAAAATTTGTTCAACTTTAGATTAGAAAAATCTCTAATGATAAAGCCTCCAGGGTAATCGAGTAAATATGCTCTAAACATATCGAACTTTGCATTCAAGAAAAATCTGGCCTTTCATTTTCAAAAAAATATATTTATTCGATCAAGTGGAAACGTGGGACCTTTCTTTTACAACTTCAACAGCTTTTAAAGCTGCGCCACACACACAGGCTTATCTTCCAGTTCGGCCTGCGCAGGAAATCCGGAACTACTAATTTCCGTCCACACATACATGTAGGTACATTCTTTTACTTCGGTCAGGCCTGTAAAGGCAAATTTTAAAGCAACGCTTGAAGTTGGACAGGCCCTGTCATAGTCCACGCAGCCTGCTTGAACGATGTCCAGACACTTCGGTTTGGCCTCTGGCCAAAAACAGGCCAAACCAGAAGGTAAAGCCTGCGCCACACACACAGGCTTATCTTCCAGTTCGGCCTGTGCAGGCCAAACCTGCGCAGGCAATCCGGAACTACTAATTTCCGTCCACACATACATGTACATTCTTTTACTTCGGTCAGGCCTGTAAAGGCAAATTCAAGCAACGCTTGAAGTTGGACAGGCCCAGTCAAAGTCCGCGCAGACCGCCTGAACTATGTCCAGACGCTCAGGTTTGGCCTGAACAGGCCAAACCGGAAGGTAAAGCCTGCGCCACGCACACAGGCTTGCTTACAGGCCGCCTACAGGCCAAACTGGAGCGCCTGAACATCTTTAAAGCAGCCACAACCGTCTGAACCCCCTTCTGGCTCTCAAACCGGAATATAAGCTTGTGTGTGTGGCGCGACCTTATGTCTGTATGTTTAATGTTTATACATCTTTATACACTACCTTGTTGAGGTATCTGAAGGCTTTACAGGAACACATCTTGTGTTACAAGTCATATCCTAACTCTTGTTCAGCGTGTCGCAAAAATGCAACAAACCATTGAGCCAATTAGCTAACCCTGTTAGCTCTACCATCCACAATCAAAAACAATCAATCTTGAAAATGATGACATATCTTACGCTACAAGCTTGAAGCCTCTACTCATCTGTCATCACGTCGTCAACATCACCTCATCACATTTAAACAAACAAAAGGTAAGAAGCTGAATACCGCACCCCCTAACGTACTACCTGTCATTACCTAACTCTGGATGATCTCAAAATATATCGTTAACGCCTCTAACCCACTTCATCGCACTGAAACAAATATTCTTTAAAAACCAACACATTTGGTTTTTGGTGGGTGATAGGTTGATCTTACTTTGCTATTTTGACCTTCCTAAGTCACACTACCCTTTTCAAATTTGGGCAAAATTACTTAATTATAGCATGTTACTGCCAAACCTTAAAATTTGAGCGTACAGAATAGATTGAATATTCTAAGAAATAAATTAAAGTATCTTTCTAATTAAAGGTTAATATTCCAACATTAGAGAACTCGAGGAGATCATTAAGAAATTTTCTGTCAGTCAGTGAGTCACAATGTTACCACGTTACCACTAATGATCAACTAAGAGAATCAAAGGTATATTTATATACAATAAATTTTACCTTGAACTAGAGCACGGTGGCCTAACACAGGGTCATCAGATAGGTACTCAATTACTTTTTTTTATAGAGGCACGTGACGTGACTAAAGCAATTTATCAAAACATCACCTTTCGGCACAAAAAACGTTTTTAATAATTTTATTGCAAATATTTTTACAGCGAAAACGTTATTTTTTAATTATTAACCAAACCATCAACTTGCAAAATGTAAAGGCTACTTTTAACACCTACAAATTACATTGCTTATCTATCACGACTTTTGGTTTGCTTGAAACGTAATTATGAAGTACCTAAGCACATATATTTCGAAAAGCAACAGCTAGTACATGTAAATACACATAATTTAAACTATTTTTACTAGTTTGCCATTTATAATTAAGAAAAATGATAGTAGAAAGCTCTTCTACTAGCGTAGTTGTTGTTAATTAGAAAAATCTCAAAACCAGAATAGGTTCCATATTATTACCAATCAAAAGCAAGCTTTACAACAACTTTACACTATTTTTCATTAGTAATTAAAAATATTATATTACCATAATATAATTAAGAAACGAGTTTTAACTAATTTAAATTTAATCAATTAGCAAAATCCATTGATTTATAAAATATCAAACAAATGTTAAAGTGGAGATTCTTGTGTAGAGAGAAAATTAACGACCAACGCTTCTAAAATAATTAGCTAGTTCGTTAGCAAGCAAAATTTGGGAAAGTGATTTTTTTTAATTAAACTGCTTGATATGAAAATTTTTGTGCAGCACATTAAAAGAAAGTAAGTACATTATTACCGGAAATAGTCTCCTCATTGTGTACGATGGATTAAAAAAAACTGATGCTTTTTGTTAAATTTAAAGACCGAAAGGATTTAATTGAACTTGTGAAACCAACTGTTAAATTTTTTTACAAATTTTACTCACCCACCTAAGATAAAAAAAATAGGAAGTATTTACCTCTGATCTGATGTAAGAAGTTCTTCTTGAGCAATTTTCTTTGTTGTATTTTTCTTGGTTTAATAGTAAATGAGGGTGCACCGGGTCCATGAAATTGAAATTAAGTACATGGGTGCATAATTTGATAGTTCTACTCAAGTAATAAACGATTGGAGGCGCAGTGCTGGCCACAGCACCTTCATGATAATTTGATAATGCCTGAATGAGGTTGAGCGACTGTCAGGTCCATCAGATGTTGTCAAACGCTATAAAGAATACTGTTATTATTAATCTTATAAACAAAATATTTATTTGTTAGCAATAATATGTTTCTAATGTAGTATTTTCTTTTTTAGGTAAGAGGAACTCGATTTAATTTAAAATAGCAGTAGTGCAGCAAGTGGTAAGGAATTTAATTCATACAACTTCCGTAAATCATATAATTAAATAACTAAAGACCATAATCATGGTAAAAATTATTTTGGATTTAATCCCCCAGGGCTTTGTTTGTTTCCTAAGAAGGAAATAAAACAGCAGTTTTAATCCTTGAAGTGCAAAAAATTGAAAAATGCATTTTACTCATAAATATTTTTATTAAACACTGCAGGACACCGTCCACTGAGTAAAAAATGAAAAACTACATTTACTCACTTCCAGAGAAGTAAGAAGTAACGTCGAGTTGAACTTGTTGGCTTACTTTGTATGCAAAATTTGTCGTTTGACAGAATTCAAAAATTCTTAAAATGAGGGAGGGGGTTTAAAGAAGATCTTAGTTTGCAGTGCCAAATTATGTCACAACGTAAAAAGTTTTGAGATAATTTTGCCTATTTCCTGCCTAATGAAAGGTGCTCTAGGCACGCGACATGCAAACCAAAAGCGACCTGAGCAATTTTCTTTAATTTCACGTTTATAAAATAAACGTTGAAAAGCAAATTTTGTAATTTATATAATTTTCTCTCTTAAACAGCCATAAAAAGTTGTAATTCAATTTGAAAATTTTTCACAGTTTAACCAACTATAGGAGCGTAGTTTTATTTTAATTAATTGATTTACTAAACTTTTTATTTATTACAATTCATTTATTACATAATTGTAGTTTTAAATAACTGTAATACCTATCTTAATTTTGTGAAACGAAATGTTTGTATGTTCAAATTACAAGATAAAATGATTAATGAAACGGTTTTTACTCGCACTTACTTAAGACATTAGTAGTCGAATATATAATTAAAAAAAGGTTCAAATGTGATTATTTAACTGTTTAGTGGCTTGAAAAATAAAACGTTATAAATATAATAACTGTAAATGGTTTGAATGGGTATCGGCACAGTCAAAATTAATACATAAATAATAACGGATGCTAAAAGATACCGAAATCGAGATTACGATTGTCATATTTGTTGGTTACGAATGTTACGATTGTTGACATTGGTCTTCAGGATTATTGCAGATTCGCAATCTACGTCTTTCGAAAAATAAAGAGCTCTACTTGCTCGAATAATTGTGTAACTTGAAAATTTGATCATAATCACAAATACTTGAATATTTAAATAATTAATTAACATTAAATACCCTATAGGCAATATATTATCTAAAAATTTTTTTCGTTTTGTGTAGAACCGGAAAAGCTAACATTTTCAATATTTATAAAATTGAATTCACATTTTTAATAAATTCCATACAGCAGTTTTAATAAAAGGACGTTCAAATATGGCATGAAAATATCAATTATTGAACTTGATTGAAATTCAGCCTATGTTTATAAAATGCATTGCTAATTTTAACAACATAATTGCTTTCAAATGGTTTTCCTGTTTGTTAAAAACGTGTTTAAAATATTAATAAAAATGTTGCAAAATTTAATAAAATTATCAATAATTCATTACACTTGTGTTGTGTTAAAGCTTCATCAAAATTAATGGTTGATTAAATTACACTATGATGACGCATTATGTAATTTATCCAAGATTTATTTTTACAAGGTATTATGTCACCAAGATATATCTGTTATCGATACAATAAAATTATTAAAGGAATTATGTGTGTTCATCAAATTACAAAGTGCAACATATTATTAGTGTGGGTGCATATAAATCTAATATGCAAATTTTTAAATTGTTGGTGTAAAATATTTTTAATTTATAAAACTGTCAGGTTTTTCACCAAAATTCACCCTGAATTATCTTTCCATCTGTAAGTCTAATAACAAGATGAAGTGCAAGTGTCCCTCATCCTCTCCCGCATATCAGCAGCTCCCTTATGGTATATTTCAACCTAAGTCCAAATGTTTCAGTCATATATATGCTTCTTCAATCTTCAGGAAGCCTTACATAAGATTTACCATCGGTCCAACACATTAGTGAACAAATTTTTGATCTTTTCCGTGCACATGGGAATAATGACATTGCTCTGTGGAAATGAAATTGCACCAAAAATTTTAATAACTTATATTTTAGATGGAATCGAAGCAATTGTGATTATAACACTTTCCTTATTCGATCTTGGAAGCCTCAATTCACATCACTTCTAAAAATGAAACTCATAGATCATTATGTTCTCCCTAAGCGTTCTCAAGACCATCCAGAACTCACAAAATAACCAATTTGTCGAAGACGTGCTTAATCGCGCCCTCACTGGAAATGAGGAAGCTAACAGCACAGCTCATTAAATGAGGCTGAAGCTTTCGTCATCTCATCAATGAGATCCCATTAGATACCTAACTACAATTCACACTTTTTTGCATCCATAATTTATGACAAGAAGAATGAGACAGACTTAACAATTTATTAGATGACTTCAAACCTCTAACTCACCGTTAAAATGCCAGCTTGCTCTGAACCGTAGGGAATTTTTAGAATTTTACACTGCAGAATGAAAATCGGCCATGTAATCCACTTGCCTGGATGGGTAAGTACCCACTCAAGTTCATTAAATGAGGCTGAAGCTTTCGTCATCTCATCAATGAGTTTCCATTAGATGCCAAACTACAATTCACACTTTCGTTGCATCCATAATTTATGGCAAGAAGAATGAGACGGACTTAACAATTTATTAGATGTCCTCAAACCTGTAACTCACCGTTGAAATGCCAGCTTGCCCTCAACCGTAGAGAAGTTTTAGAATTTTACACTGCAGATTGAAAATCGGCCATGTAATCCACTTGCCAGGATGGTTAAGTGCCCACTCAAGCTCATTAAATAAGGCTGAAGCTTTCGTCATCTCATCAATGAGATCCCATTAGATGCCAAACTACAATTCACACTTTCGTTGCATCCATAATTTATGGCAAGAAGAATGAGACGGACTTAACAATTTATTAGATGACCTCAAACCTCTAACTGACCGTTAAAATGCCAGCTTGCTCTCAACCGTAGGGAAGTTTTAGAATTTTACACTGCAGATTGAAAATCGGCCATGTAATCCACTTGCCAGGATGGTTAAGTGCCCACTCAAGCTCATTAAATGAGGCTGAAGCTTTCGTCATCTCATCAATGAGATCCCATTAGATGCCAAACTACAATTCACACTTTTTTGCATCCATAATTTATGGCAAGAAGAATGAGACAGACTTAACAATTTATTAGATGACCTCAAACCTCTAACTCACCGTTGAAATGCCAGCTTGCTCTCAACCGTAGGGAAGTTTTAGAATTTTACACTGCACATTGAAAATCGGTCTTGTAATCCACTTACCTGGGTAGGTAAGTGTCCACTCAAGCTGGTGCTCATATAAAAGAACCGTTGGAAAATTACCGATCTTAATGATAGAACGTCCAAGCGTACTACCAGCAGGACGTTACGTCCTGCTGGTAGTACGTATTTTTCCATGTTGACTTATATGACGTTTGAGTACTGCTAGCAGGACGTAACCCAAACCGTTCGAATCAGCAAAACAAGTTATCTATGTTTTGTGCAAGTTTCATCGCGATAGCTCCAGTAGGAGCGAAGTTACAATACGTAAAAGGTATTTTAAGACATTATTAATTTTGCCAGTGGCGTCCGAAATTTAAACGGTTTTAAAAATGAAAGTGGGTGATCAAATATGTACTACGGCACTGTAAAAGTCGCCGTACTGCCGGAAGCTTGGCAGTACTGCGAGAAGGACATATTCCATAACAAGGGAGAGTACTTCCAGCAGGACCGTAGGCTTGTACAACTGTCCTTCTGGAAGGAGCTGCCGGCAGGACAAACGCTTGGACGTTCTATCATTAAAGTTAATTTTTGTTGTAAAGCGGGCTTCTTTTAATGGGTACATTCATCGGACGTAACAGTAGTGGAGCACCTAGCAAATCGTTCGGTGACTTACCCCTGCTTAGGGAACGTGTGCGGAGCGGTCGTCATTTTATCGAAAGTATTTCATTTGCGTTATGTTAAATTATCTCAACACCTGCTCACTTAACAAAATTACCTAACAATAGTAGCGCTAGTAATGTAGCAGTTGGTAACTGTTCCGTCCGGTGAATGCGCTCAATGTTAGACAATCAGGTGACGCACAATTTTTAAGTAAGCTAAATTTTTGTTCAGCTCAGTTTTAAAGGGCTCATGTCATACCCGTTCAACTTTTTGAGACTTTTTCCGTGCCTGTCCTGTCTCCTGTCCCATAAATAGCTAAAGATATACCGCCACTCTCGCCAGTGTGTCCAGAGTGTCACACTTGATAGACGATTGTGACCGACACGTTTCTGTTGACAGGTAGATTTGTAATTCTTGCAGGAATCTATTGGGTACCCAAGGAGGCAATTGTTTTGTATGCTTTAATATTTCTCAAATTAAGCAATAAAAATTATCAGAAACGATATTAAATTGGAATGTAAAACTAGTGAAATTATGACAAGTGGTTCACAAATGGCCAATAAATGGTGACCCGATAGCTACGGATATTTAATGGAATCGGGATACTCAAACCATTAGAAGCCTTCACCTTAAATTGAATTGACATTAAAGAAAGAGAATGCAAAAGAAAGAAAAAATAAATTAATTTTGCTAAACTAGTTAATTAACTGGCCAAAAATAGTTAATTAATAGATGTGCGAGATACTAGTATTTTATGATAAAATCTATGCTAAATAATATGCATATTGTTTGAATAAGAAAATATATAATTATAGCGATTGCTTTGTTAATAATACAGACAATGCGCGGAAGAGAAGCCTGAGTTGCATTAAACAGCATTATTTATTGAAGAACAAACATCGTGCTATTTAAAAGGGGTGTTAACTGTGAGGTAATTAGGTAAATTGTTTAAAATTGAAAATTTAAATATTATTTCTCTATGACACCAAAATTTCTTCTTGGTATCCTGTAAAAATGGCAGAGAAAGGTAAATCCTCTTCTCGAGAATTTACAGAATAGTGTTAACAAACATCTGAATCTTTGGCCTTTTCGACGTCATCGAAAGAATGCAGTCTGTGGGAATTTCGTGATTATATACCTATTGGGAATTACCTTTAAGTAATAGCAGCTTTCTTAGCACATATGTTCGTACGAACACATTTAAAAATGTTGGAACGGAATTGGCCTTATTTAAGAAAAACATAGTTAATCCATAAATAATAGCTGGTTTGTTATAGCTTCTACCTTCTTTAATAACAGCTATGAATGCATCAAATAACCCCAAATCAGCTCTTGTTTAAAAAAAAGTTTTAAATTGTTTTCATTCATTCTTAAAACGATTAACTATGTCTGTTTAAATTAACATTCTTGTAGAAAGTGCCTCTTACGTTGAGACCCAAACAGTTTTAGCTATTACCTAGCTGCATGGTAGTACAATATAAAATTAAGGTCAACTCGATTTTTTGAGTTCTTCCAAATACTAACCACTATTAGGCTATGGGTTGTAACAGAAAAATCTGGGTGCTCGTATTCAGGCCCATATTTTGAGAATAAGCTATTTGAGTGCCAGCTAACACGAAAATATGGTTAGCTGTCCAAAATACTGACTTAAGGCCTCAGGATCCTACAATGGAATTGTTAGAGAAGGAAAAAAGGATAAAAGATGACACTATTTGGTGTGCAACTTTGACATTTTTTCATTCTTATAAAAAGAATCGAGATTTTCGTGTTCGGTGGCACTCAAATAGCTGATTCCCAAAAGATGGGCCTCAATACGATCACCCTGATTTAGTATGCACTTTTCAGCTCTTTTAATGCTCTTTTATTTATTTATTAATCACACAATTACGTAGCTATACAAAAGGTTCCACATTGAAACTACCCGTTATATCTAATAGGCTTTTGTATTCTTAAATCTCACATTTCGCAATGTTTTTTGTAAAAATTCTGTTAACATCCCAACAACTCTTTGTTTAACTACAAACATTATATTGTAAACAAAATAAATTTGCGACTTTACTTTTTTTACTGCTTATTGAATTAGGCTTTTATATGGCTTCTGAATTTATAAGCTTTTGTAATCTTGCAACTTTTAGTTGTTTATTTATATAAAAGCAAATTAAATGGTTATTTCACAAGAATAAAATTTAACGACACAAGTACATTTACATACTTTAGCACAAAAATTTAATAGGATATAAAATTAAGTCAAAGGAAAACCGTCGTCTTCTTGAACTTGAAACAAGAATTTCTCAAGTCCGCCAATGAATCGCAACCTTCGTTTTAAAAGCTAGTTCCTCGCGTCTTGAAAAAGTATTTCTAGTCTTTTCATTGACGTTCATGAGTAGATACGAGAATTATTATCGCGGGTATACCTGCGCTAACATTAACATTAACGTTTTAGCGATTATGTGTGTTGTAGTTGGAAAGGTGTATGTTGAAGTAAACGAATTTATTTATATTTAGATTAGATAAAAATTTATCGAAAAGCTGAGGAATAAAGTGCAGTGCTTAGACATTTATTTTGGTGTTGCGCGAAATAAAATATTGGATTATTTACATGCTGGTAAGGAATTAAATTGATTGCTAATGGATCGATAAATATTAGTTTATTTAAAATTTGACAATAATTGTGAAAGTTTCAAATACTTTCTAAATAAATAGAATCTATAATAATTATTTTGGGGGCGTTCATTATTTTGTTAATGTAAAAAATTGAGGAAAAGTGTAAAAGCAGCCAACAAAGCGTGGTATTGGTTATGAATTTTCACAAAATAAAAATAATAAAAAAGAGGCCAAGAATAACGTTTCGTGTATTTTAAATCCAATTTACAATGTTTTTTTTATAAAATTCCATGAGAAGAAGTACGATAGGAAATTTAGTTTTTTTTTTGGGATTAAAAATTCAAATTTTTATCATTAATTAAATGCCCAAAACTGGTTGATTAAAATAATCAGCAAATTAAATTTTATTACGCCTAAAAGTATACATTTAATTTATTATTTAATATTTTGTTCACAAAATGTATTTGTAAACGAGTGTGTATAATTAAGCAAATTTTTTGATTATTTAAAAAAAATATTTCATGCACCTACAAACACCAAAACATCAAACATTTATTCTAACATAAATTTATGTTCGATCACATTTTTTTAAATGTTTCAAAGTTGGCGCGTTTAATTACATGCTAAAGTTTTCCAGCTGGATAATTATACACCATTTTTTTTAAAACTAAGTTACCTACCCAACAGTAATTAAAATTAAAATCTCAAGGAAAATTCCTCAACTAGCCAAATAAAGAAGGGTTTGTTTTTGTATTATGTTTTCAACATTTCATTGTTGGTATAAACATAAAGTACTTGTTTTTTACGTCACGTCGGTTTACATAAGAATCGACAATATTTTTATTGTTATTACCATCATCATTTTATTTCAATGTCACGTACATGATAATTTTCCATCATTTTCTATACTTGCGTATTTTAATTTCCCTAGTAATTTGTCTTATTACGCTCATTTATGCATTTGTGTTGTAGCTGGACGTTGTTGAAAATGTCACACTCATACTACATTGAAATTTCGAATTATTATTAAATTAATTAATTTTAACTTCAGTTAAACTTTTTAGCGATATATTTTAGTGCACCTAGAGACCCCCAGGTATCGGTGGGCGGTGGGATCGGTAGATCGGCATTGAAAGGTCATTTACAAAACTTGTTTAGCAGTGACCACCAGTAATCTTTTAAGATTGTAAAAAAAAATCCATAAAATGGTTACCTCTTTTTAACACCTCGTATGGAGTACCGACTTTTCTGAAAACACTCTCACCCTTGACAACTCGTCTAATGTTTCGGAAAAATCATAGTTTTTCTAGGGATCTCTAGAATGTATGATCTATGTTTAGCACTGACCACTAGTATTGTTACTATAGTCTGTTCCAGCCAAAAAGGTTTGTGTTGGAGGTATAGGAATGTACTAGCTTTGTCGCGCACACTTGTATTCTAATTAGCGCGATCCTTTACTATTAGCTCACCGTTGCCAGTGTGCCGTGCAAGTTTACCACGCCTTATACAATGTACAAGTACATATAGACATTTTTTTTTCGTTATAAAATTAATTTAATACAATTAATAAATACATACATATATTTATTTATGAAAAATTGTAATTATTTAATTTTTTTTAAATATAGAAATTGCTTCGTACGCTTATTTTTTTATTCACTAGTAAGCAAACAATCGTGTTCCCTTGATTAAAAAAATTAAATTGAAATGCTTAAAATAAACTGAATAAAGCTTTAAAAAGGCAAAATATGCATATTATCAAAAATTGATTACTTAACAAAGGTATTTAAGACAAAAATGTGTACTTTGATCATGCAATGCAAATCTTTTGCCGGCCACTTCGTTATTGAGGGACGCGCTTCAATGTAATGCGGCACAAAAAAATTCATAACTAAAAAACTATAAGTCGTAAATCAATTTTCTTTTTTTTTAAAACTTCTGCGTTATTTGGACTTCAATTGCTTCGCAGCATGTACATAGCAATTTTCAAAAATAAAAAAGTTTGTCGATTAGTGAAAATATGCATGCATTTACAGCGAGTTCGGATATAAATTGTAATGTAAATAATGTTATAAACAATATTTTGACAACGGCAAAAAAACTACCAGAAGCGCTCATTTAAGTACTTTAATTTAAAAAAAAAATTAAGTCGATAGCTCAAATAGAATTGAAGATAAGATGATGTAAAGCTTAAAAAAACGTTTTTTCAGAAGTTTTACATTTTTAATATTTTTTCAATATGAAAAAGGCCTATACCGCGTAAAAATGTTTTAAATGCCCATATTAGGTGTCAAATAACCTACTCTTACAAAATCCACAAGGTCCTATGCGTTCTGTGCCAAAACAATAATAATTCGTATATTAAATCAGGCAACGCTGTTCCCTATACCTCCAACACAAACCTTTTTGGCTGGAACAGACTATAGTATCTTAGTAACAACTAAGATTGTTAAAAAAATCCATGATATGGTTGCCTCTTTCCAATATCTTTTATGGAGTACCGACTTTTCTGAAATCACTCTCACGTCTCACACCTCCGCGAATTTTTCGGAAAAAAACAAATTTTTCTAGGGAGCTCTAGAATGTATGATCTATGTTTAGCAGGGACCACCAGTAATCTTCTAAGGTTGTAAAAAAATCATGAAATCAATATCTTTTATGGAGTACCGACTTTTCTGAAAACACTCTCACCCCCAACACATCCGCTAATTTTCCAGAAAAACGAGAAAAACCAAACTTTTCAAGGAATCTCTACAATGCCTGATCTATGTTTAGCAGTGACCACCAGTAATCTTCTAACATTGTAAAAATCCATGAAATGGTTGCCTCTTTCCAATATCTTTTATGGATACATTTACTCTCACCCCTCACACCGCCGCTAATTTTTTGGAAAAACCAAAATTTTTCTAGGGATCTATAGATATGAACTAACCACGGTACCAAAATTTATGTTACGTAATGGGGTACGCTTAATATGAATTACGCTCGGTTGCATAAAGGCGAATTATATTTTAATCCGAGAATTAGATTTATAATCCTTTGATATGGAAACGTTACCCACTGTAATGCAGGGTTGATAAAAATCGTGATTTAAAAAAAATCAAATCAGATTTTTTTGATTTAAATCAGATTTTTTTGAATTAAATCATCTTTTCTGCATCCAGGATTTTAATTTAACAAATACTCCTTTCATAAACAGACAAATCTGTGTTAAATGAATAGGCATTATTGTCTATAAGGATACCTTATTATAGCCTGATTCCAAAAATACAACAAAAAATTTTCAAAGAAGCCGTCTGTCTGACTGTTACACCTCTGGAAAAAAGTTACCAGTATGGCCACATTATGTTGTTTTGAAACAATTATTAAATATTGTCTTAATAAATTAAATAGAAAAACTTTTGATTTCAATACATAATAATAATATTTTTTATTTGAATCAACGATATAAAAAAAAATCGGTTGATTTAAACATGATTTAAATCGTGATTTAAATCGAATGATTTAAATCTTCTCAACCCTGCTCTAATGTCAAAGTTTGACATTTGTAAACTAAAAGTAAAATTTGAGGTTATTTTTGTGGTGAATTGTGAATACAGTTTGTCAAACTTCAACATTTTTATTTATTTATTAATTTATTGTGTAACGTTGCCATATCTAAGTACTATAAACCTAATTGTCGGATTAAAATGTAATTCGCCTTTCTGCAACCGAGCGTTAATGAAGCACTTCTGGGCATGGCAGGACCATTAAATTTGCTATCAGGATAGCTCATTCACTTAGGATTTCTAGGAAACCCTGGCTTTCCCAAAAAACTTCCTAAGTGACCCAGTGGAGGAGGTCTGACGCCCAAGGCGTATTCTTTTGTGTAATGAAATTTTGCTTGAGGATTCTTTGCTAACAGAAATTCACGTATGTAACCCCCACCCCCATAAGGGTAAACCGTACAAGCAAAATGCTCTATTGCATGGGCCACGTTAAATCATGAGAAAAGGCCGAGGAAAATGCTCGTAGCGAAAAGCGAAGCAGGTGTAAACTTCTATAGCAATTCTTGATTTATTTCGATTTATTTATTTTGGAAAATCGAAAACAATAATTTTTATAATCAAATCCGAAGTCCAGTTTCTTCATAGATTTTCTATCTATCGAACTGTTTCTTGAATGAATAGTCAGTTTTTATATCAGTTGTATGTTTAATGTGCTTGCAAATGGCACTTGTGCTATTGTAAATAATTAATAAACAAGCACATCGAACAGTCGTAATACTGATGTAAACATTGTCAGCGTAACTTCAAACACTCATGGTAATTATGATTTATGGGTGAGAATTTTTTAGAAAAGTCCTCTTGCAAACATTGATTTTATTTGCTCAATAAACTATCTTGAATGGACTATTAATTCAACAGAACTCGACATTAACAAAAATTACAATATGAATAATTTATGTACGAAAAGCATTTCTAAATTGAGTGTACAATAAATTATTATTTATTGTTGTAAAAGTTTATAATAATAATTATTATTATTTTACGAACGCATCCTTATTTTCTTGTTTCTAAAATTAATTGATTATTCATCGAGAAATCCAAGTTCATTAAAAACCAATAATTGTTTACCTTATTCATAAATAACATTATTTATTTCCACAATAAACAATTATTTTTCACACAAACGAGCTTCTCTTTAATTATTTGCAAATTGTCAAACTTAAATTGCTTCTTAATCATAGCGTAGGAACAGCAAATAATACAAATTGCATCTATTATATTTTGCATTATCCAAATTATTTAAATTGAAATTGTATCTAATGAAGGACGCCTTAAATGCAAAAGTATACCCAATTAGCAAAATTATGTGGGTTATTTGCAAGTTATCTTTAATACATTTTAATGGGCAATAAAAATTTGCATATATACAAACAAATAACCATTGGTGCAAAAGAAGGAACTCGTGTATTATTTAATGCTTTTATTATGCAATACGTTTGAATTGCACTAGTCATTCAATTTTGTCTCCTCTACCATCACATGCTAAGAATATCATACAACACGCATGAAAGCAATCGACAATTTTAATCGTGTTATGCAACTTCTTAGTATACAAAGATGATGGCCAAACTGGCTTGCTATTTGCTTTGCTTAAAAACTAGAGCAGAGTGTATTATTATTATTGCTTTGAGAATAATTTGAATGGTGTAACATAACACAGGAAATAATAAGTAGTTCTTTGCAGACAGTAAAAGTAAATCGAGATTCCCATACAAGTGGTTGAATTCAAAAGAGGGACAATTCATTTATTGTTTTGTAATAAAAAGTTTACAAATAATCTGTGCCAAACTAAATGCAATTAATTATGCATTTGAATAAGTGTAAGGGTTTGTCTACCGATCTAATAGTTTAATAGTCTCTTGTAATGACAGTAGATTGAGCCATTCATAGTTGTAATGAGAATTCTCATATGTTTGTTCTATTACTGTAAAATTGTCCTGCTGTTTTAAAGTGATATAATTTGAGAACTGTGTCTTTTGTAAGAAGAATAGTTGATTTACTATAATGACTTGAATTACAACTTTCATTTCTAATTGAATAAGAATTGAAAATCAAATCAGGTTACATGTGACTTTTGAACACTTTCTTTCGTTGATCATCGTGAATAAAAAAATGCAATTTCCTATAGATTAGGTTGACATCTCTCAGTTCTGCATACAGAATTTTGTGTAATTGATTTCTTCACTTCACATGCTGATGACCTAGAGCCACTCAGTTTATTGTGGTTTTCATACCAGTCACTGGAAATTTCCTCTACTTATAATGAAAAATCACATGGTTTTCAATATCATCTCAATTGTTATAACAAATTTACAGTTTAATTGTGCAATGCGCTTAAAGTAGATAGCTACCGGAAGATCCTAGAAATAATACAAAGGAAAATGATGACGCTTGAATTTGGACGCTTGAAAGTGACGCTTCAAATTATCACTGGCACTCCGCCTATCGAGCTATAATTTATGAGAGTAGACAGGGGTATTCCCCGGAACTAAGGAAAATACATAGACAGCGAACGATAGAGATGTGGCAAGAACGCTGGACATCAAACTCAGAGAAGGAACAATGGAGCAAGAAACTGATACCAGAACTGGAACCATAGATCAGGTAGGCCATAGGCAGGCAGGGACGAGAAGAGAAGCATATTATGTCAGGGTGGGAATAGAACTCTGGATGTGACAACGATAATCGGAACTATCATCGAGAGTAGGGATAATTAAGAAATTATTGAAAGCGTTATGACAGTCATAATGAAAAGCGAGGAAGTGGAAGAAAGACAAGAGCAGATAATATAGGACGAACGGCAACACCTGTTAAACCACCACGAGCAGTCTGAAGCAATGTTGAGAAGGCAATCCCACAGGCTGCTCCCAACTATGGTTAAGAGAGGAACGAACGGCTTTGCCCAAACGGTTCTCTTCCTACCAAAAAAAGGTTAGGGTAGGTTAAGTTAGGTTAATGTTATTTTCTACTGTTGGGTACTTAGTGATAAACTTGAACTATAACATAAAGGTATGGTCCATGGTCCCCAATAGCGTTTGGTTTCTTCGGCAATTGCTGACCCGCCGACCAGGCCTTTCTGACTTTTTTCAGTCAAATATTCATGATATTTTGTTTTCCATTGTAACCAGTTCTTAAATTCTTATTTATGAGCTAATAGCTGTTATCTCGCTTACTTAGAAGGATAGTAAAACCTATCGGTTGTTCTACATCTAAACAAATGATCCAAACATAGAAAGAATTAACAAAAAAAAATCGTTAATAATGCCCAATAAACCAGATATATTTACAGGGTGGTGACCGGAGCTATCTACAAATACGTGATTTTACATGTTAAATCCCTATGACCGAGAGCTCTGGTCGCCACTCTGTATAAAAATAAGCATAGGTGCATAGTACTCGAACTTGGTATTGTCATCTTGAGGTTAGTTTTTCTACCGTTACTTAAACTATAAGTTCCATCTGAAAAAAATTCAATCTCATGCGCTGCTGTAACTTGACCAAAATGTAAACGAGTTACGGCATGAGGTTCAATCAACATGGTTTAGATGAAACTTACTCGTAGCTTAAACGTTGCTTGAAAAACTGGCCGTTAAAGATCTCGATTAGAGATTACGGTTTCATAGTTCAAGTGTTCAACTGTTAGAAATCTCTTTTTGAAATTTTGATGTGCCAAACTATACCGAGTGCTCACGATCAAAGCGGGGCATAGCCAAATAATACAAAGAATTACATTTGCAGTTTACTGCTCGGTGGCTTCATCTACAAGAACGGTAAAGATATCAATTGAAAGAGAATTAATTTGTGAGTCTCGCTAGAACCACATAACCTAGATAAATTATTTACTGAGCAATTGAGTTTGAAGTTGAAATAGGATATATAAAAGGAAAAATTAAAGTTTCAATAAACTTTAACAGATCGTAGTGATATACTAACCTAAAGGATAAATATTTATCTAATTCTCTCTATAACAATATACAGGGTGGTGACCGGACCTCTCGGTCATATAGATTTAACATGTAAAAACATACATTGGTAATTTCCTGCTTCCCAATGTATTTTAGAAAGAAAATCTTCAAATAAAGGTTTTAGAGAATAAAATTCTGCATCTAAATGAATAAACAAAATTAATTTTGGATGCTTTATAACGCCTGAAATGTCATTTGAAAATTCCGAAAATTAGCAGAAATAGCGATTGCCTTGAAACACAATAAATTGTAAATTGTCAAATATTTTATGCTTTATCTGTCAAAATAATTCTGTATTTTTTATTCAGTTATTGAATTTATTTAATAGATAATAAATAATATTTACGTATGATCAATGATCATACCTAAAAATTACTTCATTTTTAATTTCATTTAATTTAAATTACCCTCAAAAATAATTTTGAAAGATGTCAATGTCAAATATTGATAATTTTGATTGTGGGAATATTTCATGGCAATCGCTATTTCTGGTAATTTTGGTAATTTTCAAAGTAAATTTCAGGCGTTATAAAGCATCCAAAATTAATTTTGTTTATTCATTTAGATGCAGAATTTTATTCTCTAAAACTTTTATTTGAAGATTTCCTTTCTAAAATACATTGGGAAGCAGGAAATTACCAAAGTATGTTTTTACATGTTAGATCTATATGACCGAGAGGTCCGGTCACCACCCGGTAGTTTAAAACTAAAATTATTGAGGTGTGAGTTCGTGAGTTGTGTATTGAGATTTTTTATAGATACCAAAACTTAAAACAAAAGAACGCCTTAAAAATTAATAATATGCACAAATTTAATAATGATGCAAAAAAATTAATCCATAATTACAAAGTATGCCACGGTTATTTAAAACACTCATTTTTTTATTGTATGGTGTTACAACCTTGGAATATTTTCTCAAATTTTTGCTACCTACACCCCTGTTGTACACATAACCGCCTTTGTGCACATTCTACTACTAGACACTCTAGAATTAAAGATTAATTTTATTAATAGAGATTTATGTCATTCATCATGCGATTGTACATTATTAAATCTAAATCAATACTGCAACTACCCACATAAATTATTTATATATAGCAATTCGATTATAAGATTATAGCTAATTCTAATAAGTAGGGGCACATCAGCTAATTTTAGTATAGTTTGTAATCAATGTTAATTTGTAATTAGAAATTTTTATCCTTGTAATTTGTTAATGAATAAATTACAAGTACCTACTTTTTTCTTCCTTTAGTTTTCAATTTATTCTAGCGCAATTTTATAAAACGACCTTACACCTTACAACTGTTATTTTGTTAAAAAAATTATTAATTCTGCTCGTGTTGAATTTTTGTTCAAAGAAATACAAGATTGTATAAAATATGTTCAACAGGTTAGAAATACCGAAGAGGTCAAAAATTCTATCGAATCGACTATTATGTAATTATACAGGGTAGGCTAGTTGTGCGTGAACGGAAGATTGCTTCTTTATAAACAGTCCTATTAAATTTAAAATATTTTGTGGAAAAATCTAAATTAAAGTATTAAAAGAGCTATGTATAACACGGTATCCACGTTTAATTGTAGGGTGCTGCAGAACTAGTTAAAACGACGAAAATGATCCTTGAATTAGGCCCCAAAAGATAGACAAAAGAATTTTACGTTCTTGCTCAAGAGTCGGTGACATTACTAAAAACATCTAAAGCAGGGTTGCCACAAATTAATTCTCATGATTTAATTCAAAAATTTAATTCGTGAATTAATTCAAATGAATTTTTCAAATAGTCCCGAATTTAAATCACACAATTTTAATTGCTATACCTAATTCCAAAATCCCAATTGAATTTACGACCTCAATGTTAATGATTAGAATGTGATTAGAAAATCTCGAGAAGGGTTTATCAGTTCTTCTGAATAACAGCAACTAATTTCAGTATTTAGTATGTATTTACTGTTGAGTAGTACACAATAAAAGTTCATAAATTTGAATTAATTCAAAAAAAGTCTGAAATAATTCAAAACTTTATTTTTATTTTTTAAAATAAAAGTAACATTATTCTAACCCTGATCGAAAGTGTCATTTTTAATTTCGTTTCTAGCATCGGAAAAATCGGAAGTGTACGGAGTGCCTACAATTTAATTTTCGAGTTAATTTTCAAAAATTTGATTTAATTCAAAAAAGTCTGAATTAATTCAAAACGTCCGACTTTCTAGTTTCTTTTTTTTTAAGTTACGATGTTCCAACGCTGATTAAAAGTGTCAATTTTAATTTCGTTTCTAGCATCGGAAAAATCGGAAAAGCCCGCTCTAAGCAGGATTTTTATATTAGTGCATACTATTTAGTTTTCAAAAATTCAGACTTTTTTTGAATTAATTCAAAAAATCCCACTTTTTTGATTTTTTTTGTAAAAGCTACGATATTCTAACCCTGATCGAAAGTGTCATTTTTAATTTCATTTCAAATGCCCACTCTAAGCGGCTTTCTCTGTACTTTGAAGCAATTTTAATAAACCACGAAAATAATTTTGAATTTTTATATTAGCATAATAGAGAAAATAAAATCCTGATTCAAAAAGTTTAACGATGAGTTAAAAGTAAAACGTGTGGTGCTCAGCTCTGAGCTCCAATTGAAGACTTATGAAATAAAGTTTCATTTGATTTCGATAGCCATCGGCGAAAACAAATACCTAACTGTAGAAAATTTTAATAAAATTAACAATAAAGTTTACTATAAAAGGAATTTTGAATTTTATGAATTTCCACATTAAAGTAATTTTAATGAGCTCTTGTTCTTGTACCTATTTCTTTTATTAAATTTTATTAACATTATAAGGTTATTAATTTTAATATTCTAAAAAAATGTTATAACCTGTAATTATAACTGAGGGCTATTATTTTGAAAAAATTACAAATGAACAAGTTTCTAACACCTAATAAATCAATCTTAATTAACGGATAATTGAATTTTGGTGACCTTATTAAGACACTTAATGTAACTCCATTTTAATGTACATTCTCTTTAAAAAGTACCAACATTAATTACTAATTAAGAATTTCACACTCAGAAATGCACTTGACTTTGAAAAAGAATTTTAGAAAAAAGTGTATAACTTAACCATTAGTTTTCACAACTTCAAATATCGTGCTCCATGATGGAAATGGAAATTGTTTGGGTAAATTCGGTTTTTGGAAAACCATTTGTGAGTTTGCCCATTATAAAGGTCTAAAACATAAAAAGGGAAACATCGAGAATTTTGATTTTGCAATAAATGACTTTAATGTCAAGCCTTCCGATGGACAAAAAAATAAAATTACCCGAATGCTCAAATTATTTTTTAATATCTGGATCTTCAAAACAAAGATTTTCTGCTACATTTGAGGGAAATTAATTTAGATTTACAGTTGAAATATAAATTAAATCAAAATTTATAAGAGAACCACAAATAACGTTTAATTAATTTTCAGTAGCAAATTACATTAATTACTCCAACTATTTGTAATTACGTATCGATTCGTTTAAAACGTATTCAAGAAACAGTTAATTTCAACAAAAGGTATTTAAACTATAAGTAAATAACATGTAATATAATTTTCTACAATATTATGCGCTTTATAAAAATGGAGGTGCATTCAAATTAGCTTTGCATGACAAATGAGGTTATATTAACGGTACTGACCACTCTTGCCCACCTGTAGTAAGGGTCGTCAAGTACTGACCTACAAGGCCGCAGCTAACTTGATGCTTTCTGTCTTTACTCACGTTTCTTCTCAAACTAGAAATGAAATGCAATGCTTCCTGCTTTTAACTAACTTTTAAGATTGTAATAAATGATATGTTAAATTGTTGGTTTGAGAGACGGTACGTCACAAATACCTGTCGTGAAAAGTGTAAATAACAATTATATCCAACTGAGAGATAGCCTTTCTTAATTTAGGTCAACAAAATTTTTAATAAATTTTGTAATTGCATTACGTGATATATTTTCCAATAACATTTAGAAGACTGCACAAGCACAAGCACATGTGACGATAGACCATAAATTGAGAAATAGGTATACGCAGTTCTTAATTGAAATGTTTGTTTACCATATGAATAGATTATTGAAAGATATTATTAAATGTCAGTTTCTTTCGAATATAGGATAATGTTGAAATGTATGGCACACTTTACATTTAATTGTATTCACTTGAAATCGTTAATTGCTCAATTAATTTCCTGGTAAAACGAACATTGTTTGTTTCTTAATTCTTAAGGATGTTCGATAAAAATAATAGTAGATATGGATTTTTGTACGTTACTTCCTTCCACTAAGATGATGAAAAGATTGATGGAAATGCGTGTCGGAGAAAGTTATTAAGTATTTGACCCGTGGATCATCTGATAAAGTAACAAATGGCACGAGTCTAGTCAAAGACTGCCAATTACGTTCTTCAAATATTTCTAGACACGATGGAGCCGTACAAACTATCACTTTTTTTCCTTCTTTACTATAAGTATGAAAATTAATTCCAGCACTGATTATATAAAATCACGATTTTATCGCTAACAATTTTTCCAAACGCTTTGTTGATTAATCGATTGGACTGATTGGCTATATACAACAATCGTTCGATTATTGCAACTACGCGAAGCTGTTTGGGTTTAATTGAAGTATAATCCGTGAAGAAGTCTGATGTAAACTTCATTAACCTCTACCTCGGAGAGTGGCGGACAAGAATGAAAAATAATATTGTGCACATTGTGTTTCGTTATTGTTCTGAATAATTGCAATACCTACAGCTATTTTCCGGCTTTCTAAACTCCTTCAAGTTTTCATCAGTTTGTCTTTGCAGAGCAATGAAACTTCCTGTCAGATTGTTTCCCCTTCATGAACTCATATTTCTTTTTTTTTATTGATAATGTTGTTAGTGGACTATTTCGATCTCAACGTCTGAGATTTGAAGTGAAAATAAATAGTTGAATTTTCTATGAGCACCGAGCAGGCTCAGGGCAAAAAATTTTTAAGCCTGATGTTCTAGCCAGAGCTTGTTAAAAATTTCGCAATAATAATAAAACGAGAAGTTTTATTGGTGCCGTAGAAAAACACATTGATTTAGAGAAAGTCAAATTTTTGCGAACTTTGAACAAAGATCCATCCTCAGAAGAGATTACAGTGGTCAACAGATTTATGCAAGCCCAGCAGAAGAGAAAAATCCCTGGTTTTAGCTTTTCATTATCCCTTGAAAATTTATGAGCCAGCCCTGATAACGCAGTGTAGCTACGGCCCTGGGGCAGGCAGAGGGAGTGCTTGTTGATGTAAATTTTCTAGTGATCCTTTTTACATATCACATTAAGTAGTAGAGTAGTCCTTATTTGTATAGGAAATATATTTAATTATGGGCGGTCTCATCACTCAATATTTTTCCTAAAGGAAAATAAAAATCCTCTGATCGGAAAACTGGAATTCGTGCCTCAACGGTCTCGACTAGACATTTATTTATTAAAATTTTTGAAATATACAGGATGTTTATGCTGAATTAAGGTTCCCGTATGCTTTTGTTTTCCTCATTTTCGATTTTTAAGAGGCGTGGGAGTCTCTGAAAGAAGTCCTCAAAACACTATTTTGTGAATATTTTAGAAACCTCTTGACCGACTGTAATAATATTTGGTAAGCGACCTAATCAAGAGCATTAACACAAGCCAGCCGCTCTCACGATTACGACCTAGGCAGCATTGGTCTGTGAGAGCCTTTAATCGTGGTTTTTCTGCAGTAACTTTTTTGTCTAAAACATTTTTAATTTTTTTATTGCACAGTTAAACATAGAATTTAATTCTATAAATTAAAACATTCTTGTATTTTTTCTTAAGATGTGTTTACAAGAAACATGTATAGACACATCAGACACAGGCAGGGGCAGGCGCTCTACGTCCGGCTGTCCTGTCCAGTTTACTCGTCAGCTACAAATAAACTACGACAGTTATCGGGATGCGACTTTGCCAAACTATTTTAAACAGATCATTCTTAGCTGTCACAAAGACACGTCCCGAAATTTCAATCTGATTTTGAAATATTAGCAAAATGCACTCGCATTAGCCCACAGGACCAAGACCATATAGAGTTAAATTATTACTTTATCTACAAATTTTTTTCCATTGGCATCTTCTCTACAGTGTCCCAAAAAATAATTTTCCATATTGCGCACACATCAAAGTCAATAATTACTTATAATTAACAGCGACAAAAATCCGTTTCATCTTTTTTCTTTCTTCAAACATTTACACTTGATATAAAACCTATATTTACAACCATTTTGTATATAATTTAAATTAACATCAATTTACGCAGTATTTAACTACCTTACTTATCAGTACAGTAATAAACAATTAGGTCATTGTTATTTTCTTTAATTTAAATCCTATCAGGAAGTTCAACTGTTATAACGGCCAAGGACTTTTTTAAAGCTAACCCAGTAAACACAACTACGTTGAATTAACGTTGTTAAGCAACGGTAACCGACGGTTTAATACACGTTGTTCCTTTAAGAAATAGTCCGTTGATTCACCGGATTTATGTCCCAGCTTTCAACGTTTTTTTATACAATAAAAAGTAGTTTTTTCAACGTTTGGAGTCGACGAACGAGCTACCTTTCGTTATAAAACCGTCTAAAATAACGGTTGAAATAACGTTACTTTTTCACCAATTTTTGATATAGATATATCTAGATATAGTTGATATCTAGGAAAAATCAACGTTTTGTTAACGTTACTTTCAACGTTATTATAACCGAGTAAAGGTCCGTTGCAAAAACGTTATTTTCACCTAGTTCCTGTTTATCCAGGTTGATTTTTGGTAAAAAGTAAACCATTTTGTAACGTTTTGGGAACATTAGTATTGAACGTTATAAAGACGTTTTTGGGTTAGTTGTAGAAACGTTATTTATCAACGGATTACACAGTTGATTTAAACGATAATATGACGTGGAAAACACGTTTATTTCAAGGTCTTATAAACGTTATTAATTGTCGACAATTTTCGTTGCCATTAACGTTTTAATATGGTTGATTTTAACGTTGATATTACGTTGAAAGTGTTTTAATTTCAACTAATTGTAAACGTTTAATTGCGGTGAAATTACTAGTTTTTTTTTCAACTAATTCAACGTGTAAAAAACGTTGATTAGAAAGATAATCACGTTGAAAATTTGTTTATTACAACGTTGAGTGAACGTTTAATTATGCTCGAACTACTAGTAGAATTACTGTCGAATTTAACGTTCGAATAACGTTAATTGGAACGATAATAATACGTTGAAGTTCGTTTATTTCGACGTCCGATAAACGTTTACATATTGTCGAATTATTAGTGGATTATCGGTTGAATTTATACATCCATCTAACGTTTATTTATGGTCAATTTACACGTTTACATAAGGTTCCTAATATGCTTGATTTCTATTTTTTTAAATTTTTTATCATATAATTAACAGGAAATAAAATAGTGTTAAATCAATTGATTTTGTTTTAATTTTGCAGAAATTCAATCAATTAACCACTAAATAAACTCCTTTAATTCTACAATATATAAACATTGTAAAAGCATAGGTACCAAGTAAATTTGCAACTATAATATCTACATGTAAATCATCAATAAAATATTCCATAAGAAAATTGTCCCTCACTTCAATTTTTATACTTCACACTTAAACCTGAAGCAGTGGTTTATTGGTCAAACGTAATAGGTAGGTAGATTTAAAAAAAATAAAATTAGATAGGTATATGAAAATATTGCATTCTATTTATTGAATAATGTTAATTATTTTACAAATTCAACAAAAAGACAATGTATATCTATATATTTATACTTAATTAATATAATGAACTTTTTAATGATGCAACTTTATAAAATTGCAATTAATTCAAAACGTAACTTTAAAAAATAATAATTAAATTAAATACGTAAGTTACGAAACAGATTACAGTAAATTATCAATTTTCTTATTTATTAAAAACGTTACAAACAGTGAATTAGTGTAATAGTTTGACAAAAAATCACTATTTAAAATTGAAAACAAATTTAAAATTAAAAACAGACAAAACATAAATTAAGAAAAATTAAGAATTTTCCCCCATAACTAAACCCAATTATTTTATTTGCAACTCACTCAACTTTTTTCCCTTTAGATGCTCTGCTTTTTGAATATTTCAACCAATCCTTGGCGGCATTAGCTACTTTTAAATCCGAACCTTCAACTGCAGGATACCATTTTCGAACAGCATCTAGAACAACAATTGAAAAAAATATAAGTTTCAAAATCATCTTTCTAATTAAAAATCGATTTAAAAAAATCCTTCAAAGTACTCACCATTTATTATTTTCACAATATTTGTTTGCTCAAATGCTAATTTATCACGCCCTTTCCAATTAAAACATGTCCCAACTTCATCGGACATCAAAAATTTCAATATTCTTCTTGTTTGAGATTCGACTGAAGCTCCTCCGACAGCAGCAAATCGTTGAAGCTGAAAATTTATGAAACAAATTAAAATGCGAAACATATAAGCAACGACGTAAAAGCATTTCAAAGAAATAAAAATGGAATAGTTTGCATTAAATTCTAAAATAATGTAAAAATAGGTAAATTTACTTACAATGTATTTTTTCAAAGATTCCTCTAGCACCAAGTTAGCATCAAACTCTTTGAAAATTTCAATATTTTTAATAGGAAAATCAGGCGTTATGTCCGGTTTCGTTATATTTTGTTCTAATGTTATATTCATTTTTGCAGAAATTTCACTTTGTTGCAACAACACCTGATCCAGTTTTTGATTTATTTTTGTAAGGATCCTTGGCGGCATTAGCTACTTTTAAATCCGAACCTTCAACTGCAGGATAGCATTTTCGAACAGCATCTAAAACAACAATAGAAAAAAATATAAGTTTCGAAATCATCTTTCTAATTATAAATCATTTTAAAAAATCCTTTAAAGTACTCACCATTTATTATTTTCACAATATTTGTTTGTTCAAATGCTAATTTATCACGCCCTTTCCAATTAAAACATGTCCCAACTTCATCGGACATCAAAAATATCAATATTCTTCTTGTTTGAGATTGGACTGAAGCTCCTCCGACAGCAGCAAATCGTTGAAGCTGAAAATTTACGAAACAAATTAAAATGCGAAACATATAAGCAACGACATAAAAGCATTTCAAAGAAATAAAAATGGAATAGTTTGCATTAAATTCTAAAATAATGTAAAAATAGGTAAATTTACTTACAATGTATTTTTTCAAAGATTCCTCTAGCACCAAGTTAGCATCAAACTCTTTGAAAATTTCAATATTTTTAATAGGAAAATCAGGCGTTATGTCCGGTTTCGTTATATTTTGCTCTAATGTTATATTCATTTTTGCTGAAATTTCACTTTGTTGCAACAACACCTGATCAAGTTTTTGATTTTTTTAAGGTACCTTACATAGTGGTATTAAAATCTAAAAACAGAATCAAGTTATCAAAATTAATCCATATGTAGGTAATTTTAAAATATCTTACCATCATCAACTTTACATGATTTGGATCTATGTATAAAAGGGGAATGGTGTGGTGTAGACGTCATTGCACCACTGCCTGAGATATGAGATGTCGTTAAATTAGATTTACCACTATCATTTTCATATACAAGAGTACTCTCCCCTTCTGACTCAGATGAACTACGAATTTTTTCTATATTCTCGATTTCCTTTCTTACTAAAGTCATAGTAGAACTTGAAGAATTAAAATCTGATGATGAAGATCGATCACTTCTGGATAGTATTTCCGTTAATTTTGCTTCCGCAGCATCGTGTGTCTGGAATCAAATGGAATCATATAATAAACTATTACAAGTAGAAAATTCTAAAAGCAGCGTTACCTGTAGTTATCATGATCTTTGTAATTTGATGCAACTTCCATTTTTTAAAATGGAGCGCAATTTTGGATGATAAATAGTTGGAAGAGGTACCTAAATGAGGTCTTTTTCTAAGTGGTCATCAAGTACGCTTATCTCGGTATTCAGACAATTTAATGGAAACAGGTGTAGTTTAAAACAAGAATAGCCCATGGAATTAGCCTATTTCCAAATCTCTGAAATTTAAATAAGCATAAAGACCGTCGAAGAGAAAAGTAAATTAAACTTTCATTGTATTCGCCAAAGTTGGTTTTTAGTTATTATCAACGTGTTATCAACGTGTTATCAACGTGTTATCAACGTTGCCAAAACAAGTCACGTGGTGACGCTACTTTTTTACTGCATGACCAAAAATTAAATTCTTTGTTATTAATAATTTCATAAGTTATTTAACATTATTTTATGATTTCAACTAAGTTATTCCGTTATTAGTAACTATTATTCAAAAAAATGTTTTGGAGGTTAATGTTTTGCACGTGTTAATTTTCAAACAATCAAACAAACTATCTCTATATCATTCCATCCAACAAAACAAAAGCTGTTATTAAACAAGAAATAGGTACTTACCAAATTTTTATATTACACTAAACACTTTACACAATAATGAAAATTAATTATTAATAAATTTGAAGAGCATGTTTCACTCACTACCGACTACCGCGTGGCTTACCGCCTTTCGCGCCACACTTGCAATGCGAGGCCGGATGTGGACATCACTAGCGTACTCTGTTATTTTTATAAAAGGAAAATGTTTTGTTTTTACTTTTTCATAATAAATTTTCAAAGACATCTTCATTTACCATAAATTTATTAATTTAGTGTATTAAATTAATAAAATAATATAATTTATTAAGTGTAAACTTAAAACTTAATAAAGTTATTGCTAAAAATTAATAAAATTATTTAAAATTTCTTCTACCCCCATGTAACTACTGAAATTTCAGATAATAGAAACGAAAATGAATAGACATAACTGAAACTACTTAATAAATATAAAAGCATGTAAAAGAAAGGGTTTAAAATTTTTAAGATTAAACAGCTTTGGCGGAGCCTAAGCCTAAAAGCTAAAAGTACCTATTACAAAATTAAAGCTTATCAAAATTTCTACAAAAAATATTAGATTCATTTTTTCCGTCTATAATAGTTTCATATTATAATACCACAAGAGATAAAATTTTGTTGGCAAAATTGTTCGATTGTTATGATTATGACATGAGTTATGAAAGTTTGTTGCTTGACAATTTCACGAATGACTTTATTTGTTAAAAAATTCACGAGCCGTACGGCGAGTGATTTTTAATTAAATTAAATGTCATGAACGAAATCGCCAAAATGGAGCAAACTTAAACACTACAAGATTAGTGGTATAGTAATAAGACAATAGTGGTATTGTCGTTTAAAAACCATGTTATTGATTTTGCCAAGGTAGGTAGTTGTTTTGGCACCTGAATACTTAATTTTATTGTCGCTGTAAGAAGATAACTATACTGTGACTGTAATACACTCTACTGAAATAGTCTGTAAAATAATCGGGTTCCGTCTGGTTTGATTGGATATTGAGAAAAGTTTATACAGGGTACTTCAGATTGTTGTCGGAAACTTCAGTAGCGTTTTCTACTAACTATAAATACATGAAGAAACGAAGAAACGTCATGTAAACTAATATCCAAAAATGTCTCGTTTTCTAGATCCTTGTTGTTGGAACTTACTATAAAATGGTCAAGTTATTATAATAAATGTTCAAATTAATTTCCATGACATAACATGCCAAATCAATTGGTTTTGGAAAATTACTTTTTATTCTTGTAATAAAAAAGTTTTAGTAGAATACGTTACTGGAATATTTGACAAAAAAATCTGAATCACCCTCTCACAAGCGTATAAAAATAAATATTGCTATAATAGGTAAGTAATGAGACTTGGGAAGATTGGAACATTATTAGTAAACTGATAACTATGTATTTATAATGTAATCATAATGTAATGTAAACAAAATGACCATAGGTACCCCCACGAAATCGACGCCTATGTGCTAAACAACCTTGAACCACTGAACTAACCAAAGCGGGAACATTACAAGTCCGATCGTCGCATGAGCCTTTGCTAATACGTAGTCGCACATTTACGGCACGGTTATATTATCACTTAGGTATAAAACATTATTATTAATTAATAATAATAATTAATAATTAAGTAAAAGAACCCAACATTTTCTTTATAGTATTTTTATTGTTAATCACCATTTATCGTTGCAACTAATGTTTCAACGCCATAATGTTGAAACTAAGTTACTTTATAATTTTAAATTCTGGTTGACTATTAACCTTTTAGAAACATTAAATTTTAACAATAAAAAAACGTTGATTTTTACCAAAAAAACTATTTATCGTTGAAAACAAGTTGCCGACTGACGTTACATACAGTTGAATTTTAGCCGTTCTTAGACGTTGAATTTTAACAAAGAAAAAACGTTAATTGTTAACGGAAAAACCACCTAATGTTGAAACGAAGTTACTTTGTGATTTTAAATTCTGGTTGACTTTTAACCTTTTAGAAACGTTAAATTATAACAATAAAAAAACGTTGATTTTTACCAAGAAAACTATTTATCGTTGAAAGCAAGTTGCCGATTGATGTTAAATACAGTTGAGTTTTAGCCGTCCTTAGACGTTGAATTTTAACGAAGAAAAAACGTTAATTGTCAACGGGAAAACCACCTAATGTTGAAACTAAGTTACTTTGTGATTTTAAATTCTGGTTGACTTTTAACCTTTTAGAAACGTTAAATTATAACAATAAAAAAACGTTGATTTTTACCAAAAAAAATATTTATCGTTGAAAACAAGTTGTCGACTGACGTTAAATACAGTTGAGTTTTAGCCGTCCTTAGACGTTGAATTTTAACAAAGAAAAAACGTTAATTGTTAACCGGAAAACCACCTAATGTTGAAACTAAGTTACTTTGTGATTTTAAATTCTGGTTGACTTTTAACCTTTTAGAAACGTTAAATTATAACAATAAAAAAACGTTGATTTTTACCAAGAAAACTATTTATCGTTGAAAGCAAGTTGACGATTAACGTTAAATACAGTTGAGTTTTAGCCGTCCTTAGACGTTGAATTTTAACGAAGAAAAAACGTTAATTGTCAACGGGAAAACCACCTAATGTTGAAACTAAGTTACTTTGTGATTTTAAATTCTGGTTGACTTTTAACTTTTTAGAAACGTTAAATTTTAACAATAAAAAAACGTTGACTTTAACAAAAAAAACTATTTATCGTTGAAAACAAGTTTCCGACTTACGTTAAATACAGTTGAGTTTTAGCCGTCCTTAGACGTTGAATTTTAACAAAGAAAAAACGTTAATTGTTAACCGGAAAACCACCTAATGTTGAAACTAAGTTACTTTTAGATTTTAAATTCTGGTTGACTATTAACCTTTTAGAAACGTTAAATTTTAACAATAAAAAAACGTTGATTTTTACCAAAAAAACTATTTATCGTTGAAAACAAGTTGCCCACTAACGTTAAATACAATTGAGTTTTAGCCGTTCTTAGACGTTGAATTTTAACAAAGAAAAAACGTTAATTGTTAACGGGAAAACCACCTAATGTTGAAACGAAGTTACTTTGTGATTTTAAATTCTGGTTGACTTTTAACTTTTTAGAAACGTTAAATTTTAACAATAAAAAAACGTTGACTTTAACAAAAAAAACTATTTATCGTTGAAAACAAGTTTCCGACTTACGTTAAATACAGTTGAGTTTTAGCCGTCCTTAGACGTTGAATTTTAACAAAGAAAAAACGTTAATTGTTAACCGGAAAACCACCTAATGTTGAAACTAAGTTACTTTTAGATTTTAAATTCTGGTTGACTATTAACCTTTTAGAAACGTTAAATTTTAACAATAAAAAAACGTTGATTTTTACCAAAAAAACTATTTATCGTTGAAAACAAGTTGCCCACTGACGTTAAATACAATTGAGTTTTAGCCGTTCTTAGACGTTGAATTTTAACAAAGAAAAAACGTTAATTGTTAACGGGAAAACCACCTAATGTTGAAACTAAGTTACTTTGTGATTTTAAATTCTGGTTGACTTTTAACCTTTTAGAAACGTTAAATTATAACAATAAAAAAACGTTGACTTTAACAAAAAAAACTATTTATCGTTGAAAACAAGTTGCCGACTGACGTTAAATACAGTTGAGTTTTAGCCGTCCTTAGACGTTGAATTTTAACAAAGAAAAAACGTTAATTGTTAACCGGAAAACCACCTAATGTTGAAACTAAGTTACTTTTAGATTTTAAATTCTGGTTGACTATTAACCTTTTAAAAACGTTAAATATTAGCAATGAAAAAACGTTGATTTTTACCAAAAAAACTATTTATCTTTGAAAACTAGTTGCCGATTGACGTTAACTACAGTTGAGTTTTAGCCGTGCTTAGACGTTGATTTTTAACTAAGAAAAAACGTTAATTGTTAACGGGAAAACCACCTAATGTTGAAACTAAGTTACTTTTAGATTTTAAATTCTGGTTGACTTTTAACCTTTTATAAACGTTAAATTTTAACAATAAAAAAACGTTGATTTTTACCAAGAAAACTATTTATCGTTGAAAGCAAGTTGCCGATTGATGTTAAATACAGTTGAGTTTTAGCCGTCCTTAGACGTTGAATTTTAACGAAGAAAAAACGTTAATTGTCAACGGGAAAACCACCTAATGTTGAAACGAAGTTACTTTGTGATTTTAAATTCTGGTTGACTTTTAACTTTTTAGAAACGTTAAATTTTAACAATAAAAAAACGTTGACTTTAACAAAAAAAACTATTTATCGTTGAAAACAAGTTGTCGACTGACGTTAAATACAGTTGAGTTTTAGCCGTCCTTAGACGTTGAATTTTAACAAAGAAAAAACGTTAATTGTTAACCGGAAAACCACCTAATGTTGAAACTAAGTTACTTTGTGATTTTAAATTCTGGTTGACTTTTAACCTTTTAGAAACGTTAAATTATAACAATAAAAAAACGTTGATTTTTACCAAGAAAACTATTTATCGTTGAAAGCAAGTTGACGATTAACGTTAAATACAGTTGAGTTTTAGCCGTCCTTAGACGTTGAATTTTAACGAAGAAAAAACGTTAATTGTCAACGGGAAAACCACCTAATGTTGAAACTAAGTTACTTTGTGATTTTAAATTCTGGTTGACTTTTAACTTTTTAGAAACGTTAAATTTTAACAATAAAAAAACGTTGACTTTAACAAAAAAAACTATTTATCGTTGAAAACAAGTTTCCGACTTACGTTAAATACAGTTGAGTTTTAGCCGTCCTTAGACGTTGAATTTTAACAAAGAAAAAACGTTAATTGTTAACCGGAAAACCACCTAATGTTGAAACTAAGTTACTTTTAGATTTTAAATTCTGGTTGACTATTAACCTTTTAGAAACGTTAAATTTTAACAATAAAAAAACGTTGATTTTTACCAAAAAAACTATTTATCGTTGAAAACAAGTTGCCCACTGACGTTAAATACAATTGAGTTTTAGCCGTTCTTAGACGTTGAATTTTAACAAAGAAAAAACGTTAATTGTTAACGGGAAAACCACCTAATGTTGAAACTAAGTTACTTTGTGATTTTAAATTCTGGTTGACTTTTAACCTTTTAGAAACGTTAAATTATAACAATAAAAAAACGTTGACTTTAACAAAAAAAACTATTTATCGTTGAAAACAAGTTGCCGACTGACGTTAAATACAGTTGAGTTTTAGCCGTCCTTAGACGTTGAATTTTAACAAAGAAAAAACGTTAATTGTTAACCGGAAAACCACCTAATGTTGAAACTAAGTTACTTTTAGATTTTAAATTCTGGTTGACTATTAACCTTTTAAAAACGTTAAATATTAGCAATGAAAAAACGTTGATTTTTACCAAAAAAACTATTTATCTTTGAAAACTAGTTGCCGATTGACGTTAACTACAGTTGAGTTTTAGCCGTGCTTAGACGTTGATTTTTAACTAAGAAAAAACGTTAATTGTTAACGGGAAAACCACCTAATGTTGAAACTAAGTTACTTTTAGATTTTAAATTCTGGTTGACTTTTAACCTTTTATAAACGTTAAATTTTAACAATAAAAAAACGTTGATTTTTACCAAAAAAACTTATTATCGTTGAATACAAGTTGCCGACTGACGTTAAATACAGTTGAGTTTTAGCCGTTCTTAGACGTCGAATTTTAACGAAGAAAAAACGTTGATTATTGGTGGTAAAGGAAACTCATCGTTGAATTTAAGTCGCTGTTCAATGCTATAATAACGTTCTTTCCTACCGTTTTAAAAACGTTATAATTTGACGTAATAAATGTGTTGAATTTGACGTAGAAACCACTTGCAGTTGAAATTTGACCGAAGAACAACGTTATGTAGACGTTACGATGTCATGAAAGAAACACGTTTAGAGTCAACGTAATAACTACGTCATTTTTTGCCTGTATATCAACATTTCGTCGAACTATATTAGACTATCAACGTCTATTAAACGTTTATTTAAAAACCGTTGAAAAGCAACCAATAAGCAACGTTGAATTTTTCAACGTATAACGTTGTTTCAACCGCATCAACGTTGAATCAACGTAAAGATAACGTAGGTGTGTTTACTGGGAACATTTAAGTTGGCGATGTCCACTCTATAATTTGGTTCTTCGTCAGTTGAGACAATTAACTTGACTGTATAAAATAATTACCGACTTTAAACAAAATTAAACGACTTTAATTTTTTTAGTCAACTCTATTAGCAAAAGTTTTATAATAGATTTGAACTAGTTTGGAGTTCAAAAGATTAATGGCGAATTTTTCGACTCGCTAGTAAACTTTCTGTATATTACATAAACAAAATTGAACTAAATTAAGTGAAATGAAAAATGAAATTAATTTAGAATTATAAATCGTGTTTACAACAATTTGTTTATAATTAATTAAATAAGTTCAATGTATAGACGCGTGTCCATTAATTAATAAATAAATTTTTAAGGTAAAAATGAAGTGAAAGTTTTACAGGTGAATGCAAAAATTTCTGTATAATAGGGATGTGTAAAGAGAACAGGTGTATTTAAATGTTATCTTCTTCATCATCATCGTAAATAATAAAGTACTCTTGGTGTGGCTTTTCAATAGTTTTTGATGACTGTTTTTTATTAATTAGTAGGTTGTTACATGGGTGGGCTAAAATGAGCACGAATTCCGAATAAAATAAGAATTCTCACAATTCTACCAAACGAGGAAAACCGCAGTTTTTCAAATGTTGGAATTTGTAGGAAATAAAAATTAGTTTTCTTAAGGTGCGACCAGGTTATTGCATGTCTGTTTTGTTAGCATCCTGACTCGTGACCAGATGTGTACCAAAGACCTGACAAAGAGTAGGTCGGAAATACTTGTAATAGTAATGCAGTTTACTGAACCAGGTATGGCCAACAGGTAACTAACATATGTAAAAGTTGTCAAACATGTAGAAATACGAGCAAAATAAATTATTTTAAAATTTTGAAAAAATATGTTCTCCAAAAGGGAAATTGTAAAAATTTTATTTTTTGTAAGGAAATGTTCTACTTATTAAAACTGCTTGTAAACGTTACATTGACATTAAAAGATAAATTCAGATTAAGGAATTACAATTAAATTTAATGGAAATTGTACTACTTAATGCTCTATTTATTCGATGATTATTCGACCAAAACAAGATTCCCTAAGGAAATTGGTTAATTGTAATTGCTGTATAATCACATGGGTCTGGACTCTAATTAGTCGAATATAAAAACCCAAAGCATTAAATTAATAAGAATGATGAAAAATGTTATGATTGGATTTTCAAGTTTGTGGATTGAATAATTGCAAAAATGCCAAAAATTACTATTCACTCGAGTTATTGTAACAAATTTATTTTAAATTGTGTATTCAGTTGGATGAACAAAGTAGTTACACAAATTTCATATTTTTGTTATTGTTGAGTATTGCTTTTTCAGTTACATAGTTCAATTATTTTGTAAGCGGGCGTTTAAAGGAAATTACTGGCCTGTGACATTTCATAAATAATAATATTATTTTAAACAAAATTTTAATAGAAATTTTACATTAATTTCGTTATAAAAGTTTGTTATACCAACTACCACAAGAAAAAGTATATATCGTGATTGTTATTATAATATCGACGTGGTTTTATCGAATAAAATTTAAAACAATATAAAAGTTTTTTCCAACGTTATAAACAAAACACAACGTATAATAAACAACATACTTGATTAACTCATAAAATAAACTCAAAATATTGCTTTTCGATTGTTATTTTATCAAGAATTTCCACTTCAATTTTCATTTTCAAGTTACATTTTGTCACAATTCATTCGCATTATTTCCCCAATGTGTACTTCAGATGTTTTTACTCGTTTAAAGGTATGAAAAAGACCAACATCAAATACACAACCAGGGACGCATTGTGAATTCATAAAGCCCTTCTGACATTTACCTCCAATTGCTTCATCTCGCAATGGAATAATGAAAACAGTTTATTTTATTTATTTGTAAAATTTCTTAAAGTGTACTCAGTTGATTCGCCATAAGAAAATCAGAATTTAATACTAGATATCTATCGACTATCGAGATGATAGGAAATGCAAACATCGTAATTTGGTGTTTAGGCCACTTGCAATCCACAGCCCCTTGTTCTACCTCCTTATAGGAACTCAACTTCTCTCATGGCCAGTTTCTGGTACATTTTTGCTTAACCATAACATTCCAAAACTTAACCATTTCCAGTGTTTGAAACCGGTTTTTGAACACTTAGGGAATAGATATCTATTCGTCAGTAGGTAAGTATCGATAGAACAACTGGCCATCAACCCTTCAGTCCAGAAGCCACCACAAAGACCATATTATACCAGTATTTATTTAAATTAACCCCCAACTTAAGATTTTTTTATCCAAAACTGTTTAATTCTACAATATATCGGAACCAATAAATTCATGTGCACTGTGCCTATTATGCTACCTCTTTATAGCAACTCGTCCCGTCCTCTCAGTCTGGAATCCATCCGAATCTTTAAATGAACGTAAGGATGCTTGATGATGAAATGTCACTGATACTGGCTACATTAGGCCTCTATTCATAATGATGATTCTTCTTCTTCTCTTCGTAGGTAATTGGAACGTAGAATTTCTACCAAAACTGTTTAATCCTGCAAGCTATTGAATTAACGTTCACGTGCACTTAGGCCATCATATTCCAAGCCCTCATAGCAGCTCCTCTCATTTTTTCACTCTTGACTACATCCTAACCTCTGGAAAAATTCAAGGATACCGGAAAATACAGTGTTGCTGATACCATTTAAATTAGCTTTAATCCCAAACTAGGATTTTTTTTCCAAAACTGTTGGAAGTGTACAAACTATTAGACCTAAGTTCACGTGAACTTAGGCCACTTAGTCAGACCCACTATGCTGTCTCATTATAGCAAATCTTTCATTTCCTCCAGGTTTGAATCCATCCGAACCTGTAAATGTACCTAATAATACTCCAGGATAAAGTGTAGCCGATATTGGCTATGTTAGGCCTCTATTCATGATCATGGTCTTCTTCGTAGGTAATTAGAACGTAGAATTTCTACCAAAACTCAACAATAACAAAAATATGAAATTTGTGTAACTACTTTGTTCGTCCAACTGATTTTTTCTAATACGATGCGAGACTCTCGCGTGAAGCCCTATTAATCTGGCAAGCTTTTAGCACTACGCGTTCACATGCCTTTAGGCTACTTAATCATGTCCATTTTATTTCTTCCTCAATAGCAATTTCTCCCATCTCTTCAGCCGTTAATCCATCCCAACCTTTAGATGAACTCAACTATACTAAAGGGTGAAATGTCGCTCATACTGGCATGTTAGACCTCTATTCATGATCATGATCCTTTTTCGTAGGTAATTAAAACGTAAAATTTGGACCAAGACTGTTTAATCTGGCAAGCTATTAGATTTACGTTCACATGCACTTAGGCCACTCAGTCATGCCTATTTTATTTCTTCCTAATAGCAATTTCTCATATCTCTTCAGCTCTTATTTCATCCCGACCTTTAGATGAACTCTTGGGTACTGAAGGGTAAAATGTCGCTGATACTGCCCATATTGACGCAAGTACTCATGATAATAACCCCACTGTAATTAAACTTACGGTTTTTCTAAAAATGTTTCAATCTACAAGCTATTGGATGACTTTACCAATATAGCAACATTGTCAGGCCTGCAAAAAAATTACCAGAAAAGCCTCGAACACGTCCTCTTTTGATAAAAAACATAATTTGTCCCTAATTGAACATCGCACGTAACATTTGGGGAACCTTGTACATTTTGATTAAATACAGGAAGTTAATTTTTGGTAAATGGTAAAGTGTCGGTCCTACATAACGATTTCAGGTGCATTTAACTGCAAATTGTAATCTTACTGTTTATTTATTATTATGTTTTTTTATGTGCTTTCTAATAGTAATTAATGTTTTTAAAGTGTTTGTAGTATTTTACTACTCAATTAATTTGCACATTACAATGTCGTTTATCTCTTAACTACATCTTTAATATTGAATTTTACATTTTACAGTCGGAAGAAAAAAAATTTTAAATTAATTAGACGTTTATTGAATATTTTTAAGTGAAAGGTTTACTTTTTTTACATAAGCCTATAAGCTACCATTTACGTACATTGTAAGTTCCAGTGAAAGGAATTTATAAAAACTCAGTAAAATATTATTTTTATATAAGGTAACGTACAGTATAATTTTGAAATTTAATTGAATGTGACAATTATAATCTTGATTCAATTACTTGCTACAGTACAGGTTTATGCGTACTTTGGCTTTGGCTATCACAAGTTACATTTTCAATTACTTACATAAACGCAATTAATTTTTAATTACTTGACTTACTTGCAAAATATACTTTAAATTTTTTTTATTGACACGTACACCATTATATTTGCTAAATTTCTCCGGTTTTGGCGTTTTTATATTTCCTCCAGCGACCACATCATACTTCATTTTCTTGCGAAAACCAAAAATAGCGCTTTTAAATTCCCAAATGTGCTATCTCATCTCGCTTAATTATTCTGTTTTTAGCACAATATGCAAAAAAAGTGTTGATTTAAAATATAATTTACATGTCAAAAAAATATTTAAAAATAGATTGCACAAGACAAGCACGAAATTGAAATCGTATAGTGAAATTCAAATTTTCCGTAACTGAGTCGATATTATTTATTCAAAAAAATTCTAAAAGTCAAAGTGTTTTACGTTAAATTATGTGTAAAATAAATAAATTTTTGTGGTAAACCAAATAATAAATAACTTTTCTTAATTTTCTATTTATCGTCATAATATACCTACCATCTCAATGTAAAACAACCTATTTAGATTTCCTCGAGGGTTTCAAGGCGACATACTTCGTATACTAACTAATTATTAAAGTATGTAGTAGATGTAAAGAAGGCATTTTATTGGCTCATTACTTGTAGAATTTTTTTAATTATTAAAATAAAAATAGTAAAAGTACATAACTGTATACAATAAATAAATATCTAAAATATCTATTTTAGTACACACACTTTAAGTATAGGTATTATTATTAAATGAACTAGATAAAAAATTATGTCAAAACATCGCAAAACATATTACCAATAACAATTAAATTGATTAAATATTGATAACAATAATATAATATAAATCAAGGTTGAAAATGCGAATGTATAATTTTAATGAAATTATAATGTAATTTCTATTCCTATATTTTTTCTTTATTTACACATAATTTATTGAATGTACTGTTAAACCGTTCGAAAGAAATGCATAGAAAATTATAGTGTCTCCTAGGATGGGGAGGAAAAAAATTATTTTTGATTTCTCAGAAAATTTTATTTTTTAAAAGAAGTTTTGCTTGCATTCAAACCACTAAATTTGCAAAAATGTCAAAAACTAATTTTTAAATAAAAAAGTTATTGAGCTTTTTCTGTAAATTTTTGGACGAAAAAACGAATAAAAAATCTAGTGAGCAGACCGATTTCCTTAACAATAGAGACGTTGTTGATTTGATAATCGGCATTATTTATGTCCCATTGTGGGACACCCTGTATGTATCTACAATTGTGCTATAATAAATTAGTCTCATTTTTCATGTTTTCAAATTTGATTGTTAAGTTTTTGCAAAAGAATAGTTTGGAAAACAAAGTAAACATCTGATCGCGTTCGAAATTCATCATCAAAAAATAATTTTAGCAAACGAAAATTTCGATGTTCAATCAGTCGTGTCATTTGGTTTTTTTTAATTTATGTAGCGTTTCTGAAATATTAATCATAGTTTTTTTTACAAACAATTAAATCCTTTGGAAAAAAAAGTTTAGTCTATGTGAATCTCGAATGTGTCGCTTCAGAAGCTTTAATGTAAAGAGAAGGAAAACTGAGTGCAATTAAAACAACTAGTTACTTTAAAGATAATAGTAAATGAGATTCCAATCAGACAATTGTGAAGCTATTGGAACAATAAAATAAAAAATGCGAGAAAAATAATTTAAAGAGAAACTATTTATTTAAGGCCTCATTATGCATGCTCCTATAATGGGTGATTTTAGACATCAGAAGCCACTTCTGTAACAATTCATTTTAGTTGTTAATCTACATATAGGGGTAGAGACTAGAGAGGGTTGTATGTATAAGATAAAATGGGAAGACTGCAATGCTGCTGCACCGGACTTCATCATTTAATAGGAGAGAACGATACTATGCCTATAATGGCACCGCAGGTTAATAAATTCTAATATCATTATAGGTTCTGGTTGAAATGTTGAAATTGTAGAAGTGGTCACCATAAACCTGCTCCTGATCTGTAAGACCCAAGAAATTAAGAGTTGTTAAATTACAACTTCTATGTAAAAAAAGTGTAAGAAATAATTATTTGAGCCAAGTTGTCAAAAAGACATTTTTTCAAGAATCATTGAGGATTATGATATTTAAAAGAGTTTTAAAGAAATATTTTTTGTAGTCCTTGATACCAACCATGTGTCTCGCATCTCGCCAATTTTCAGACCATGTAATTACTTTACAGCCCTTATGCATTATAATCGACAACAAATCTTCAGCCGGTGTCTTTAAGCCGGCCTTACATGACAGCTTCTAGAAGCCAGATTCTTTTTTTTTTCAAACCAATAGAAGTTGAACTTGAACCAACTCTTATAGCGTCTGACGCTGGAAATGCAAGGTTTCTATTGGCTTAGACAAAGAAGCTGGCTTCTAGAAACTGTCATGTAAGGCCGGCTTTACAGTTTGGTCCAAATCACGTTGTACTAAGAAAGTTCAAGGCAAGTTCACGGTGCCTGTAGTTCAGTAACCAAGTAATTTCTATGGCTGATTGCCAGTTTCTCTAAAGATACTTATCTACTAACGAATACATATCTATTTCATAACCATTGCTCGACAGTCAGTTAACTATCGATACTTGAGTATTTCAATCAACCCTTAAACTTAAATATGGCGTTAAGCTGAGCTTTACTACAATTTTGTGTTTTTCTATTGGTTGACTCGGTTGAAGGTCAGTTTAAAGCTACACTTAAGTTTAAGGGTCGATTGATATACTCGGCCTATGAAAATTTACTTTATTATTAAATCAGTTATACGAACTTGATTTGGTACAACTTACCCTAAGAGAGGTTATGCACTTATGCATCAGGTTGAGCCAAAATAGGTCGACCATAGTTTACCCATGGTTCCTTTGGGATTTTCGAGGGGATTTTATAAAAAGGTGGGTCAGATTTTTAATATTTTGACGGCAAAATAAGAATAACGCCGAGTGTCATATAAGTAGGACAGCCGTATTTTATTTTTTAATAACATTTGCAATTTTTGAAATTATTTTTTAGATACAAAAATTTGAAATTTTGTGTTTGTAAAATTATAATAGTTACCGTTTTTACTATGTTACGTGCCATTAGAAAGAGTGTCGTAATGATCAACTTCTAAGTAAATTATTGTTATACCTCAGCTCTCGAGGATCTGCACTACGATAGTGAACTGCTGAATAATATAAAATGATTAGAACCGTGTGAAGTCTGCATCTTTAATTACTTGCACGAATCACAGTATCGAGTTTGAATTAAATTATTATTAAAATTAAAAAGAGAACGAAAAATTGAAAGCAATAGAAAAATTAATAACTCCAGCACTCTTTTTGGCTATACTGTTACAAATTTTAATTTAAATATTCAGCTAAGATCGAAGATTTAGGGGTGAGGGTATACCCTGACCAGATTTAATTGAACAAAATAAACGAAAATGCAAAAATAACATTTTGAAGATTTATGGTCGATTATGGTACTTAGAGCTTGTTAAGTAACTACCTGCTTTGAAAGTTTGAAGAGACACAAATGGTTGGTTTTAAGCAGGTAGTTATTAACAAGCTCTAAGTACCATAATCGACCATAAATCTTCAAAATGTTATTTTTGCATTTTCGTTCATTTTGTTCAATTAAATCTGGTCAGGGTATACCTAGCAACTAGAATAGTCCCAACGAAAGATGAGTACACCACGTGATTACCGTTTAAGTTGCGCAGTAGTTTTGTACTACCGCCGCCACTGGGTTTTGAAACCACGCCTCGCACAGATTTTGGCACGTGGTATACTCATCTTTCGTTGGGACTACTCTATAAGCTATGAACACCTAATTATTGCGGGACACCGTTTAGAAACATAGAGAAACATTTTAACTTACATTATCTGCTTTCTATTGTAATATTTCTGGAGTGGTCTTAACCTAGGGTACGCAGGGCAGTGCCGGGGGTACGTCTGGTTGTCTATTCATATCAAAAGGCGACTTTTTGTTTTTATGGTGTTTTTAAAAAAAAAAAAAAATACTGAAAGTAAATCTTGAAAGAATTTTAGGCACCTAAAATAAAAGGAAGACGCGAAAATGTTGCTAAAAGGGTGGTACTCGAAAAACAGTTTACATTCTCTAAGGCAGGGTTTTTTAAAGTAGTGGTCTACAGATCTTCTAAATAATATTGTTGTAAAATAATAATATTTTTGCAATTGACTGTAGTAAATAACTAAAAAGCGGGGGTGAATTTTCGTTTTAACCTCGAGAAGAGCCAGGGGATAAAAAAGCTTAAGAAAAGCACTTCTGTAGGGGCTACGACAAGAAAAAAGCTCACTAATCACTAGTTTAAACAAGTGGCGCGTTCAGGCTACAGCACAGTTCCCAGTGGCTGACTGAGTGCTGTCTGCGTGCTAAAATAGACAGAGATAAAGTATGAGCTATGTCAGTTAGCTGTTGGGAACTGTTCTATTGCTTGAATGCGCTAATCATTACTGGAAATAAAGCACGACCACCAAAGGCGACCGTATTTGGAAGTCTTTGACACTGACACGAAATCGCGATATTAAAAAGATAAAGTACCGAAATGTGTGAGTGAACTTTGAGAAAGTTTAAAATATTCTTAAATACAAATGAGATAATTATGTAATGATAAAATAGTCCAGTTTTACAATTAATAAGTTTTGCTGGTACCTATACATAGTTTTATCATCATCATCAAGTTTATGACGAGCGTCACCTGCTGAATATAGTTTTCTTCATTTTGTTTCGTTTTGTTTGTCACAACTGTGCTAATCTCCTTCTCCTACCTTTATTTGAATGATCATCTTGTTGGAAGTCTTCTCTATTTCGTTGCAATGCCTCTACCCTCTAGCAATCTTAAATTTTAACACTGTCTTTGTGACCTTTCCGAGGCTCTCGTTACTCTTAAGCATAAGGTTATTTTTTTGATTTATTCCAATAATTCCAATGTTGACAAGTAATTTATTAAATCAAACATCACAAAGGTCGTTACAATATTAATTCATACAATATTCATATATGTTTTCAACCCTATTTAAATTAGGTTTCGAATACAGGTTTACTATGCTTGTATCAATTCTGATAAAAACCTTTTAGTCACGACATTGCAACATTAAGATACTTTTGATATGTATTTTTGTAAATAATGCACTTAATAGTTGACAGTTATTTAAATTCTTCACTAGAAAGTATATTAATTGACCTTGAGCGTGTTACTTCTTTCGAAATTACTTTGTTTTTAACACATTATTTGAATTATTAATTAAACTTTACCGTAAATTATTTTCTATATTGGTTTAAGTTTCTTGTGAAATGTTACATGAAAATAAACAATAAAGAAATTCACCTGCTTCGAGACCTTCTTATAAAGAAAGCCTTGCCCTTGGCATTTGTTTTCAAACTGCATTTTATAAATGAATAATTTATAGCAGATCACAAATTCATATTCCATCCTATCAGAGAATGTGTATTTACAATTAATTTTATTCAATATTAATCGGTTTCAATTGGTTCCAACACCGGTGTGCATCTATTATTATGTAATGAATAGGTTATCTAATATGATATTCATGTTAATTTTAACTCGAATAGGTAAATAACAAATATCATTATTGAGTAGCATGCAGCTATGTGCAATCTTGCAAAACGTTATTGAATGTTAAACATAAATTTCTATATCAATATTTAATTATTTAGCTCCGACATTGCGTGGCGTTAAACGCTGGAAGGTATATTATCAACAGTGCGATAGGTAGCAGGCTATTAGAAATTAATAACATGTGTGCACAATAATTAGCATTCAGTAAAATCATATCCGTGTAAATAATAACTGACGTTTTCAAATTACTTAAAAGAACATAATTTCAACGCTACAACTTCTATTCAGAGCTGGTGTTGCAATTTAATCCACATCACAGTTCCTTTACGTTTTTCTAACATTTCTACTTAGCATTTCAATAAAATGAGAATGTCTTCTCGAGTACCATTGCAAAATTATTGCTGTTTCTAATTTGGAAACATATCCGGGATATGTTTTCCAATTAGTCATCTTCGGGCTATTCACTTTATTGAATCATATCCAATATGTTTTTTGAGCAACCAAATGCAGCATACAAAATAAGAAACTTATAATGAGAAATGTCTGAAACTTGATCGCTTTCACGGTAGATAACTAAATGTTCACTATTTTTATTGTTAGGTTACTTTTGTTTTTTAGAAAATGAATGAATATTTTAGGCGTGACCAAATCTAAAATTACCAATGGATAATCGAGGTTGAGACACACTTATTTTTTGTTAGATGTTATAGTTGATAATATATTTTAAACCCCCGAAGGCAATAAGGGAACCAAATATTATTATGTAATTGCTTGTAATAGCTCAAGGTATTTCGTTTTTTACTAAGACCAAATTTAGAAAATTTATGTTCGGTGTTACAGATTATGTGAACTAGATTGATAAATTTAAGTAACACTTTAGTAACACGCATAAGAACTCAAAAAAACTATTTCTAAGAAAATAGTTTTAAAAGTTAAGTAAATGAACCGAAAATGTTCTCTTCAAACCACTTACATAACTTGAACTTTATAAGATTTTGATAGACAAGTAAATTATCCTAAATTATGTAAATTATAATGTTCAATTTTATGTAGAAAAATATGCCGAGTATTTTGAAATTATAACGGAAGCGATAATTCCAAAAAGAAATTTACGTTTCTGACTCCTTATTTGGAGATCGTTATTAGCTAGAAGCACCAAAAGGTAAAGTGCATTCGTTTTAAATCAAATAAGTTTTGCATATGCAGTAAAACTCAACTTTCCCTATCCCATAATAAAAAACTCCTGGTCATAGGGATTGCGTACATGCGTAGTAAGGTTTGAAAAGGACAGGGTTATATAACATAAAAGAGATATAGAGAGAAAGGGAATTAAAATAATTATTGGTTTATCGAAATTGGGAGTGAGGGAAGTTTGATAGGGATTGGTTTAAAAAATGTAGAGTGGTCTGTCACCATAGCAATCATGTTTCATATGATTCTGTCTCCATAGTTACCATATCTGTCACCATAGTTACCATATGTCAATGTCAGGTGGGGTCATCTGTCAATGTCAGTATTGTCTGTCACCATAGTTAACATATGTCTGTCATCTGTCCATGTCACTTATGTCAATGTCACTTATGTCAAAGTCATCTGTCACTGTCAATCTCACTTTTGTCTGTCAGTCAATGTCAATTTTGACATCTGTCAAAGGGTGGTCTGTCATCTGTCAGGGGGTGGTCTGTCATCTGTCAGTATATCACTTTTATCTATTAAACATAGTTACCATTATGTCAATGACATCTGTGACTGTCAATGTAACTTATAAAAATACTAGAAAAACTTTCGTGCAAATGCCGATCTTCTAACTCATTTTTAACAAAAACGTATTCAAACCTATCGCATGACCTTTTCATGAATACGCTTTAATTAGTTGTGAGTCAAAACTCAAATCCGTATTCAATACTGCATGTATACGTAGCAATTTACTACGTATACATGAAGTATTGAATACGGTATTGAGTTTTGACTCAAAACTTATCAAAGTGTATTGTGTTAATTTAAATGTACTGTGATAACCTTTATCTATTTACATTTAAAAGAAGATAATTCCACATTAAAATAGCGTTTGCAATGACCATTAACAAGTCACAAGGCTAAAAATTGCCCAAACAATAGGAATTGATCTCAGAAAAGACATTTTTACTACTGACCAAATATATGTAGCTTTTCAAAAGTTCGTAGTTGGGAAGGTTTGAAAGTTTCTTAATAAATAGAAAAGAGCCATGAATGAAGCTGAAATATGGATGATGGCAAAGCAATTAAGATATTTATTGCCAACCACTGCATCCTGAAGAGTTGTGTGAGGAATTTAAAGACGCAATGTCACAGGATGATAAAAAGCCTTACGGAATAATTGAAGGGTATAAATAAATCTATGTTCAAATGTATTCTATGGTTTCAGTAGAAGGTTCTAAGTTTTAAAATATAGTACCAACTAACTAGAAAAAAGTGTTTTCCTTCAGCGATACAGTTTTTCACCAGTGCACGTCATAGATATTGAAGAGCATGAAACGCTAAACCGATTAATAATAATCTGCGTAGTTCACTCGTTGAAACATTTAAAAAATCCAAGTTCCGGTGTGCATTGTTTATTGCAGCAGCAGACGTTTCTTCCGGAAATACCTTGTTAAGAAGTGACTTGGCGCTAATTTTACCTATTATAAATATTAAAGAGCATGAAATTATCTCTTAGAAATGCTAAGGAGATAAATAATAATCTGCGTGGTTCATTCGTAGAAATAGTTTAAAAATCAAAGTTCCAGATTGCACTGTTTTTATACATCAGCAGCCGTTTGTTCTGGAAATATCTTATTAAAGAGTGGCCTGGTGCTAATTTCACCTCTAATAAATATTAAAGGGCATAACAATAACATTGTCTCTCAGAAACGCCAAGCAGATAAATAATAATCTGCGTGGTTCACTCGTAGAAATAGTTTAATAATCAAAGGTCCAATTTGCACTGTTTTTCGGTTTTTATACATCAGCAGACGTTTGTTCTGGAAATATCTTATAAAAGAGTGACCTAGTCCTAATTTTACTTCTAATAAATATTAAAGGGCATAACATTGTCTCTCAGAAACGCTAAGCAGATAAATAATAATCTGCGTGGTTCACTCGTAAAAATAGTTTAAAAATCAAAGTTCCAGTTTGCACTGATTTTATACATCAGCAGCCGTTTCTTCTGGAAATATCTTATTAAAGAGTGGCCTGGTGCTAATTTCACCTCTAATAAATATTAAAGGGCATAACATTGTCTCTCAGAAACGCCAAGCAGATAAATAATAATCTGTGTGGTTCACTCGTAGAAAGAGTTTAATAATCAAAGTTCCAATTTGCACTGTTTTTCGGTTTTTATACATCAGCAGACGTTTGTTCTGGAAATATCTTATAAAAGAGTGACCTAGTCCTAATTTTACTTCTAATAAATATTAAAGGGCATAACATTGTCTCTCAGAAACGCTAAGCAGATAAATAATAATCTGCGTGGTTCACTCGTAAAAATAGTTTAAAAATCAAAGTTCCAGTTTGCACTGTTTTTATACATCAGCAGCCGTTTCTTCTGGAAATATCTTATTAAAGAGTGGCCTGGTGCTAATTTCACCTCTAATAAATATTAAAGGGCATAACATTGTCTCTCAGAAACGCCAAGCAGATAAATAATAATCTGTGTGGTTCACTCGTAGAAAGAGTTTAATAATCAAAGTTCCAATTTGCACTGTTTTTCGGTTTTTATACATCAGCAGACGTTTGTTCTGGAAATATCTTATAAAATAGTGACCTAGTCCTAATTTTACTTCTAATAAATATTAAAGGGCATAACATTGTCTCTCAGAAACGCTAAGCAGATAAATAATAATCTGCGTGGTTCACTCGTAGAAATAGTTTAAAAATCAAAGTTCCAGTTTGCACTGTTTTTATACATCAGCAGCCGTTTGTTCTGGAAATATCTTATAAAAGAGTGACCTAGTCCTAATTTTACCTCTAATTAATATTATAGGGCATAACATTGTCTCTCAGAAACGGTAAGCAGATAAATAATAATCTGCGTGGTTCACTCGTAGCAATAGTTTAAAAATCAAAGTTCCAGTTTGCACTGTTTTTATACATCAGCAGCCGTTTGTTCTGAAAATATCTTATAAAAGAGTGACCTAGTTCTAATTTTACCTCTAATTAATACTATAGGGCATAACATTGTCTCTCAGAAACGCCAAGCAGATAAATAATAATCTGCGTGGTTCACTCGTAGAAATAGTTTAATAATCAAAGTTCCAATTAGCACTGTTTTTCGGTTTTTATACATCAGCAGACGTTTGTTCTGGAAATATCTTATAAAAGAGTGACCTAGTCCTAATTTTACTTCTAATAAATATTAAAGGGCATAACATTGTCTCTCAGAAACGCTAAGCAGATAAATAATAATCTGCGTGGTTCACTCGTAGAAATAGCTTAAAAATCAAAGTTCCAGTTTGCACTGTTTTTATACATCAGCAGACGTTTGTTCTGGAAATATCTTATAAAAGAGTGACCTAGTCCTAATTTTACTTCTAATAAATATTAAAGGGCATAACATTGTCTCTCAGAAACGCTAAGCAGATAAATAATAATCTGCGTGGTTCACTCGTAGAAATAGTTTAAAAATCAAAGTTTCAGTTTGCACTGTTTTTATACATCAGCAGACGTTTGTTCTGGAAATATCTTATTAAAGAGTGACCTAGTCCTAATTTTACCCCTAATAAATATTAAAGGGCATAACATTGTCTCTCAGAAACGCTAAGCAGATTGATAAAAACCTATCTCGTAATTATACTGAAATTAAAGTATGTACTTCAGTTTCCTTGGTGTTTTCTTATTAATTGGTCCACCTCATGAGGTTTTAGCAAACCATTGAGAGTCATTTCCCAAATACAGCCTCTGTTACATAACAGTTTCTACGCTTTAATTTCCCAATAACGATTAATATTAATACATACCTAATTACAAATTCAATGTATCTTCTTGAGTGCTTCATTTACTACCACTTGATCGATCGATATATCTTAAGAACTTGAGATTCGAACACATAATTTTTTTTTTTTTCTCGAGTTCACACTAAAAATGTTTCGTAAGAGTGGCGCCTAGAAGGTCACTAATTTAGACATGTAAATTATCCTCATTAAAAAGCTTTTATCGTCCACATCGGTCTCGTGATTTTTTTAAATAAATTTTTCAGCTAAAAATTGGTATTTATATCTTTCGCAACAAAAATTGAACTCAAATTTAATAATTCATATAGGATGTGAGTAACAAAACAACTTCAACTAAAAGCCGGAAATTGTTTTAATTGTTTGAAATTTAATTGTAGCCTGTTATTAGCCTGATTTTGAATGAAGAAATTTTAACTTTTATTTCGAAAATTGATTTTTAAAAATATTTTTGCATAATTAACAAGTCTTGGCATTTAAAATGAAGAGGAACCTCTCTCTTAACATATCAAGTTTGCTTTTATTACAAGGACGTGGTTTGCAAATTGACAAAATTTAATTTTCATTAGATTAACGTTCAAACAACCACAAGGCGTTTACATGTCGTACACCAAAGACGGTGACAAAATACCAAGCATGTCAACAAAGTGGTTATCCAATCGATCGTGTCCTGTATACTAAAGAGAATCAGATGTGATGGTCATATTGTTAAATTAAATGTCACATGCATAACTGACCAGTGACCACTATTATTAGAAACACTTTAAAATATTTACGAATAACTCCATCGTTAAACACTCAAATGTCATCCTTGATTGTAATAAATAGGCAAGCCATATCGGTTTATCCGTTTAAGTTTCAGTACTTTAATCTTGTTTCTATCTTAAAATATTGTTAACAATTAGGTAGTTGTTGGCTTTGTTTAAAAATTAGGTTAATACTCAATTATTTAAATCCTAACTGAAGGTAAAAGTTTTGAATTTACAAGAAAGAAAAATATTTGTTCATCGTATCCAGTTGTACTTGTAGTCATGAACAAAACTTTCGTTACACATCAGCATCGCGGATGATTTATTATTATAATTTAAACTTAAAGTTACGTGTTTATCCAATAATTTCTAGCTTGAAGCGTTAATTTTTGTGACGGCTTTGACGAGCAACAAATTTTAGTGCTTGGTAAAATTTAAATTACGTTAATTTGGATAATTATTACTTTTTCGCACTAACGCTTTAAGGATAATAATTTTTAATTGTTTTGTCAAACATGTGTTGTATGAAAGAATTGAAAGGAAAAATTGTTAATGCACATTTACAATAAATTAACAGCTTTGAGTGTGTGGAGAGATTTCAATTTGTACTTGCATTTCCAAGTGGCCCATAATCGATACTAGAAAACTTATAAATTATTTATATAAACTTTATGCAGTACCTATTCTACTTACAAGAAAGTAAATGTTTATTTAAACTCTGTTGTTTATAAAGTAAGGCCGATTTAGAAAAAATTTGTATAAGTGAATGTTTTGAAAGGCTCGTAAATTGGATAGATGATTAATATTATTTATTTTTATTACAGACCACTGGGTGATAGTCCTGCTATGATGCAAATAACTGAAGACACTCCACCGGACATGTTGGCCGGGGCAATGGACCTCACAGTCCATCTGCCCACAGGCAGGACTGTTAAAATGTCCGTCGATAGAAGGTAAATAAATTTTATTAATGGTATATCTAATAAATTCGCGTGTGAACATTTATCTAACATTAAGATTAAAAGCCTAAGAACCGTTTTAATGCTCAAGTATCACGATATCTTTTTAAAACTCGAATTAATTTTAATTATTTTTGTCAAGTACTCCAATGATGGATTTGCTGGTACAAATAACAACCGCTCATCATTTGCAACAATCTGGCCACATTCTGCAAGCGTTGGAAATGGCACCATCGTCCGGACACATGGATAGAATTTTACCATACAAACCAAATACCCCAATTGGAGTTTTAGATACACAACACGTTAAGGTTTTTCCTAAAAATAGGTCAACTTTGCTACACAAAGGTGTATCGACTGGACACCAACCATTTGAAAGTACATTTCGATTGCAAGTTCACTTACCTAGAAATCAACTCTATGTTATTCGAGTGAGCCAAAATGTACATCTCGGAGATATTATGAAAAAAGTGTGCCTCGAAAAAAATTTAGATGCATCCAAGTACGAATGTAGACATCCAGGTGGGTACTTAGAAATTTTTTTCTGAAAGCTTAAAATTTTTCTAGGTCTTTTGATCAAAATTAGACAATTATCAATCGATGGCTAATAGGATGGTTCTTATTTTTGTAAGGATTTTTTTTTTAAATATGGACAGTCAGTCAGATTTTAAAAGACTAGATCATCATGAAATGAGCGCGCTACCTTCTCTCTGCCTGTTTATATCTCTTTTAGCTATGAATATCATCTCTCAGTCATATCGTTTCATCTGTCAATCTCATCTATTATTTCATCTCATCTGTCAATCGCTTCTTTCATCTAACTGTCAATCTCCTCTGTCATCTCATCTCTACTATCATCTCGTTGTATGTGTCAGTCTTATCTGTCAAACTCATCTGTGAGATGAGATGACATATAAAATGACAGATTTGATAGCGGGTTTGATGACAGTTGTGATGACAGATGGAATAGAAAGTGACAGATTTGATAGCGGGTTTGATGACAGTTGTGATGACAGATGGAATAACAGATAAAATGACTAATGGGATGACAGATGAAATAATATATGGGATGACAGATGGGATGACTTATGACTACTTTGACATATTATGAAATGACATATGGCAAGACAGATGCACCTCCCCCCTTGGTGACCTATTAACATTAAACATATAGTAATAACTATGGTGACATATTTGCCCCAATCACCACCTATCTAAACCAATCTCTGAAATTACGATGGGTATTGTATTCAGTGGTCGATAAGCCTTACAGAACTGCGACCAATGTTGATATTTTGTTCATAACCCTACTCGTATTTATGTTCTCAGCAATTCATTCTTGCCAGCCAAGCATAGAATGTCCCTGAGACTTTTGCTTTTTACTTCTTCAGGCGTCAATTAAACCCGCCCTAAGTGTTTAGGGCGGACTCGATCTCCGATTCACAGAGCCTACATATGCTAATATCCTCCAGTCCCAGTTTCTTGAGGTGGTACCTCACTGATGATGAGTCTGAATTCGTTCTTTGATAATAGAAGAAGCTTTTTAGCATTCGTGTTCGAGTACTCAACGAATTTCTTCGACTGCCTTTGTCCTGTTGCGTTGTTCTAGTGCGAATTTTTGTTTCCCGTTTCCCATTTTTGGTCCTGTGTTCTCATTCTGTTCATAGAATAGTTCGGGTCCAATCGGAAGGGCTTTAGAAAATGTTCTAGCTAGTTCATCAGCTAATTCGTTTTCTTCAATTCCCTCGTCACGTCGTCACCCAGAATCCAGATGAAATGATGGATAACTCCACGTGACATGAAATGACAGATAAAATTGATATACAGTGACAAATAACGTAGATATTGACATATGTTGGGTAACAGATGATTTCCCTCGGACACTGACATAATGGTGCCAGATGACGACATTGGCATATGGTAACTATGGTGACAGTTTGACATTTGACACATAGTAACTATGGTAATAGATTGACATTTGAGATATAGTAATAACTATAGTGACAGATTTCTCTCTATCCACACCTATCTAAACCAATCTCTGAAATGACATAATAGGATGACAGATGAGTTAACAGATGGAATGATAGATAACTCCATTTGACATATGAAATGACTGATAAAATTGACATACAGTGACAAATAACATAGATATTGACATATGTTGGGTGACAGATGATTTCCCTCTGACACTAACATATGGTGCCAGATGACGATATTGGCATATGGTAACTATGGTGACAGATTGACATTTGACACTTGGTAACTATGGTGATAGACCGCTCCTCATTGCTGTAAACCTATCTGTATGCTACTTCCCCCCTCTCCATTTGTCTACCAATCCCTATCCTACCTCCTCCATACTTCCTTCACTCTCTCTGTCTTTATCTCCTTTTTCTATATCTCTGTCTCTTACCTTACTGCGCATTTCCGATGATCCATGTGGTTTTTATAATGTGGATTAACAAAATAAACTCGCATTGTCCCAGGGAAGCCAAAGAGACATCTTAGAGCATACGTTCAACCCTTCTGTGAGGTATGGTTTTGTAGGGACTTTACATAGATACAAGGCAAACATTCGGAGGGTTACACAATTCCAAAGTCCATATTATTGTGTAAATATGGACTAGACCCTAATGGATAATTTATGACGACACTTGAGTAGCTAGTTTAATCAGGGCACATTTCATTGTTTTAAAAATTACAATTATTTGAGCCTTATCTTTATCTTTGGTTTAAAAATGATAAAACAACAAAGGAATGTTATCTAGTCTCTTATGATTACGCAGGTACATTATCTTTTAGTCTTCCAAAATAACTGATTTAACGTGTACGTATAATAAACCATCCAACTGTTTACTGTACAAAAAGAGAGTTATTTCAAAAAATTAAGGCCAGAAGAATGTCAATAAAATAAATAATTATTAAAAAAAATTTCAAAAGGCAAGTGTTATTAATTTACTGTAAGATTATAAAACTAAATACGTACCGACAACTTCAATCATAAGTGCTCATTAATAAGGCGCATTTTATTGATTCAAAATTACCTCATAAAATAACTAAATAAAATTATTATTGCATTTGCATGTACTCGTATAATTACATAAGACTATTGTAATTGTGCTGCTTAATTGCTATTCTTTGTATTGTCGATCAAAAGTTAAAATATGTGTACATTGTTTCAGGCAATCTTAACGAAGTGTTGGATCCTAAGTTAACATTAAGTGACTACCAGATCACAGAAGTGTACATTGTATTTAAAGGCACCGTAGGATTAACACAAACTTTCTCAGCTAACGATATTATGGCTTTACGTAAAGAGGAAGAAAGAAAACAGTTGCAAGCTAGAACTGGCGGTGGCGTTTTTAGTTTAATATTTAAACGTGGAAAACAGGTAATTAATTATTTATTCTCAAAAAGTTTTATATTAATAGTTAATTTTAGACCACGGGATCCGGATCACTTTCAAGTGAAAATCGTTCAATTTCTCCTAGTCATAGTGACGATTCTCGTTCTGTAACACCTCCAGCTATACAACAACAAATACTATCAATTCGAACCCAAGATAAATCACCTCTAAAAGACAAACCCAAAGCACCACAACGAAAACGAAGACCGGCACCCAAACCACCACAACAAGGCGAAGACGTAAAAGATTCAACAGAAAAACCTCCGAGTCAGATCAGTAATGTTTCTGACACAAACGCGTCGGATTTGCATCCGAAAAAGTTCGATAGTGGGTTAACAATTTGCCACTCGAGAAATAGCAGCGATAGTTCTGGTTACCACGAACCATCTGTATTGAGTGAAAATTGCAACACATCACTTCCTAGAAGACCAAAATCGACTTTAATCAATGAAGTTGTCGACGAAGAACAGTTAGGTGAAAATAGTCAAAATTTAACCAAAATGGCAGCTTTTTCAAAATCGACGAGTAGCATAACAAGTGAGTTGTTTGTAAAATAATTTTTTGATTGTAATGATGGTTTTTGTAGGTCGTAAGAAAAAGGCAGCTCCACCACCACCTCAAATTCAAGCTCCTGTGCCAGAACATGTAGTAGCAAACGTTAAGAGTGCTAGTACTGTAGTTGTTGATGCTATTGTAGAAAAGCAAGGTAAGCAGCTAAATTTAGATAGAAAACATTTCAAACAAAATACAAATCACAAACTACAAACTAAAACTAATTTAATTACAGAAGAGGAAATAAAACCGACTGTAGCTGATAGTGATACAAATGTAGCCACTAGTAGCTCCAGCGATAGTCCAGTAAACATAATTAAAAGTAAGCTAGATTCAAATATCGATATATCAAATAGTTTAGAAACTTTTAACACAAAAGACAAAGCTTATACATCTAGAAATACCGATACCAAACAAAACGACAAAAATTCAAAATTAGTTTCGTTGTATGAAGATGAATCAGAATTACCTAAAAACACTAACACCACTAAAATAATCGGTACATTTAAAAACGAAACATTTACACCAAAAAAAACTAGACTTCAAATTACTCCAGAAGAATTAATGAGTAGTAAAGTTTTCAAAAATAAAATGAACTCTTACGATTATTCTCAAAAAGTGATCAATGATGCAAATTTTAATCAATTTGTTAAAACTGTTGATTTATTTTTTGGTGCTCGAACAGGAGAAATTGTTTAATTTAAATCGTTCCAGTTCATTTTAATTATTGAACCTGTTTTTAATTAATATCAAGTGGAATATTTAATTTTTTTGGGTGCAAATCAAAAATGCATTTCGTTGAATTCAGTTACAGCCCAACCAAATTAGAATTTTACTTCGGAATAAGTAGTATTAGGAATAAGTTATAAACAAAATGTGAAAAGTCCCCATCGATATCATGTGAGCTTCAAAGGCTATTCAAGGTCAAAGGACACGAAAACGACTTTTTGTAAATATCTCGCTTTCTATTGATTTTTCGGAAAAATGTTCTATACAAAAATTATAGAGGAGGTAATTCTCTATAAAAAAGGTATTACACTTTTTTTCAAAACATTCAATGGTTTTTGAGAAAAATGTTATTGAAAGTTAACCTATGGGTTTTAGGTTTTAACCTATTTTAGATTATTGGAAATTACTCATTACCTATCAGATCTAGAGAAACACAAACAATATGTGGTTGAAGAGGACAGTTTCAGCTTTAAATTACATGATGTATAATATTTTGATTTTCAGTAATTTATAGTGGAGGAAGAAATTAATCAGTGTAATATAAACTAATTTTTCTAATTTAAATATCTGAAAGTCCGTTACTTTTCAATAAATCTCGAAAAGAAAATTGCATATTAGGTCCAATGGCGTAACTGAGAGCTTGGGAACCCTCCCACAAAATCCAGAGTGGACTCCCTACCCATTACCGTTAATAATCGTTTTATTTAACAATTCGATTTTATAACGAAATTTCATACTAAACTATGTTTCTGAGGCCCTTTTTGTCCTGGGGCCCTCACACAACGCGGGCCCGTTATTTACGCCACTAACACTGGCGTAACTAGGAGTTTGGTGGCTCTCCCGCAAAATCCAGAGTGGGTTCCCTACCCATTGCCGTTAAGAATCGTTTTATTTAACCACAATTCGATTTTATAACGAAATTTCATACTAAACGATGTTTCTGAGGCCCTTATTTATCGTGGGGCCCTGCGGGCCCGGTATTTACGCCACTGACAGTGGCTCAACTAAGAGTTTGGGGACCACCCTCCCGCAAAATACAGAGTGGGGCCCCTACCCATTCCTGTTAATAATCGTTTTATTTAACCACAATTCGATTTTATAACGAAATTTCACACTAAACGAAGTTTCTGAGACTCTTTTATCTTGGGGCCCTGTGGGCCCGTTTTTCACGCCACTGATCGTGGCGTAACTAAGAGTTTGGGGGCTCTCCTGCATAATCCAGAGTTGGACCCGTTAATAATCGTTTTATTTAACCACAATTCGATTTTATAATGAAATTTCATACTAAACGATGTTTCTGCTGCCCTTTTTATCCTGGGGTTCTGGGCCCTGTGGGCCCGTTATTTACGCCACCGGCAGTGGTGTAACTAGGAGTTTGGGGGCCCTCCCGCAAAATCCAGAGTTAATAATCGTTTTATTTAACCACAATTCGATTTTAAAATGCAATTTCATACTAAACGAGGTTTCTGAGGCTCTTTTTATTCTGTGGCCCTGGGCCCTGCGGGCCCGTTATAACAATTCGATTCAATAATGAAATTTCATACTAAACGATGTTTCTGAGGCCCTGTTTATCCTGGGGCCCTGCGGGCCCGGTATTTACGCCACTGACAGTGGCTCAACTAAGAGTTTGGGGACCACCCTCCCGCAAAATACAGAGTGGGGCCCCTACCCATTCGTGTTAATAATCGTTTTATTTAACCACAATTCGATTTTATAACGAAATTTCACACTAAACGAAGTTTCTGAGACTCTTTTATCTTGGGGCCCTGTGGGCCCGTTTTTCACGCCACTGATCGTGGCGTAACTAAGAGTTTGGGGGCTCTCCTGCATAATCCAGAATTGGACCCGTTAATAATCGTTTTATTTAACCACAATTCGATTTTATAATGAAATTTCATACTAAACGATGTTTCTGCTGCCCTTTTTATCCTGGGGTTCTGGGCCCTGTGGGCCCGTTATTTACGCCACCGGCAGTGGTGTAACTAGGAGTTTGGGGGCCCTCCCGCAAAATCCATAGTTAATAATCGTTTTATTTAACCACAATTCGATTTTAAAATGCAATTTCATACTAAACGAGGTTTCTGAGGCTCTTTTTATTCTGGGGCCCTGGGCCCTGCGGGTCCGTTATAACAATTCGATTCAATAATGAAATTTCATACTAAACGATGTTTCTGAGGCCCTGTTTATCCTGGGGCCCTACGGGTCCGTTATAACGCCACTGATAGTGGCTCAACTAAAAGTTTGGGGACCCTCCCGCAAAATCCAGAGTGGGGCCCCTACCCATTCCTGTTAATAATCGTTTTATTTAACCACAATTCGATTTTATAACGAAATTTCACACTAAACGAAGTTTCTGAGACTCTTTTATCTTGGGGCCCTGTGGGCCCGTTTTTCACGCCACTGATCGTGGCGTAACTAAGAGTTTGGGGGCTCTTCTGCATAATCCAGAATTGGACCCGTTAATAATCGTTCTGCTGCCCTTTTTATCCTGGGGTTCTGGGCCCTGTGGGCCCGTTATTTACGCCACCGGCAGTGGTGTAACTAGGAGTTTGGGGGCCCTCCCGCAAAATCCAGAGTTAATAATCGTTTTATTTAACCACAATTCGATTTTAAAATGCAATTTCATACTAAACGAGGTTTCTGAGGCTCTTTTTATTCTGGGGCCCTGGGCCCTGCGGGCCCGTTATAACAATTCGATTCAATAATGAAATTTCATACTAAACGATGTTTCTGAGGCCCTGTTTATCCAGGGGCCCTACGGGCCCGTTATAACGCCACTGATAGTGGCTCAACTAAGAGTTTGGGGACCCTCCCGCAAAATCCAGAGTGGGGCCCCTACCCATTCCTGTTAATAATCGTTTTATTTAACCACAATTCGATTTTATAACGAAATTTCACACTAAACGAAGTTTCTGAGACTCTTTTATCTTGGGGCCCTGTGGGCCCGTTTTTCACGCCACTGATCGTGGCGTAACTAAGAGTTTGGGGGCTCTCCTGCATAATCCAGAATTGGACCCGTTAATAATCGTTTTATTTAACCACAATTCGATTATAAATGCAGATTCATACTAAACGATATTTCTGAGGCCCTGGGCCCTGCGGGCCCGTTATAACAATTCGATTTAATAATGAAATTTCATACTAAACGATGTTTCTGAGGCCCTGTTTATCCTGGGGCCCTACGGGCCCGTTATAACGCCGCTGATAGTGGCGTAACTAAGAGTTTAAGGGCCCTCTCGCAAAATCCAGAGTGGGTCCCGTTAATAATCGTTTTATTTAACCACAATTCGATTTTATAATGAAATTTCATACTAAACGATGTTTCTGAGGCCCTTTTTATCCTGGGGCCCTGCTGCCCCTTACTTACGCCACTGACAGTGGCGTAACTAAGAGTGTTTACTCTTACTTTGGAAGATTTTAAAATTTTCAGAAAAATTAGGTTATGATACATTCAATAATTTTTATCTTCATGAAAAATTACTGAAAATCAAAATACTATGCATGTAATTTAAAGCTGAAAATATCCTCTTCAACCAGGTATATTTTGTTTTTCTCTACATTTTATAGGTAACGAGTAATGAGTAATCTCTAATAACGTAAAATAAGGCGCTTTCAGGTACTGCAGTAGTCACAAAATAGGTTAACTTTCAATAACATTTTTCTCAAAAACTATTAAATATTTTAAAAAAGAACATAACATCTTTTTTATAGAGAATTGCCTCCTTTATAATTTTTATATGAAACATTTTTCTGAAAAATCAATGGAGAGCGAGATATTTACAAAAACGTGGTTTTCGTGACCTTGGACCTCGAATAGCCTTTGAAGCTCACATGGACTTTTCACAGTTTATTTATAACAATCTAATAAACATATGTGCAAAAATTCAGCTTGATACTTTTTTCCCAAGTGAAGCCTCTTTTTTGTCTAATTTGGTTGGACTAGTATTAGAATTTTATTTAGCAGTAAACTCTTATGGGTATCAAACTTGCAATTGCTTGAGCATGTAAAAAGTAGGTAAATATTTGAGAAATGTACATAAAACGGTGCTTAGTATAAATAGTTTGGACTTTAAACAAATAAGTCTTTAGGTGTTGGTATTTCTGCTATAATAAACTAATATAATAATAGTAAAACCGCTTTAACTTCGACATTAATTACTAATATTTTGCATGTTAGCATCTCCTGTACCAGTTCGAAGAAAAAAATTCACAAGCAAACCTCCCAAACCTGCACCTAGAGTTAAATCTGTAATTGTAGAAATGCCAATTCCACAGGCTCGTAATTCCATAATATCTATTCAAGAAACGCTACAGCTTGATGCAGACGAAAATTGTAACCTAACGCCTAATAAAGCTTGCGCTTTCAAGGAAAATATATCCGACAATATTAAGGAAGATGATAAAAATTCATTCGATGGTACTCAAGATGAAAGTACAAAAATTTCTAAATTAGAAGAAAGCGTGCCAGAGGATGCTAAAGAGTTGCAACTAATTCAAGTGGACAAAGCTGAAGTAACCGACAGTATTTCTTCTCCGGTCTTCTCTACCATAGAGAGTGATCTAATAACTATTTCTAATTCTGAAAAAGAAATTATTGAAGGAGCAAATGTAGATGTAACTGATAAGAGCTCTATTATAGCTGACACGACTGTTGAGAATGATCTTACAACTTCATGGGATCCTCAAATTCTTAGCTCTGTTGATGAAGCTCCAATTTTAGGTGGAACTCAAGAACATGAAACGTTGGTTCCTGAACTCGAATCAAACGATTCTCAAAAGGATGCAACAGTAGCCAATTTCCTTTTTAGTCAAAAAATTGATAATACTGACGAATTGTGCAATACTGAAGCAATTTTAATTGTTGAAAATAAAAATGAAGGTGAAGAACTAACTAAAAGTGCCAGTTTAACATCACATGAACTTTCGGATGCAACTGTAAATCAAAGTGAGTCCGATACTTTAATTTCCCATGGAAATAAACAAAATGAGTTTACTACTACTAAAAGAAGAAATTCAAACAGTTTTTTGCTTCAAGTAGACAATACTAGTGGCACTAAACCACCTGAAGTTGTCGAAGTGATCCATAAGAGTAAAAGTTTAAATCACATAAGCTCGCTGGACTGTATAAGCGATTTATTAATATGTTCATCGATAATGTCGAGAAATAGCAAGGTTTCGAGTACTAGCAATGAAGCTAACATTGCCACTAGTTTAAGAAATGTTGATATCTCGAAACCATTCCTAAGCAATGAAATTTTAGAAAATGAGGTTCGAGAAGTTCAGTCTTTACGTTCGAGTAAAAGATTTGATAAATCTGTTAGTTTAAGAAGTAGTGAAAGCATGCCAGACTTTTTAGATCAATCTAATATAAAAAAATGGAATAACACGCAAGAATTAGATCACATTTATATTAATTCTGATTGTACTCATTTGAATCTGGGTAAATGGAGCGTTGGTGACTCTGGTGGTGATTCAGGCATGTTTCTTTTATTTTTTTTTTTTTAATTTTAAGAAATAACTTTAGTAGATAGTACTGCTTATTTACTTCTTTCATAACTTCATAAATGGTGATGGTGAATTTTGTTTTAGATAAGCTGTAAGCATTACTATCGTAAAATTACTTTTCATTGTGGATTTATTAATTGTCTTATAACTGTTACGCTGTAGAAACTGGTCTTGAAAAATTTCTGATAGTTTGCTTTGGTTTTGCTACTGTGTTCTTTACTAATATTAATTTATAAAGTAGAAATATTGTTTGCGATAAGTAAAAATACTTCTAAACGTGTAACCGATTGATCGAAAAACCACTGGTTAATAATCGAGCTTTAAATTTGGCTATGAGGTATGGATTACGGGACCATACTATTCCTAACAGAAGACAAAATTTATTTTTAACTTGCATTTGTAGTTAGTAGTTACGTACAGTATTCAGGGCCTTCAGAAACCACTTTAATTTCGTTTTTTTAACCCCCTTCTGTTTATACTATAATTTAAATTGAAAGTGTTCACCGAAACAGAATTTTTAAGCTTCAAAACTTTGAAACTGCTTCTACCGAGTGACATTAGTATTAGAGAACTAACATAGGGAAATAACATTGAGAAAACACATTTTATAAGAACATCCACGAATGATAATGTATCGATCGAAAGAGAATTTTTTTCTATTTCTGATAACAACAAAAATGAAGATACAAAAGGCTTAAAATTTTTGATGTAAAACAGTCCGAAAAATATCCTCTTTTGATTGATATTGATTCTATTATCACCACAAAGCTGCAAAAAAAATAAAAATAAAATACGAATGGAACTGACCTCCATTTTTTTTTCAACTCTCTGCAAACTTCTTCGCCTTTTCTAGAACGTTCCATTCACACCAACAAACGCTTTTTATTTAAAAGTTGATCTCCGCTAGTTTTGAACTCATGTTCAACTTGAGTTCTGATGATTTGAGACATTAAAGTTCATGAATTTCAATTTTTTATATTTGAAAATTTACAAATTCGCCATTTCAATAATAATTTATACACTGCATTGCTCACGCACTTGTTTGCATGTTGCATCATGTTCATCTTAATTTTGATAAAAAAAACAACTTTTTTAGAAATACTAATAACTAATAATTATTTCAATAACTTTAAATAAACAATTAAATGCTTTTTAAAAGCAAATTAATTATTTAAAACTAATTTGTTTCCAAAAAAGGAACCCGAATTCGCGTACACTTATTACGGACCACGCACGTTGTCATTAATAGCGTCGCTTATGATCATTTATCGCGTTTTTTTGTTTTTAATTGTGCCAACTGCATTATTTATTTAGTAAAAAAATTGCAGTTTTCTGTTTTAATTTAACAAAAAAAATCCTAAATCTGTTTCATTTGTGGAATTTTTATTTAAATTGACGACAAAAATAACAATTATAATTAAAATTAAATTAAACCCGGTGAGAAAAAAATTGCTAATATTGATTTAACAAAATGTGTCTTAAGAGGACCTAATAGTAATTCGAATTACTTCAATATTAGAATTTTGAAGACTTTTCTAAATCTCGTTTTAGAATAATTTATGACCAACCACCATTTTAACAAAAAAAAATTTAGGTTGTTTTACTTAATATACAGTGTATATTCCCGCCGGATGGGTTTGCCAATAGGGAAAAAAAATTTATTTTTTAGAGGTATTTAATTAGAGGTATTTAATTAGAGGTAAAATAATCTTCAGATCACTCCTTAAAGAGCTAGGGTCTTATGGAAGCATCTTGGTGAGTTCTAAGAGGTAGCTTTCCGAGTACCTATCCAGCAGGGATGTATCTGTTTAAACATCAACAGAGCAAATCATGTCCACAAAACTCCACCATAAAGAAGATATTGTATCTTTTATTTTAACAACACACGATGCTTCTCCTGACTCTCTAGATCCTTAAAGAGTAATTTTACGGTAATTTTACCTCCAATAAAAATTGTGGACCATGAAATTATCTATCCAACCTAACAAAAATATTTGTCCTAATTGCCATAAGAATTTATTAATCCATCAAAATAGAAAATACATAAGAAGAGCAAATAGATCTATTACGACGATTTTTACGCACACGGTGTCTTTTAGCTGGGTTTAGCTCCTGAAGAAGCAATCTTACCGTAATTTTACGTCTAATAAAAATTGTAGAGCACCAAATTGTATATCTAATTCAATCAAAATAGTTCTCATAGTTTTAGTAATAATTATTCCATCACTAACCACAATTTCTGGATTCAGCGGGGTCGAAATATTGGACAAACATCGGTTACAAAATTGTTATATAAAATTCCTCTAGCATTTCGATGGCCTAATGCTGTTTCGTAAAATATCTCAAAAATTTGAAATTTCTGAATTTTGCGGCCATTATGACGACAGAAGACTCTGTCACGTGCCTTCAAATTTCTCGTATCAGCAGTTCAGTAGAAATATTCGAATTTCGCTTGTTCTAATAGCCCTTATCGCTATTGATATTGACGATAGCAACAGTTTTTTCAATTTTCTGAACAATTGCAAATTTTCAGATACAGGGTATTAAGCATTAGCCAATCGAATTCGCTATTTGGATTTTGTCCTAATACTAGTTTACGGTGCTTCTCCCGGCTGTAGCTCCTTAAGGAGTGATCTGAAGATATTTTTACTTCTAGTAAAAATTGTAGAGCGTAAAATTATCTATTCGAACCAATAAAAATATTTGTCATAATTGCCATAATCATTCTATCAGAAATTACAAAGTGTATATCTTGGATGCCATCTCAAATAACGCGCTTAAAGTTATAAAATTTCGCTTTGGTAACCGCAATTTTTGGATTCTGCGGGGTAGAAATATTGGGAAACGATCGTTGTTAAAATGTTATATAAAATGCCACTTGCATGGGTTAAGGAGAGGTGTTTTTTGAAAACGTTCTAAGCCTAAGCTGTCCGTTTTTCCTTTTCAGAATCATGGGATCCCTAATTTATAGAGTAAAATGTTCCATGTTGCATGTTGACCCCAAAGTACACATCTTAGATAAAAAATAAATTATACCTACACTGGTTACAGTTATTAAGCTCCTCTAAGCTAAGCCGAAGACGCCTGTTAACATTTAACACGTAGAATTAATTTATCGCAATTACCAGTTTAATGGTTTTAAATCCATTAAATTCATCAACACTCGAACAATAGTCATAATAATTTTACTAACATTGCTTTATTACTCTTAAAAGTACAATAGAAACCTCTTTAAAAAATATATTGCAAATAATAATTTTTTTATGTGCAAAAATAGAACAGTTATGATGACATCGATGGAGTAGATTATGTTAATCCATGTTTACCTCGTTTTCATTGTCTTATAAGTGACCTGTATTACATTAAAAGTGATAACGTGCGATAAGTATTTTTAAATTTAAACAGAACTAGACTTTTTGATTGCAAAATTAACACTTAATTCATTATTACTCATTCAAATTAACTACTGGAAGACAAGAGCAAGTACTCTATCGGTTTATTTGTAAACACTATTTGCAATGGCGTAACTAAGAGTTTGGGGGCCCTCCTGCAAAATCCAGAGTGGGCCCCTACCCGTTCATAATCATTTTGATTAACCACAATTCTATCCTGAGGACCTGCGGGCCCTTTATTTACGCCACCGAATTTAGGATTCATTTGTGACTATTTCTAAAACTTTTACAACCGACCGACTTTTAGTTGCTTATTGTCGAAACATCTGTGTAACTTTACAAGGGAATAAAAGTATTTACCTATTTCTTTTTTAAATTCTTAAATACATAATTACAAAAACAGGCATTTTTAAAGTGAATTTTTAGGCTTACCTTGCACCACAGCTTCTAGAAGCTGACTTCTTTTTCTAAGCCAATAGAAACCTTGCATTCTAACGTCAGACGCTAAAACATGGGACAAGTTTATCTTCTATTGGTTTGGAAAAAAGAAGCTGGATTTTAGAAGTTGTGATGAAAGGCTAGCTTTATGGTACAAACTACGGAATTTTTTGGGGGGCTCTTTTATTCGGGGGCTCTACCGCGACGCGGGCTGTGCGGGCCCGTTATTTACGCCACTGACTCTTTGAAAAGCTCAATGCAAAACTAAAGCTTGTTCGTGTTAAAACTAACAAATTAGGCAGTTTAGGCAGTACTCTCATTCATTCAGTGTTTTACAATCACCCTGTATAGTAGATGTACTCATAAATTTTAATAAAATTTCTTTTACAGATGAAAGCTCGCCACAACCTTCTAGTGCTTCCGAAGAACCGTTCAAGTTGATCAAAAAGTCATCAATAACACTAGTTAACGATGATTTAAAAAATAACAACTTAGAATCCTTAAATGTACAAGCAACATATCAAGTCAAGTCACAAGAAATCGTTCACGATTCTACCAACAAGGCTGTAGAACCAAATATAAGCTCAGATTCTTCTACCGAAGTAACCAAGACACCGATAGCAAACGATACCTCTTTAGATCATAGTTCTAATAAAAGTAAACCGGAAGCATTAATTTTAAACCTTGCACCAGAGTTGAGTCAGATTGAAAAAGAAGACGTTAAAGAATTGGTAGAGTTAGAAAACGATTGGCAATATCAACTACCATCACCACCTAAAGCATTTCGTGATTTAAGTCCTACAAATTTAACCGATGTAACCAACTACGATACAGTTACATTGGAGTGTTTTAAAAATGATTCCGTACTAACAAATCCGGAATTGTTTGAAAAGTTGATAAATGTTAAAGATAGCCAATATGAAAGTGGTAGTATTAGTGACCTAAGTAGCGTTTGTCATGAGGATGAAAAACAAATATTAAGCAAATTAACTCTCGAAAATCTAGAAAAACGAAAATCATTAGTTTACAATCGCGAACTGAGTACTAGTCTTAAAATTGCTCAAGATGATTTTTCTAGTCGAACAAACGGAACTCGAAGTAAAGACGACGCTTCTACTAAGCGTTCAAGTGTAGTTAATGAGTTAGAACGTGTAATTAAAACTAACAGTAGACCTTTAGTACGACACAACAGTTGTGTGCTCGATAAAACATTAAAACCTTACGTCGATAACAATTTACCAAACTTTAAAATATCAACGTATGATAATCTTAAAAGAAAAATTAATATTTTCGAAGATGAAAGTATAAGGAGCAACGTGGAGAATGGTTTCGAAAGAAAAACATCAGTCGAATTGCCTAATAGCAAAAGCATGCCATATTCAAATTTCAATCAACAACAAAAGCCATATAAAGCAGATGAGAAATCGTACTTGAGGAGGTCGATGGAAAATATTTCAAATGTAGATTTTCAAGTGGAAGAAAGTGAATTTAAAAAGCCTGTGGAATTTAACAAGCATAAAGCTAACACAAAAAATAACTTTTACGTCAAACATAAAAATGGTGTGAATAATAACGTTGCAAGATCTGGATCGTTTTCAGCTAATCACGAGGTGAACTCTTGGAAGCCTTTGAATCCCGTTCAGAGGTCATTGTCACAATTGGATTTAAATAAACACGCTCAATTACAAGAATTTGTTCAAATTGACACGGAAGGCAATTTAGCAAAATCCAACAGTTTGTTTGATGTTTCTGGTCTTCACAGTCTAGGCGTAAGTATTCAACTTAAAGTTGTTGTAGTGTAGTCAACGAACCAAAATTTATCCTGATTTTTGAACTTTTTTTGTAACAACATTTTTTTTTCTTAATGGGTTGAAACCATTTTTGTGAGTTTGTGCATAAAGTGTCTCAACCCAATTTTGACCGGAAGGCACTTATTCTTCGACGTTAGTGTAAAATTTTGACTTTTTCAAGTTTCAGTTTCACTCTTTTTTGAATAACTTCGCTTGTATTGGTAGGATCGGGACTAAAAAATTTTTGTTTTGTTTGTAATGAATCTCTCTTTAAAACTTTTTTCCATAATTGTTATGAGCAATTGGTGGTATCGCAATATTTCTTCTTTTGAAATGTAGGAAATTAATTGTTCTTTCAGACGAAAACAAAAAAAATCACATCAGACCATTTATTCTTCCGATTTATTTGAAAATAAAAAGAAAATTTTTCAACTGTTTGTCCACAAAACCAATTTTAGTGGTCGAAATTTTATTCTTCTTTTACGTATTTTTGAAAATTAATTATAAAAAACACCTATAAACTATTTTTGAACTTTAAAACTGGTTTTAGGGTCAACCATTTCGACCACTAAAATTGGTTTTGTGGGCGAATAGTTGAAAAATTTTATTTTTCTTTTCAACGAAATCAGAAGAAAAAGTGCTTTAATGTGATTGTCTTTGTTTTCTTCTAAAAGAGTATTAAATTTCCAACATTTCAAGGGAAAAATTATTAAGGATACCACTAATTGCTCGCAACAAATATAAAAGAGAAAATTTGAACCAAAATGCAAATTATAGCCGTTGTTCTTAATAATTTTGGACTAAACTTGCAAAATGGATTTGTTACTATATCAGTTATGACTTCTTCAAGTTTCATAGCATAACATTAATTATTACTCAAGTTCTCTAGAAAAAACTACGACCCATCAATGACGGTAGTTTTGAATTTTTTTGAGGTTAGGAAATTAATATAAATTATTTTAACCCAGGCAGTTTTAAAGATAGATTCATTACAAACAAAACGAAATTTTTTTGGTTCTGATCCGACCAATACAAGTGAAGTTATTAAAAAAATAGTGAAATTGAAACTTGAAAAATTCAAAATTTTACAATCAAGTCGAAGAATAAGTGCTTTCCTGTCAAACTTGGGTTGAGACATTTTATAGACAAACTCACAGGAATGGTTCGACCCATTATATATTTTTTTATTAAAATTTAATTTGATATCTTATAAATGAAATACAGAAAATTTTAAACTACAGTTGAATTTTTAAAAGACTACCGACACGTGACCACCTTTAAATGTATAAATAAAGGTGAAAACGACTTATTTCGTGAGTTTAATTATTTAATTTAGTTAATACATTTATTGTTAATTATTATTAAATATTTATTTAGAAAATTTATAATTAAATTAATTATTTATTGAAGATTTTAAAAGTCACGTGTCGGCAGTCTTTTAAAAATTCAACTGTACCTACCTATAAACTTTTAACGAAGTACACCAAAGAATGTAACAGGAAAAAGTTCCTCTTATGGCCACATCCCTTGTTTTTATTATTAAATTTACTTTACTAAAAATTTTTTAAAATTTAAAAAAAATTTTGTTTACAATTGCTTTCGTCCAGGATCGAACCTAGAACTTCTGCGTGTAAGCAGAATTTTTAGACACAAATCATTGTCTGAAAAATATACAGGGTGTTCCATTTAAATTAAGTAATTTGATTCCATTCCGGTTAAACCGGAAGTCAAAATATAAAGTGTTTAGTATCGTGTAACAGCTAATTTTACGATCTTTCAAAAATTCCTAAAAATTTTGATAATTTTGTAATTTCCGGTTTAACCGGAAGCTTTTTGTTAACCGAAAATAGTGTCAAATAATAGATATTCATGGGATATATATATCCATTTTCAAGTTTTCTTTTTTATTACAATATAAATTTAGAGATTTTTGAAGTTTTGACATTCACAAAATCGTTACTCCAAAACGGCTCGAGAGATTTTGATAAAAATTTACATTTTGATAGAGAATTACGTTTTCTGTAACATATCCAAAAAAGAAAAAATATGGCAGAGGAAATTTTGAGAAAATCCCTTTTAAAATTTTGACCTACTTTGGCCCCTTAAAGGTAGGCAATTTTAAAACAATTTTGGATATCGACTTGTTGAGGACGAAAGCCCTGTATTTTAGCTGTACAATGCCGTTTTTTTTTTTTAATAATAATTTTTATAATATTAATTACCGGCCAAGTTATAAGGGAAAAACTACAAAATGGGACAATCGTTCTATCGGCCGTCATTTTAAATAAAAATAAAATTTGAAATTTTTTTTTCAATTGAGGCTTACATCTTATACCTAAGTAAAAATAAATTTGGCACAAATTTGCAAATATGCGCCCAAAATAACCACCTTATTTTTGGACACCATGTATAGAATTTTTATAAAAGCTTAATTTGCCGATTAAATAATTTTAAAGTGACTAAAATCAAATTTAATCAAAATCAGTTCAGTAGTTTTTGCTCCACAGCTGTAACAGACATCCATTTTTGCATTTTTGGAATCAGGGAGACTCAAAACGTAGAGAAATGTACAAAGAAATTTATTATTATTATTTTTTTTCTCTTGATTATAACAACTTTTTCTTGGATTCGAAAAAGTTAAAATTGCTGTTACAAAAAAAGTTCAAAAATCAGGATAAATTTTGATTATATTGGATTTTATATAACTAATTTTTTTATAGGTTATGCGGTCGATTCAAAATAAGTTAAATACTCCCAATACGTCCACTGAGCAGCTATTGATTAGTGAGAATGGCTCGCGACAAGACAGTCGTAAGAATTCGGTTACTTTGGAGCAAAATTCAACTCAAAATAGTCGTAAAAATTCCATCAACGTACAACAAACTTCCACAACGATTGTTACAACTACACAAACCGAAAGTACAACTTCTAAGACGTATCGATACCAAGGTCCACCTTCGATAAATTTAAGCACGTGGTCTGAAAGACCCAAAACGAAAATTAGCCTCAAAGAAGATACAGATTATAAAATTAAAAATGTCGAAATGGAACAAAATGTCCAAAAGCCACAATTAACCACTTTTGCTAACATTAAAAACCAAGAATCGAAAAGTGTTAACATTAAAATTAACGGTTCAGAACCAATTGAAGCCCACGAATCTGGAAACGTTGTTATTAAAATTGGAAATAGTCAGTTCCCAAAGCTTAATAAACTTCCCAATAAATTTGAAAACGTGGAAACGAGAAAACCACTAGGAAACATAAATAAAATTAACTTAAACGCAAGACCTCATTCTGTAGCATTCGATTCAAACTTTGACATTTCACGTCTACCAATTGTGCGAGCTGTTGAATTAAAAAAAACAATTCAAGACTCACCCAACAACACATCCGTAACTCAAATTAACGCTTTAAACGACCAAATTAGTTCTAGTAATAATAAATACTCTGACATTTATCACAGTTCTGGAAGTGTACAAGAAGTAAACGGTTTGAAAAGCCATCCTGTTAAATCGAGCGTTTATTTAACTTCGGAACCAACACACAAACCAATAGTACGAGGAAATAGCTTTGCTTATAGTAGAACTGTTCCAAAAATAATGGGTTTCAAAGACATAAAAATCGAAAACGATAACACACCTAGAAGCAGAAAGTCATGGAACGTTCCCAACAGTTTTGAAAGTTTACCTTTGAAAATTAAACCCGAACCACCGATGAAACCATCGACATTTACTCCAAATTCAAACGTGCCTTTCTCGCAAGTAAAATTAAAAAGAGTCGAATCGCATAAAATTAATTTATCTGTAAGTAATAGTAAAACATTTGGCAATGTCGTGCTGAGAAATTCGCAACCGCAATTTAAATGTGAAGAAATTAAAAAGGAGGCACCGACCAAAGTAGAAGTAAATAATAAATGTAACAGCTTAGGGGTTGTACCGGTTGCACCACGTCCTCCACCTTTAATGCCAACTATAGCAGTAAAAAAAGTTGTTAGAAATCCTGAACCTTGTATTGATGCTCGTGATGAATTATTAAGTTCCATTAGGAATTTCGGTGGGAAAAAGGGTCTGCGACATGTTAAAGCTGTTTAAAAGACGATTATAATAAAACCTTTTTTTTGTCTGGGTGATTAAAGCAACAAATTTACATTTGTGTTGTTTTGTAAAATAGTTTTGTACTATTTATAAAAAGTTAGGACTGAATAATATAAATTTATGAAATAAACATCGTTGGAGAGTAATGAAAGGAGGAAATGTAATTTAAAAGTTGATGTCGGATATATATTTTTATATCTATTGTAAAAAATATTAATATAAGAAATTATATAATTTAAGTGATTTATAAGTGTTATGTTAATCTAATAGTACCATAAATTTCAATAGCTCAATACAATGTACATGAACTGATTATTAATTGTTATTTATACACTCTTACTACAGTCACGATAATAATTTTCTTTTGATTGTTAAACTACTTGTTGATTTTTTAATTTTATTATTGTATTATCTATTGGAAAATTAATCTACGTACTCTTAGAATCAAATTTTTAAGGGACCAAAGGTAACATAAACTATGAAACTATTTATTCTTCCTTTATTAAAAAAAATGTACTCAAACTTGTGTATCATATAACTAAATATATTCTGTTAATTATTATTTTAGTTTAATTTACTTTCAATATAAAAGGTCCATATGATGCTATCATCGGTCGCTTTTAAGTCAATTTTAAAACACTTCGTGTATGAGATGTGATCCTAGCATAATCCCAGTGCTCTGTGGGAAAAAATATTTAGAAAACAAGTACTGATGATTTATAAAACTTTTTACAGGGCCATTTGTGGTTCTTTTGTAATACTCCTAAATTTTTATATATATTTAAGCTAAAAGTGCTAGAAGCTAATTAATAGGTAAGTTTATATTAAATATAATTTTACTAAACAAGGACCTGTAGAAACTTTTCAAAAATGCCCAAAATTTAAATATTCCGAATTTAATTCAAAATGTAACTATAAGCGACGTCTCTTAATTTCTATAAGAACTATAAATCGCTTCAAAATTTTTAAATTCGAGTGGGAAATAGATCGAGTTTCAAGTTTACTCCACAAGCCCCTATGATGCTATGCGTAATGATACGAGTTTGAAATATTAAATTCTACACGTGTTGTACACACTATTTTTCAGTCGCCCACACAAAATATTAACAAACTACATTAATTTTTATGAATATTATAATTAATTTTTGATTTGTTAGATTAACTGAATGTAACCGACAAAATATCATATTTGTAGGTTCAAACCAGGGTAATAAGTATAACAGGTAAGCCGACGAACGTTCTAAGTTGAAGCAAAACTTGAACCTTTTGATGACCGATTAAACGCGAATACGCGCATTTGATTGGTGCAAATAGTATCCCTTGATATGCTTTCTCTGTCTTATATTGGCGCGACAATTACCCTTGATAGCTTTCTCTGTCTCACGAAGTACTTCACAACTCACAAGTGGCTTCAGTTTGCTACGAGTTGTAAGATAGTCCGTCGGCATACCTGTTATATTTATTACCCTAGTTCAAACTTTAAATATTTGATTAAACTATTGAATAAAGAAATACCTCTTACTCCCTACTCTACCAGGAGAGAGGCATTTACCTAATAATATGGATCGCAATGATGAACGTAAGTATAGCGATTTCCGGTTAATTTCTCCAGTAGCAATGGTTGCTTATACTCCCACTTATAAGGAAAGACCATGACAGCCAATGATAATGTAAAGTCGACGGAATAAATGAGTCATCCATGGTTTTCTAAAGTGGCACATCCGCCGCATTTTCTCTAATCCTTTGAACATAAAGATCCGGAAGGAGGGTTAGCAACCGTCGTCTATAAGGGAAAATGCGATGGAAACGACATTTTAGAAAACCATGGATGACTGATGAAATATTCGACTTTTCGTATTTAAAATCAGCGTGAAAGAGAGCGGATTACATGGAGTCGACTAAAAAGTCGAAAAATTGTTTAAAATCATCAAAAGCTTACTATCTTAAAATTTAAACTCTACACCTCTATTCAAAATTCTTCTTGTTCGGTAATTTCAATCTCCTTTGATTTCTTGTTTGTTCCCTCTTGTAGTTTATTATCTTCAATTAACTTACTGTGTAATAGGCAGGTTCGGAATTTTCAATCCATATATTTAAAACGCGAAGCCTTTTCTTTTCCGCTAATTTTAGCGTACTTCTACTGGACCGATTTTCATGAATTTTTTTTTAAATTGAAGCTCTTGGCCTACAGATATGTCACCACTAATTTTTTTCTCAAAATTATTAATTTCATACATTGTTTTATATTTTATAATATACATAATAAAATAATCAATTTTATAATTTAAAATAATCCAATTTTAAAAATTATAAATGAGAATAAATGTAGATAGTATTTGGTATTATACGATAAGGCACACATTATACATTTGGTCGTGATGATAAAATTTTCAATACTTTTATTCGACCAGTACGTTTCTAATACGCGATATGGTCAGGTTGGTGCGTGCATTTTTAATTACGTTTCGTGCTTTTGTGAATTTTGGATTTTTGAGACGGTTTTTTATGTTGCCCTCTTTAGCTTAGTTATCTTTAAGGTTAGTTTTCTTATTTTTTTTATAAAATAGTCATAGCTCATTCTTTATCTTCAAAATGTTGGTCGATTTCGACGGGGGTGACCGCTATTATAATAATTTTTGAAAATTTCATTTTTCTAACACATTCATCTCTACAACTACTTCGTCGAATTTCGACGGGGGTGCCCGCTCGTAAATTTTAATTTCAACAATCCATCCATAGAAAGATTTTTGATTGGTTATAATTTCAGGGGAAAAAATTGTTAAATAATGCTTTCCTTTTTTGCTGTTACATGTAAGTTAACTTAACTGGTAATTGTGATTATTTGAAACACGCTATTAACGTTTACCTGCCGTGCTGGAATATCATCGACGTTTTCCACATCGTAATCCACTACTATCTTCAACAAGCTATAACTCGGTAACCTTTCCGAATCGGACCTATGTTGATATAACTTTTTTTGCTTAAACTGACCTAAGGAATATACCCCTGACGTTAGGCGGATTCTTCCCGGGACACCCAGTATTTAAAACGCAAGCCTTTTCTTGATATATAATAATAACCTACTTCTACTGGACCGATTTTGATAATTTGTTTTTTAAATTGAAGCTGTTGACCCACAGATATGTCAGCACTAATTATTTTCTTCAAATTTACCAATTTCTACATTTTTTTAAATAATAAATTATTACGAGTAATAATCTTATCTCCCCACGTTAACAAAGTTCGATAACGTTAAATGAGGAATACGCCTATTTCGTACATTTAACCACAAACAATAATCGGTGTAGGTAGTAAGTGCATTATAATAATTTTTGAAAATTTCATTTTTCTAACACATTCATCTCTACAACTAGGTACTACTTCGTCGAATTTCGACGGGGGTGCCCGCTCGTTTTAGTTTAAATCGATAGTTTGGTGATACTGTAATTTGACGTTTGGGACCGTCGTGGACCGTCGATTGTGCGCACCTTGTGGAATAAAATTGAACTTCATGAGAAGTGACACGCTCCATTAATTTTACAAAAGAATGGTAGAGTGTAAGAAGATAACAATATGCGTGTAAGACAAAAACATAAAGTGCTTTTGTAACATAATTATGACGTCGTAAGTGTACCAATCTTAAAGATTAATCAGAAATCGTTTTGCAATTCAAAAAATATAGTAATTTTCTTTTGGCAATAAAAAGCGGTACACAATTTTTTTTGGAAAATTGTTTTCACTTACCTATCAGTTGCATGAATAAGAAACTTTAAATTTATATTTAAGAAAATCATCATTATTTTTGTACAACCGAACAAGATGTCTTATAAAACTAGTTCTTTAATATACTATTTTATTTTTAAAAATTGTAAAAAAATATCAAAAAATATAAATTCAAATTAAAAACAAGACAGTAGAGAATTAATTACGTTTTATAACACTAATTTAGATGTTAAATCATCAACGTGTATAAAAATGCCTAATTATCAATTAATAGATGTTATAAAAAAAGTACCTAATGTTCAAAAAGTTGAAAAATAGGTATTACTCTAACCGTTAATGAGGATTATAATAACACTCTACCATAATGATAGAAGGTCGTATGTGAATCAAACATAGTTTTAAAAAAACGCAATTTAGTTTTAACTTCTCTGTACAAAAGATACGCTTTATAAAAACTACTCCTAACTTTTATTTTAAACAGGTTAATACACTAATCCGCAAAATTAACGCACCACTATGATTTTTGATTTCATTATTAAAATGGAATACTTATTACAAATTTTGTGTATTAGCATTGAATTGCTGCATTTTGAATGCAGATTTTTGCTCTTTAATAAAATTATGAGCAATTTGTTAAATGAAGAATTTTTCACATAGTATGTACCTATATTGTTTTAAACATGTAATAAGCAACAAATTTCATCTCCTACAAAGTTAATAAGAAAAATTCGAAAAAAGTAGGTAAAAGATAATTTATGTTAAAAATTTCGACGGAATAGGTTATTTGGGTTTTAAATTGATCCATTAGGTAGGTCAAAAAAATTTGTCAAAAAAGTTTATTCAAATTTCATCTCCTCGGCATAAATATTAAATAATCCTACGTACATGGCTGGCGTAGGTAGTAGGTACCCGGGTATAGGCAAACCTAAGATCTACCGAAATGACTTTATAATCCTTTCACAAAAGGAGTTAAGCTTTTAAATATTCAACAAAAGAAAATACACTGACAATTAAAATAAACTGAACGTACCTGACCAAACCCCCGTGGCGTGTAACAGGGCTGCACTTTCTCTGTAGTATGAAGACTTTAAATAGCAAATTCAGGTAAATTTTGTTAACCTTGATGCATATTAAATATTTAATGGAAAAAAATACGACCCTGCTTTAAGAACTAATATTTTTACAGATAAATTACAAATCCTTTTACACCTTTGGTAAGTTGTTTTCTTTTGTGACATATTTTTCTTTTATTAAGGTAACAAAAGGATTATAAAGTCAAAATTCGGTAGAAGTAAATTACTACTATACCACCTTGTTTTTATGCTGTTTTTTGACTGTTCACAATTTTTTTTAAATTTTAATAAGCTTAGTAACTGTAGTAACTAATAATAATTCCAAATCCACGTTTGTTTTGTTTATATTAAATAAATAAATAAAAAAGTATTTATTTTATTGTACGAAACGGTACGAAAATTTATATAAATTAAAAAAAAGTTAAAATATATTTTTTTCGAGAAAACGACTTTTAACTCACTTAATATTTTATAAAATCGAAAAGAAAATTTTTTTAAATTTTCAATAAATTAAAAAAAAAACTTTTTTTCTTTTATATTTTCGATACAAAATCTACAGTGGTATACTCCATTTTTTTGAATAAGGTGGGACTACCTGCTTTACACAATGGCTTTGTTATAGGAAAGGAACCCGTCCTTGCCTTAGGCGCTTCTTAATGAAAAAAATATAGTATACCCGGGTAACACCTTCCGCCCAATAAAGGTGATTTTTCTTTACGGCCAAAAAAAATGGCACCCCGTACCTCTAGACATATGAAATTTTCAAAACATGTGTAAAATATTAGGCCAATAATATATGTCAAAAAAGTTTAAAAAAATTTCATCTCCTAGATAGGTTGTAAGAAAAATTCGAAAAAGGTAGGTAGCAGAAAATTTTTATTGATAATTTCGACAGAATAGGTTATTTTAAATTTATTGATTTAATTTAAATTTATTGGTTTTAAATTGATTCATTAGGCCAATAAAATTTATAAAAAAAGTTTATAGAAATATTAAGAGGGCGATATTTAACAAATGAGCGGGGAAGTTGATATTTAGACATTCCCCTCGAAAGCTTTAGCGACTTTATTATGTGGTTGATATCACTAATATTTACAATTCCTGATAGAGTAAAGTTCAAAGAAGGCACTAAAGTATTTGTATATAAAAAATAAGAGCTTCATTAGTGAGAAAAATGCAGTTGAACTTTGTGTAATTCAAAAAAAACAACGGATGTTGGGTAGAAACAACATCCTGTCTTATTTTTTATATACAAATACTTTAGTACTTTCTTTGTACTTTACTCTATCAGGAATTGTAAATATTAGTGATATCAACCACATAATAAAGTCGCTAAAGCTTTCGAGGGGAAGTATCAACTTCCCCGCCCATTTGTTAAATATCGCCCTCTTAAAAGTTAAAATTAGAAAAATGTTGGTAAATAGTAGTTTATTTTATTAGGTGTAAAAGTGTGACTTTTTTTAAGTGAGTTAGTAGGGCTTGTCAGACGAAATAAAGTTGAGTCTGACAACTACTGTCGATCCATAAATGTACTTTTACTCCGTACGAAACATTTAATTTTTTCTTCAAAAGTAAAACTTTCAAAACCCTAAAATAACTTTTTAGGGCCATCTTTTAAAAATTATACAATTTGTTGCAAATATTTAAGGCTAGAATTATTGGCAATAAAATTTGTCAAAAAATTTCATATCCTAGATAGTTTCATCTCCTAAACTGTGCTCCGCAGTAAGGTGCCAAGTGCTCCGTGGAAAAGTATTAATAACAGCTATTTTTTTATTTTTCTAAGGTTTATTAATCATGTGTCACTACCTACTCTGTAAATTATAAAAGGTGCTCCCTCAACATTCAAAGTGCTCCATCAGAGAAAAAGTTTGGGAAACCCTGCATTAGACCAATAAAACTTGTGTAAAAATTAAAAAAAAATTCATATCTTCGATAGTTTACAATAAAAATTATAAAAATTTATTTGGCTTTTACATTGAACCATTAGGCAGCACAAATAAAGTACCTATTATTTTAATTACCTCCTGCATTTGCTATGACAATGTTCATTTTAACTTATGTAGTTCTTGAAACTTTTGCTCGTCGTTTATTGCTATACTCAAGTCATCTCCGAGTTCTAACAAATTAATATAAAGATTTAAAAACACGTCTAAAATTTAGAATTTTGGAATTCTCAAAGAAAACTGATCTAACTCAAAGGTTAAACTCATCAGAAACCAAAAAGCTATCAAATAATGAAATGTGGCATTAGCAAACACACAGGAGGATCGCTGTGTGACGTTCGTGACTATCTGACCATATCATATTAAAAATCTCTTTAATTTTTGATGATTGTATTTAAATAATTATGTAACAGATTTGGTTCATTTAACAAATAATTAGTGGTAATAGAATTATGCGGTTTAGGCGCGTACTTTAATGGTTCTTTGAACATAAAATACCTAACGTTTTAGTAACAATATTGTAATTAAAATTGCAATATTCTAAAAAGTACTTTTATACAGATTTCAATTTCTGTTAGTGACTTTACCATTTTAAGGCTTTTAGTGTTTATGTTTACATGATCTTACTCATTTATAATTGTTTTTTCTGTATTATAAATGAACAATATAATTGTACAATAAATTATGACAAGGTAGGTTTTATAAATTGTTTTTTTTTGAATTGTAAAATTTAATTTAATTAACAGTTTTTCTGTCTCTTCAAATAAACAAAATCCCCAACCCTTATCCTAAACCTAATGGTGTTGGTCGAATTTTAATCTGCCCTGTATATAGCTGTAGTATAATAAAGAAAAGTTTTAGAAATAGCAACTGAAATTGCATGTTACTAATTTATGTATTGCTTTTATGAAAAAAATAAAAAAGTTATAAATAGTGAAAACAAGAGGCGCCTATTAAATTTGCATACCAAAAAGTGCAAAAAGTATTCCAAGTTAAGAGATGATAATATTTCCTTATTAATGTAGTTGTGGTGTAATTAAATAATAAGTCGCTAATATTAATAATATGCACTTAAAAAACTTATTTCTAGAAAGGAAAAGCAACTTACTGTTTAATTAAATAATGGCTTTTGCGTTGGTCGACTTCTATTTAATTTCTTGTTGGAATAGTTTAAATATTGAGAGCATTTAAAATAATTTCTTATTATCAAAAACGAAATACATAAATTTGTTTTTATTATTCATCCAATATTATACAACTTGGATATAGCGGCATCTCAATTCAATAGGACAGAATGAAAATTTGGTTGATTTGGTTCCATTTAACCATTTGGAGGGCCAACTTGAAAGAAACGTTTTTCGGAAAAAACAAAATACCTTCCTACACATTTTTAACTTAATTTATTAATGTTTGACGTATTATCAAAAACAAGAAGATTGTTACTTAACTATACCTACTCATTATTACCCCACGCTGCATTAAACTAATAAAAAATAATAATTTCTGGATTCACACACGTTTTCAAGCTATTCCTCTAATTTAGTCGAAAAATAGTTGGTTAACACTACAAGTAACGAAAAATAACATGTAGGGTTCCGTTTTAGCAAAAATTATTTTTACAATAAAATTTTTGTGAATAAATTTTAAAATGAATTCTACATCTCAAGAATTTCCCAGGTAATTTTTTCCTACAGTGACAAATTATTAAAAAAAATTGTTTGAGTGTACCAAATAAATTGATGAATTTTTAACGAGATTAGTAGTAAAAATGATTCATTTCGTAGTGACAAAACAGTAATTTGAATGTGGTGGGCTAACTTTAGAACGATCTTATTATACTCCAGTCAAATAAGGGTTTTAACCTCGGAATGAAAGTCAGAAAGCTAAATATTTGCATAGACTTATATTTCGGCCGTCTTAAGAGTTGCTCAAAAGTCTCATAAAATCTCGTGTCCGCGTCGCTAGATATTCAAGGTCAAAGGTCACAAAAATCGTTTTTTGTAAATTTATCGTTTTCTGTGCATCATACACGTCCCTAGAGGTTACTTGTAAACCATAAGATTAACCGTTCTCAAAATATTGCGCGGAGAGTGGGAGGCGCGCTAACACTAAATTTTTTATTTTAAATATTTTTTTTATATTCATGGATTCTAAGAAAATTTCTAAATCCAATTTTATAACATGTTCCTCTACCGATTTTCAAGCGTTTTTAAGAAAAATTGAATTTTCTAAAAATAGTGACGTTCGCGCGCCTTTCTTGAAAATTACATACTGACGTTATGATGATAACAGGAGCTACATAATTTTCATATATTTTTCTAAGAATGTTAGACTAAGCTCTGATGTTAAAATTTTTCTCTATTCATTTACAAGGTGTTCAAAAACTGCTGACTATTAGAGGAAATTTCAAACCTAAAAAACTTTAATTATAAATGGAACACCCTGTATTTTTTGACAGTTTTGGATGCAGAAATAAATTTACTATCGATTTGCATTACCATTCCCTACCTATCGTTGATGCTTTTTACGTTATTCTATATCCTATACAAGCTTCTTTGCCTCCCACTCTCCGCGCTATGTTTCCAGAACGGTTAATTGTACAAAAAAATGAATTAGATAAAATTTGTAGAAAATTTGATGGTCTACAATTTTTGTAATAACCTCTAATAACGTATAATGCATAGGAAACGAGATATTTGGATAAAACCGATTTTTGTGACCTTTGACCTTGAATATCTACCGACGCGGACACGAGATTTTATGAGACTTTTAAGCAAGTCTTTAGAACATCAAAATATAAGTTTATACAAATATTTAGCTTTCTGACTTTCATTCCGAGGTTAGCCCTATATTTCATCTAATTTGACTGTAGTATTATATTATTATACAAGGTGTCAAAGCGATGCTAGATATTCTTGAAATTACAGTAAGACGATTTTATCAAATTTTCCTCTATCAAAAAGGCTTCGATATTCAACGAATTGGTTATAAAGGACATGGAGGAGGGTGTAAATGTTTTCTTCAGGAATTTGTTTTCAGTAATTAAGAGGTAAAAATACTAAAAGCCCCTATCTACATGGCTAAGGGAGGAATGGAGTAGAAAGGTCTCGTTTTGGGGTTCTTTGCTTATATATCGAAAACGGTGGGCCCTAGAGAAAAAATTGTTCTTAACAAAATGAAAGGTTATCACATTTCCTATAAGATTGTTTGTATTCGTTTATCTCTGTTACTTATAGTTTTTGAGATACCTGCCTGCACAAATCGTCAATGTATCTGTGAAAAAAGTTACTAGTTGAAGAAAGTAAAGAAAATTTAATGCTCTTTTGTAAAGACCTTAACTGTAAAACGAAGAGCTGAGGTGCTAGAGGGAAAAGTTGGCCGAAAAACGTGACGATTTTGAGGGCGGGTATCTCGAAAACTATAGGAAATAGAGAAAAAATTTATAGAAACACCATGTAGGAAATTTGATAAGCTTTGTTTTGCCGTTTTTGAACAATTTTTTCCGTAGGACCCTTCTTTTCTTTAGCTATTAGCAAAAACCACAAAAACCTTACCTCTTTTAGGCATGTAGCTAGGAGCGGGGACTTTTACTATTTTTACCTCCAATTCCAAACATATTCATGAAGAAACAATTCCACCCTCTTCAATGCCCTCAACACCTCTTTTTTGGATCTTCGTTGAATAGACTATCTGGCCAGCATCAAAGATTTTTCTAAATTTCATTTTTAATGATCAAAAAATGCTTTGAGCAATGGAGATTAAAATTGGAACTTATGGGTGTTACTTTAGTAGTCAACAGCTGACCATTCCAAAAAAGTATATACTGACGTTTCATAGAAAGATCATGTCAAATATAGGGTAATAAAGAATTGTCTTTGAAAACCAAAATAATTTTATTCTTAGCAGAAGAATGTGTTGATTAACACAAAAAAAGTTTTAAAATTTTTCTCCGTAGAGAATCAGGTTGCTGCTCCAAACGAACGACCACTGAAAGAAATTTGATTATTTTATGTTCCATAATTTTTTTAATTGCTGCGGCCTTTCTAATTTCACTTATTGTAGTACTACATCACAATGAACAATCGGGGTAAGTTGAGTAATCTTTAAAAAATTATTTACCTACAATTAAAACTGTTTAGTGACGTTTGTTCAACTCCCGGTTGTATACACAGCGCATCGACAGTTCTTAAAAACATGGACGAATCCGTAGATCCCTGTGATGATTTTTACGATTTTGCATGTGGAGGGTATATCAATGATAACACCATTCCAGAAGACAAAACGTCTATTAGTACATTTAGCGTCATATCAGATAAAGTAAGAGACCAACTGAAACTATTACTTGAAGAACCCATCAGCCCACGAGCTCCAAGACCTTACCATTTAATGAAAAAACTATATAATATTTGCATGAATACTTCAGCTATTGAAGCTGATAGTGTAAATGTAGCGAAATCGATGTTGAAAGAACTCGGGGGTTGGCCCGTTTTGGAAGGTAGTGGTTGGAGCGAAAATTCTTTCGAGTGGAAAAAAGCAATGTATAAGCTTAGAAAACATGCATTTGGTCATAGTCACTTTATAAGTGTCCACGTTTGTGCCGATGAGAAAAATTCAACACGACGAGTTCTTTGTGTAAGACTAAACACTAAATAGTAAACAGAAATCAAAATACACGTCTTAAAAACAATATTTTAGACTGGTGAAATGTACTTGAGTGTGAGCAGAGAATTTTTAATTAAAGGATGGAATGAAAAGTTGGTTAAAGAGTATTACAATTACATTGTTGATATTGCAGAATATTTTGGAGCTAATAGAGCTGCCGCTTTAAAAGAACTAAAGGAAGTGGTCGATTTGGAAATTATGTTTGCGGAAGTTTGTTCTTAGTTTATAAAATTTTCAAACAGCGTTAAATTGTTAATTGTTCTAGATTAAAATTCCAAAAGAAGATCGAAGAAATTCTAGCTTACTATACAATCCAATGACTATAGAAGAATTGCATAGAAGATATCCTTCAATTCCTTGGTTGGATTACATTACAAATATTTTAGACATTCCAGACATTGAAATAACTGAAGAGGATGTCGTCATTGTATCAGTACCAAGTTTTATACCTAAATTAGACGCGATACTTCGACGAACTCCAAAACGGTATGTAAAGATCATTTTTTTTCTTCAATGTAACATGTAACATCAATTATAGGGTTCAAGCAAATTACGTCATGACAAGAGCTGCTTTATCGACAGTATATTTTTTAACAGAAAAATTTAGAAACAGGGAACAAGAGTATGAAAAAGTAGTTGGTGGAGCTTCCGAAAGACCAGCCAGATGGAAGGAATGCACAAGTATGGCACATGGAAGGTACAAAATTAAAAAAAATATATTTTTAAATTATTTAAAATGTTCTAGTATTAATTTCGCATCAGGGGCTGCTTATGTGAAGAAATTTTTCAACGAGACTTCAAAAGTTTATGCACTGGAGATGGTAAAGGACATTCAATCGGAATTTTTGAAACTATTAAAATCTGTCGATTGGATGGATAAAGAAACTAAAGCGAATGCTATTGAAAAAGCAAAAAAAATAGTTGATTACATTGGTTATCCAGACGAACTACTTGATGATAAAAAAATCGACAAGTTTTACTCAAATGTACGAAGAGGAAATTGAAGTTAATATTTTTAATTAATTTAATTTATTTTAGTTAGATATACCAACAGACAATATGTTAAGAGCATCAAGTGCCATTGCGTTGTTTTACATGGATTATCACAACAAGAAGTTGCGCGAACCAATAAACAAAACGGAATGGATGAGCCATTCGTTTCCAACAGTCGTCAATGCATTTTACGATTCGTCTGAAAATAGCATAGGTGAGACTACCATCGACGTAAGCGTCTTCGTATACAATAACCTCGTCTGTAGAATTTCCAGCTGGGATCCTTCAAGGAGTCTTCTTCGACGCCGATAGACCACGTTACATGAATTATGGTGGCATAGGTTTTGTTATCGGGCACGAAATAACTCACGGTTTCGATGATGAAGGACGGCAATATGATTTACATGGTAATCTAAACGATTGGTGGGAGGAAGAAACAAAAGAAGCGTTTGTTAAAAAAGCTCAATGTATCATAGATCAATATGGGAATTATTCAGTACCTGAGGTTGAAATGAACGTAAGTTCAAATTAAATTTATCCGCAGAATTATGAAACAATTTTTGTAGTTAAATGGTATAAGCACTCAAGGTGAAAACATAGCTGATAATGGAGGAATTAAAGAAGCCTATTTAGCTTATTTAAGTTGGGTTGAGAAAAATGGAGAAGAACAGCAACTTCCAGGTTTGAAATATACACCACAACAAATGTTTTGGATATCAGCAGCTAATACGTGGTGTAGCAAACAACGTAAAGAAATTTTAAAATTGTCTGTTTCTGCAGGATATCACTCACCTAGTAGATTTAGAATTAATGGATCGTTTAGAAATTCAAAGCATTTTGCAAAAGACTTTAATTGTCCCGTTGGGTCAAATATGAACCCGAAGAAAAAGTGTGAAGTATGGTAAAATTGTATTTTTAATGTTATTTATTACTTTAAATACATTCTTATCGCTAAATGGTTGTTTATTATATTATTATAAACAAATTTTTTGTTTTGCAAACCGGATATAACGTCGCGACGGGATACATGGTAAAGACTAACGCGTTTTCGTGGTTCTTGCTCTCACCTGGGTATGTTTGCAACCTATGTCTGCATCAAGCAATTCTCGGGGAATCACCCGGCCGCGGGCGGGAAAAAAACCGCAACGCATTTTGTTCGCATTTATTTTGTCCCTTGACTGTGTGTTTCCAGTGACGTCGCCAAGTGGGAGGCAAGGGGGCCCTAGCCCCCCTTGAAAACACGGTCTGTCCCCTCCCATAAAATGTTGACCTGATTTTAAAATTAAAATTTTTGCTTAAAAATTGTTCTAATTCAGCAAAATGTTAATTATAGTACATCACGTTGAAGCTTAAAAGTGCAGACAGCAGACTCAGCTTTTAAGAATTGCATAACGATAAACAAAAGGTCATTCTAGAAAAAAGGCGATATTCGTAACTACAGTGAGCGTCAAAAATATATGGAAGAATGAAAATATTTCTTTATACTACATGAATATCAAAAAACGGTTGGACACATCAAATTAATTGATTTAAAAACAAAGATTTTCCGATGATTTCCATTTTTCTAACACTAATCACCACTCTCTTCGAGTATACTGCACATCATCGAAGATTTTTTTTAAATTGCAACCTCATATTTTCTTTGGCGATTTGGATTATAAAATTATGATTTCACATGAATACGCATGTTTGCTCTTTACACAAAGTTTTACCAAGGAAAACAATTATTGGTGTTCGTAAAAAACTGTCGCCCCTCTTGAAACTTTTGAAATTGTGCCCCCCCCCCCCCCAGAAAATATATGCTGGCGTCGTCACTTTATGTTTCATAATTTTGTTATGTATACAAGTGTTGACTGATCGTGTAAGAAATGACTTATACATCGAAAAAAGAAACGTTTTGTCCATTGAGGACAAAGGCTTATTGCAGACTTGAAGGAGGTGAATCCAACAATAACATTGCAAATGAGTTCAGAATAATACATATGGGTGTCGTGATATAACGACGACCGGGTTCCATTTAACCACTTCTTGGAGGGCCAACTTGAAAGAAACGTTTTTCGGAAAAAAACAAAATACCTTCCTACACATTTTTAACTTAATTTATTAATGTTTGACGTATTATCAAAAACAAGAAGATTGTTACTTAACTATACCTACTCATTATTACCCCACGCTTCATTAAACTAATAAAAAATAATAATTTCTGGATTCACACACGTTTTCAAGCCATACCTCTAATTTAGTCTAAAAATAGTTGGCTAACAGTACAAGTTACAAAAAATAACATGTAGAGTTGCGTTTTACCAAAAATTATTTTTCCTATAAAATTTTTGTGAATCAATTTTAAAATGAATTCTACATCTAAACAAGAATTTCCCAGGTAATTTTTTCCTACAGTGACAAATTATTTAAAAAAATTGTTTAAAGTGTACTAAATAAATAGTTGACTTGTTAACGAGATTAGTAGTAAAAAAAATTATTCATTTATATCGAAGTGACAAAACATAATTTGAATGTGGTGGGCTAACTTTAAAACGATGTTATTATTATACAAGGTGTCTTCAAAAACGTACTAAGCGCTGCTAGATATTGTTGAAATAACAGTAAAGACGATTTTATAAAATTTTCCTCTATCAAAAAGACTTCGATAGTCAACGAAGGGATTATAGAGGACATGGGAGAGGATGGAAATTTTTTTCTTCAGGAATGTATTTTGAGTACCTAGTTAAGAGGTAAAAATACTAAAAGCCCCTAGCTACATGGCTAAGGGAGGAAGGGGTAGAAAGATTTCGTTTTGGGTTTTTTCGCTTATCTCTCGAAAACGGTGGGTCCTAGAGAAAAAATTGTTCTTAACAAAATGAAAGCTTTATCACGTATTCAAGATTGTTTCTATTCGTTTTTTCTCTGTTCTCTATAGTTTTCGAGATACCTGCCCGTACATATCGTGAATGTATCTACGAAAAATACTACCAGTTGAAGACAAAAAAGTAAAGAAAATTTAACGCTCTTTTCTGAAGACCTTTACTGTAAAACAAAGGGCTGAGGTGCTAGAGGGAAGAGTCTGACGAAAAACATGACGATTTTTGCGGGCTTTATATCGAAAACTAAGGAATAGAGAAAAACTTTATAGAAACAATTTTGTAGGAAATTTCATAAGCTTTCATTTCGCTAAGAACAATTTTTTCCGTAGGACTCTCATTTTCTGAGATATAAGCGTAAACCCCAAAAACGGGACCTTTCTACCCCTCTTTCTTTTACCCATTTAGCTAGGAGCGGGGACTTTTAGTATTTTACCTCCTGTCCTATTCCAAACATATTCATTAAGAAACAATTCCACTCTCTTCCATGTGCTCTACACCTCTTTTTTGGATCTTCTTCGAATAGACTATCTAGCAAACATCATAGATTTTTTCAAATTAATTTTTTTAATGTTCAAAAAATTCTTTGATTGATGGAGATTAAAATTTGAACTTATGGGTGTTACGTTAGTAGTCGAAAGCTGACCATTCAATTCCAAAAAGGTATATACTGGCGTTTCATAAAAAGACCTTGTCAGATTAGAGCAATCAAAAATCGTCCTTAAAAATCAAAAAGTTTCATTCTTGGTAGAAGAATGTATTGATTAACACAAAAAAAATTTTAAATTTTTTTTCCAAAGAGAATCAGGTTGCTGCTCCAAACGCACGACAACTGAAAGAAATTTGATTATTTTATGTTCCATAATTTTTTTAATTGCTGCGGCCTTTCTAATTTCACTTATTGTAGTACTACATCACAATGAACAATCGGGGTAAGTTGAGTAATCTTTAAAAAATTATTTACCTATACAATTAAAACTGTTTAGTGACGTTTGTTCAACTCCCGGTTGTATACACACCGCATCGACAGTTCTTAAAAATATGGACGAATCCGTAGATCCCTGTGACGATTTTTACGATTTTGCATGTGGAAGATATATCAATGATAACACCATTCCAGAAGACAAAGCGTCAATTAGTACATTTAGCGTCATATCAGATAAAGTAAGAGATCAACTGAAACTATTACTTGAAGAACCCATCAGCCCACGAGCTCCAAGACCTTACCATTTAATTAAAAAACTATATGATATTTGCATGAATACAACAGCTATTGAAGCCGATGGTGTAAATGTAGCGAAATCGATGTTGAAAGAACTCGGGGGTTGGCCCGTTTTGGAAGGTAGTGGTTGGAACGAAAATTCTTTCGAGTGGAAAAAAGCAATGTATAAGCTTAGAAAACATGCATTTGGTCATAGTCACTTTTTAAGCGTCTACATTTGTGCGGATGAGAAAAATTCGACACGACGAGTTCTTTGTGTAAGACTAAACAGTAAACAGCAATCAAAATACACGTCTTAAAAACAATATTTTAGACTGATGAAATGTACTTGAGTGTGAGCAGAGAATTTCTTATTAAAGGATGGAACGAAAAGTTGGTGAAAGAGTATTACAATTACATTGTTGATATTGCGGAATATTTTGGAGCGAATAGAGCTGCTGCTTTAAAAGAACTAAAGGAAGTGGTCGAATTGGAAATGATGTTTGCGGAAGTTTGTTCTTACTTTATAAAATTTTAATAACAGCGTTAAATTGTTAATTTTTCTAGATTAAAATTCCAAAAGAAGAGCGAAGAAATTCTAGCATACTATACAATCCAATGACTATAGAAGAATTGCACAGAAGATATCCTTCAATTCCTTGGTTGGATTACATTACAAATATTTTAGACATTCCAGACATTGAAATAACTGAAGAGGATGTCGTCATTGTATCAGTACCAAGTTTTATACCTAAATTAGACGCGATACTTCGACGAACTCCAAAACGGTATGTAAAGATCATTTTTTTTTCTTTAATGTAACATGTAACATCAATTATAGGATTCAAGCAAATTACGTCATGACAAGAGCTGCTTTATCGACAGTATATTTTTTAACAGAAAAGTTTAGAAACAGGCAACAAGAATACGTAAAAGTAGTTGTTGGAGCTTCTGAAAGAGAAGCCAGATGGAAAGAATGCACAAGAATGGCACACGGAAGGTACAAACTAAAAAAAAATCTTTTTAAGCTATTTAAAATATTTTAGTATTCATTACGCATCAGGAGCAGCTTATGTGAGGAAATTCTTCAACGAGACTTCAAAAGTTTATGCACTAGAGATGGTAAAGGACATTCAAGCGGAATTTTTGAAACATTTAAAATCTGTCGATTGGATGGATAAAGAAACTAGAGCCAATGCTATTGAGAAAGCAAAAAATATTGTCGATTACATTGGTTATCCAGACGAACTACTTGATGATAAAAAAATCGACAAGTTTTACTCAAATGTACGAAGAGCAAATTAAAGTTAATATTTTTAATTAATTTAATTTATTTTAGTTAGATATAACAACAAACAATTTCTTAAAAACATCAAACGTCATTTCGTTGTTTTACATGGATTATTACAACAAGAAGTTACGTGAACCAATAAACAAAACGGAATGGTTGAGCCATTCATATCCAACGGTCGTAAATGCATTTTACGATTCATCTGAAAATAGCATAGGTGAGATCACCGCCAACGTAAGCGTCTTCGTGTACAGTAACTTTGTCTGTAGAATTTCCAGCTGGGATCCTTCAAGGAGTCTTCTTTGATGCCGATAGACCACGTTACATGAATTATGGTGGCATAGGTTTTGTTATCGGGCACGAAATAACTCACGGTTTCGATGATGAAGGACGGCAATATGATGTACATGGTAATTTAAACGATTGGTGGGAGGAAGAAACTAAAGAAGCGTTTGTTAAAAAAGCCCAATGTATCATAGATCAATATGGGAATTATTCAGTACCTGAAGTTGAAATGAACGTAAGTTCAAATTAAATTTATCCGCACAATAATTATGAAACAATTTTTGTAGTTAAATGGTATAAGCACTCAAGGTGAAAACATAGCTGATAATGGAGGAATTAAAGAAGCCTATTTAGCTTATTTGAGTTGGGTAGAGAAAAATGGGGAAGAACAACAACTTCCAGGTTTGAAATATACACCAAAACAAATGTTTTGGATATCTGCAGCTAACACGTGGTGTAGCAAACAACGTAAAGAAATTTTAAAATTAGCTGTTTCTGTAGGATATCACTCACCTAGTAGATTTAGAATTAATGGATCGTTTAGAAATTCAAAACATTTTGCAAAAGACTTTAATTGTCCCGTTGGGTCAAATATGAACCCGAAGAAAAAGTGTGAAGTATGGTAAAATTGTATTTTTAATGTTATTTGCTACTTTAAATAAATTTTTATTGTTAAATGGTTATTTCTATTAGTAGAAATTTTTTATTGGGTTTATTACTTTGATCTTATGGGTTGTCAATTACAACGGACTGTGTCTGTAGGAGCTCACTTTATCCAAAATTACACAATTTGCACTCGTTAAACTCCTTGTTTAGCCATCGCACTGTTTTGACGAACTCAAGTATTCTGGAAGCTAAAGGACAAGTTATGAGGTTAGGCTAATAACTCCCTAACATTTTGGTCTGGTCGCGGACTGCATCGCAGCACTAAACGACATCACGACGAGTAATGCTCTTGAAATCTGTGGGATCAAAGGGCACTAAGGTAACGAAGGCAATGAATAATGGTTGCATTATAATGTACAAAACTACTGCTCAACTTTAACGGTCATCACGTGGTGTGCGCAGGTTACGTTGGGTTTGCTCTAGGATCCTGTAATTATTAGCGTATTGCTACGCTACGCTACACTACTTGCTCCCTACCCCTCTCCAATAAACTTTTAGAAATTGATTGGAGAAGGGTGGAGTGGTCCGAACTTAACCTGAGCACACCACGTGACCAAACCTGCGCGAGGCGTGGCTTCAGAGTTGAGTAGCGGAGCTAGTAATGTCTTCTGTCAAAAAAACTATTTTTAAAAGTTGTCAAAACTTAAAATAATTCCTTAAGGACGCGCTGCAAAAGTGGAGGGGAGACATTTTTGCCATAGCGTGTATTTTTACCACTTTAAGTTGAAGGAAAAAAATTATAGATGGTGCCAACATACTGTCAAAATAATTATTTTAATTACCAATGTCAACCAATCTCAAACTAAAAAAAACTAGAAACAGTACTTAAAAGTAGAACATTACAACATCGTTTTGGACGGTTTCGATGCTGTAATGAGTATATTGTAAACGAGTATATTGTGAATGAGTATATTGTTACAAAAGAACAGTAAAGTTAAAAATTTATACCTGGAACTTTAAAATTTTGCTTGGGCCATCTAAAAGGCAATGCCTGAACTATTGTCGAAAGATTTGGTTGAAAAGACCGCTAAGGACAGATTTTGATTCAGTATTATCTTCCTTGTTTCGTTTAATTAGCGATGGAATCACTTAAAAATTAGGTATTGTTCTTATAACGATCTCCACCAGGAAATAACGGAATTTCATCAATATTGGTTGCTTCAAAATTTGAAAGTTTCTTGTTTTCAAAAATTAATTTAACCTATTTATTCATAATATAAAGCAATGAAAATTGTTCATCTCCTTCATTGATCTTTCCTTATTAAAATTTCAAAAAAATTAAGTTCATATAACGTTTAGTTTTTAAATCCTACAATTAAAACTAAAGGCTTATTTTTAACGTTGCTTTGTCAGCGCGGCCTTAATTTAAATTTTTATCTATTAATAATAATTAATTACTGATTTAATACTTTATAAATGAGATCTTCACATACCCTTAACTACATTTGTCAGACTGGGATTTTTCTATTTGAGGGGTAAATTTTAATCAGTTTTGGTTTATCTAACTTGGGACTAATATTTCTTCGTAGCCGTTTTTGGATTAACATAAATCTAAGCTACTTTACATAACTTTTTTTTAAATGTTAAAGTTTATGCACATCTGATAATTATTCTCCATGCTTAGATCCATTCACAATATAATTATTTGCATTAAGTATGTTAGATTACATGAGTATTACTTATAAAATGTGCATAAATAATGAAATAATTTGCGTTACAAAAATGAGACGAAACGTTCGAGCTTACGTATACACATAAATAATGCATTAAATCTGAAATATGTATTAAAATCGGTTAGTAGAGTAGAGAATTGCTTGCCTTTTCTAATTTGTAAATTGAACACAAATTATTACAAAATACAAATTAATATCAATAAAGAAAGCGTTTCTGTCAGTTGCGGTATAGCGTAGTGTGGCCCTAATGGACCTGTGTGGAAACCCTTTTATAAACGATCATCAGTTACCTCCCACCCGTATGGCTAAAGATTTTTTATTTTCAAACAAAAATAGCAAACACAAATACACCACTAATTTTGTCTGTTAGTCTGTCTGACTTTCGGCTTAACTGCCTGTTTGTCGCTCTGTTTTTGGCCATCACTTCCGAGAATGATTTTTGTATCTAAACTTTTAAGTATCTTGCATCTTGCCTCATAAATTGCGACACCATTGATGTATGTCTGCCTGTTACTTTGTCCGACTCTCAGCCTGTCTATCAGACCTACTCTATGTCTAGTTTTCGTCCTGTTTTTGACCACCACTTTCGAAAATGATTTTTGAATCTAATCTTCTAAGTATCAATTAGTTTGGACGAACAGGCCCCAGAGTTCAAGGAGCATCTTGACGCATAGATTTCGACCTCACTAATGTATGCCTGTCTGTCACTTTGTCTGACTATCAGTTTGTCTATCAGACCTACTGTCTGTATAGTTGTCGCCCTGATTTTGGCCACCAAAATTGAATGACTTTTTATCTGAGTTTCTAAGTATCGATAAGTTTAGGGCGAACGGTGTCCAGGAACGATCTTTAAGTATCGATTGCCACGCCACTGAAGTATTAGGTCTGACTGCCTTTCGGTCTGTCCTGAATCAAGTCTTGATGAATAATCTATGAATTAACTCGTTTTCACACAACTGGATCTAAAGATTAAAATATCTGTTGTGTCAACACAAGACTTTCCGATTGAGTTGATTATTCTAAGATCAAAACAGTTAGAAAACAAAAGAATACTGAACATATTTATAATCACTGAATAAAAATAAATAAACGTCAAAATTTTTTGACAAATGTCAAATTTTTTGACAACTGTCAAATTTTTTGACAATTGTCAGAAAGCTGCCAAATATTATTAGATATTTGATTGCGTAAAAACTCCTTGTAAAACAAAATAATGTTAAAAAATTTTATATCATTGTATAGAGAAAAAAATTCTCTATCGGATGATTTAAAAAAAATTATATAGTGCCATTTAAAAAAAACAAAATTTCCTTAATTGCACGCCCCCTAGCGGACCGATTTTGAACAAACTCCTTTCTGCACTCCGTTGTTATCTGATAAGACCTTACGCCAAATTTCAAGTCAATCGGTTCGGTCGTTTCAGAGATTTCGTGGGGAACTACATCCACACACACACACATACACACACACAGACTTTTTTCTAAAAATGGTCTAGATCGTTTCGGGGGACCTCAAAACAGATATATCCGGTGTTATCTCAAAATATTTTTTTTACCCCATTACAATACTTTCCTTTAATACCTTAAGGTATCGGAAAGTAATTGTAGAAAACGGATCAGCGATTTTTTTGTAATAGTATTTCTGATTAGGGTTCAAGAGGAATTTTTAATTTAAAGATTTATATTGATTTATGAATGATAATTAAACCGGTTAAACCCTCCTGTATTTAACTACAATTACTTAGTTACAAACAAATATTGAAAAATTAAAGTAATTATTTTAAAAGATAGATACTATCCATGTGGTAGAGCAAGACATTCCACATGTGATATGAAACTTAGGAGGGTCGCTGTTCAGGTAGAATTTATAACTAAAAGTTAGAACTTGGTTCAACTAAAATTATATGAAAATATTGTTGTTGATATACGGATTGTTGTGTTGTTAAAAATAAGTAGCAAAAATTATCAGCTCCCACGCTTTATTAAAGTAACCAATAAAAATTGTCATATTGGGATTCTTATAAACGTTTTGGATTTAATACCACTTAAACGTTTTTAAAGAGCTGCATAATTAGGTGCAAAACAAGAAAAATTATTCAAATCACTTTTTAAATCCATGACGGAATGAATATTATGTGTCTGTTTCAAACATTCGTTTAGTGAAATCATGAGTTTTAAAGATGATGCAAGGATTACCATCAGCAAGTATGTATTATTTAATTATTTTTTTATTTCAAATAAACGTTCTTCATTTTGTTAAAGAAATTGCGAGCAAATTGTTGCTATTTTTTAATAATTCTTTTTGTTCTTTTTTAGAAAAGCCAAATGGTATAAAGAAAGGTCCCAACTGGAACGCTACTTATTAATTGTTTCGCTCATTTTATTTTTTATTTTTATTATTTTAATTGGAGTTATAATATACAAAGATGTTAAAGCAAGTAACAAGTAAGTACAATCGGTAAATTAAAATTTTTAAAGATAAGTAATTTAACATTTTGCATTCTGGTTCTTTACTAACCATATACTTAGTTCAAATGTAACCATAAATTAAGTTTATGTAATGTTTTACGTAATTTTATTTAATTCGTTCAACTATACCTACTTATTTTTTCAAATTTTTTCTAAAAATGGATAATAATTAATTATTGTAGATTTTTTTGGAAATTTTTCCCTTATAAATAAACATGTCGAGTACAGTGTTATAAAATGCGGTAGAAAGTAAAAAATAATATTTCCATCAAAGAAAGTAGAAAGTGTAATTAAATTATAAGGCGTTCAAGTCTTATTGAGGTTCGTTAAAATTAAGGCGTGTGTCTGTCACTTGCAAATAAAATCGCGTGCGTTTCGTTTTATACTATTTCATTATTAGAAATACTAATTTAATCGTGCGGGGTAATTATTAATTAAATTTTTGGATATTTATTATAGGAATGTAAATAAAGTAGTGTATACCTTATAAAAATTTATAATTTTTATTACTTATATCTCTTCTACAAATATCATTTTTTTACAGAAATTAATTATTATTTTCAAAAATTTAAATAAAGTAAAAACTAATTAGGTATTGTGCAATTTATGTAAAACAAAAAGTTTCATAAAAATTTTGTTACAAAAATATGATTTCTAAAGCGATATGTTTTTACTCTCCTTTCTTATTTATTATGAGACCTTATAAGATAAGACCATACTGTGACTGTGACACAGATATAATTAAGGGTGAGATTTTTTTTTTATTAAATGGTGTGCAGAACATTTCTATTCCCGTCGATCTTTAAAAGCAGTGTCTCTTTTGCCAAAATTAAAAAAAAATATTAAAGATTGAACTAAGATACTTGTGATGGTTTTGAAATGTTTCCTATTACTTGCTGATTTTATTACTTAAACATGATCAATTTTTTCCTATTTTCCAAAACGTTTTTTGAAACATACCTAATGTCCAAAAGTATTAAATTAAAAAACCACCAGTATGTTCAACCTTAAAAAACCAGTTTCAAAATTAAAAATCTTAGGTTCTGAATATCTGAAAGAAAATGGGTCCGAAATAAGCCAAATCAAGATTATATTCATATGAAATCTCTGCTTTCCAATCTATCCGAATTTTATGAATATTTTTTAAATCATTTTTTCGAATTTTGTCCTTTGTGTAGGGAACGCGATCCTTGAAGTGCCCTTTTTATACAGAGAGGTCTAAAAGTGTGGAACGGCCTTAATAACATCTAAACGAATTGACCAAATGAACTAAAATTTAGAGGAAGTAAATAACGTAATTTTTCCTATTTTTGACTGTATTAAATTATTTTCTCATTTAAATCTTCATTTATTCATTCCCTTATTCCTTTTCATCGGAAATGCAAGAAATTTTTAATTTTTTTTTTCAAAATTTCTATTTGTAGCACATGTCTGAAATCAGAATAAAATGCTCTTTTAGAAAATATCAAAAAATGCGCCCGCGCTATTTATAAAATTTGACCCCGATGCCATAACTCTGAAGATTTAAATGATAAAAAATTTTAAACACGCTCAAAAAATAGGAATTACGTTATTTACTTTCACCAAATTTCAGTCCATTTGGTCAATTGTTTTAGAAATTATTAAGGCCGTTCCACACTTTTAGACCTTTCTGTATGATGGATTCCTTTAATTGTGTGCAGAATATTATAATAATAGGTATACAGCCTGTTTGATTTTAGGTGTCACATATTAGATATCTCTCTCTATGTTTATGAAAGTTGTTAAACACGTTACTTTCAATCTTTTCTCAAAATCAAAAGAGCGATGAATTATTGTGCAATGTTTAGATGTTGCAAATATGTACCTACATTCGAAATTTTAATTAGAAAGCCCCCCGTATTATTAGATATTCTAAAACTGTATGAAATTACCTTCACAATGCTATTTAAACACTATAGTTATGAAGTTATCTAATTAATTAAATACATAATCGATAATTAAGTAACAATAAATTATTGTATGCTTAATCGAATTAGAAAAGGAAAAGAAAAGAACTGGAAAAAGTAATCGGCGAAAAAAAGTCCCTTAAATCTGCATCGTTTAGATCAGAAGTTCTCAATCATTTTGCCCATGGTTCCGTTTTAAGTGTCACGTTTCTTTGTGGTCCGTAAGTATAAAAAAAATTATTGAATAAAAATTCCATTGTAGTTGCCTACCACGGCACCAGAATGTGGCACAATTATTTTTCCTAATTGGATGTTCTTTCGGTGAAATATTTATTTGGTTCTCGAAAGATTGAGAGATAATTAATAATAATAATAATAACATTTATTTATCACTCATATTACATAATTTTAACCTAGGTAATTAGGTAACAAACAATATAAACAATAAATGTGAGTTAATTACCACTTAAACCATATGGTTTGTGTGTGGTTTACAGAATTACATATGGTTTCAGAAACCGCATCAAAAGTAAATTAAAAGTAAAATTATATTACAGTATATAACAGTTATTTGTAACCGTGATCAGTACAGTGACAGATACAGATAAAGTGTCCCTATCCCCGCAAAATACTCTGCAGCTCAGCCTCAAAGATTAAGACAGATAATTAGATAACTATTTCTACTATGAGCTTATAAACCTGACGTAAGCCACTAGAAGCGCTTTATTGCCTCTTAAAATCCTTTTATCTATTTGCAGAACAAACTTTTGTTATGCAAATCGTATTCTTTTTTTTGTGTTTCTTCTTTTGATATTTTACTGCTGCCCCTTGAAAGTTGCATAACCTCAAATTTTGAGTTTATTCTTCTGCGGTCCCCTTGACAATGGCTGTAGACCCAGCCGAGACCATACGGTTCTTGTTGACATACACTGTTAGTTCTACATGACTGATCTTTAGAATTTTATTACAGACAAGCATGGAGACAGACAAAATAAATTTACGGTTAAACATGGTTATAAAAACTATAGTAAGTTATTAAATTATACTACGTGGCCGTAGGGGTCGGGTAAGCTAAATCGATTGGGGGTTGAAAGAGATTAAGTACTATAGTAAACCCAACGTAAGTAGAATCCATTACGTGACCAAACCTGCGCGAGGCGTGGCTTCAGAGCCCAGTGGCGAAGCTAGTTATTTCTTCTGTAAAAAAAATATTTTTAAAAGTTGTCGAAATTTAAAATAATTACTTAATTTAAATTTTATTTGAAGTACTAATTATAGTTAATTATTGGTTTAATACTTTGTGAATGAGATCATATTATTAAAATGCTTGTAATTATTTTGCTTCGACAAAAGTAATGTAATAATTATACGACGGCACTGTCTACGTTCGTTTCTAAGCAACGACCGCACTAATCTACTGCGCAACTTTAACGGTCATCACGTGGTGGATTCACCTTACGTTGGGTTACCTCTACACAAAATAGAAACACTTGTATAGCGTTAGGGCTATTTGACATGGACTAAATATCATACTAACTGTAAGTAACTGAATCAACTCAATGAGCAAAAGCAAGAAATTTCTACGCACGATGTTAAAGCTTAGATTCCCGTGCTTTTGCTCCTTGAGTTGATTCAGTTTCTAACAGCTAGTATGATATTTAGTCCAAGTCAAACAGTGCTTAGTGTTGGAACTCTAGTTATGGCAGTCAAACTTGCTGGTTTCGACCATTTCGATCTTTCAGTGCAGTTTGCCCTTTATAAATTTTTAGAATCACCTAAAATAAAGAACAGTCGAGTCTATACTATTTGGTTAATTTCATAAAAATTATAGGATCTAAAATACGCCTAAGAGCGAGTTTCTATTACCTACGCCATCTTGTTTCTCAGAGTAAAAATTGCAAAGGGAGATTAGTTTCTTTAGTTCAATTATTTAAGAAAAATAAAAATTTATCGCTTCCCTTTTGGCACTGTGTAGTTCAGGTTTAGAATAAAAAAATAAAATGGAATACACAGTTACTAATTTTAGTCTTATTTTTGGAAGTTAAAATGCTAAACTCCTTTTGGGGTTACCAAGAGGGAAAAAAATTTGTTATTGAATTCTCAGAAAATTTTATTCTTTTAAAAAAGTTTAACTTTGTTTTTAAATCCCCAAATATGCAAAATAAAATAGTTATTGAGCTTTTTCTGTAAATTTTTGGACTTTTAGGTAAAGCAAGACAGATTTATGTTGGCGGGCTGTGGGAATGCGCAGATACCTAAATTGGTATTTATCCAGAACGCAGAAGTCAACGTATTTAAATTATTAAAGGGGCGTGGCCAAAGCTGCGCGAACTTATTCCTACCGCTCGCCATCAGGAATCTGTGTTGTAGTATTATTCTGATTATTAAATCAACAACTTCTCGATTGTTATGGTTTAATTAAAATGGAATGTGAACGACATTGGCCTGCTACGTTGCTAAATTTTTCATAGTTACCTATATTTTCCAAGTCCAAAAATTTAGGATAAAAGCTCAATAACTTTATTAGTTGAAAACTAATTTTTGGCGTTTTTACATATTTTTTTCTTCAAACGTCAGAAAAAGTCGCCTTTGTGTCACTCAATAGGTAACGGTGAAGTTTAACTTTCCCGTCGAGGCAGGAAAAATTGTCAGCAAAGTACTTTTCTCAGTCTAGACAGACAAAGTAAAATCTTAACCCAACATAATTTATATTTTTTAACTCGCTCGCTACGCTCGCTCTTCAGCCAAACACAGTCTTGTCACACAAAACGTCACTTTGTCTCCTTATAAAACAAATAACTATTGTTTGTTCATTTTCTCTGATTACAGTCATTATCTAATTTAAAAATATCGATAATACTATTTTAACTAGAATTTTTTTTAGCCAAATATGTTTGACACCAGGATGCGTCAACGCTGCATCAGTAGTTTTAAAATACATAGACAATAGTATAAATCCTTGCGACGACTTCTATCAGTTTGCTTGTGGACGTTTTCTAAACGAAACAATAATAGACGAAGACAAATCGAGCGTCAATGCGTTTGGCTCGCTTAGCGAAATAGTTTTGAATCAAGTCAAGCTTTTAGCAGACGAAGACGTTCCTTCAAGTGCCATAAAACCTTACCACTTAATTAAAAAAATTTACAATCTTTGTATGAACACTACAGCTATTGAAAACGAAGGGTTGGGGATTATTAAAGATGCTTTGAGTAAATTGGGAGGTTGGCCTTTAATGGATGGGTCAAATTGGAACGAACACGAGTTTAATTGGATAGACTCAACTTACAAGTTTAGAGAGCACGATTTTTACACGGGTTACTTCGTAACGTGTCATATTGGAATCCATAATAAAAACTCAACTCAACGTGTGATTAAAGTGAGTATATTGGGAAAGTTATTAAAATTCGGATTTTATGATGTAAGTTTTCAGGTTAGCGAAGCTTATTTGCCTTTGAGCAGAGAATATCTTATTCTAGGGTTAAACGATACATACGTAAAAAGTTACTACGATTACATCGTGGATATAGCAGAAATGTTAGGTGCTGATAGAAATTTGGCTTTGAAAGATTTAAAAGAAGTTGTAGAGTTTGATATTGCACTAGCTAACGTAAGTTTCAACTTAAATTTTTGATAAAATGAATAAAAATTTACTCTAGATCACATTACCGAAAGAAAAACGAAGAAATTCCACTTTGTTTTACAACCCTATGACTATAAGGGAATTAAATCAAAATTATTCTTTCGTAAACTGGTTGGAGTTTATAAACAAAGTTTTATTAATTCCAAACGTTGAGATAACAGAAGATGAAGTTGTGATAGTCAGTGTGCCTAAGTTTCTCGACGATGTAAAAATTTTAATTGACAAAACGTCCAAACGGTAATTCGGAAAAATTTTAAACATGGTTCCAATTTAATATTTTAAAATTTTAGTGTTCAAGCAAATTATGTAATGATAAGGGCAGCATTATCGTCAATTGGATACCTTCCTACAAAATTCAGAGATCGCCAACACGAATACTATAAATTATTTTCAGGTAACAAAGAAATACCACCTCGTTGGAGAGAATGTTTAGGATCTGCGACTGGAAGGTAACGTCAAGAACGATCACAAATGAAAACAGATGATAGAAGTTTTTAAAATATTTCTAGTATCCGATTAGCAATTGGGGCTAAATACATAAAGAAGCATTTCAATCAAAAGGCAAAGAAAAACGTTGAAGAAATGATAACTAACATACGTAATATTTTCATGTCTTTACTAAAAAGTGCCGATTGGATGGATGAAGAAACTAAAGAAAATGCTGTAGATAAAGCAAATTCAATAATTGAATTTATTGGATATCCAAACGAATTGCTTGACGAGAAAAAAATCGATGACTTTTTCGCGAATGTAAATGTTTAATAAATTGTCATTGCTTTTCATTTTTCCTTTAATATTTCAGCTACATGTCAATTTCACCAACTACCGCACCACAATGAAATCAATTGGTAAATTTTACGACGATTATCACTTCAGCAAATTTAGAGAACCTATCAACAAAACTGATTGGCTTTCGCATTCTTCCATAACAACTGTTAATGCATTTTATTCAGCCTCTGAAAACAGTATTCGTAAGTATGTCATTTAAGCAGAGAAGAACTCCCTACATGAAAGAGTGAGTCCTTTTCTGATTAAATGAGCTAAAACATCATGTTCATTACAGAATTTCCTGCTGGTATTTTGCAAGGGGTCTTTTTTGACGAAAATCGTCCCCAATACATGAATTATGGAGCTATAGGTTATATAATAGGACATGAAATAACCCACGGTTTTGATGACCGAGGTCGACAGTACAACAAAGATGGTAATTTGGAAGACTGGTGGAACGAAGGCACCAAAACTGCATTTATTAAAAAGGCACAGTGTATTATAGACCAATATGGAAATTATACAGTCCCAGAAGTGAAAATGAATGTAAAAATGCCACAGTTTTAAAAATAAAAAATTTATTAATCACTCTTACAGCTCAATGGAATTAATACGCAAGGTGAAAATATTGCTGATAATGGTGGAATAAAAGAAACGTATATGGCTTATAATAATTGGGTGGAAAAGAATGGTGAAGAACTTAAATTACCAGGTCTCGATTATACACCAAAACAGCTATTTTGGATATCGGCCGCAAATATATGGTGCACTAAAGCAAGGGATGAAAGGACGAAATCGTCTATTAAAAGTGGCGTACATTCAATTGGAAGGTTTAGAGTAATCGGTCCTTTTAGTAATTCTAAAGACTTTTCTCGTGATTTTAATTGTCCTTTGGGATCTCACATGAATCCAGTTAAAAAATGTGAAGTTTGGTAAATTATTAAATCTGTATTGTATACAGGGTTTTATTAATTTATAATTAATGTTTTTTATAATCATTTTAATGTGATGATAAAAATTTTATTTTAAGACGTAATTTGTAATAAAAATAAATTTTTAAGAGAGAAATTGATGACCATTACATTATATTTATTTATTTATAAATCTAAATTAGAATAGAATTTATTTTAGTAAACAACAAAATAATGTAATAACGAAAATTCATGTATGTTGGGTTGCCTATGTTTCAGTACGTACAATTTACTACTATAATATTTTAATATTTAAAAAATATTTCATCTCACCAACAAAATTTCCACATTTTTATTTTGATGGCTTAAGTGGTCTGGTGATCTCATAGACGCCATTTAATCGGCCTTCCTCTGACGATACACTAATTTTAATAGTGACAGGTAGTGAGCGAGCAACACTCAACCGTTTAAACAGAATTTTCACTTTGGTTTTCCAGCTCAGCTCACGGTCTGTTTATCAGTTGCTCTATGGTTGGATTAAATAATTTGGTACAAACTTTGGTACAATTCAAATCCATATTTAAGAACAACGAACGTATCCTGCTCTAATAGATTTGCTTAAACCATGATCATCTGTCCTCTTCTCTCTGAAAACGTTTCGATTCTAACGCCAAAGTTGATTGACATGGCTTAATTAGGAACTTTGTGTAGAATTTAAAATTTATGAAGTTTCGATACCTTTTCAATACTCCAACCCCTTAATTCTGTTAATTTTCAAATTGAATTTCTGGCATTGTAAAGCATCCAAAATTAATTTTGTTTATTGATTTAGATCTGTGTTCCTCAACCTTTTTCCATATGCGACCAAATTTTGCTTATCAAATTTTGTGGCGCCCCCCTCGGATGTTTTTTTTTAATTATAAATATACTTGTCATATCTACACAGACCTTTAAACCGTATCGGTCCACTCCAGCCCACGAATGTTCAAAAAAGGGGTGTAGAGGATGTGGAAGAAACTAGATTTTTTTTCTTCAGGAATGTGTTCATATCTCAGAAACGATGGGTCCTTGGAAAAAAATATTCTTAGCTTATCAAATTTCCTATTTCTATTCCTTCTGGTTTTTGAGATATCCACCAGTAAAAATAGTCAATGTATGAAAAAAAGTTGTTGCCTCACCAAAAGCAGTAAAAGAAATTTAATTCTCTACAATTTCTTTCCTGAAGACTATTACTGTAAAACGAAGGGTTGGGGCGCTAGAGGCAAAAGTTTGACGAAAAACGTGAGATAATTGTTTTTTATACATTAAAGATTTTGCGGGCGGATATCTCGAAAACTGTAAGGAATAGAGAAAAAATAAATAGAAATAATGTTGATTAGAATTTTATAAACTTTCATTTTTTTAAGAACAATTTTTTACATAGGACTCACCGTTTCTGAGATATAAACGAAAAACACCCTCCAGTCCTTAACCATGTAGGACCGGGGACTTTAGTACTAACTCCAAACACATTCACAACTACTCCAAACACATTCCCGAAGAAAAAATTCCACCCTCTTGGGTCGGTGTTAATTGATGATTTTCTTCTCAATATTCTGCATTGTAATAATAATAATAATTACTGGTTTCAGTGACTGAACATTTTATCTTTGTGAAACAGTGGTTTTTTTCTTCAGCAAAAACTTTTTTTTTATTTCCATTTTGCTCGCGCCCCTTTTAGAGATTTGGCGCCTCCAAAGGGAGGGCGCTCGCCCTACAGGTTGAGAATCGCTGATTTAGATGCAGAATTCTATACTCTTGTTAGTCTTGCATTTCTTGTCTTGCTTTTTCTTGCAAAATACTTGCTATTTGGACCCCGGGGATTTGACAAGAGAGCAAGAATGCAAGAAAATGCAAGAAACTCTTGCACTTTTCTCGCAAGCTAATTTCTACAATAAAATAAAATCTAAAATATAAAACCCATAAAATGACATATGACAAGAAAGCAAGAATGCAAGAAAATGCAAGAAAATCTTGTAACTCTTGCACTTTTCTTGCAGGCTATCTTCTTATCTTGTCTAGCTACATACTAGTAGCTCTTGTTTTGTTCTTGTCTTGCATTTTGTGCAAAAACAAGACAAGAACAAGAAAAATGCAAGAATATCGTGAAACACTAGAAATTACCAACGTATGATTTCACATGTTAAATCCTTATGATCGGAAGGCCTGGTTACCACCCGCTATATATCTTTTACGGCCATTCTTTGGTTATACTCGCCTCTAGGGGGGGGGGCACAAGTTGAGAATCACTGTGGTACTTACTTAAAACCTTTCTCAACCTGCTTATCAGTTCTTTTATTTCCTGTTTTGTTCTTACTGTTAGTCACAGGTCGTCTGCACCTGCACAAGTGCACAAGCCATGTATAGATGTGAGTTTTTGTGGATGATAAGCCTTCTTGATAACTTTTATGATCTACCTATATTAATAGTATAGAGCAAGTTCTTCACCTGTATTTGAGAATTTACATGTGTGTGCTGTTTTATATGTACAAAACCTATTTTAGCATGACCTTTAAAATCATTTGTTGAACTATTCAATTAATTAACTGAAAGGTCTTACTAACTCATTAAATTATAACACGTAATGAACTGAACTATGAGTAAATGAGAAACATTTTAAAAATAGCAGTTTACCATTATTTAAAAAAAAGCTAAAGATATTTCCAAAAGACGCTCAACAATTATTTTTGATCCAATGTTAACGAGTGTCAAAAGATAAACTCGATAATGTAGAAAATTATGTAGATTTAATTAAATTCATTGCCAACTTTTTGTATGTAATTAGAATAATGAATAATTGTTTTTCATTGTAGAGTTAATGTTGAATTTTTTTTCCTCTTCAGTACTCGGAAAAACTATAATTTTTTTTAATTTTCACACAACACTTATTTTTAGCTAACATCATCAATTTTGATTTTTGCGTATTTTAACAATTAAAAATTACGTAAAACTAAGTGCGTAAAAATTAATTACTTCAATTGGTAGTTTCAATAACATTCCTCTCCTTTCTTTACTGTACCTACTGAAATATGAAAAAGAATCATTTCCCTTTAAAAATTCTTGAAAAATTAATTTGCATTGGTGCTGCAGACTTTCAATTCGCCACTTTTCATTTAAAAAAATTTAGAAGCTCCTCCATTAAAATATATGCCTAATAAAATTTTTGTGAAACCTTGAAACCATGCAAATTGGAGTAAAAATATAGTTTTAAATACCCAAAATTACATAACAGGATAACGAAGCTCAATTGTTTATTTGCTTACTAACCAACATTAGGTACATTCCCATTTATTACATTTATTAACATGTTGTGAAATGGTGAAATAAGCTGCGTCGTTAGAAATTAATAATGGAATACGAAGGAAACCAAATTATTCTCAAGTGAGTGCTTATCAATCATTCCAATGATTATCAAATATTTATTAACAAATTTCAGAAATCCCAGTTGGTGGGAGAGAAGAACCGATTTGGAAAGGCGCGTTATGATCGTAACGTTCATACTTTTCCTTTTAATCATTGGATTAATCATATGTCTTCTTGTAATATTGTTAAGAACTGACGATTATGACTCATATTATCCGTAAGTATTTTTATTTTCAAATAACTTTGCTGTGACCCAATTAAAGTTTTAGCAATAGATACGATTACGATATGATGCCAATACAAGAGTATACTCAGAATTTTATGACTGATCCCCATCATTTAGTTTGCATGGAACCCGGATGTATTCATTCAGCGTCTAAAACGATATCGTTCTTAGACACTACAGTAGATCCTTGCCAGAATTTCTACAAATTTGCATGTGGAGGATTTTTGAACCATAGCCACATTGCCGAAAATAGAAATTCAGTCACACCTTTTGATATCAATCAACGGATGGTCGAGCGACAACTCAAAACAATATTTGAAGAGCACACTCAGTACAAAGATATAAAGCCAGTAGCTTCAGTTAAGAGGCTGTACAGCTTATGTATGGATACTGAAACTATCGAAAATGACAGTTTGGATACAATAAAAACAATACTTAGACACATAGGAGGATGGCCTGTTTTAGAAGGGTACGGTTGGAACGAGAACGAGTTCGATTGGAAGGAAGCCGTTTTTAAAATGAGAAGAATGGGATTAAATCCAAATTATTTTTTGTCGTTAGAAGTTGTTCCAGATGCACTAAATTCAACTCATTATACACTCGAGGTACGTTTAAACTCAAACTTGAGTTCTTTTAAATATTAAAATGTTTTAGTTGGATTCAGCTTACATCGAGCCTGAAGAGGAACTTTTTTTGACCGAAGGAGCAGGTACTGACTTTTCTAATCACTACTTTAGTTACGTGGTTGATATAGCTGTACTGTTTGGTGCTGATTTAACGTTTGCTGTAAACGAAATGAAAGCAGCGTTGGAATTTGAAATTGCTCTTGCTAAAGTAGTTTTTTACCATTTGCAAGACACTGTACTCTAGTTGTAAATTACAGATTTCGAACACACGAAAAGATGGGGAGATTGGTAACTTAATTTTTAATACCATGACCATTTCGCAGTTACAAACCACATATCCTAATATTGCTTGGTTAGAGTACATTAATGGAGTAATTGATATGCCAGAATTTAAAGTTGGTTTTGGTGACGCGATTATTGTACGCGTCCCACAATATTTAACCGACTTGGAAAATATGTTACGATGGAACTCAAAGAGGTTAATAACTCGGAACATTATCAAACATTCCAAAAGAAACTAATTGTTCATTTTGTAGAGTTTTGGCTAATTATATTAGTTGGAGAACCGTAAAGTATTCAATCAACTACCTAACGGCACAGCTTAGAGATAGACAAGCTGCATTTTATAGAGATGCGTATGGAATAGATAATCGTGAGCCTAGATGGGCCGAATGTGTCAACTTGGTTTATTCCGGGTAAGCTCTTCATCAACTTGTCCTCAACACTCACTTATTTCCATTTCAGAATGCCTTTCGCTGTTGGATTTATTTACGTCGATAAATATGTTCGTAAGGAAACTAAAGAAGTTGTTTTTGAAATGGTTACAAATATTCGAAATCAAATAATTGAACTGATAAAAGCTGTCGACTGGATGGACGATATTACGAGAGTGAGCGCTTATGAAAAAGCCGAAGCAATAACGACCCACACTGCTTACTCGGAAGAATACTTGTCAGTAAAAAGGCTACAGAGATATTACTCTCAAGTAAGTGAACTTTTGGCTACGTTAAGTTTTTGTTGTAATTCAAAGCTTGCAGTTAGAATTTTCACGTACTAGTTATTTAAAAAGCGTTTTAAATTTATGGCTTTTTAAAAAAGACAAATATTTCAAAAAGTTGCATAAATATGTGATCAATTCCGAATGGGAAGAAACGGATTATTCGGTTGGAGTTCGTCCTTATTATTCCGTCACAAAAAATAAATTAGGTGAGTTTTCCTACATCAAGAAAAGCAGTAGCTAAAATACCACTTTTTCCATTTTAGATATACCTAATGGAATTTTGCAAGGAACTTTCTTCAGTACGGATAAGCCTCAGTACTTTAATTATGGTGCTTTAGGATATTTGATAGCGCACGAAATTGCACATGGATTTGATGAGACTGGTAGACGTTTTGACAAAAATGGAAACTCCGTGGATTGGTGGACAGACTTTACAAGAAGAGCATTTATAAAAAAAGCAATGTGCCTCAAATATCGTAATAATTCCGTTTCAGAACAATTTTCAGACGTAAGTGTTAAATTGGTTAAAAAAACCTTGTACTTATCAGTTCATTTTTAGAAAAATGGTGGTGGATTGAACGATCACGATATTAATTTTGCAAACCAAGGTGGATTGAAAGCAGCTTATTTCGCTTATAACCAATGGGTTGAACGTTACGGACAAGAATTTCAATTGCCAAGTTTAGATGCTTTTACACCCCATCAATTATTTTGGGTGTCGGCAGCACAAACGCAATGTGAGAGATATCATCCAAATTATCTCAAAGCGGAAGGATATTCAGAAGCTCAAACACCTGCCCAATTTCAGTTACACGAAGCTCTCAGTAATATGGAATATTTTGCAAGAGATTTCCATTGCCATTTGGGCTCGCCTATGAATCCAGTGCGTAAATGTCACGTTTGGTAGTTAATTTTCGGTTGAAATGTTTTTGAAACAAAAGTTCAGAAAATAAAGGCTTGATTATACAGAAAAAATTAACAACTAGAGAATTAGTAACTACGCATGCGCAGTAGCAAATAAATTTAAAAATTACAAATTTGATTGGTTACTAGGAAGCTTAGTTGTTAATTCTTTAGTTGTTAGTTGTTAATTTTTTCTGTATAAATAGCCCTTTAGACAAGTCCTAATTTTAATTTTTTTACTGACTAATTCCATGACCAAAGGGGTATTATTTAAAAAATTTGAAAATATGTTTTTGTATAAGATTTTAATTAGCTGTTAATTTTAGTTTCCGCTTGTATTAGATGAATGAGCCGATTAGGTTTCAACACCAAAACTCGATATATCGTATGAATGTACTTGTGATCGCTATTAAATAAATTATAAGCCATAAAATCAAAATATCGTATATTATGTAATTTAGAATAATGATTTTTAAGCTCATTTATTATGTATTATAATCTCTTTAATGTATACCTACTGTAGGTAATGTAATTCGTTTAAGGGTAGTAATATAAAAATTTTAATACCTATTGTGGTTGGTTCCAAAGTTCCAACATTGATTGCAGAAGGAAGAAAACTGATTTGAGTACAAAAATGGGAGTGAAAACTAAATATTTGTAGAATATTAATTTATGTAACGAGAAGTATTTTATTTTGAAGTTAATATGTCATGCAAAACGCGTTTTGGCATAATTATATTTTGTATTAAATCCATTTCTAAGCATTTTGGAGGTAGGTAATTTTGTTGTTAGTTTTGGTCTATCACCACCGTTAATTTTATTATATTGTTACATTATATTATTACATAATGATGTACTTAGACAGAAATTAAATTAATGGCAATACGAATCAACGAAGGGATTATAGAGAGGGCATGGAAGATGGTGGAAATTGTTATTCAAAAATTACTAAAAGTCTCCGGTCCTAGCTATATGGCTAAAGGGGGATGGGTTCCCGTAAAGGTCCCGTTATTAGAGTGTTCGCTTATATCTCTTATTTATTCTTAGTAAAATGAAAGCTTATTAAATTTCCTACAAGATTGTTTTTATTCATTTTTTCTCTATTCCTTATAGTTTTTGAGATATGCGTCCGCAAAAATCGTTAATATATGAAAAAAATTTGCCTCGTCAAACTTTTGCCGCTAGCACCTCAGCCATTCTTTTTACAGTAAAAGTCTTTAGAAAAGAAGTTGTAGAGCCATAATTTTTTTCTAGATAGCGGAGTTGCTCTTCTGTTACGCAAACGATAACCTTCACAAAGGCATTTTTTGTTTAACTTTTGATATCTTGGTTAGGCCAGAGTGGCAGTTTTAGCAAAACTGTAATTATGGATCTCGCACTTTTTAAATGGAAAAACGGTTTCGGCCAAAGATTTTGGTATGTTGTAGATTTTGGTCTTCTGAACAGTTAGGATAGTTATTCCAACGCCCTTTATCTGCTATACCGAGACTAATGTTTTAATAACTTAAGGCTTTATTGTTTTATGCCAAACATTCAACTAAATCGGCTAAGGGGTTTGGGACTTTGGAAGATAACTAAAAACTATATTTTCTCCGACCCATAAGGAGTCAAGGAGGCTTTTGACTCTTTAAAAATCAGATTTTAGCAAAATAAAAAAAATACGAGTCTCTTTATTTTTAATCTTTATGTGACTGGGAATGATACCTGGGTACCAATTTCGTTTATAGATAGTGATATTTTGGTTGTTTAAAGTCGCTGTGATCAGTGGCTCAGTGACATCTTTATTTCTGTTATAATCTACGTTTTTCCAAATTATTAATATTTTTTTTGTCAGTTTTTCTATAAAAAAGACTCTTAAAGCTTTTACTGTCTCTATAATGACGAGATTGGTACTCGGGTACCATTAGATAATTTATGCAGATTTTTAAATTAAAAACAACGGATGGGGCCATACTTTTATCTGCCCGTCAAATTGTGTAATTTTGTATTTTTATTAATTAAAATTTACTTTGATATATTAAAAAAAATAAAGGGTGTAATGATGATATACAAATTATAAAATAAATAAAAATAGACAGAAGCAAAAAATAACATAAACAATAAATAATAAAAAGTATAAAAAGTTAGTCGGTAGCTGGATTCGACCCACTACCACACGCAAACTATACAAGCAAAGAAAAGATACCCTAACGAATAAGAAACGGCACGAGCTCAAAATCTCATGTTCATTTTTTGCATAGATTTTCAATGCGCATGTCCGCTGGATATGTCATTAATTGCTCACAAACCAAATCATATCATCTAAAATATTTTAAATATTTAAATAAAATGAAGTTTCTCTGAAACGTCAAAAACTTAAGTTTATTTTGTGACACTGACATATTCAGCGGACATGCGCATTAGACGAATACTAACTTTTTAATTTCCGTGTCTTTTCTTGATTCTTATCCTATTTCAAAGGGTATCTTTTCTTTGACACGAGTAAGCCGCGTCAACCCACTAAACCAAGACGGTTGATAGAACATTTGGCTATAAACTGACTAACAGAAGAATTTTGCTATGAACTTAGCATTTCTTTTATTTTTAAATTTAGCCTAAATTGAAGTTCAAAATAGTTTCTGTTCAGAAGGCAAATTTAAAAATATTTAAAGATATACAAGATGTTCCTAAAAAAATTAGAAATTTTTGTAATTTCCGGTTTAACCAGAAGCATTTTGTTAACCGAAAATAGTGTCAAATAATGCAATAAAAGTCTTGATGTGGAGTAACAAGCCATCATGTGGATGGCATGTTACTCTATTTACAAAATATATTTTTTTGAGCATTTTGTAATGAGTAATATTTTCAAAAAAAATGATATGTCCCCCATAAGAAAATGAAAAGTTGAACGTCGCGACGCTTCGCGTCGATGTGATAAAAAGTCGAGTTTGGTATTGTTTGATAGCTTTTTTGATCTCCTAAAAAGATTTATTAAATTTTTTTTTCTAAAGTACGCCATTTTGAAACTACAGTCGAAAAACCAAATTGCCATTTTTTTGTTTTTCTGCATTATCTCGGAAACCATTTTGAATTTTGAAATTTTCTAAACGGATTCTTAAAGATCATCAAAATATGCAACTTTTTGCTAATTTAACCAGCCTCGTAACTATTACGGTTTCCGAGATCCCAATGTTAGTACCACTTAAAAAAATCACCCTGTATAGGTTGGTAATATTACTCTTAAAGCTCGTTTAGTTGGCATCATTAGTTTATCACCTCTATATAATCTATATTTATCAATGTTCTGAGTCACATAAAATAAATAGCTACAGCAGAATAACTATTTTAACTACTTTAGCGGTCTCTATCTCAGAAGGGTGAGGCTCTAGAGGTTTACGTTCGTGGAGACATTTTTTGAGCAGTCCAAGATCTAAAACTTACCAAAAGTTCAGTAAATTTGACCGAAATCGCTTCTCCATAACAGGCACGTAACTAGCTTCTTATAATCAGGTGGGCACTTGGCGACCACAAAATTTTTCTGGACGACCCAAATACATAATTTGTACAGTAAAAATATTTTAAGTAGACGAGCGGTGACAATGCGCAGATACCTAAATTGGCATTTATCCCCACCAACGCAGTAGTCAACGTATTTAAATTATTAAAGGGGCGAGGCCAAACCTGCGCGAACTTACCTCAAGTTAGATTTTTTTTACTGTAGCTCATAAAACCTTTTGAAAATGAAATATTTCGTGTGGAATTCAGATTACACTGTAAATATCTGAATTTTTGGTTATTGTTGTCATTTGACAAGAGTGTGCACAAGGGTGGACCAGCAAAATTTTAGGTGCGTCTGGGCCCACCCCGGCTCTCGCCTAGTTACGTGCTTGTTCTATAAGTGCGGGTTTCCTAAGGTGTCTATTTAAGGATGGTGTGAGTGAAATAATTCTGAGACTGATTCTACTGATAATTAGTTTAGAACCTTATACAAAGCCCGTTTAAATTTTTTTTAATCATCTGTACCTACCTAAGTATAGTGGCTCAACTGTGCCGTTTTCTTACTTTGGGCAGTACTGATGCCCTAAATACTATATGAGTAAGTAACCTTTTTTAAAATCAAGGTTTAAATGGCATGCCTCACTTCGCCACAGCTGATAGTTACGTTAGTGCTAAAGCAGCTGTTGATTCCACGTCCTCTTCCCTTCAAAATATTTTAATTTAAGACGAGCGTCAACAGGAACCAATAGTTTTATCTAATTTGCTCAAGTACTTTTGTCTCAACATGTTAAATATTTCACATATAAAATTTCTGTGTCTGTATAAGCTGAACGATTTTAGAAAATTAAAAGCTTTTAAAAAGTTCCAATGTAACGTACAGGAGAGGGTTGATCTGGGTTGATTCGTTGATTAGAGATGTGAACTAGTGAATATAAGAAAATAAAACATCTTTGTTGCTAAAGCTATTATATTATTTTAAATCTTGAAGAATTTTCCATTTAGTGAATTATAAGAGAAAGATACCTTTACCTTTATGGACTTCGTCACCACTATCATCAAGAACAAACTTCCGACTAATATAACAGTTACAAAGAGATATGGGATGATGGATGCGTTTCCTTTTCCCTTTGTGATTTAGAGTTGTTCTTGAGTATTTAAACTTGCGTACCCTCGAAATAGACAATACTATGTCATTAATTTTAATGCTTCGAACGATGATTACAACACCGTGAAGCACACGCCATGTTAAACCAAAGGTTCACCTGTTGTTAGTGTAAATAGTAAAATAAATAAACATGAACTTCAGTGCTAGAAGTGGACTTAAATGTATTATAGTAAACGTGTAGTAAGTGGTAATTGAAATAAATTGATTTGTTATCCAACTCCTCCAGCTCTAATTTTGACCTGGCCAGCGTAACGTATAATTAATTTGTTGTATAAAACCAGGGTAGAATATGGATAAGTTATTCAAATATACAACTTTTTTTATTGTGTAATAAAAATTCGGCTTGAATAAAAATACGATGACGCTTAACGCTTCCAACAAGGTCGTCCAGAATGTTTGATATATTATTTTCTAATAGAAACATATAAAAATTCGTTGATAAAATAATTAGTTTTTTGTTCTTCATAACCACAACTTTTATTATTATTAGTTGTAGTGGATTGTCTTCACCTTATTTATATTTTTTTAAATTGTAAGTAGAATTATCATTAACATAATATTTGCATCTAAATAAAATATCATTTTACATCAAAAGCCTCATGTAAGTGCCAATACCGCAATGTTATGTTTTTAGTTTCCAGATTTCTTGTCAAAATGATGTTAGGTAGACAAACGAATACAAGAGCTACTTTAAAAAGGTAAACCACTTTTAATTTAAACTTTTGTCTTCTGCTAAGTTTTAGTTCTAGCAAAATCGCCAAATCGTGCAGAATGTCCGTAGAAAAGATTGCCGTTCTTGTTTTTTGCCTTCTTTTGGTAATTTTTCTTGGAACTATCGGTGTAGTTGCCAGTGCAAGAATGAGGTAAGTGAAAAACAATTAACAAATTTTTATATTTGCTCAAAACCTATTGAGAAGCCTTTTGGCTGATCATAATTTGGTTTTTACTTTTTCGTATCCACAGAAGAAAATAATTTTTTTAAATTTCATTTCTCGAAGATTCGAGTTTCCCTGAGTTCAAAAATGTACAAAACTTCAAAAACTAAGTCTGTCTGTATCATTTTTTCTCTTCTGGGTTTGAATAAATTTGTTGACCACTGTAATCTCTTCTGAGCATGGAAGTTTTTTGCCCAAAGTTTACAAAACTTTGTTTCTAAATCAATGTTTTCTTCTTCGTCACCAATTAGGAACATATCATATCGTTTCATTATTATTGCGAAAACCTTAGCAAACTCAAAATATTTTAGGGCAGGCTCAGTCTGCCCTGGCGTACCTCTGGCTACGACCCAGGTCTGTATGTCTGTATGTAATACCCGTAAATAAAAAACTACTGCAGTGATTGTGATGAAGTTTGGTTTGAGTCAAACTTCATAGAGAGAAAATCCATACAGATTGACCCAAAATATGAGTTATTAATTCGAAAATATACAAGTCATTATTATTTTTACAAAATTAAATTGCACCTTCAACTATGACTTAATAAACTTGAAAACTCATCCTTTACCTACTACATGAAATTATAATAAGTCAAGCGCAACCAGTTTATTATTATTATATTCGTTCCACTAGACCGCAAAGAGTTAAAATAATAATAAATTACGTCGACAATAATTATTACATACTACAATACTACACAATTAATTAAAAAACATGTAATGGTAGTTGTAACAGGTATCTAAGAAAAACAACCTGTTGTTTTTATACATTTTACAAAAAAAACTTGCCTAAGCAACCTCATTCTTTAAAGTGGTTGTTTTGCAAAAAAAATGTTTCACCAAACCCGACCGCTCACAAAAATAATTAAATAGATGAACTAATTATTCTTTGTTGTTCCAAAAAGGCCTATTTATCTAAAATTGAGTTCAAGTTCATGTACCAGTTTTTTAGTCACGTCTAAATGTGATCTATGCCTGGCATAACCACAAATTACCGGATACTCCCAATTTAAGTGGCTGATATAACCAAACTATAATTGTAAACAATTCAAACACGCGTCTTCTATTTTTTCAGAAATTCCCAAAACCAAATTTGTCAAACTGAAGGATGTCGTGAAGCGGCCCAAGTAATTTTAAATAACATCGATAAATCTGTAAACCCGTGTGACGATTTTTACAACTTTGCTTGTGGCAATTTCATCAAGACGACTCAAATACCTCAAGATAAATCGTCTATTATTTCTTTTAGTTTAATTAACGACAAAGTATCCAAGCAAATCAAAGCTGTGCTCGAAGAACCTGAAAAGAAAAACGAAATTAGGCCTTTTAAAATGTTAAAACAACATTATAGACTTTGCATGGTCGAAAATAAAAATGATAGCTTTACAACATTATTGGATATTTTAGGAAAGTTAGGAAATTGGCCTGTACTCGAAGAAAGTGATTGGAACGAAGCGGATTTTGATTGGAAAAATACTATGTACAAATTAAGAGAATTTGGCATACCTTATGATATGTTGATTAATTTTTATGTTGGAGCAGATACGAATAATACGTTCAGAAGGGTTCTAGATGTTTGTATTTGCAGTGAAACTTATTTATCCAATTCAATAAATTTATTTTAGTTCGATCAAGCTCAGTTGGGATTGGAAAGAGAATATTTGATACAAGGAATGGATAATAAAGTTGTCGTAGCGTATTACAATTTAATGGTTGATCTTGCAGTTTTATGTGGAGCAAATAGAAAATTTGCCGCGATGGATTTAAAGGACGTTGTTGAATTCGAAATTAAACTCGCAAAGGTAAGAAAAACGAACAATTGTTAGCTACGTTGGTATAAACTGAAAATATGAAGAAAATGAGACATTAGAAATCAACAGATTTATGTCGGTATCATACGAGCTGACATCATTTCCTAGTAAATATGTAAGGCCTGCAAGGCAGCTTTGCTGCCCGACTTTGACATAAAAAAAATTCATAAACTTCACTAGAAGGGCGAAGGTAAACTTGGAAGTATTTAAGGCTTGTAACAGCAGCTTTACTGCCTGACTATGTCATCATTTCTAAAAACTTCAGAAGGAGACCGAAGGTTACGTATTAAATATTAAATTTATGACATGCAACGCAGCGCAGCTTTGCTGCCCGAATTTTACAGAATTTTCTGAAACTTCACTAGAAGGAGGCATGGGGCTACCTTGTAGGTAAATATTAATTTAAGGATTGCAAGGCAGCATTGCTGCCTAACTTTAACAGAATTTTCACAAACTTCGCTAGAAGACTGATGACTTTGATATCATTTGCCAAAACTTCAGAAGCAAACCTAGGGTTATCTAGTAAATATTTACGTCATGCAAGGCAGCTTCGCTGCTCGGCTTTGCCAGAATTTTCACAAATTTCACTAGAAGGAGACATGGGGCTACTTTGTAGGTAAATATTTAAGGCTTGCAAGGCCTTAAATACTATTTGACAGAAATTTCATAAACTTCACTAGAAGGGCGAAGGTAAACTTGGAAGTATTTAAGGCTTGTAACAGCTGCTTTACTGCCTGACTATGTCATTATTTCCAAAAACTTTAGAAGGAGACTGAAGGTTATCTACTAAATATTTTTAACATGCAAAGCAGCTTCGCTGCCCGACTTTGACAGAATTTTCTGAAACTTCACTAGAAGGAGGCATGGGGTTACCTTGTAGGTAAATATTAATTGCTCAATGGCTTGCAAGGCAGCTTTGCTACCTGACTTAAACAGAATTTTCACAAACTTCGCTAGAAGACCGATGGTGAACTTGGAAGTATTTAAAACTTGCAAGGCAGCTTTGCTGCCCGACTTTGACATACATTTTTCCGAACTTAACTTTTACGCTTACTCCAACGCCGATGCTCTTGTTAATAGCCTCTCTGGAACTCATTATGTGAGATATCGTTAAAGACTTATGTTTAGAGCCATTTGTATGTCTTCTCTTGTTTCCAAGTGGTGTAATGGTTTCTTTTTATCGCTGATTTGACTTTTTTAAATAAAACATTTCACACGAATTGGGGTCTTGTCATTAACAGAGGTTGTGAGTCTACTGCAGCACCAAAATTTTCCTTAGCAGACATTGCAGCATGACATGTCGCATCAATGTTTGGACGAACTTACTTTCGAAAACTTATCAAAATTTAATCCACGTGAATATTGTTCCCCTCGGTGTATCTGTGTAGCAGAGCATTATTGGGATTTATATGTGATGGTTGGGGACTAACGTATTCCTAGAGTACTGTGTACTATTGAATTTTCATTGCAATTGAAATTTAACTTTTTAGATTACACTCACAAGAGAAGAACGTCGCAATGCAACAGCACTTTACAATCCAATGAAAGTAGCGGACATGAATGATCGCTTTCCATCCATACCCTGGATGGAATATTTAAACAAAATGGTGGCAGTTTCAAACATAACAATAGAATTGAACCAAGACGTTGACGTGGGAGTACCAAATTATTATTCAAAATTAGAACAACTGTTAGATAGAACTTCAAATAGGTTAATTAAACATTACTGCTTTACCAACTGATAATAATTTTTTTATAGAGTACTTGCAAATTACATCATGTCTCAAGTAGTGATGAACATGGTCCCATATTTATCTGACGATTTTTTAGATGCCGAATTGAAGTATGAGCAAGTAGCTAGTGGAAATGAAGAACGCGAACCTATCTGGAAAGAATGCTTGCAACTCTCCATTTCAAAGTAATAAAAACCTAATAAAATAAGGTTCAGAAATGAGATGGAAAAGTAGATAATCACTAGCAAAGGTGTAACTGCTGAAATGTGACGTGACGTGATGTGGGTGACGTAATGAGTATGTAGGAACAACCCATCATCTTTACTTCCACCAGAGCCCGCCTTTTTCTGTTTTCTGTTATAGTAGGCGAAATAAGACTTCTGGTAAATTATTTTTCAACAATGATATTTTTGGCGTAGACTTCAATTAGTCATATGTTGGGTCTAATTTGGACCAGAGACCAGACCAGATGAAAACGTAGGGTAGAGGCGAATTTTTAGTTTTTCCTACATACTCAAGAGATTACCTCAATTTCCAGCACATTTAGCAGTCAAACTTTTCCTGGAGATTTTTCCAATCCCTTTTTTGACTTAGCCAAAAATTAAATATTAGAGTAGAGGGTAGAGGCGAATTTTTAGTTTTTCCTACATACTCAAGAGATTACCTCAATTTCCAGCACATTTAGCAGTCAAACTTTTCCTGGAGATTTTTCCAATCCCTTTTTTGACTTAGCCAAAAATTAAATATTCAATTCATTTTAGGTTTAAGCAAGCATCAGCAGCTCTATATGTTAGAAAATATTTTGATCATAAAACTAAAAGCAATGCTGAAAAACTTGTGGGTAGTTTAAAAATTACATTTAAGAAGATGTTAAAAGAACTCGATTGGATGGACGCCACAACTAAGCAAAGAGCCTTAGAAAAAGCGGAAGCGATGGGAGCTCATGTAGCATATCCTCACGAGCTTCTGGATGACAGCAAATTAATTCAATTTTATTCAGAAGTACTCTCCTTATTTTAATACTTTTTTTCTATGAAATAAATATTTATTTTTTAGCTAGAACTACCATCTAATGAAAACTTTTTAGAAATCAACTTGGCAATAAAAAAGTTTTTAAAAGACAAGGCATTTATAAAATTACCAGAACCAATTAATAAGACTGATTGGGTTGATCATAGCTCATCAACTGACGTAAATGCTTATTATGATGTTGAAGAAAATAGTATTCGTAAGTGTTTTTCTTCTATTTACTGCCTTTTTGGTAATAACTACTAATATTAATTTAGAACTGCCTGCTGGTATTTTACAAGACGTATTTTACGGTAACGAAAGGCCGCAATACATCAATTACGGAGCAATGGGATTTGGAATTGGACATGAAATAACCCACGGCTTTGATGACGTCGGTAGACAGTTTGATAAAAACGGCATATTATCGGAATGGTGGGAAAAAGATACCAAAGATGCCTTTATGAAAAAAACTAAATGTATAATTGATCAATACACCAACTACACCGTACCAGAATTGGAATTACACGTAAAATTTGTCTTAAAAAGTTCACGTACTTAAATACCAAATTATTTTCAGTTAGACGGTGTTAATACTCAAGGAGAAAATATAGCCGATAATGGTGGAGTTAAACAGGCTTACAATGCTTATAACCAATGGATCGAAGAGAACGGAGAAGAAAAATTATTACCCGATTTACATTACACACAAAAACAAATATTTTGGATTTCGACAGCTACTCTGTGGTGTTCTAAAGATAGAACTGAATATCTAAAACAACAAGTTTTAACTGATGCACATTCGCCATCAAAATTTAGAATTATAGGATCGCTCAGTAACTCTTATGATTTTGCTAAAGATTTTAATTGTCCGGTAGGCTCAAAAATGAATCCCAAACTTAAATGCCAAGTTTGGTGATGAAAAGTTAAAATTAGGTAAAAATTGTTATGAAATTTAGTTGAAGGATGTACAAATAAATTTTAATCCAAAGTACGTGTAGCAGGTTTCAACTCTGCTTTCTGACGTTGGCGTGTAGGACATTGAGCTACCAAATCTGGAGAACTTAAGTAGTAGGTGGCAACACTATTTTCTAGAGTATGGCTAGTTGAACAAAGAGAAGATGAAGATGATGAGAAAATGAGCTACTAGCTCATTTATCATTAATCAAATACCAAATCACTCGCACTACGAAACGACGTCAGAAAACAACGCTGAACCCTGCTACGTATAATACGACCTTAGAGGGAGGAAGAGTTTCAAATAAAGTTTAGTTTAAGAACATTTCAAAAACATATCGGCGATTTTTAACTACTGCACGTGTTTACATATCCGTTTGAAAATATTAAACTTATAATCTTGAGATGTGAGACCATGAGAGAGAGTTTTTGATTAATAAATTTAAAATAAATTATGAAGTAGTCTCTAGAGAGAATGTCAGTACAATATTACTGAACAAGTAGCAGAAATTTCCGCGGATGAAATTGTCCTAGGATTTTGTAACCCGAGTGAGAATAAGTAGACTGGTTCAGGCAGAGTTCCTCCACATTTAAAGCAGAAATAATTGATTTCTAAGAAATATTTAAAACTGTTTCCATTTGGAAAATAGCACACTCTACCGAAACACTAAAAGTGGTTAAAAAATTTTCTTTTTCTAAGTTACCGCGGTTCTGGGGAAGACATTTGGTGGTTACTGTGCAAATCAGTCTACTAATCTCTTGCTTTATAACGAACAGCCCACACGTGTTAACAATAAATTTAGATATTAATGAACAACGTAAGACATTTGAAGTCAGCCAAGGTCAGCTCTATAATTTCCACCAAAAAGCTTCAGCATGTTATACTCGTAGTCAAAAAAGATTCCAGTTAGTAGTTAATGGTTGTAAATCAGTTTTTCTTTATCCTAGGATTTCAGAAATTTCTTCAGGAAACCATTTTGGCCTTCTATATTTAACATACCTATCTGAAAGTTTTTATGGGGCGTGTCGCTTCAGATGCGTAACATTTCAGTAACATTTTGACGTATTATTAACCCTTGAGAGCTCTTAAGAAGTAAATGCTATATTTGACTAAAAAATTCTGGCCCAACCGTTCTTAAAGCGTCCATAGGATTGGAAATTGTTCTTAATAAAAATTGTAGTAGTAGTAATTTTAGAAATAAAAAAATCGACTTAATAACATTTTGACGTATCAACAACCCTTAACTAGTTTGAGTTATTTGAAAGTAAATGCAATATTTGAGTAAAAAGTTCTGGCAAAACCGTCTATAGGATTAAAAATTGTTGGCAATAAAAATTGTTTTAATTTTATAATAAACAAATTGTCCTAATAACGTTTTTACGTATCATACCACTGTTCTGAATTTGTACAATGACTGCAGTTGACTGCCTATGACTGCATATGCTATGGCTGCCATTGACTGCAGATAACTACCATTGACAGCTCAATTTTTGTAGATTGACTGCAGAGAGTGGATAACCCATCGATCAACCCTTAACTAGTTTGAGACTCTTATTTAACCCGGCATCCGACACGTGGGGTGTGACAAACCCCAGCGCTCGAAAACAGAATAGTAAACATTCAAATATCGCTCCAATCGACTACAGGGTCTCAATAGCTTTTAAAAACATATTATTCTACATATTAAAGCAAACGCCGCAGTCAAAAAATTGAAATTGTGGCAGTAGCACTGTTTCAAAACCGAGTTGGGTTTGTCACACCACACCTGTCGGAACTCGTGAGTTTTTTTTTCTTTATGTTTTGGGTGAAAATCCCAAACCATTCCCCAAAAAGAGAAGGTCTAATCAACACCAGAGGATTTCGTAATGTCCTTGGGCTCAAAATTGAAAAATTAAGTGCTTGTGTGAAGTTTTTGACGCATTTTTATATATCTGTCTCTCTCGCACACATGGCAAAATTGTATTAACTTTAACAACTAATAACTTTTTTGCTATTGGATTAAATTACATGCGGGTTTTTTTATAGAAAAATATAGAATTGCCTTTTTAATTTTGTGTTTTTTTAAATTATTTGTATGTTTCAAACATTTTATATAAAATAAATAGTTAACTGCTTTGTTTCTTAGCGAAAAAAACACGTTGTAATTTGCAATTTGTGTTACGAAGCCAAAGTAAAGTCTTTTTGGCAAAAATTTTTGTTTTACTGATTAATATAATTAGCAGAGTCGAATTAAACAAAAAACCAGCGCTTTTAGAAAAAGCGGAGGGATAGCAATTTTTATTCACGAATCGCTTTATTTTGGGACCCTAATTATGGGAGAGATTTTTCCAGATCAGAGGCGTGCGGGAACAGGGTCAAAATCGCCTTTGTTTGTTGCAAAACTGCTAGTTTTGACAATATCTTTGATCACATTGAAAATAGCAAAAAAATGCATCTTACGTAATTTTTAACGTATACAATTACGAAGAGAATGAGACCGGTCCGAAATCAAACGCATAGTTCGTTTATGCAGAAAAAAATAGAAACCATAGGAAGTTGATATATTTTCAAATTTAATTTAAGAAAAAAGTAAATGGCCAAATTTTTTGAAAATGCTTTTAAAAGATGTATTTTGATACACAGAAACACTGTACCAAATTTCAACTTCAAATATTTATTTAAACAGCCACAATCGCTAGAAGACTAAAAATTTTCAACCACTAATAAAGTTGGAGCAAATGATGGTAGAGGGTGAAACTTTTTTTTAAATGAAAGGTATTGCCAAGCACTTTAAAATAATAGCAAATTGTAATTGTAAATTGTAATTTTAACCTAATGTTAACGAGTAGTTCACCGCATGTTTCATGTTTATCACTAAGTTACTGAGCAAATTATTGTTATTTGTATACAACTCCTCATAAACATAAGGCGAGAAAACGGCGAAGAAGTTGAGAAAAAATTACAATTTGCTATTATTTTAAAGTGCTTGGCAATACCTTTCATTTAAAAAAAAGTTTCACCCTCTACCATCATTTGCTCCAACTTTATTAGTGGTTGAAAATTTTTAGTCTTCTAGCGATTGTGGCTGTTTAAATAAATATTTGAAGTTGAAATTTGGTACAGGGTTTCTGTGTATCAAAATAAATCTTTTAAAAGCATTTTCAAAAAATTTGGCCATTTACTTTTTTCTTAAATTAAATTTGAAAATATATCAACTTCCTATGGTTTCTATTTTTTTCTGCATAAACGAACTATGCGTTTGATTTCGGACCGGTCTCATTCTCTTCGTAATTTTATACGTTAAAAATTACGTAAGATGCATTTTTTTTCTATTTTCAATGTGATCAAAGATATTGTCAAAACTAGCAGTTTTGTAACAAACAAAGGCGACTTTGACCCTGTTCCCGCACGCCTCTGATCTGGAAAAATCTCTGCCATAATTATGGTCCCAAAATAAAGCGATTCGTGAAGAAAAATTGCTATCCCTCCGCTTTTTTTTGAAATTGTTTAGTTCTACGCTACTAAATGTACGAGGTGATATAAAATACTTATGCCCGTTTTCACCGACGGTTCTTAAGCAATTGCCTACGTAAGAACTGCCTAACGCTAAAATAATTCCTAACCCGATGCATAAAAATTATTAACCATTTCGATATTGATATACAGATACCTTTGTTTATCTTATTTAGGAACCCTGGTGCGCGTGGAGAAACGTGGTGAAGCGCAATTTCGACTTAAAAAATGCTAATGTCAAATTAAGCAATGCCTAACTTTAAGAATCGTCGGTGAAAACGGGCATTAGACTTTCCAAAAAAATTGACTATAGATATACGAAACTGTTATTTTAAGTTTTAGGTTTGTCACACCCCACCTGTCGGAGCTCGTGACAAATGTTCACCTGTCGGATGCCGGGCTAAAAGTAAAAATTACTTGAGTAAAAAGTTCTGGCCAAACCGTCCATAGAATTGAAAATTGTTGTTAATAAAAATTGTAGTAACTTTAAAAATAAACAAATTGACCTAATAACATGGGGAGTTATAACATTATATTAGGGTTTATGCGTATTATTATCTTTTCACTATTTATTTGTGCTATGGTTGGCCATGTTAGGGTGACAGATTCCACCCGGTATAAATTAGAAAAAAATCAGTTAGGTTAAGTATTATTATAGAGTAATAGAGGCTTTTATTCAACTGTGTTAATAGTTGGTCTATCAATAGTCGGTCATTTTTTTGATACTGTCCAGAGCTGTCAGTCAACTTAACAGGGACTTTCTATTTTGGCAAACCAAAAAATAAATGTTCATGGCCAACCCTAGTTCAAATAAATAGTGAATGGATTATATGTAATATTTAATGTAGTTTTTCCCTCTTTCGTCACGTTCATAAGCAAATATTATCACAATCACTTTTAAAACATTTAAAATTACATAATAAAGTAATTATTGGTTTGGTTATCAATTGTTTTTAACCTTTATTATGAACCTAACAATATTATTATTAAAATATTCAACGATTATCAACGAACTAAAAATATTTATCCTTAGTCGTAATAACCCCTAAATTCATAGTAAATTGTACAAAATATAACGTGGTAGAGTGGGCAAAAAGTTTTATTAAAGTCAACTACTATTAAATATACAGTGTGTCGCTGCATTTACACAAACCTACTAAACTGCCATCAGTAAACTGGTATTCAGGTATTATTGACGTTTAGATTGAAAGAGAGGTAAAGTCTCATAAGAAACTGGAAAATATTGTAGTATTTATTCCCATCCTCCCACCCTCACACCTGAGTATATAGAAAATTGACGTATATATTTAAAAAATAATTAAAATTACATAAAACTCATAAAACAGCTGTTCAAGAAGCTAAAGACATAAGCTGTTCTAGAAAGTTTCTAGAAAACATCTTAGTCATAAAACGCGCCACTGAGGATGGATAAGACCTATAGTAACTATTCTGTCGAAATGATTCCTTTCTTTCTTAGCTTCCCAAACGTGCGCATTCCACTAATAGGAATGGTCACATCGTATACAATAGGTGCTTTCCATTTGATTTTATGAACTGTACCGTACTGTACTTGTGAAACAGCTAATCGTACCAAAAAATAGGTAGGTACGATAGGGATCAAAACAGTTCAAAACTAGTCGTACCAATTCAAAGACAACATCAAAATATTCAGCAGGTACTGTAGGAACTGTTCGGAGCTGTACTTTTCAACAAATGGAAAGCACCTAATGAACCATCTATAAATAAGTGGTAGCCGAGTAACACGCCGTATGGATCATGGATCATATGGATCATATTATCCAATATTAACAATACGAGACTGCGCATGCGCATACACAATAGCTCTGTTCGTGTGACTTGCACTAGTTGCTCGGAGCAGTCTGTGAACCTAGACTGAAGACTTTATTCTGTATTCTTTATTCTCATTGGTTCACAGACTGCTCCGAGCAACTAGTGCAAGTCAAATAAACAGACCTAATGTTTCATACTACAATCTTACCGATTATTTTAAATCAAAGACCATCCTGTATATTTCTTGAAGATTATTATTGCTTAATAATTAATAATTATAACGATTAGATTGTTTTAGACGAATCGTAACTGTTATTTTAATCTGTTAATTTAACTGCATGTCATAAAAACAATATTTTGTCAAGTTTGTGTCAGATTAACATAATGGGGTTTTGGTTTACACATATTACGTTGCTGTCGGTAGCGCTGGTTTTTATTAGTACATCACAAGCATTTACAATAAAAATAACAAACAAGGGACTAACTTCAGCACAGTAAGTCGATTATTTTACTATATTAACATTTCATCAATGAATTTGTAGATGTGCAGAACACAAACCAGCTTCCATATGTTTAACACCAGGATGTATTCACGCTGCTTCGAGCGTGTTACAAAATATGGATGAAACTGTGGACCCTTGTGACGATTTTTACCAATTTGCTTGTGGAGGTTTTATTAAAAAGAACACCATACCAGATGATAAAAATTTTATAATGTCTTTTACTATAATTAACGATCAAGTTGAAAATCAGATAAAACTTGTACTTGAAGAACCGGTGCAAGAGGACGAACCGCGTCCGTTTATTTTAGCCAAAAATTTATACAACATGTGCATAAATTTAGAATCAATTGAAAAAGAAGGTTTGCATACAATTAAAGCAATTTTGAAACGCTTAGGAGGATGGCCGGTGTTAGAAGCGACGGACTGGAAGGAAGACGATTTCGATTGGAAGACGACTATGTATAAATTACTACACGAAGGTTTTTCAATCAACAGTTTGATGAGTACGTACGTAGGAACCAACTCGAAGAATGCCTCACAACGTATGGTTAATGTAAGTATTGTTAGAATGGTTTTCTTCACTGTGTAAAATGCAATTTAAGATCGACCAAGCCGTGTTAGAAATTGAAAGAGAACATCTTATTGAAGGATTTGCAAATGACGTAGTTACAGCGTATTATGAATATTTAGTGGATCTTGCAAAACATTTTGGAGCTGACGAAGATTCGGCTTTAGATGAAATGAAAGAAGCTATTAAATTTGAAATTGAACTCGCTAAGGTAAAAGAAAACAGGTTGTTCTGAAATATTAAATTTAATTTGTCTAATAACAGATTACGCTGCCAAAGGAGCAAAGAAGAAATATTACAGCTTTAACCAACCAAATGACGATAAGACAACTTCAAGAAAATTATTCCAATATTTCTTGGTTAGATCATCTCAATAGCCTTCTTTCAATTGGTGGAGTACTAGTTAATCTTGACGATATTGTTGATGTAGGAGTTCCAAAATATATTAATGACTTGGAAATGTTATTAAGTCGCACTCCTAAGAGGTAAAAATGCAAATTGTAAATTCTTATTTTGAACTGCTGCCACGTAGATGCTAGTTCATGCAGATTTTTAGTTTTTATTTCAATTCATCACGAGAGAAGTGTCGTTGAATGATCAGGAGGTGATCATAACCTGAACTGCATGCTTCTGAAATCTCTCCTCTTATTCTCGCCATAAAATGGACTTATAGAGAGGATGAGCGATTAGTCAGCTGCTGGGAACTGTTGTCTGTTCTGAATGCGTCCATGCACTGTTTAAAGCTATCTCTTTAATTTTTTACTAGGGTACAAGCAAATTATTTAATAGCACGAGTTGTTGGCGATTCCGTGCCATTTTTAACCAAACGACTTAAGAAAATGGAACTTAAATTTAAGCACACATACATTGGAACTCAAGCGTTAAAACCAAGATGGAAGGAATGCGTCCAAACAGTCACCGGAGGGTAATTAAAAAAACAAGTTATGAAAATTATTAAATAGTTATTTTAATTTAGAATGAGTTTGGCTGCAAGTGCTCTATACGTTCGCAAGTATTTTGACAAAGATGCTAAACAAAATGCGGCAGAATTAGTGGGCGATTTAAAAGAAACTTTCACCAACATGTTGAAAGAATTAGATTGGATGGATGAAAGTACTAAAGAGAAAGCTATTGACAAGGCTATGGATATGAATTCTCATATAGCTTACCCGCAAGAGCTTTTAGATGATAAGAAATTGGAGGAATATTATGCTAGGGTATAATTTAAAGAGGCGTTATTTTGATACCAGTTAAAGAGAAATGTTTTAGCTCAACTTTTCTTCTACAAATTATTTAGAATCGGCTATAAATATTAAAAAATTTATAGACTACAATACCTTTAGCAAGTTACATTTACCTATCAATAAAACCGAATGGATAAGACATAGTGAAGCTACTAGTGTTAACGCCTATTATGCAGTAACGGAAAACAGTATCTGCAAGTATTTCGTTGATGAGACTCGAAGTAGAATACATTATTTTAATTTTAGTATTACCTGCAGGAATATTACAAGGGGTATTTTTCGAAAACCAACGTCCTCATTACATGAATTACGGTTCAATAGGATTTGTAATTGGACACGAAATTACACACGGTTTCGACGACGTTGGAAGACAGTTTGACAAAAGTGGCCAAATGGCCGAATGGTGGGGCGAAAAAACCAAACAATTATTCATAGAAAAAGCTCAGTGTATTATTGATCAATATGGAAACTTTACAGCTCCCGGCATCAATATGAATGTAAATAAGTAACCATTATTTAAATAGTTATAAACTAAAGGAAAATTTCAGTTGAATGGTATAAACACCCAAGGAGAAAACATAGCTGATATTGGAGGATTAAAAGAAGCTTATTTAGCTTACAATAAATGGATAGAAAGAAATGGCGAAGAAGAGCGTCTTCCAGGTTTAAACTACACGTCTAAACAAATGTTTTGGCTTTCAACCGCAAATTTATGGTGTGCAAAACAACGTAAAGAACATTTAAGACAACAGGTGTTGTCCGATTCTCATTCTCCGCCCTATTTTAGAGTTATGGGATCATTAATCAATTCAGATCATTTTGCGAAAGATTATAATTGCCCTGTAGGATCAAACATGAATCCAGTACATAAATGCTCACTTTGGTGATAAAAGTTTATTTCTCTTAAATACTATAAACCAATGTGACTTATATTTTAAATCTGAATAAAAAACATTGTACCACTAATACAAAAAAGTAAAAGTTTTAAACGTTTTAAATTAATCAGGTCCTTTAATAAAGGGTCAGATTTTTTCACACTCAACATAAAAAGTTGTAAGGCACTTAATACACTTTCTAAATGACACATTTAGTAAACTAATCAATTAAAACAATTAATTAACTAAAATCGCAAATGTCAAGCTCGTCTTACTTCGGTCATTTTACGCCATCTATCAGCATCCGCTTGTAATATTACTTTCCCTCTCTAGAGAAAAAATAGTTATTTGTTTTATAAGGAGACAAAGTGACGTTTTGTGTGACAAGACTGTGTTTGGCTGAAGAGCGAGCGTAGCGAGCGAGTCAGGCAATACAGGCGAGTCACACAAAACTACTTTGACTCCGTATAAAACATTAACTTTTTTCTGCAAACGGAAAGCGTAAAACTGAAAATTTTGATTTTTGAAAGAGCACCATCTCTTGTCAATTACTTGTAGTTCAATTGTCAAATATTTTTTAAAATTAACTTAAATTTGTAAACAAAGCTAATTATTAAAAGCAACGAACTAATTATAAAGGAAAATTTAAAAAACATTAAATTGTTTACATTACAAATGCTTAAAAAACATTTTTTACGTTAAAAATAAAAATAATGTGCGGTTAAGATTTTACTTTTCCCTCCTAGACAGACAAAAATTACTTTTCTGACAATTTTTCCTGCCTCGGCGGGAAAGTTAAACTTCACCGTTACCTATTGAGTGACACAATGGCGACTTTTTCTGACGTTTGAAGAAAAACACTATTTTCGTAACGAGTAAATGGTGACAAAATGCTTACTTTCACATATGAGAGTAGAAAAAATATATTTTACGGGAAAAAATACGTCCAATCATAATCAAGAATTCAGGTACCGTACAGGTATAGTTAAAAGTCGCGTGTATCTACAACAGCTTTAGGTTATGATGGCGCAAATCTCTTTGAAGTTGACTAAGAGTCAACAGCCGATAGCGTGTGTTATACTCACACGTGTGTGAGTTTTCTTTGCGGCGCACAGTTTAAACTGATAAAAATTTCGACGCATACGTGAAATTTTAAGCCAAATACAACGCACAATACAAATTTTTTTTGATGTGGACACACCATTAGGCTTTGGAAATATTTTAGTATTTATTCCCATCGTTCCAACCTTACACATGAACGTAGAAAATTGACGTACACGTACACATTTACGTAAAAAGCTCAGTAGAATAAAATAAAATAGGGACATTCATTTACTCTCCAGCCTTTGATGACATAGAAAACAAGATGAAAATTGTTGAATATTAAAAGCAGCCACCGTTAAAAGGTTTTCAATTCGACACCATAACCTAACCATAGTAGTAGGAATTTAACTTCCCTTTCTGCGGTTAAATGGCAGGTTGAGCGGTTATTGATCTTGGTTTCTGCAAAACATCTTGGCAGTAATAAAACATTCCAGAATATGAGGATATAATGAAGATGATTAAGACAACTACTCCGTCGAAATGATTCTTTTCTTTCTTGGCTTCTCAAACGAGCTCATTTAGCAAAGTGGTTCCTAATAGGCGATATACAATACATATTGAATCACCTATTATTAGCTGATAGCAGAGTAACACGTCATTTTAATCAGTTATGGACTATATTATCCAAAATTAACAATTTAGATGAAAGTACAAGACTGAGCATGAAACACGATTTTTTATACTACAATATGCCCAATTATTTTAAATCAAAAACCATCCTGTAATTTTTTAAAGATAATTATTTCTCAATTTTTAATAATTTTAACGATTAGATTGTTTTAAACGAATCGTAACAGTTATTTTAATCTGTTTATTTAACTGCATGGCATAAAAACAGTTTTTTGTTAAGTTCGTGTCATATTAACATAATGGGGTTTAGGTTTCCACATTTTACGTTGCTGTCGGTTGCACTGGTTTTTATTAGCAAACCACAAGCACTAACAATAAAAATAACAAACAAGGAAATAAGTTCAACACAGTAAGTCGATTACTTGACTATAACAATATTTTATTAATAAATTTGTAGATGTGCAGAACCAGCTTCCATATGTTTAACACCGGGATGTATTCACGCTGCTTCGAGCGTGTTACAAAATATGGATGAAACTGTGGATCCTTGTGACGATTTTTACCAATTTGCTTGTGGAGGTTTTATTAAAAAGAACACCATACCAGATGATAAAAATTTTGTCATGTCTTTTACTATAATTAACGATCAAGTTGAAAATCAGATAAGACTTGTACTTGAAGAACCGGTGCAAGAGGACGAACCGCGTCCGTTTATTTTAGCCAAAAATTTATATAACATGTGTATAAATTTAGAATCAATTGAAAAAGAAGGTTTGCATTCAATCAAAGAAATTTTAAAACGCTTAGGAGGATGGCCAGTGTTAGAAGCCACGGACTGGAAGGAAGACGAGTTCGATTGGAAGACAAGCATGTACAAATTACTACACGAAGGTTTTTCAACCAACAATTTAATTACTACGTACGTAGGAACCAACTCGATGAATGCTTCACAACGTATGATCAATGTAAGTACTATTGTGACAATTTTCTACTTCACTGTGTAAAATGCAATTTAAGATCGACCAAGGCGTGCTAAAAATTGAAAGAGAACATCTCATTGAAGGATTTGCAAATGACGTAGTTACAGCGTATTATGCATATTTAGTGGAACTTGCAAAACATTTTGGAGCTGACGAAGATTCGGCTTTAGCTGAAATGAAAGAAGCTGTCAAATTCGAAATGGAACTAGCTAAGGTAAAAGGAAAATTTATAAATATTAAATTTAATTGGTCAAATAACAGATTACACTGCCAAAGGAGGAACGAAGAAATATTACAGCTTTAACCAACCAAATGACGATAAGAAAGCTTCAAGAAAATTATTCCAATATTTCATGGTTAGATCATCTCAATAGCCTTCTTGCAATTGGCGGAGTTCAAGTTAATCTTGACCAAATTGTTGATGTAGGAGTTCCAAAATATATTGGCGACTTGGAAATGTTATTGAGTCGCACTCCTAAGAGGTAAAAATGCACATTGTTCTCATTTTGAACTGCTGCTACGTAGACGTTAGTTCCTGCATTTTAGATTTCATTTCATCGCACGAGAGAAGTGTCGTTGAATGATCAGGAGGTGATCATAGCCTGAATTTCATTCTTCTGAGATTGCTCCTCTTATCGTCGCCATAAAATGGACTAATAGAGAGGATGGACGATTAGTCAGCTGTTGGGAACTGTTATCTGTTCTGAATTAGGCCATATACTGTTTAAAATTATAATTTTTTTAGGGTACAAGCAAATTATTTAATAGCCCGAGTTGTTGGCGATTCCGTGCCATTTTTAACCAAACGGCTTAAGAAAATGGAACTCAAGTTTAAGCACACGCAGGTTGGAACACAAGCGTTGCAACCAAGATGGAAGGAATGCGTCCAAACAGTCACCGAAGGGTAATTAAAATAAACAAGTTATTAAAATTATTAAATCTTTATGTTTATTTAGAATGAGTTTGGCTGCAAGTGCTCTATACGTTCGCAAGTATTTTGACGAAGATGCTAAACAAAACGCGGCAGAATTAGTGGTCGATTTAAAAGAAACTTTCACCAATATGTTGAAAGAATTAGATTGGATGGATGAAAGTACCAAAGAAAAAGCTATTGAAAAAGCCATGGATATGAAATCTCACATAGCGTACCCGGGAGAGCTTCTAGATGATAAGAAATTAGAGGAATATTATGCTAAGGTATAATTTAAAGAGGCGTTATTTTGGTGCTACAAAAAGAGAAATGTTTTAGCTCAACTTTTCTTCCACAAATTATTTAGAATCGGCTATAAACATTCAAAAATTTGTAGACTACAATACCTTTAGCAAGTTACACTTACCTATCAATAAAACTGAATGGATAAGACACGGTAAAGCTACTAGCGTTAACGCCTATTATGCACCCACCGAAAACAGTATCTGCAAGTATTTCGTTGATAAGACTGGAAGTAGAATACATTATTTCAATTTTAGTGTTACCTGCAGGAATATTACAAGGGCAATTTTTCGAACACCAACGTCCTCATTACATGAATTACGGTTCAATGGGATTTGCAATTGGACATGAAATTACACACGGTTTCGACGACGTCGGAAGACAGTTTGACAAAAGTGGCCAAATGGCCGAGTGGTGGGGAGAAAAAACCAAACAATTATTCATAGAAAAAGCTCAGTGTATTATTGATCAATATGGAAACTTTACAGCTCCCGGCATAAATATGAATGTAAATAAGTAGCCATTATTTAAATCGTTATAAACTAAAGGAAAATTGCAGTTGAATGGTATAAACACCCAAGGAGAAAACATAGCTGATATCGGAGGATTAAAAGAAGCTTATCTAGCTTACAATAAATGGATAGAAAGAAATGGCGAAGAAAAGCGTCTTCCAGGTTTAAACTACACGCCTAAACAATTGTTTTGGCTTTCGACAGCAAACTTGTGGTGTACAAAACAACGTAAAGAACATTTAAGACAACAGGTGTTGTCCGATTCTCATTCTCCTCCCTATTTTAGAGTTGTGGGATCATTAATCAATTCAGATCGTTTTGCGAAAGATTATAATTGCCCTGTAGGATCAAACATGAATCCAGTACATAAATGCTCACTTTGGTGATAAAAGTTTATTTCTCTTAAATACGATAAACAAATGTGACTTACATTTTAAATCTGAATATAAAACATTGTATATACAACTAATACAGAAAAGTAAAAGTTTTAAACGTTTTAAAATTAATCAAGTTCCATGTATTTTAATAGTACAGGGATTGCCATATGTAAGCGACCTGCGCTGAAAGCTAAATTGTGTACTACCACTACCTTATAACAAAGTTACATATTCGTTAAAACTATTTTGAAAGCAAGAGGCCAAGTGAATATAACAAGTAAATACTTAACTTCTAAGGTATTACTTATAAGTATTTACTTATTTAGAGAGCTTTTACTGATACCTTATAAGTTATAAGTATTCGCTATGGAAATACTATACGAATTAGGAATAAGTAAATACTTTACTAGTTAAGTATTACCTTTTACTTATAAATAAAAGCTGTATTTATTTTTATTCACTTGGCCCAATGTTTGGTTTTCTTTTCTACAGATTTCTCACTTGCTCTTCTGCGCATATAAGGTCGCTTACATTTGGCAACCCCTATAGCATGCAAATGAGAAGATCCCACCTACTAACATCATTGCGTGCAGAAAATTACGGAAAGCTCATTCAAGAGCGTTGTGAAAATATACTTAAGGGTTCAGGCGACTGAGATTCATATTGCTCGTGATAAGGGTAGTAACATTATCTCCTATAGCAGTTTGACCACGCCCAACGAATTTAAGTCTGTTGCTCAATGACGTCGTGGGTTTTTCTCAATTGAATACCACCATACTGAACCATTTATTTTCTGAGCACAAAATTAAATTAAAGCGCGGATTCAGTACACAGACGAGCACAAAATATTAATTTAGGCGAGATTTATCTAATTATTATTTCTATTTTACTATTTTTTGGTAAGTATTTTAAATACAAATATTTTTATTATAATTTTCATTCTAAAATATTTTCTCGTCATAAATAGGTATTGACAATTTAATTTACTTCTTATCTACAGTTTTAATACAAAGATACAATTATTGAGATTTTCCAGGTCAGAGGCGTTCGGAAACAGGGTCAGAATTGCCTTTATAGCAAAACTACTAATTTTGACAATATATTTGATCACGTTGAAGAAAGCAAAAAAAATAAATCTTAGGTAATTTGTAATGTATAAAGGTCTATTCCCACACAACCGTGATTGATCCGTCACGTCACGTCTCCGGTCAGTCAAATTTTTTGTGATTTTATTTTGACGGACGTGAGCACGATTCACACACATCAGTCATGGATCCGTCATTTACCTTTAATTATAAAAGGATTTATAAAAATAACGTTGTCGACGTTATTTTATTTGACTGACCGGAGACGTGACGGCGTCAAAAACAAAATCTCCGAACCATGACTGATGAGTGTGAATGGATTCATTTAAAAGCACGCTTACGATATTTTTTATACCATTTTTGACTGACCGGAGACGTGACGTGACGGATCAATCACGGTTGTGTGTGAATACAACTTAATTCGTTTGAAATTCGCTATGAAACAATTTCATAAAAAAGAAACAACTGAATTAAATAAATAAATATCAAAAAACGATCAAAATAATTCGAAAAAAAGTACCTTCTAAAAACATTAATTTTTAGTTGAAATAAAAATATTTTTGCATTTTTTGTATAACTCTAATTAAGACGCATTTCGAGCTAAAAACTTCTTAAAAGTCCTATTAAATAATCAAATTTTTATCGCTCGTGCAGGTCCGTACTTGTAGCTTGATCGGCGCGCAAGCGGCCACCTGCATGCTTAGTCGAAAAACAAATTGCGCGAGCATATCGTGAATGGCGTGTGTTCACGATAATTTGCTGTAAATCAATAAAAAATCGATATTTTTACACCTTTTAATTTAAAATAAATAAAATTAACGGAAGAGTGTTGTAATTGTGATTGTTTTCTGGCTGCAGGTATTAATTAATTACGTGTATAATTTAATTTAACAAAATTTTGTGTTTGTGCTTTGAAGAAAATTCTATCGTTTGGATATTTTTGCACTTTTTTTTAAAGGTAAAGTGAATTTTAAATTTTTTTATAATCATTTTATTCGAATTTTGTTTTCCAAAAATTCCCTAAAATTTTAATTTAAAATTTCTAAAACAAATTGTCAATTGTCTATATTTTTGCATTAGTAAGACAAAGATAAGTTTTTGCAAATTTTTAATATTAATTTTATCAAAATATCCTCGGCGTCTACACGTTTATTTTCTTATCTACTATTTTGGTTATTATTTATTATATTATTTTTTGAATTCTAAAACTAAACGAAATAAATTTAAGTATCCATTAAGGGTAGTTTTTTTAAATAATACACATATTTACACAAAAATACAGTAATGTGTCATAAAGAAAGTTTTATTTAAACAATTTTATTTCAATTTAATTTATCGACGTTTTGAGAGGGTCGGCCATAGCCTGTTACTCTAGCTTGGATCATCGCATCGCCTGTTTAGCTTTTCCTCGGCTTTTCCTAAATAGTGCAGCGAAACGGAGCCCAAAATGTGTCGTTTTAGTTTTTTGATTTAGAACCAGATGGGACCTTATGGGTTTTGTTGAGTAGACTATTGGGCACATGAAATGGGCATTTACGACATTTTCTCGTGGTCGTGAGCTTTTTTATTTCGAAAAAACATCAAAAAATGCTCATTCATAAAAATTACGTTTTATAATATTTACATTTTCTCAACTTCTAATCTAATTGAGCTATCGACATAATTCTTTTTTTAAATTAAAGTACACAAGTGACCGCTTCCAACAGCTTTGTTTGTGTTTGTCAAATATTGTTAATTATTTGTTTTAAATAACAGCTAACTTGTGAAGTCGCTATACATGTATTCAGATTTTCACTAATAGTGGAATAGAGATATGGGACGGTCATAGAGGGTTACGGATATTGGCTCCCATTAGCAATTTTATGCTTGAATATAATTGAAGACGATGTCCTGAACAACACCTTTGTAAAAATTTTGGTATACATGCAGCGCCGCGATTTATGCCAATATATAGGAGAAGTTTTTGGAAAAAAATTTTTTGATCTAGAACCTATGGTTTGTAAGTTAGGAATATTTATTTGGCTCACTAATTTGAAGCGCGTCATATAATGTATTGCAACCCATAACGCGGTATATCGTACACCTAGTTCAATAGCGCCATAACTGCAAAATTCTCAATTTTTGAGATATGGCTGTATTTCACTTCTAAACATGTTAAACTATGATGTGAAACAAAGCCATAAGGTTAAAATGAAAATATCTTATATTTTTATTGTTTATGGCTTTATGGAATTTTATCCACAGTTTAGAGACTACCAAAACCTATATTAAAAACAACGGATGTGGCCATACGAGGAACTTTTTCCTGTTGTATTTTTTTGTGTACTTCTTTAAAAGTTTATATAGTTTAAAACTTTCATTTAGAAGATATCAAATTAAATTTTAATAAAAAAAAATATAAAATTATAATATTTTACGGACAGGAAAAAGTACTTTGTATGGCCACATCCTTTGTTTTTATTATTAAATTTATTTTTATGTTAATATAAATTACATGATATTAAAAAAAAAGTTATTTGTTTTATAAGGAGACTAAGTGACGTTTTGTGTGACAAGACTGTGTTTGCCTGAAGAGCGAGCGTAGCGAGCGAGTCTGGCAATACAGGCGAGTCACACAAAACTACTTTGACTCCGTATGAAACATTATATTTTTTCTGCAAACGTAAAGCGTAAAACTGAAAATTTTGATTTTTGAAAGAGCACCATCTCTTGTCTATTACTTGTAGTTCAATTGTCAAATATTTTTTAAAATTAACTTAAATTTGTAAAAAAAGCTAATTATTAAACACAACGAACTAATTATAAAGGAAAATTTAAAAAACATAAATTTTTTACATTACAAACTTAAAAAATATTTTTTACGTTAAAAAATAAAAATTATGTGCGGTTAAGATTTTACTTTTCCTGCCTAGGCAGAAAAAAGTACTTTTCCTGACAATTTTTCCTGCCTCGGCGGGAAAGTTAAACTTCACCGTTACCTATTGAGTGACACAAAGGCGACTTTTTCTGACGTTTGAAGAATAGTATATTACTTTGCAAGGGAAGTAAGTTGGATTTACCCTACCGAGAATGGTTTGCAGCCCGAGTGGAACGAGGGCTGCAACAGACGAGGGAGAGTAAATCTCTTACTTCCCGTGTAATGTACATTATTTTGTTCACTACCAAATAAATAAATATAATAAAAATTACTATAATTTCTGACATTTATAAAAAAAATAGCATTGGCTTAGAAATTGCAATCTGACGTTTATAAAAAAAATTAGTAGTAGCCCTTTCGACGTTGCTAAGCCGTGACTTTCTAAAAAATTGAAAATCAACAAACAGTAGGTATCCATTTTATAATTTGCTTGTCAGTAAAGAATTTTTACGAAAATTAAATGGAAAATAACGAAGATTTTAATGTGGATGAGGCGGCAAACATTGCGTCTTTGCAATTATTTACAGAGAAGTCAAAAGCTCGTTATGAAAACGCATATAAATTGTTCAAAAATTGGTGCATTGAAGAAAACGTTAAGTCTTTAGAAGAAAATGTTCTTCTAGCATATTTTTTGGAACGTTCTCGAACATTCAAATCACCGTCAAGTTTATGGTGTGAATTCTCGATGTTAAAGAGCACGATTTCGATCAATGAGAATAAAGACATTTCAAAGTATCTAAAAGTGTGGTGGCTTTCTTAAAGCGAAAAAATAACGGTTATCAACCCAAAAAATCAAATGTATTTACCAGGGAAGAGCTAAATAGGTTCCTAACGGATGCCCCGGATGACATATGTGACATAGTATCGCACTTCTGCGACACTATTAGCTGATACAGGAGCGGATATTATTAGCTTAAAGCGACACGGTGGATGGAAATCTGCGGCTATAGCGGAAAGTTATGTCGCAGATTCCACTCACCAAAAACTTGACACTGCCAATAGAATTTTAAATGGTGGTCCAACGCCAGCAACTAGGAACTCTTCATCAATGGGAAATGAATCGAGTACTTCAAATTGTAATGGCGTCAGTGAAGAATTTGTTAACATTAGTGACAATGGTTTTGAAAAAAATAGAAGTCTAATTAGCATTTCAAATTGCACTAATATTAATTTAACAATTAATGTAAATAAAACCTAAATAAATAAAACAATTGCATTTAGAAATTTACTTCCCTAGGGGAGTAAATTTTTACTTCCCTAGTGTCATGGCAACCACAAAGCATGAGGTAAAATCAACCTATTTCCCTGAAATTGCACGAGTAAATGTCACTTACTTGACAGGTAGTAAACAAAAAATTTTTTTAAATTAAAAAAAAAGTTTTTTTATAAAACTGCTTCAGTCCGGAATTGAACCTGGGACTTGTATGTGATCAAAATTTTTAGGTATACTGTTTCAAAAATTTCACTTTTTTGTAAAATTTGGCATAAATTGAACTTTAAAATATACATTATTTTATATCTTAAGAAAGCTAATTTTACAAGCTTTCAAAATATTAAAAAATATACAGGGTGTTCCTAAAAATTATAATATTTTTGGAATTTTCGGTTTAACCGGAATCGTTTTGTTAACCGAAAATAGTGTCAAATAATAGATATTCATGGGATTGACACATATATCCATTTTCAGGTTTCCATTTTCATTACAAAAAAGAAATATACAGGGTGTTCCATTTAAATTAAGAAATTTTATTCCATTTCCGATTAAACCGGAAGTCAAAATATAAAGTGTTTGGTATTATATGAAAGCTAATTTTACAAGCTTTCAAAATATTTAAAAATATACAGGGTGTTCCCAAAAATTTTGATATTTTTGTAATTTCCGGTTTAACAGGAAGCGTTTTGTTAACCAAAAATAGTGTCAAATAATAGATATACATGGGATTGATACATATACCTATTTTTAAGTTTTCATTTTTATTACAAAAGAAATTAAAAATTTTTGAAGTTTTGACATTCCAAAAATTATTACTTCAAAACGGCTCGGGCGATTTTGATAAAAATTTATATTTCGATAGAGAATAGCATTGTCTGTAATATATCCAAAAAAGAAAAAATATGGCAGAGGAAATTTTGAGAAAATCCATTTTAAAATTTTGACTTACTTTGGCCCCTTAAAGGTAGGTAATTTTAAAACAATTTTGGAAATCGGCTTAGTTATGACAAAAGCCCTATATTCTGGCTGTGCAATGCCGTTTTTAAATTTTTATAATAATAATTCCCGGCCAAGTTATAAGGGAAAAACCATAAAATGGGACAATCGTTCTATTGGTCGCCATTTTGAATAAAAAAATTTGAATTTTTATTTTTCAGTTTGGGCTCACATGTACTATCTTATAGTCAAATAAAATTGAATTTGGCCCAAAATTTGCAAATATGCGCCCAAAATAACCTCCTTATTTTTAGACACCCTGTATAGATTTCTTATAAAAACTTATTTTGTCGATGAAATAATTTTAAAGTTCCTAAAATCAAATTTCATCAAAATCGGTTAAGTAGTTTTTGTCCCACAGTTCCGGACATACACACACACATACACACGCACAGACATTTCGATCCAAAAAATTAAAAAATTTTTTTTTCCATATTTGGAATCAGGGTAACTCAAAACGTCGAGAAATGCAAAAAAAAAATTTTTATTATTATTATTATTTTTTGTCTCGATAACAATAACTTTTTCTTGGATTGGAAAAAGTTAAAAATGTGAAAGGGTTTTTAAGGTCAAAATTGCTTAAAATCCCTCGAAGTGTAAACTTGTTTTATCCGTTTCTTCGTTGTTCCCGCATCGACAAGCTATCTTATTCACTCGAAAATGCTCCGATGACTAGCGACATCTTCTGTAACGGGGATTTTTGGTCACATTCGACCCGTAAGCTTTGCCAGTCTTGTTTAATGCAGCCGCAAATGGCATATATGGCGGTACCTTAGTAAAAAAATTGTCTTTCGTTCAGCAATAACGCCACAAGTGTATGTTGTGGCTCTATTGCATGGACATGAAGTAGTTTCAGTCATTGTTTTAATACATAACCTACAAAATATAACACGTATTTAATACGTATAAATGAGCTCTTCAAGATTTGATAATATTAGTATTAGTGAGTTTTAAGTAATTATATTATAGAACAATGAACGCCAGATCAAAGTTGATTGTTCAACGTGCTTTGCTAAACTTAGAAATAAGTGAACTAAATATAAATACTGGTGAAAAGCTGTTCGAAAAACTGGTAGGGGGAAAGCGCTATGAAAAGGCCTCGTTATGAATAGGACAGTGGCAGTATCTTGAAAACCAAAAGGCATTTAAGTTTGAAATTTTAGTATATGTAACTTAATATACTTATAAACAAACTATGGCGTGGACATAGTCTTCTCGTTTAATACACCGGAAGTAGAGTGTTTTGTTTTTTATTCATATACAAAGTAAATATTGTTGCTATTTTTGGAAGCTTCAAGATAGGGATGTATTTACTTATTTTACTTACTTTTATGGCAAAACGTATGTCAAGGTATCTATTTATATAGACAACTATTAAAAACAAATTTGGTTTTTGCATTTTAGTTTTGAACAAATATTCTTAAAAAATGTCTCGGTGTTATGAAACGGACAGCTCATGGCGCATTGAAACGGACGTTAGTTTTAAAGCGTGTAAAAGATCGAAATTTTTAATACATTGGAAATAGATGTTTCAAAAACAAAAAATATTTCTATTGCTTTCAGATGTGTTCTGCACACGTAAATTAAGGCCACAAAGGAAATTTAAGCTTTTTTTGCAAATTTTTTTTAATTTTCTAGATTGTTTATTTTGTTATTATTAATTATTATAGCTTATTTTTTAAAATTTTTCTTTTTGAACAAGTTTGTAAATGAATCTACAAATCAATGATATTGAGTTTCTTCAACTTTTTTGTGCGAATGTTGCAAAACTAAAGAATGTCCGTTTCATAACCCCATGTGTCCGTTTCAATGCGCAGGGTGCAATGAAAAGGACATTTCCCGATTTTACTTTAAAGGCTTACAACTTTTCAGTTTTAATGAAAAACTTAGTTTTTCTGCTTGGTATGTTATTATGAATAATTGTTTTGTTACGTTACCAAGTGTTTATTAGAACTTATGTTTTGTTCAGAAAATAGAGCTATTTGAAAAAAAGTGTCCTTTTCATTGCGTCTTTCCCCTACTAAGTAATTTTTTGATGCTCCACAATTTAATTTTATTCAGTTTTGCTTTTAATTTTATATTATAATGTACCTTGTACTTATATAAGTATTTGTTTTATTGGAGGTACTATCTTAGTCAGCATTTTGTTTAATTGGTTATTCTTGTTAAGGTTCAAGTTCAAGCGTGCATAGTGTTTTTTTTTTTTTTGTGATTATCCACCATTTTAGCCTTTTCCACCCCCTTTTTCTTACATTAAGATTACAATCACGATTTTTACGATCGCAACTGTGTTAGAAGGTGGCAGCTGGATGGTCACAGTATAACCACTAATAAAGGGGGGTGCCCCCACCCCTAAATTTGGATTAAAAAGTAGGGGGGAAACATGATAGGTGACGTAAAAAAATTATTTCCAATACTCTTAATAAATTTAAACTAATACTAATTTCGGTAAGTGGTAATCCCGGTTCTACTTTTGCTTGTCACTACAACAAATAAAAATCATAATTATAGCATTGTTATTGTTCATTAGTCCGTAGCTACCTTTTATTACTGCATTCTCCAAGGAAGGCAGGGTGTACCTGCGGCACAGGATTTTTTTTTAGGATTTTTTCATAGGTATTTTGGTTGAAAGAAAATCCCTCAAAGAAAACACATTATTTTACTATTATATTTCTCCATTAAGTACCATGTTACGAATTACGCGTTTCTTAATTTTCCCTGTTAGTTGAACTAAAAAGCTATCGACGATTTTCACCCCTCCTCTCAATTGTTTTCTATCATCGACTCTCCCATTAACAAACTTTTTGATTTCTTCAGCAGTTACATTTTGATGTGTGCTTCGTAAAACCACAATAGCCATAGGATGATCACCGTCTACCTCGTGAGGAATTCCAATAACGACACATTTTGCAACAGCTGGATGCTGCGTTAGAACATTTTCTATAAATGCAGGAGGAATAAATATGCCAACTTTTATATTTTAACATTTCTTTTATGCGATCGACAATATAAAAACAATGATCTTCGTCGTAATACAAAATATCTCCAGTTTTATACCATCCTTTGGAATCCCAAACTTCAGACCAATCCTTCTTGTAATAACCATTTAATTTAAATTGGCATTTTATTCTCAACTCTCTTGGTTGATTTGGACCTAACGTTTCTTCAGTTTCAACATCTACTATCTACAACAAAGATCTTTCTTTAAGTGTTCAAAATAAAATGTTCATCTTACCCTATACGAAAATCCTGGAACTGGTTTACCACAAGACACAATATCCTTGCGAAGCACCCATTTTTCTTCGTCAACTTTAAAACCAGTTAACATTAAGACTTCTGTTTGGCCATATGCTATAAGAATTTTCGCTTTAGGAAATACACTACGTATATTAATAATTTTGTTGTGGTAAAACATGAGTCCCTACAGTTGGAATGTGCTTTATGCTATCAACATTGATTCCATCAGGAATCCCATAATTATAAAGTTCTATTAATTGAATTGGAGGTGCGAAAAAAAATGTGGGCTGAAAAATTTGTCAACAGTTGTTTTTAACAAAATCAAATAACAAAAATATACCTTGTGTTTGTTAATTGCATTGAAGACACTAACTACCTCAAATTTGGGTAAAATAATTCTTGTTGTACCAGTCATGATACCTATAGTAACAAACGTGTTTCCAGTAATCCAGTATAAGGATGTTGTTACTAAACTGCAAGTGAAGTCGTAGCCTAATCGCCTAAAATGTTGAAGCTTGAATTAAATGAGCAAAATATTAATCAAATCTAACCTGTAAATCTCACATAGACACATAAAGTGGTGGTGATTTAAACAAATACCTTTAGGCAAACCCGAAGTACCACTACTAAACAGTATAAATGCAGTCTCTTCTACACTAGTTACTTCATGTGGTTTGAAATGTCTTTCCTCTTCTTCGTTCCATTGTAAATAATCCGAGAAAGGTGTATGTTTCGTAGTTTTGCCAAAGACAACAAGAGAGATATTTTCCGATATTTGACTAATTGCTTGTTCGACAAGTTCCACAGACTCGTTCATTACGAAAATAATTTTAGGGGTAACTTCTTTTAAAAGGTGGACCAATGTCGTTAATAGATAGAGTTGGATCTAAACCTGAAATTTTAGCTCCCAGAAATGATGTTGCTATTAGTGGAACACATCCATCTAAAGTGTTGAAAGTACAAGACATTATTACATCTTGATTTGTTATTTCTTGCGATTTTAATTTAATTGCAACTCTTATGCTACGTTGTAATAAGGAACTAAAAGTTTGTTTTTCTCCAGTTAAACCATCAATCTGTGCTTGAGAGTGGATTAATGTTTGAGCTTATAAATTTAAATGACTTACCTGAGCGATTTTGTCTTTATATTCCATCATTTTATGATAAAACATATGACCAAGGCCTTTTGGATCCGGTTCGTAGTCTAAATTGGGCATTTTTATAATTTTGCTATCGTCATCCATTGTTCCTTGTTGAATTAGAACACTGCACTGGGTAGTCTCAAATTTTTCAATAATTAGTAAAACTGTTGGTTAGTTATTATTAGTTGTTAGAGATAATCGACGTTTTAAGTCTATATATACATAGTACGAGTATTCAGTATATTATGTAATTATTTCTTTCTAAAATATCTGAGTTGATAACACCGAATTATGCAAATTGTTATCTTAAAAATGTTTAATCTAATTTTACCATAGATGATATTTCTACATAATGTTCTTTTTATACATATTTACAAATTCAAGTTAAATGAAACTCATTTTTTTGGTGGTTAAATATAGGTTTTCTTGCCTTGGTTTTCCATGGATCCATAGCGTGACAGGTTATGCATAGGCTATGCATAGCCTGTCTCGCGTGTGCCTCTGGAGTAATAGTGTTGTAGTCGGCAATGAAATTCAACGTACATTATTTGGCTTTACAAGGCTTAACAAGGCTTTACAATCATAAACTCATCAGTAAAAACGACCTAGTCAATACCGTGTGCTACGATTTAAAATTAGAATCCTAAGCATAAAATATTTTTATTTATATTTTTTTAATAGTTTAAATTATGGCAATTAAAAAAAAGATTTTATTGAACCGAATAAATAATCTATAACTGTTATTAGAGAAAGAATTACCTTCCTTTACTTCTGACGGAGCGGCTAGAGTCGGGAGTTCATACGTATTATAAACTGGCTTAACATCCTTTTCTTTCACGAGGCCCCCTTCATTTTTAAAAACTAAAAGTATGCTTAAAATCTATTTCAGAGCAAGCAGGGCCGAATTCTAGAACATCAAAATGAAATTCCATAATTTTTTGTCGATTACACTTAGGTACAGGGTGATTTTTTTAAGTGGTACTAACATTGGGATCTCGGAAACCGTAAGAGTTATGAGGTTGGTTAAATTAGCAAAAAGTTCCATATTTTAATTGTCTTTAAGAATCCGTTTAGAAAATTCAAAAATTCAAAATGGTTTCCGAGATAATGCAGAAAAACTGAAAATTGGTAATTTTCGACTGTAATTTCAAAATGGCGTACTTTAGAAAAAAAATTCTCGGGCAAAAATTTTCAGGAGAGAAAAGCTATCAAACGATACCAAACTCGACTTTTTCGCATCGACACTAGGCGTCGCGACGTACAACTTTTCATTTTCTTATGGGAGACCTATCACTTTTTTAACAAATATTACTCAGTAGGCTTGTCTCAATTCGGATACTAAATGACAACATTCTATCTTGTACTTTTCTTAATTTTCACAACTTTTCAGGTTATGTTATGTTACGTAATGTTAATGAGTAATATTTGTTAAAAAAGTGATAGGTCTCCCATAAGAAAATGAAAAGTTGAACGTCGCGACGCTTAGCGTCGACGTGATAAAAAGTCGAGTTTGGTATCGTTTGATAACTTTTTTGATCTCCTAAAAAAAATTTTCCAAAATGTTTTTTTAAAGTACGCCATTTTGAAACTACATTCAAAAAACGAAATTGCTAATTTTCAGTTTTTCTGCATTATCTCGGAAACTATTTTGAATTTTGGAATTTTCTAAACGGATTCTTAACGATCATAAAAATATGCAACTTTTTGCTAATTTAACCAACCTCGTAACTCTTACGGTTTCTGAGATCCCAATGTTAGTACCACTTAAAAAAATCACCTTGTATAGTGAACTCAATCCGGGGACACACTGTATAAACAAATATTATCACAATCACTTTCTCAACATTCAAAATTACATAATAAAGTAATTACTGGTTTAGTTATCAATTGTTTTTAACCATTATTATTATTATGAACCTAAGAATATTATTAATAAAAGACATCTAATCTATGAACGAACTAAATTACTCTTAATGACCTCAAAATATTCATAGTAAATTGTAGAAAATAGTAATTGGTATAATAGTCTGCAAAAGTTTTTATTAATTGCAAATACTTATTACCAAATATACAATGTGTGGCTGCATTTACGCAAACCTAAAAAATCTACTAAACTGCTATCACCAGTAAACGGTTAGTGACGGTTAAATTGAAAAAGAGGTAAAATCCCCTAGGACTTAAGAAAATATTATAGTATTTATTCCTATCGTTCCACCCTTACACAAGAAATTGAAAAAGAGGTAAAATCCCCTAAGACTTAAGAAAATATTAATATAGTATTTATTCCCATCGTTCCACCCTTACACAAGAAGTAGAAAATTGACGTACACATTTACGTAAAAAAATCATTAGAATTAAATAAAATAGGGACATTAATTCTCTCTCAAGCCTTTCATGAAATAGAAAACAAGAAGATGAAAATTGATTTGAATGATCTTTTCAATATTAAAAGCAGCCATACTGTTAAAAGGTATTCAATTCGACACCATAACCTAACCATGGTAGTAGGAATTAACGTTCCTTTCTGCGGTTAAATGGCAGCTTAAGCGGTTATTGGTTATTGGTCTTGGTTTCTGGAAAACATCTTGGTAGTCATAAAACATTCCTGAATATAAGTAATAGGCCAGTCAATCGGCAGTTTTTGATAGAAAGTTTTGGAGGAGTTTTGATATTTGAGTTTTTTATTTTTTTCAGGTCGCTGAAAACGAATTTGAAGTTTGCCACCAAAAATTTTTCCCGGGAAAAAAGTTATAAGCAAAAATAAGTAAAAAAAACTGCTGTTTTTCAAACTTTCGGTTGTAACTCGAAAACTATGCATTTTTTGGCAACATTAAACTACAATAAAAATAGTTCTAAGTAAATTTTCTACATTTTATGTTCATAAGTTTTTTTTGTCAGGCAAACGGTTTCGCCGCGATCGCGCCTCGAAGTTGTTGCAACCTACAGTCCAATGAGAAATGCCACGGTAGTGTTCCTTAACCGTGTTACTAATCACTCCTACGTCTTTAACTTTAACTATTTGGGTTTTTTCTCTTTTTCAGGTAGCGTAAAACGAATTTGAAGTTTGCCACCTAAAATTTTTCCCGGGAAAAAAGTTATAAGCAAAAATAAGGCAAAAAACTGATTTTATTCAAATTTTTGGTTTTAACTCGGAAACTATGCGTTTTTTAGTAACGTTGAATGTAAAGAAAAGTTAGAAGAAAATTTCATACATTTTAGGTCTGCAAATTTTTTTTTTTGGCAGGCGAAAGGTTTTACCGCGATCGTGTTTAGAAGTTGTTGCACCTGCCGTCCAATGCGAAAAAGCACAGCGCGGCTAAAATGTTGCAATAATCTTGGGAGTTGGACACTAAGGGCATTAACATGGCATTAGTCCATTTTTGTTTTTTTTATTTCTTCTGGGTTTTTTCAATGCCAACCACTGCTGGACTTGGTAGTATAGGTAAGTACCCGTAAAGAATGTTCTCTCGCTGCAACTGCAGATGGTAGCATGCGACAATGTGAGTCTTTGTCTCATATGCAACTTTGATGTAGCACTTATGTCTCAACTTGTTAAGTGATGTTACTTCTTTCCCACTGAAGCCGTACAATTAAATAAGAAAACGTTCACCAGCATCAGCAACCATTTTTTGAGTAGTAGAGGTATTTCTTTGGAACAGAGTGGTTGGATTAATTGGAATGGGGTTGCAAGGGGTTGCACTCTGTCACTGCGTTTGAATTTGACACTTTCAGCATCTCCACCAACAACTCTGTTAATGCCCTTAGTGCTCATCTCCCAAGACTTATGATTGCTTATTCGGGCATGAGCCACAATTTCCTTACAGTTAAAGTTAAAGGCATAGCAGTGATTATTAACACGATTAAGAAACATTAGCGTTGCATAGTCTTATTGTAGGTGTCTGACTGTAGTAGGTGCAACAACTTCGAGGAGCGATCGTGAAGAAACCGATTGCCTGACAAAAAAAACTTACAGACATAAAATGTAGGAAATTTTCTTATAACTATTTTTGTTATTGTTCAACTTTGCCAAAAAATGCATAGTTTTCGAGTTACAACCGAAAGTTTGAAAAAGAGCAGTTTTTTTTACTTATTTTGGCTTAAAACTTTTTTCCCGGGAAAAATTTTTGGTGGCAAACCTCAGATTCATGTTCAGCGACCCAAAAAACATAAAAAACCAAATATCAAAACTCCTCCAAAACTTTCTTCCAAACGTCCTTTTGGCACCATTTGACTGGCCTATAAGGATATAATGAGGATGAATAAGACAAGTACCTTCTCTGTCGAAATGATTATTTTCTTTCTTGACTTCTCTAACGAGCTCGTTAATTTATTTAGTCAAATGGTCCCTAATAGGCGCCATACAGTACATAATAAATCACCTATTATAGCTGGTAGCTAAGTAACACGTCATTTTGGTCAGTTATGGACCTTATTATCAAAAATTAACAATTTAGATAAAAGTGCAAGACTAAGCATAAAACACAAGTATAATTTTAATACTATATTTTCCATAATCCCCGATAATTTTAAATCAAAAACCATCCCGTATATTTTTTTAAGATAATTATTAGTTAATTTTTAATAATTATAAAGATTATATTGTTTTTGACGAATCGTAACTGTTATTTTAATCTGTTTATTTTTAACTGCATGACATAAAAACAATTTTTTGGCAAGTTCGTGTCATATAACAAAATGGGGTTTAGGTTTCCACATTTTACGTTACTGTTGGTTGCACTGGTTTTTATTAGTGCATCACAAGCATTAACAATAAAAAACAAGGAAATAAGTTCAACACAGTAAGTCGATTATATATCGACTATAATAATATTTTATCAATAAATTTGTAGATGTGCAGAACCAGCGGCCATATGTTTAACACCAGGATGTATTCACGCTGCTTCGAGCGTGTTGCAAAATATGGATGAAACTGTGGACCCTTGTGACGATTTTTACCAATTTGCTTGCGGAGGTTTTATTAAAAAAACCACCATACCAGATGATTCAAATTATGTAATGTCTTTTACTATTATTACCAATCAAGTTGAAAATCAAATAAAACTTGCGCTAGAAGAACCTGTGAAAGAGGACGAACCGCGTCTGTTTATTTTAGCCAAAAATTTATACAACATGTGTATAAATTTAGAAGCAATTGAAAAAGAGGGTTTGCATACAATTAAAGCAATTTTGAAACGCTTAGGAGGATGGCCAGTGTTAGAAGCCACGGACTGGAAGGAAGACGAGTTCGATTGGAAGACAACTATGCATAAATTAGTAGGCGAAGGATTTCCAACCAACAGTTTGATAAGCACGGTCGTAGGTACCAACTCAAACAATGCCTCACAACGTATGATCTATGTAAGTATTGTTAGAATTTTCTACTTCACTGTGTAAGATGCAATTTAAGATTGATCAAGGCGCGCTAAAAATTGAAAGAGAACATCTTCTTGAAGGATTTGCAAATGACGTAGTTAAAGCCTATTATGAATATTTAGTGGAACTTGCAAAACATTTTGGTGCTGACGAAGATTCGGCTTTAGATGAAATGAAAGAAGCTATCAAATTTGAAATTGAACTCGCTAAGGTAATAGAAAACAGATTATTTTGAAATATTAAATTTAATTTGTTTAAAAACAGATTACACTTCCAAATGCGCAACGAAGAAATATTACAGCTTTAAACAACCAAATGACAATAAAAGAACTTCAAGAAAATGATTCCAATATTTCTTGGTTAGATTATCTCAATAGCCTTCTTGCAATTAGCGGAGTTCAAGTTAATGTTGACGAAATTGTTGTTGTAGCAGTTCCAAAATATATTAGTGACTTGGAAATGTTATTAAGTCGCACTCCTAAGAGGTAAAAATGCACATTGTAAATTCTTATTTTGAACTACTGCGACGTAGACGCTAGTTCCTGCAGATTTTTAGTTTTCTCTCATCACGAGAGAAGTGTTGTTGAATAATCGGGAGATGATCACAGCCTGAATTGCAGGTGTCTGAGATCGCTCCTCGTCGCCTTAAAATGAAGTGATAGAGAGGACGAACGATTAGTCAGCTGTTGGGAACTGTTATCTAACTGTTCGGAATGTGGCCAAATACTGTTTAAAACTATATCTTTAATTTTTTTTATTAGGGTACAAGCAAATTATTTAATAGCCCGAGTTGTTGGCGATTCCGTGCCATTTTTAACCAAACGGCTTAAGAAAATGGAACTTAAATTTCAGCAAACGCACATTGGAACTCAAGCGTTGTCACCAAGATGGCAGGAATGCGTCCAAACAGTCACCGGGGGGTAATTAAAAAAAACAACTTCTAAAAATTATTAATTCGTTATGTTAATTTAGAATGAGCATGGCTGCAAGTGCTCTATACGTTCGCAAGTATTTTAACGAAGATGCTAAACAAAACGCGGCAGAATTAGTGGTCGATTTAAAAGAAACTTTCAACAATATGTTGAGAGAATTAGATTGGATGGATGAAAGTACCAAAGAGAGAGCTATTGAAAAAGCCATGGATATGAAATCTCACATAGCGTACCCGGGAGAGCTTCTAGATGATAAGAAATTAGAAGAATATTATGCTAAGGTATAATTTAAAGAGGCGTTATTTTGGTGCTACAAAAAGAGAAATGTTTTAGCTCAACATTTCTTCCACAAATTATTTAGAATCGGCTCTAAACATTCAAAAATTTATAGACTACAATACCTTTAGCAAGTTACACTTACCTATCAATAAAACTGAATGGATAAAACACGGTGAAGCTACTAAGGTTAACGCCTATTATGAGCCAACCGAAAACAGTATCTGCAAGTATTTCGTTGAGAAGACTCGAAGTAGAATACATTATTGCAATTTTAGTGTTACCTGCAGGAATATTACAAGGGGTATTTTTCGATAACCAACGTCCTCATTACATGAATTACGGCTCAATGGGATTTACAATTGGACATGAAATTACACATGGTTTCGACGACAACGGAAGAAAGTATGACAAAAGTGGCCAATTGGTGTAATGGTGGGGCGAAAAAACCAAACAATTATTCATAGAAAAAGCTCAGTGTATTATTGATCAATATGGAAACTTTACAGTTCCTGGCATCAATTTAAATGTAAATAAGTAGCCATTATTTAAATTGTTATAAACTATAGTCAAATTGCAGTTGAATGGTATAAACACCCAAGGAGAAAACATAGCTGATATAGGAGGTTTAAAAGAAGCTTATTTAGCTTACAATAAATGGATAGAAAGGAATGGCGAAGAAGAGCGTCTTCCAGGTTTAAACTACACGCCTAAACAAATGTTTTGGCTTTCAACCGCAAACGTGTGGTGTACAAAAGAACGCAAAGAACATTTAAGACAACAGGTATTCACAGATACCCATTCTCCGTCATCTTTTAGAATTATGGGATCAATAATCAATTCAGATTATTTTGCTAAAGATTATAATTGCCCTGTAGGATCAAACATGAATCCAGTACATAAATGCTCACTTTGGTGATAAAAGTTTATTTCTCTGTATTTTAAATATGAATATAAAACATTGTACAACTAATACAGAAAAGTAAAAGTTTTAATCGTTTTAAATTATTCAAGTACATACCAGGTTCTTTAATAGTAGTAGGAGGCGGTAGAGAATAAATTTGTTTGGGGGGAGGGGGTGGTGGGAGGCGTTTAAAGCTATCTTGTTTTCGCTCACCCTAACCTTTTTTGCGATTATTGTTACTTGTAAAACGAAATTCTGAAGATTTGTTGGTCTTACATTAGTTAAGGGGACTCATTCATTTTTAAAATTCATTTTTAAAATGATTTCAAAATCATTTTTGCATTGAATCTGCACAAAGGTATAATAATAATAATAATAATAATTGTTTATTTATTCATACGATCACACAGGCGATATTGAACAGGACATTACAAGTACACAATTACATAATTAGACAATTTCAAATATTCCTCTAAGGAGTAGAAAGGGTTGCTTACTAATAAATCTCGTACGTATTTTAGAAATAAACGATCGCTGAGCACTCGAGTATGATCACTGATCAGACAATTTGTTATATAGTGCAATATATCGGGGGTTGCTTTTATAAAGTTGCAGTTTGTGAATCTCAAACTGCAGGTCTTTTCCGTGTCGGGTATCATAACTGTGGTGCTCGTTCTGGCAATGCATGCTAGTTATGTTGGTTTTAACATATTTCAGAATTTCATAAATATACAGAGCAACCACAGTCATGATTCCCTCATTTGAAAAACATGATCTACAGGACTGCCTGGAGCCAATATTGTACATTAGGGTGGATGTACATATTCCTCAAAGCCCTCTTCTGTAGCCGAAGCACCCTATCAACCTGACTTGAGTTGCCCCAACAAACAATTCCATATCTGAGCACTGATTCGAATGAAGCAAAATAATAATTTCTAACAATCAGTTGGTTTGTTATCACAGCCAAGCGCTTCAAAGCATAGCAACTTGAAGACAACCTTTTACAGACATAATCGACATGATCGTCCCACCTTAAGGCATAATCAAACCAGATTCCTAACAGCTTAAAGGATTCAACTTGTTGAATAAGTCCATCCCGAGACTTTATCATAACACTAGACCTATACATAGCAGGGTTTGCAAAAAACTGCATCGAGTGAGTTTTTTTTATTATTAATTAATAGTTTATGGAATCAAAAAAATCACAAAGATTACTAAGTGAATTTTGTATTGTGTTTGACATATTCTCCACATCATCCTCGCTAGCAATTACAGTCAGATCATCAGCAAAAGCGCAACTATAGGTCTCCAGGGCGTTATCAATATTATTTACATATATTATAAAAAGCAATGGTCCCAAAACGCTACCCTGGGGCACACCAACTGTTATTTCAAGCCTCTCCGATCTTTGATCCCTGAACTGAACATACTGCTTTCGATTATTTAAATATGATCTTAACAAGTCTGAACAAACACCACGTATTCCAATTTTCTCTAAATTTTCCAAGAGCAACTCATGATCGACGCAGTCAAAAGCTTTTGCTAGGTCAACAAATAGCGCCATAACTCTTCTGCCACTATCTAAACCCCTGTAAATCGCATCCAAAACCTCAATAAGTGCCGTTTTAGTAGAATGATCATGCCTAAATCCGTGTTGGTTATCGCTAAAGAGATTAAAACGATTCAAAAATGAAACTATGCGCTTTGCTATGAACTTCTCAATCAACTTGGAAAAAACCGATAAGAGTGATATGGGCCTATAATTCGCCAGGTCTTTAGGGTCTCCACCTTTATAAATACAAATTACTTTTGATATCTTTAGAAAATCCGGAAAAATACCCTTATTTATACAATTGTTAATGATAGACGTCATAGGTGTACACAGTTCAGTGGCACATTGTTTAATTACATAATGAGGGAAGTTATCATGCCCCACTGATTTAGAATTTTTTAATTCGTGAAATAAGTTCATTACTTCTACCTCGGTAGCCTTCTCTAAATATATACTATTGTGGACATACCTCTCCACAAAACCAACGGCGCTCCGAGTTTTCACCTTTTCCAGCAAGCCTTTCGGAGCATTTACAAAATAGTTGTTAAATACATCACATGAAAGTTCATTATTGCCACCAAAAGCCTGCTGTTTACATCTTTTTGAATTAGTTTCTATTGTTTTTGGTTTATTATGCTCCACACACATTTGGGCTTACTACTTGCATTGTTTATTTCATTTGCAATTGAATTCTGCTTTGCTTTTCTAATAACTTGATTATAAATTCGTTTATACTTATTATAATATTCCAAAGTCACAAAACCACTTCTTTGCAAATAAAACAACTCCTTTAACCGAGAAGCAGGCTATCTTATTCCGCTAGTCAGCCAACACTTGCTACCTTTAAACCCTTTCACAATCTTAAACGAAATTTCGAAATAATAGATCAATCTGTTTAAAAAATCACAGAATTGTACATTTACATCATCAACTCCTAAAACATCAGACCAATCCTCATAACCAACAGATAATTTCTGAAAGCGTTTACATTCTTTTCAGAAAAGGATCTACATTTATAAACATTTTCAATTTTATCATCTACTGCAAAAGAGATTTTTTGAGCACTATAGTCAGAAAAACCACAGTGGATAATGTTTTTGCTTACAATCAAATCACCCAAATTTGTAAATATATAATCAATCGCTGTTGCAGTATTAGCTGTCACCCTAGTGGCCTCGTTAAAAACATGAACAAAATCAAAAGAGGTCATCACATCTAAGAAATTCGTCAAAATTGAATTTTTTACAAACAAATTTATATTAAAATCGTCACAAATAATTGTTTTAATTTTTTTGTTTTTATTAGTTAAATTATTCAAGCACTGCTCCAGTGCACCCATGAACAACCCAATATCAGAGTTCGGAGACCGATATATACAAACAACAACAATGACCTCTCCAGGCACGGTTAATTTTATACCTGAGCCACTCAAAATGAAACTCCATGGACAGCTCCTCCAACTCCCTGATTCTGGTAGTCTGGTAGTGTTTTTCTAGTAATATAAAAGTACCACCATGAACATGTTTTTTTCTGTTAAAATAACTTATTAAGTTGTAGTTTTGAAATTTCACGCTTTTTATCTCACTTTCACTTAACCATGTTTCAGTAGCGCACAAAACATCATCTATTCTTTCTGTTTTCAGAAGCACTGCTAGGCATTCAATCTTGTTTCTTACACACTGTACATTTAGATGGACAATATTCACAATATTTTGCGCCACGTCTTTTTTGTTTACTTTTCCACACTTTTCGGGGCTAACCTGTGAAAAAACCTGTTTACATTTGTACCTCGTGGCCAAATTGAAGGGCTCATTGCACTCTGCAGATTAGCTTCGTCAACAGACACCTTAAATGAAGAAATCTTGATTTCATTGGTTCACACACGACTTCTGGGAATAGCTTATTGAGATAAGAAGTCAGCTGCTCAGACGTGGTCTCCGGATGAAGCTTATAAACATGTAGGAATGCTAACTTACTCATGGCTTTGATACCAACAAGACCTTCAGGATCCTTGTTACCAACGATGCACTCGATCGGAGAACGTTTCTTTTTCATCTTCCGCCTTTTATTTTCAACCAAAGTGAAAACTTCACTTTCATTATTTGTAGCACTACCGATTGCTTTTTTGTTTTTATTAGCACTACTCAATAAGTGCTGATTAGCTTTCACAATTGCAGACGACACTTCACTTTGCTTGACTTTTGTGTTTACATTGTCATCCATCTTTGTTTGTTTATTGTGAGGTTTCTAACCTTCACTTGTCAATTTATTACCTGCCGGTCTCATTAATAAACACTCAGCATCCTGTATTGGCGCATGATCGTCTTTCCGAGAACTACAAGTAGGAGGCGCTGCTGAACTTTTAGTAGCATTTAAGGAAACCTCATCCATCATCTTCTGCATCAAAATCACTTGTTCTTTTAGAGCAGTGATGGCTATTTTTTGATTAAAAATTATGGTGTCTTTATGATGTAACAGCTTCTTCAAATGACTTACTTCAACCAACATCATGCTGTCAACCGACGGTTTCTCGAGGCCGCTGTCATCGACAATCTCCTTTAAAATTTCACAACAAATTAAATGTTTATCGTCAATAATCTTTGCAAATTTCACTAATTTTTCAGATGATGGATGCATAACATTGTCACATTTAACACACTTTAAAAAATTTATGGCAATTTGCTTGCACTTTTTTCATTGCTTACTTGAAGCGTTACTGTTAATCGGCGCCATCTTGTCTTTTTTATATCAAAGGGTATGGAAAAATTTACATTATTACAGTAATCAGCATCGGTTGTTTAATATCGCCATGTTTCCAGTTTTAATGTCCCCACATTTCAGCACTTTGCAGGCGTTCTCGAGTATGTAATAGTTATTTACGAACCATGTGCGGGAACACGATTTTCCCGCGTGAACGCTGTTTGAAAACACGAGCGACGTAGGAGCGAGTGCTTTTATCATTGCGTGAACGCGGGAAAATTGTTCACGCATGAGGATTGTACAATATTTTTTGTAACGAACAAAACCGTTATCATAATTCTTAAATAAAAGTTTTATTTGATTAGTTTTGACAATTTAGGTAGGGGAAGGCGGGGCTCATTCGGACAGAGGGCACTTTCGGATAGTTCAAATTCACTACCTTAAAAAGCGATTTAAGTACTCAAATTAAGCCAGAATATTGTAGATAGGGTCATTAGCCTATAGATAGTATCTCGTGCGTTTAGTTTCAATTGTTTTCTTGTAATACTAAAAACATTGTTTTGGTGGTACCGCGTAGAGTTTTTCGCTCTACATTCATAAGCATATACACCCCTTATTATGGACTTTTATATAATTTCATAAACAGTACCTTAGAACTACCTTATTTAGAAGTAATTTGACGAAGAAACTTCTTGTAAAGCTAATCTTAAATTTAAGCTATCCATTTTTAACTAAAATATTACACTGCGGGGTACATTCGGACAAACCTATATGGGGTAGATTTGGACGTGGTATTTTTTTTCTAAAAAGAGGAAATAAAGGATTCAGCCTCCCCAAATGTCGAAGATTCAGCAACTACAGTTAAAGAAACTTTAAGAATTTAATGTTACATAAAATTTAATGTTGATTTTGGTATCTATAAGATTTTGTAATTATTAACTTTGCTACTTTGTATTTTTTTGCCAAAAAATTTTGTATCTTAGTTGTGTAGGGTCTGTTTAACGTTCCTATTACAGTTGGAGTTTTTAGAATAAGAATTTAGTATATTTTTGTTATTTGAAATTCATTAGTCCGAATGTGCCCCACCACTGTCCAAAAGTGCCCCACTAGTGGGGTACATTCGGACAAATTCAATTTTTTGAAAAAATTTAAAATCTATAAAAATAAATGGAGATTAAGAAAAGATTTTTAAACACAATAAACTACATGTATATATGCTTCTATATAACCAGGTGCGGTTTCTTAAATGTTATATTTGGTATGCTAAAAAGCCATTTGACGAAAAGCGTCCGAAAGAGCCCCGCCTTCCCCTATACAAAGCAACCTATGACTTCATAGTCAAACTTCATTCTTACGTCAAATAAATTCTTACTTTGACAGTTAATTAATCTAAAAGTTGTTAAAAATTGTTATTAGATGTAACGTAATAGTTTAGTTTGCGAATTTAAATGGTCTAAAATAGGTTTCCTTGCATTAATAAATACACATTACTTTATTTTTTAACCATTTATTAGTGTTGTTTTGACAGTTTGCTTCCCGGTGTAGTAGACCAGGAAACACTGTTTCCCAGTCGACGACAGAGTGCGTCAAACGTCACTTTCGCAGCAGTGAGTACAAAAAAGCTTGTATGTGTCTGTGTGTGTGGATGTAATCCGTCACAAAATCTCTGAAATTGTCGAACCTATTGACTTGAAATTTGGTATAGGGTCTTAACAGATAGCAACGGAGTGCAGAAAGGAGTGTGTTCAAAATCGGTCCACTAGGAGGCGTGCAATTAAGAAAATTTTTTTTCAATGCAACATCATTTTTTTTGCATCATCCGGTAGAGAATTTTTTTCTCTATTAGGTAATATGAAAATGTTTAACATTCGTTTGTTTTTAAAAGAGTTTTTATGCAATCAAATATCAAATAATAATTGGCAGCTGACGTTACTGGCAGTTGTCAAAATATTTGACAGTTGTCAAAAAATTTGACATTTATTTTGTCAAAAAGTTTTGAAGTTTTTTTTTTTTTTATTAAGTGGTTATAAAAATGTATAGAATTCTTTTGTTTTCTAACTGTTTTGATCTTCGAATAATCAACTCAATCGGAAAGCCTTGTGTTGACACAACAGATTTTTTTTAAAAGCTTCGTGTGGGGTGTAAGTGGACATAGCAACAAAACTTTTTTTATATCTCTAAAATTTGAAAACTACCTATTACGGATATTACTATTGCTATCTCTAAGAACACATTGTTATCGCTGTCGAAATATCACATACTTGAAAATATTATTAGAGGTAGTTAAAGCGCAGATTTAGTACACAGACGATCACAGTGTTAATTAAATATTAATTTAGGCGAGATTTGTCTAATTATTATTTCTATTTTACTATTTTTTGGTAAGTATTTTATACATAAATATTTTTATTACAATTTATATTCTAAAATATTTTCTTGTCATAAATATTGACAATTAACTTACTTCTTATCTATAGTTTTAATACAAAGTTATAATCACACAATCATACAGCTTCATTAGACAGGTACTCAAAAGCCTTGTAACAAATTATTTAAATTTTTGCATTAAGACTAAATAAGACATCAAATTTAATCCAGTCGACTTTAATTTTATTATGAAACGACCGTAAGCTATGTACTATCACCTGCCTATCTTTTGGCCACCCGGCTGAACGATATACATGACTGAAGAAATATTCTGCCATTTATTTGACCCAAAAATAACCTTAAAAAAGTTAGGAGTTCGTCCACTGCAATTGCAAATACGAAAATGCAACTGTCTACTCTTCTATTTGACTTAATTTAACATTTCTTTTTTTAAATGAAAGGTCTTCAAAAACTCTTTTTGCCTAAGCATATACGAATTTGTTTTAGTTAAAATATGAAGAGATAGAACAGTTTTTATAAAACGCCTTCTGGCAAAAACGCCAAAAAGGCATAATAGATGACGAAAAAAAATATCCTTTTTTCACAAAGTTCGTTAGAAAATTGAGATTTAAAAAAAAAATTGTTCGAATTCTATAAGATGTCACAAAAGGGAAGCACCTTCAACAAATTGAGCAGAAATCCATATTGCAGCTGTTGAAATCCATTTTACAAACTCCTATTTGGTGGGCTAAGTTCATTAGTCAGTTAACGTCTTTTTGTGCAATATTGGCAAAATTGGCTTACTTCTTTCAGAATAAACGAAGAAAACATTTCTTGACAACCTCTTAACTTCGGGAAGGTTTTTAGCCAAATCTAATGTATTAAAAGTCTCGCAATTGGGCTACAACTTTTCGGTATTAAATCCCAAACAATTCTCTATTATAACTTTTTTCTCTCAGTTGATTACAACTCGAGTTATTTCTCATTTTAATTAAGGAAACGCGAAAGTGCAAGAAGAAGGTCAATTTTGTTAATGTTCCAGCACTAGTTGGATTGACAAAACTATCAGGGGTTGTTCAGGACATAGTCCTCAATTATATTCAAGCATAAAATTGCTAATGGGAGCTAACATCCGTAACTCTCTATGACCGTCCCATATCTCTATTCCACTAAACGTGCAATTTTACCTGCAATTACGTGCAGGTAATGGTACCTTTAGAAACATTTTCTCTCAATGAATTAACTGGCTGTATCGTTCTGAGAGTATTAAATTGGGCACTCTCTGTACAAACGCAACAGGAGTGATTTGCTAGACTCTTAGATAAGACTGAGACGGGGTTAAGAGTACGAATTAGCTTGAAATTGTCATGACATGATTCTGCAGAGTCTCATGTTGCTGAAGCTCCTTGTCATACACCTTTCGGATAATTTACTTTATCTTTCATAGAAAAAGTACTTATGACAGCTCAGATATTTTATTAATTATTAAGTATTTTAATAAGATTATTGTGCAAATATTCGTGTTTACTAAACTGCTCCTGCATGTTCCTGCGTGTTGTGTTAGTTAAATTATTTGCTCATATAATTTATATGCAGTACTTATTGCATTACATCAGTAGGTAAATTATTTAAAATTTTGTAAGGCTGAATTATTTAGGTTTATTTCGTGCAGTGGTTGGAAACTTCTACATCATTTGTCATAATCAATGCTCTCTCAAAAATACCAGTAGGTAGGGGTAGGAAAAAGAAAAGAAAATTTTGAGTATACAGACAGCTTAGTATACTGTACAGTGTACAGTCAGCCTCAGAATTATTGGCCACCCTGGCTATACCCCAGGGTTGTTATTAGCTAACAACAAGGACAGAAGGGGAGGTTGTTGATTTACTATTTGTTGGCAAAATCCCTCAACTTAAGTATGGGGTGCTATGATGGTTACATCTACAATTCGTGCTAAACGTATAGCCAGGGTGGCCAATAATCATGAGGCTGACTGTACAGTTATGGGTAAAAGGTATCATGAGGTTCCGGTTGCTAGTGTGAAAGACAGAAATAGAGCAAACAGTATGTTTTTGCACTCTAAAGCTTAAAAAACTGATTACTATAGAATTTTGATGTGGTTTTATTTGTTTTAATAATAAGGGTAGATACAGATACATTAGGGAAGATAAATCTATCATATTGTTGACATTATTAAAATCATCATAGGGTTGTGATGGACGTTTCTTATCGATTTTAATAAAAAAAAGTTTTATTCAGTCTATTAATAAACCAGTATTTACTTTTTAATTATATTTCCCTTGTCTCTGTAGACCTTAAAATGTCGGTGTACTTATCACCTACACCTAGCACGAATAATTGTAGGTGCAACCAGTTTGTTGATTTACTAGTTGTTGACAAAATAAAGTTACCCCTCAGTTTAAGTAGGGGGGTGTTATTGATGGTTGAATTCATAATTTGTGGTAGGCGTATAGCCGGGGTGGACAAAAGATATGCAGGTGATAGTGCATAACGAAAGTATTAACATACTTTATGTAAAGAAATAACATAAGCATTAGATAAGTATTACATTGCTAAAATTAAAAATAATTGTTATGCAGAGACTCTGCAGTACGTTGTACCAGTTGCCTACTTGAACATTAGGGACCGTTAGTTAGTAAAGCCTACAGAAGAACAAAATTATATTTTGTTTGTGACTAAATCATTTAGAAATGAAGGTTTCATTGGCCAACAGTCTTCTAAACAGTTGACTTATTGCTCATGCCTACCTCTACAACGTATTATTGTAGAAATCTACCGTTTGATATTTATTTATTTAGCCTGTATAAATGGGATAGCAAGCCAATACTACGTTCTTTGGGGAAAGCGACAGAAAAATCATTACTTTCATTACAATATATAGTCCGGAGGTTAGCAGCTTCAACCTTGCAAATCGGGATACCGGAATGAAACTTTGCACGAATGTTGTCCATACCCATACCTTCAATTTGAGATATGGAGCCACTTGAGAGCCCCCCGTGGGGACCCCTGAGAGCGGGTTGCCTACCTCGCGGGGGCAAAGTTCGTATTTTGCCGATTTTGGCCCGATTTGGACGCGGTTCTCGCAGATTGGGTTTAATTTTGATACTGATGTTGAACTATATTGTAGTTAAGTAGTTTATACTTGTATAATACCGTTGGGCGTGGTTGCCTACCTTTCCAGGAGTAGGAAATGGCATAAAAATGGTATGGACAACATTCGTGCAAAGTTTCATCCCGGTATCACGATTTGCAAGGTGGAGGCCTTATTTTGCTGTTAACCTCCGGACTAATACCAATGCTTGAGTAGATTGAATTTATTCCTTTTATGAATGAGACGTGAAGTGCGCTTCCTTTCCAAACGATTTATTTTGTAATAACAAATACAAAACATAGTGTAGCTATTCAGATCAGAAAGTTAGAGGTAGTCAAACGTAGTTATTTAATAAACTGTATTCCATGTGGGTAAAATGGTAATTTATCATATTTTCATCACATAATCGGATTAATAAAAACGCCGTGTATCGCTGGTTGTATTAAGTTAGGCGTAAAGCGACTATATACTATTTATTATTCTTTGTGGGAGATGTAATAACCTAATAACAAGCTAATAAGTAGGGAATATAAATAGTTAGTATTTATAAATAGGTAAGATAAGATGTAGCATGTGAGGAAGTAATAAAACTGTATGTGTAATGTCAAAGATTTCCAGTTCAAATACGACAGCTGCACCTAAATCGATTATTATTTAAGTTCTTCTACGATGAGTTAAGTAAGTGCGATAACCCAACAACGCGCTGCTGCGTTTTATTTATTAGTTATTATTAATTATTGTATTGCTTTTTACTTACCCGACAGACGAAGCTGGGTAAGCTCCGATATGTTGAAAATAGATAACAAATTGCTGTCAAGATATTTCCGAATGTTTACTGTTTACAGTGAGTGACCCTGACCATCGTTTTCATGCATGAACATTTTTCTGTCGGTCTGCCTATTTGTTTAACACGATGTCTGTCTGTAGTCTGTTTACTAATTTCATATTAATTTGAATGATTTTATATCCGTTTATACAGGGTGATTCAAAACTCGAGGCGAAAAATAAAATGTCATATTCAGCGTCAAATTTAGAATCAAAAATGTAAAATAAATTTTTTTATCGGGTTTCGTTTCCCAGATAATCGTTTTCAAAGTTTCCAGAAGAAGTTAATTTTTTGCATATAAATAAGACAGGCCGAGCAAAAAAAAACACTTTTCAGCTTTTATTAGTGTGTGGATAACTTTTGAAATACTTTTAACTTAATTTACACATGTTATTTAAATTATCAGTTTTCAAAATTAGTTCAATTTCAAAATTTAAAATTTTGGATCTTTATGGGAAACTTTTTGAACTTGATTATCTCGGAAACAAAGCAAAATCGGTAAAACATTTATTACATATTTTCTGCTTAGAATTCGACTCGGAATATGACATTCCATTTTCATTTTTCAAAGGCGTGTCTTGTTTTTAATATGTATAGATAACTTCTTCTGAAAACTTTGAAATTGATTATCTCGGAAACAAAAGCGAATCGGAAAAAATTGTATTTTACATTTTCTGCTTACAATTCGATACTGATTACGAAATTTTATTTTTCGCCTCGAGTTCTGAATCACCCTGTATAGTACAGTATTACATTCGTTATAATAATGAGTACTGCGTTATTATATGTTTTATGTAGAACAATCGGACGAAAATACGAAATTCAGTAATTTATTGCTCTACAGAAAAGGTTCAGCGTTTTCATTTTATAAAAAAATTCATCGGTTGTTTAAATATTATGTAGTTATAATCTTCTAATTTACGTTAATGATGCGCTTCCATTTCATAAATTATGATTTGTATTTGCCGACACCGCACTTTTATTCTTCAAAAAAGTTAATCTTCTAGTTAACCTCAAGGATAGGTTTTTTCTCTTTTTTTTTCAAACTGCAACTATCAATACATTAAATCATTTCGTCATTTTTAATGACTAGAAATATATCGATAATTTTAAATACAACTTATTTTTTAAATTTTTAACATGGGTGCCTGGATGGGTGCTCTACACTATGCTAAAACCTAGTTTTGAAGCATTTTTGTGACTTGACTCTTCAAGAGAGGGGTATTACACAATGTGTACGTAGTTTACTTTATTTTCGATCAGAATATGAAATACATTAAAAACTTGCCTATCAGCTAGAATTGCTACATAGCAACTTGCTATTGAGTAAAAGCTCGTCTTCACACACAGGCTTGCCTTTCGGTTTGCCTGTGCTGGCTGCATGCACTGCACAGGTCACCTAACCGCTCTCTAGACCGCCTGCACAAGCCAAACCAAAGGGTGTGGACATCGTTCAGGCGGCCTGCACAGGCCAAACCGTGGCCTGTACAAGTGTACAAGCCGCCTGCAGAGGTAAACTGGAAGACAAGCCTGTGTGTGAAGACGAGCTTTTATATTAGAATAGCACTGAATTATCCTGAATTATACTCTGATGTAAAGGCTGAGCCACACATACTGGCTTACCTTCCGGTTTGGTCAAACCTGCGCAGTGCGCAGGCAAGCTGAAGCTGTACGTTGCGTCAATGTAGGCGTGTGGACGCAAAAGTAAAAGCCTGTACTCCGGCTAGGCCTGTGCAGGCCAAAACTACGCAAGCAAGCCGTTACGTTGCGTCCACTACGTACAGTCAGCCTCACAATTATTGGCCACCCTGGCTATGCGCTAGGGTGGTTTTTAGCCAACAACGACAAAAGGACAGAAGGGGAAGTTGTTGATTTACTACCTGTTGGCATAATAAAGTTACCTCTCAATTTAAATATGAGATGCTATGATGGTTGCATCTAAAATTCGTGCTAAACGTATAGCCAGGGTGGCCAATAATTGTGAGGCTGACTGTACAGGCTTTTACTCCGACCAGACCTGTGAAGGAAGATTTTTAAGTAACACTCGAAGTTGGATAGGCCAGGTCACAGTTCACACAGGTCGCCTGAACGATGTCCAGACGCTACCGTGTAGCCCGTGCACTGTGAAAACCGGCCTGCACAGACCAAGTTAAAGTCTGTGACTGCCATTGACTGCCTATGCTATGACTACCACTACCACAATTTTTGTACATTAACTGCCGAGAGTGGATAACTCCTCGTATAAATGATATGACTTTAAGAGGGACAAATGTTTGAGTTTTGTCTCAGGAACTCACATGGAAGTTTTTCGATTTCTTCCGGTAACATCCTGTATATGATTAGTTTTTGGGAAATATTGCCTTGAGTTATTTTTTATTTAGTGTCTAGGATTTATAGAAACGACTACTTTATGTGTATATCAATATAAATACAAAGCAAGTACTCACTTGTTTATTAGTATTATCGGACAGCATCCTTCATTTAAATTCCCTTATCAGTTTACAAATAAATAGGAGTAATTAAAAAGAGCAACAACCTAAATTTCTTGATAATAAGGTTAATTTGTTTGCATGATTTTTATTTATTTATTGAAATGTCTGCTGTGAAGGTCATGGGTAATTTTTTAAAATGATATAAATTGGGTATTTATAAAGAGGTCACATCCATCAGAACAGTTAACTAATTAACGCTTAATTCGATTAGTGCAGGAAAAATTTTTTAATGTAACAATATAAAGAACAAAACTGGTAGATCCATAAAAATTGATGTAAAAGTTCCCTAATAGACACTTCTACCTCGGGAAAAATTATTTAAGGACGTTGAAAGGAGTAAACACAGGTTTTTTCAGGTAACTCAAAATGTATTCAGTTTTTATGAAAAATGTTAGAATGTTTTTAAAACTTGTAAAATTTCCTTGGATTTTCTTTTTTCCCAGTCTATGTACTTACTACAAATTAAATACCAAGTTATTTCGTTTTAAAAATTTAACGTTTTTCCACCTCTATTCGGACTCAAGATTGATCTTTCTAGTTTTTGAAAGTAACTCGAAAAATATCCAGTGTAGCGTAAAATACTAATCGTTTTTGAATCTCTTAAAATTAACTTTTATTTGGTTTTCATTGGGTCTTTAATCGAGTTAGACCGTTTTGAAAAGTGAATTTCATTCTCTTTTCAGTACCTACTCAATGCGAACACATCATTTATTTATTATTGGATCTTTTGACAATAACTCGGAAAATATCAATTTTATCAACAAATTGATAAGAATCTTTTTTAAAGATAGGGAAAGTACCTTTAATTAGGCTCTATTGTAGTCTATGTACGATAAATATCGACCGAGTTAGAACGTTTTGAAAAATGAAACTCGGTTTTCAGTACCTACTCGCGACGAACACATCTTTTATTTATTATTCGATCTTTTGGCAATAACTCGGAAACTATCAATTTTATCGAAAAAATTATAGTAATCTTTTTTAAAGCTCTTGAAATTGCGTTTAATTAGGCTCTATTGTAGTATCTTTACGATAAATATTAACCGAGTGAGAGCGCGTTGAAAATTGTAAGTCAGAAACATTCTACCTTAATTTATTTGTATTGGTCTAAATTGTATAAACAGGGATGTCACAACAAACTATAAGGGGTGATTTCTCTGATCTATAGTTAATGTTTGTTAAATCCTTTTTTTTTCTACAGTCTCTCAAAGACTTTTAAGGGCTGTAGCGCCCTTCGGCTTATTTTGGCAACTGTTACATCCTGTATTTACAAATAGGTTCTCTAACCTTCCCTTCACCCTTATGCACTAAATCAAAATAGAATAAACTGCTCAATTTTCCCTTTGGTGTTTCAGAAATTAACATTATTAAGGAACAAAGACATAAAAGTGCAGTAGTAACAACAACTGATGGCTTGACAACAAGTCAAGCTGTATCACATTCATTCAGTGTGTTCTTATTTTATATTGTTAACATTCAGATTCAATAATTATTTTATTGTATGATAATTTTATATACCATTAAACTACCATTAGAAATAATTTGAAGTAAATGTAAAACTGGTACTATTTGTTTACAATCATCACTGTATAGCATAATTTATTATGTTATCCTTGTTTGTGCATCATTAAGTGTCAAAATACGATTGCTGTTAACTGTTATTTTCTTGAAGTTGAGTTGAAAATAAAGATAATTTAGTTTGTTATAGGCAAGCATCAAAATGGATATGACAAGAGAAATTATTAATACCAATCCGAGGGAACATGCAAATCCTTTAGCAAGAATCTTTTTTACGTAAGTTAATTAGTTTAACTAACATTTCCTCGACTTTTATTTCCTTTTTGATGATAGTTATACGACCAAATTGTTTGTCAAAGGTTACAAAAAACCGTTGGATTTAGAAGATTTGTATAATCCTTTGAGCGGCGACAGAAGCTCCAAATTGGGCGATCGTTTGCAAATGTAAGTAAATTTCTAATTGTTGCTCTTAATTTTCTCTTAATTTATTATTTCAGAAAATGGGACGCGCATTTAAAAAGTTCAAAAAATCCGAATTTGCTGAAAGTTCTCTTACAAACGTTTTTTCGAGAATTTATTTTTCTTGGACTTCTTTTAGGAACTGCCGAATTAGTATTACGTATTGTACAACCAATTATGTTAGGTCGCTTGTTAGAATATTTTAGTAGTGGTACAAGCAAAACTAGAGAAGAAGCTCTATTTTATGCTGCAGCAGTGGTTTTAATGAATGGAATAATAGCACTACTCATTAATCAGTACATGCTCGAAGGTTGTCACACTGGAATCAAAATACGCGCATCATTTTGTTCAGTTATTTATCGAAAAGTTAGTAAAAACAATTTAAATTGAGCAAACTTTAATATTTATTTTTTTAGGCACTGAAGCTAAGTAGAACGTCTTTAAGTCATCTAGTAACAGGAAAAGTTGTGAACCTTTTATCAAACGATGTTAGTCGTTTTGAATATTTCTCGTTTTTATTTCATCACTTATGGGTTGGTCCAGCATCGGCAATTATAATAAGTTGCGTTTTGTGGAACCAAGCTGGAATAGCTGGACTTGTTGGAGTCGTTCCAATTTTGATAATCAGTCCTTTACAAAGTATGTTAAAAACGTTGTGCTTAAAACAATTGTAAATTATTTTAGTGTCTCACAAGACAAGATTTCTATTGTCTTGCTTGACTATTTCTTGTCTTGCCATGTCTTCCTAAAGCAAGACAAGAAATTAAAATATGTCTTGTCTTGCTTCATTCTTGCAAACAAAAATCTTGTCTTGTTAAGTCTTGTATATTTCTTGTCTTGTATGTTTTCGATGAAAATAACTCGGGGCTTCCCCTTTCTTGCTTTTTCTTGCAAAATACTTGCATTTTTGCAACTCGGGGATTTGAGAAGAGAACAAGAATGCAAAAAAATGCAAGAAAATCTTGTAACTCTTGCACTTTTCTCGCAAACCAACTTCTTGTCTTGTCTTGCTACAAACTATGTAGCGACTCCGTTTTCCATGCGAAAATTCTGGCATAGAGTTGAATCCCACTTCTGATGTTATAGACTCAAATAAATGTACCTTTTGTAAAACACTGATAATTTTCTTTAAGGTTACACTGGAAAACTTTCGTCGTATTTTAGAAGACAAACGGCGTACAAAACTGACGAAAGGATACGTTTAATGGACGAAATAATATCTGGTGTGCAAGTTATCAAAATGTATGCTTGGGAAAAACCTTTTGGAAAAATTATAGAACGTGCTAGAGCGCTCGAATTGAAAGTTATTACAAAACTATCGTTTACAAGAGCTCTATTTCTCACATTTAATGTATTTACAACAAGGATCGCTTTGTTTTCTTCACTTCTCACTATAGCATTAACCGACCAAACATTAACTGCCGAAAAAGTGTTTGTTTTTGTGTGCTATTACAACGTTCTTTCTTACAACATGTCGACAATGTTCGTTAGAGCTGTAACAGACACTGCGGAAATATTAGTTTCCGTTGTAAGAATGCAAGATTTCTTGCTGTACGACGAACAAGAAACAATGAGCATTCAAAACGAAATTAATTCTGAAGATGCAATTAATTTAGAAAAAGTTACTTCAAAATGGGACATGAATAGTAACGATGTTGTTTTAAATAATATCAACTTGACTGTTAAACATGGCCAATTGTTGGGAGTTATCGGACTTGTTGGTTGTGGAAAAAGTTCGTTTTTACAAACTTTACTAGGTATTTATCTTACGCTATTAATTAAATTAAATTTAGCAATTTAATTTTCATTGTTAGGTATGTAAGAACTCTTTTAATAGGTGAGCTATGTGTTACTGGCGATATTAAAGTCAATGGGAGTTTATCTTATGCGTCGCAAGAAGCTTGGGTATTTGCAGCTACGATAAGACACAATATTCTCTTCGGACAAAAATATGATCCGAAACGTTATAAGAAAGTTGTACAAGCTTGTGCTTTAGAAAGCGATTTTGAACAACTACCTTCTGGTGATCTTTCTGTAATTGGAGATAGAGGTACAACTTTAAGTGGTGGTCAAAAAGCGAGAGTGAATTTAGCTCGAGCTATTTATCGAGAAGCTGATGTATATTTACTCGACGATCCTCTCTCTGCTGTCGATGTGCCTGTAGCTAAACACATTTACCAAAAATGCATCAATGGATTTTTAGCTTCAAAAACAAGAGTTTTAGTAACACATCAAGTTTATCATTTAAAGGATGCAAATGGCATAATTATACTCAATAATGTAAGTTGTCGTTGTTGTGATTTACAAAAAATTATTTTTTTTTAAAGGGTGAAATAGAGATGCAAGGTAGTTTCGACAAATTGGCATCTAGTGAACATTTTTACGCACAAGTTCTTAAAGAAGAACCTAAAAAGTTAAATGATGAAGATGGAAAACTACCTACACATCTGATCACAAATATGGTAAGCTCATAACGAGTAATTTAACATCAGTTTTACTAATAATTATTTTTTTCAGAGAACAGTTGAGTCTCTACCAAGTATTAAAAGTGAACACAGCATTTCAGAGAATGAAAATCAGGAAAAAGTGGAACTGGATCAAATGTACGAATTAAAAGAAATGCAAGAAAAGTCATCAAAGGGATCTGTGAAAGGAAATTTATTTTTGACTTATTTATCTTATGGTGGAAATTATTGTTTAGTTACTTTTGTACTGGTGCTTTATCTTTTGACTCAGATAAACGTCTGTATGATAGATTATATTGTGAGTTATTGGATAAAATTGGAAGAAGCCAAAAGTCCAAATTCGCACACAGTTTTGAAAATTTATGGAGGATTGGTTGCTTCTGTATTTGCAATGGCTATTATACGTTCTCTCTTATTTTATGTTATTGCGATGAAAAGTTCGAAAAATATGCACCATGCCATGTTTGTTTCAGTTATTAATAGTACCATGAATTTTTTCGACACGAATCCTAGTGGAAGAATTTTAAACAGATTTTCAAAGGATATCAGTTCAATCGATGAACCCTTACCTAAAGCAATGTCGGACTCTGGACAGGTGTGTATTTAACCAAAGATTACCACAACCAAACTTATATGGAATCACCAATATAAAAAAAAATTTTGTTATTTCTGTCCAGTTGTAAAATAAATAGTGTCACAGAAAAGTTAACTTTGTATTAAAAAACGATAATATATCTACGTAAATTTGTCAGATATTCAGAAGGAAAGAGTTATTACTCTTGTTAACAAAGGAATATCACAAACGCAAACCGCAGCAAGGGTTGTGGGGTCTTTTAAAGCGCTGTTTCAAAAACGTATGCAAGATTTTTGAAATTGAAAACCCTGAGGAACAGACCTAGACAAAGTAATCGCAGAGTAACTACTGATCAATGAGACCGTTTTGTAGCTCAAATAGCTAGAAGAAATCCAATCTTCTCATCTGGAGCTCCAAAGGCAACTTTTGCAAGCTACAGGTGCTAACGTCTCAGTTGAAACAATGCAAAATTCGTGCTCGGAATTTATTTACCAGGAGACAGTTAAGGGTACCTGAGTTATCCAAACAGAACAAAACTGATGGGTTGAACTGGTCTCTGGACTATCAGAACTGGACAATTCAACATTGGCAAAACGTTCTTTTTTCAGATGAATCCAGAATTGGTCTTAGATCAGATGATCGTCGAATACTGGTTTTAAGATCTAGAGGCAAAAGCGTTAGACTAAAAACTGCAAAATCTATCTCAAGATATAAAGGAGGAGCTCTAATGTTCTTGGGGGTATTATGATCGAAAAATAAACCTTTGCTTTTTATAAGCCAAAGTGTAACAATTAGCAGAAATGTTGACTTGGTACTAGAACCCATAGTTAGGCTATGGAGAAGTTCAGTGGGAAATAATTGCACGACAGTGCTCATCTCCACACCAGCAGAGTTGCAATAGACTTCTTGAAAACAGAATTTGTCACTGCTTAGAACAGGTAGTTTGCTCACCATGTCTAAATCCCATTGAGCAATCTGGGACTTCATTAAAAGAAGGATACGAGTTCGAAGAGGTAATCAAGGAAATGAGGATCAGCTCATTCAAGCCACTCTTGACGAATGAGCAAACTTACCTCAAGAACAAGTTGTAAATTTGTTCAGAAGCATTCTCCATCGGATTGAAGCTTGTATTAGGGGTAGAAGTGGTAGTACTGACTATTAAAGTGACAAACATGTATTAATTTTTCTCGAAATAGAATTAATAGGTGATTCCATAAAAGTTTGATGAATCCAGAATTGGTCTTTTGAGAGGAAGAAAGACGGAAGGAAAAGAAAAAGAAGAAAGAGAATTGGGTGGAGACAAAGACACTAAACTGAAAACTGCGTCTGTCTCAAGATATAAATGAGGAACTGTAATGTTTTTGGAGGGTATAATGCTCCAAGAAAAAACTCCTTTGCTTTCCATAAGGCAAAGTGTAACAGGTCGCAGATATATTGACTTGGTACTAGATTCCATAGTTAGGCTATAGAAAAATGCAGTGGGAAATAATTGCATGACTCCACACCAGCAGAGTTGCAATAGACTTTTTGAAAACAGAATTTGTCACTGCTTTGAAATGGCCACTTTGCTCACCATGTCTAAATCCTATTGAACAATCTGGGACTTCATTAAAAGAAGGATACGAGTTCGAAGAGGTAATCCAGGAAATGAGGATCAGCTCATTCAAGCCACTCTTGACGAATGAGCAAACTTACCTCAAGAACAAGTTGTAAATTTGTTCAGAAGCATTCTCCATCGGATTGAAGCAAGTATTAGGGCAAGAGGTGGTACTACTGACTATTAAAGTGACAAACATGCATTAATTTTTCTCGAAATAGGATTAATAGGTGATTCCATAAAAGTTTGATGAATCCAGAATTGGTCTTTTGAGAGGAAAAAAGACGGAAGGAAGAGAAAAAGAAGAAAGAGAATTGGGTGGAGGCAAAGACACTAAACTGAAAACTGCGTCTGTCTCAAGATATAAATGAGGAACTGTAATGTTTTTGAGGGGTATAATGCTCGAAGAAAAAACTCCTTTGCTTTCCATAAGGCAAAGTGTAACAGGTCGCTGATATATTGACTTGGTACTAGAATCCATAGTTAGGCTATAGAGAAATGCAGTGGGAAATGATTGCATGACTCCACACCAGCAGAGCTGCAATAGACTTTTTGAAAACAGAATTTGTCACTGCTTTGAAATGGCCAGCTTGCTCACCATGTCTAAATCCTATTGAGCAATCTGGGACTTCATTAAAAGAAGGATTCGCACTCAAAGGGGTAATCCAGGAAATGAGGATTAGCTCATTCAAGCTGCTCTAAACGAGTGGGCAAACTTACATCACGAACAAGTTGTAAATTTGATTAGAAGCATTCTCCATCGGATCGAAGCTTGTATTAGGGCTAGAAGTGGTAGTACTGACTATTAAAGTGACAAACATGTATTAATTTTTCTTGAAATAGGAATAATAGGTGATTCCATATAAGTTTGGCTATGTGTATAACTCGAAATACAATTTGCTTTAAATATGGTCAATTAACAATTATTTTCATTCCCTTCTGAAGAAGAAATTATTTCCGTTGCGATTGAATATTAAAATTTTTCAGATACTTCTGCTTATGGTAGGATCAGTAGTTTTGGTGGTCATAGTAAATCCATATTTTCTATTTCCATTTATCATTATTGGATTTATTTTTATATTCATTAGAATGGTTTTTCTCAAATCGTCGAAAAATATAAAACGACTCGAAGGAATTAGTGAGTGTTAGGGCCTGGCCACACACACAGGCCTTGCTTTTCGGTTTGGTCTGTGCAGGCGATCTGAACGCTGTCCAGACGCTCCAGTTTGGCCTGTGCAAACATGCATGAAGGCAAGCATGTGTGTGTGTGGCTGAGCCTTAAAACATATACCTATTTCAATTTTTGACTTTTAAAATTTTTGCAGCACGAAGCCCTGTGTTTACGCACCTTAGTTCCACTTTACAAGGAATCACAACAATTAGAGCCCTTAAAGCTCAAGAAATATTAACGCACGAATTTGAAAAATATCAAGATTTGTACACAAGCTCCACTTACATGTTTTTCACTGTTAGTTATGCATTTGGTTTCGCTTTAGATTTACTAACATTTGCTTTCACATCGTTCGTTACCTTCAGTTTTGTGCTCTTCGAAACTAGTAAGTTGTTGACATTATTTGTTAGCTTAAAATTTACATCTTCCTTATAGACGTTAGTGGAGGAGATGTTGGTTTAGCTATTACTCAAGCTGCGGCATTAACTGGAATGTTACAATGGGGAGTACGTCAATCTGCAGAAGCTGTCAATCAACTAATGGCAGCCGAAAGAGTTTTAGAATACACTCAACTTCCTCCAGAAAAACAACCATTAGTGCCAATTGAGCCTTCAGAACAATGGCCTAGTAGTGGTAAAATAATATTTATCAACATGGGATTACGATATTCTGAAAATAAACCTCTCATAATAAAAAATTTAAACGTCACCATCGAACCATCTCAAAAAGTATTATACTTAACCATATTTTGAAAATGTTTAATTTAAAAATTGCAGATTGGTATTGTTGGCCGTACAGGAGCAGGAAAGAGTTCTATTATAACGGCTCTTTTAAGAATGGCGTTAGTTGAAGGAACAATTGAAATTGATAAAATTGACACGAAAGATATTAGCTTACAGTTGTTGAGATCAAAACTTTCTATTATACCGCAAGATCCTGTATTATTTTCGGGAACTTTAAGATACAATTTGGACCCATTTGGAGAATATCCAGATCACATATTATACAAAGCGTTAGAAGAAGTACGTTGTAAGGTAACTAGTGCAAGGTTTAATTAATTTATTTTAAGGTGGAATTAAAAGATCCCACTAACATCATCAACGATTTAGATTACCAAGTTTCGGCTAGAGGTTCCAACTATAGTGTTGGCCAAAGGCAATTAATTTGCTTAGCAAGAGCAATTATTAGAAATAATAAAATTCTTTTATTAGATGAAGCTACGGCTAATGTCGATCCTCAGTAACTACTTAATTTTACTAATAGCTCAATGAAGTACAATTTAATGTTTTAGGACAGATGCTGTTATACAGAAGACTATTAGGGAAAAATTTGTGGACTGTACAGTTTTAACTATTGCTCATCGATTACACACAATTATAGATTCTGATAAAGTATTAGTGATGGATTTTGGAACAATGGTCGAATTTGATCACGCTCATTTATTATTGCAGAATACAGAAGGACTGTTTTATAAAATGGTCTTGGATACTGGAAGCAACATGATGGAACAGCTTCAAGAAGTAGCTAAGAAAGATTTTGAAGATAGGAATAAAGTTAACTAATTAGTACTGTATTATTGTAAAATTTTTACCTAGAAATTAATGTATGCTGATTAAGGTAGTTTATATGTTTGATAAAATTAATAATGGCACAATTAAACTAAAAAGTTGATTTGTTGGTAGGTTACCTATTTGATTAACACGTTATTCAAGATGGCATCCAAGATTTACGACAAATATTTTTATTAGTTCGGGTAGATAATTTTATGCTCTACAATTTTCATTAGAGGTAAAATTATCTTCAGATAGCTGTAGCGGAGAGAACCGGGAGAAGGCACCGTAAACTAGGAACAAAATCCCAATATCGAAATGCTAGGGAAATTTTATATAACATTTTCGTAATTGATAACTGCCCAATATTTCGACCCCGCTGAATCCAAAAATTGCGGTTACCAAAGTGAAATTGTAACCGAATGCGCGTTATTCAAGATGGCGACTAAGATGTCGCCATCGATTTGATTGATTTGTTCAAACCGTATGTTGAAAAATTTGCTTATCGGAATTCTTAGAACTTAATTTTTTCATACTTTGCAAAATCTGATAAGCCGAAAAAAGATAATAAAAACTGTAAAAAAGGTATCAAATAGTTAAAAAGGGTTTTATGAACGAAAAACAGCAAAAAAAGGTTAAAAAGGTAAAAACAAGTTAGGCTCATATCATGAAAGGAAATTTTTGGAAACAGATTTTGTAGTTAATTGTATTTCCTCTAAAAGAATTAAAATCTCTATAAGGTCTGTTTTACATGAACTAACTATTTAGTAACTGTTAGTTACTAAATGAACTCAAGGAGCAAAAACACGGGAATCTAAGCTTTAACGTCAACGTCAAAATTTATCCGCCCATTTTGACGTTGACGTTAAAGCTTAGATTCCCGTGTTTTTGCTGCTTGAGTTCATTTAGTAACCATTTAGTAATTAGTAACTAACAGTTACTAAATAGTTAGTTCATGTCATACAGCCCTAAGAATAAACGAATAGAATTACGCCTACAATATAGGCAACCGTTTAAACACATTGCCCTATAATACATTTAAAACAGTCCAATGATAAAAGCGAGAAAGCGACATCTATCTTACTTTCTGCATACCATCATAATCATAAGTAAATATAACCTCAAAAAAATGTTTTTACTTAATAATTAAAAGCATTATTTACCAATTTATAGTTGATATATGTAAACTGCAGTGATCTAAAATGTTATTTAAACTAAACTGGTATACGTTAGACGTAATAGGACTATTAAATTGTATTGTAAGTAAAAGAAGTTAAAATTGCATTTATAAACCTTGTACGAAGACTAATATTTTTAACACTAATTCAAGGAATGGTATGATGAAAGTAACGAACACTATAACAATAAACAATGCCACAGGCAAACCAACAGCAATTGGAACCACATCGAAGGTAGAGCTCAATTCACAATCTTAAAGTATTAGGCACAAAAATTGATTTTCTTGTTTTGTAGTGATTTTTAATTTCGGTTTTTAATCATTTTTAATAATTCTTACAAATTTTTCAGATTTTCAACTACTCCATAAATGCACTACTTATTCTTATGTGTTGGTCAAGTTAGAAGACAACATCAAGTAAATTATAAAAGTACTAAGGGTTATGAGAAACCTCGATACACAACGATACAACGAACTTATAAAAAGACTTACCTACTGGTCATAAATTTTACTGAAGCTTTTAATTGGGGTACAGGGGAGCCCTTGATGAATTAAGACTAAGATGGAACATTTAAAATAGGTACACAAATTGTTTTTATTTGATTGTAAAGAATTTTTCTTATAAATTTTAATCTAACAAATTTTTCAAGCCTTCAAATATTCCATTAATGCATTCTTACTTTTTTAAGCAATGAAGTTAGTGTTAGAACACAACATGTAGTAAACTTTGAAAGTGCTAAGGATTATGAAAAACCTTAGAAGCACAACTCCACTCAAAATTTGGAAAAATTTGTACTTTCTCTATTTTTTGGAAACCGATGTACTTAATAAAGTTTTGCAAAGAACTTATATTAAACAACTTATTTGTCTTGTATTTTCCTAAGGTCTTCAATTGGGATGCAGGAGATAATGGAAAATGGGCTTAGATGGAACATTTAAAAAATGAGGTACGCTAGCATATTAAATGTTTTTCTTTATTTGTATATTTTTTATTGTGATGGCAAGCGTTTAAGAATACTAACTATTAAACTAAAATTATTAAGTTTGTTAGTAAAGTTATATTATGATTTATGTACAATTATTGGAAGTTTTAACTTTTTGATCATTGATTATAAACTCAATTTATGGAATTGCTATTTCACTAGAAGACTCTCCAACTCTATGTAGTAAATAATGTCTTGTTGTGAAATTAAGAACTTAATTTTGAATCCAATAATTAATTATTTCAAACTTTGAATCCAGTGTTGAACTTGTTAATGTAATTGGTTATAAGAATCGCAAAGTCAGGCTCATGAGGAGTTAAATTTTAAATAACTTGATCCAAGAACTCTTTCCTTATGAATAGAACATGTGTCCTATTCTTTTGATTTTGTTAGTTAAACTGGTTAAACATAAATTTTTACCATTTTACACAATAATTAGATAAAATACTTCTAATTAGATTGAATTAATGATCGTATCATAAATGCAGTAATAAGATGATAGAAATCTTCTACTGATATTATTATAATTAGGTAATTGCTTACTTATTTCTAATAAAAATTTTATCTTTCATTACAGAAACCAAAAACGTGTGAGGAGTGATTGAAGACAAAAACAATGACAATCCTAATGGAAATTTTAATTAATATATTCTAAGAAATACGAAGAGCAAGCAATAGAAGTTTTTTAGTAAGTTATTAATGTTATAAACTTGTAGTTTGATGTTGTCTTCAGAATTTGTAATTGAAACGTTGTTGTTAGCGTTACAAAGATCAAAATTATTGTATATTCAGTACATTCTAAAATTTATGTTAAGTTGTCTAATACTTTTACGAAATTATTATTATTATAATACAGAACGGTGTTCGTTTATACATTTCCTACTCCTCGTGAAGAGCAGGACTAAGTTGGAGTAAGTTAGTGCAAGACAAACGAACAGGCCTATTGCAAACAAAATGTTAATTTTGTTAATATTGTTACTAAATACTTGTTAAATATTATTTTTAAGTTGAAGTATAATTAAGTGTAAAAAATTAAATTTAGTTTTGTTAATGTAATTTTTAGATTACACTGCTCACTCAGGCTCATGAGTTAAATTTAAATCAATCCAAGAGCTCTTTCTTTATGAAAAGGGCGTAGGGAATAGGGATTAAGTTAACGCCCCTGTCATCAATGTAGTAATAAGATTATAGAAGTCTTCTACTTCTTACTATAATAACGCTATAATTCATTGATTGCTTATTTCTAATTGATTTTTTTCTTACATTTCAGAAACCAAAATTGTACAAGGGAGCCCTTGAAGAACAAAATAATTATAATCGCAATGGAAATATTAATAAATTTATTGTAAGCAAAATGAAGAGCAAGCAATTGAAGATTTTATTGAGTTATTAACGTAAAAACTTGTAGTTTGATGTTGTGTTAAGAT